>JARFIW010000892.1:0-628770 GCA_036346225.1 Platerodrilus igneus | reverse complement strand
TTAGAAGTATGACCTTCTTCTTTAAACACAGGGTGATGGGGTAAAAGTAATTATCGTTCCCAACGGGCGGAGAATCGAGTAATGCCATATGACCCGCATCAAGATAGTCCTGCATGAAATTGTTGTATTGGGCGCGTAGCTCCGGTTGAGCATGTAATTTGCGCTCCAACGAAAATAGTCTTTTTTTAGCCATCTCAAAGCAATTATCAAAAACGGGCAAAGTATCGTTGAACGGTAACGCAACAATAAAACGACCGCTAGGGTCACGAGAAAACGTGTTTTCAAAATCAAATCTGCCTTTTCTTCTTCTGGAGAAGTATAAGGCGTGGATGGCAACTCTTCTATCTCCCAAAACCGCCTTAGGGTCTGGTCGATAGGATCTTCTACAGAAGTAAAAATGCTTGGACAGTATCGGACTGCAAGCTTTTGTGGGACCAATAATAGTCCAACCAAAATTGTATTTATGGCGGCAGGCTGAAGAAATTTGCCATGTATAACACCGCCATTAACGATGAACGGATAAACATCTGCTCCAAGGAGCATGTCAATGGTTCCTGGGAGTTCCAGGTCGGGTCTGCAAAGTGCAGGCCGCATAAGTGTTCCCAATTATTAGGAACTTCAACGCTAGGTAATTTGCCAGATATTGACGAAAGCACAAAAGTTGTGACTTCTAGAGATTTTCAGAGTCTAACATAGAGCGAATGGTGCAGCTGACGGCACCCTATTGACTGCTGAAGTTGTCTGCCCAAGTCCATAAATCGGAACTTGAGAACGTATGCGTGGAAGCCAAAGTTTGCTCACGCAATCGTCTCGAATAAAGCTAGCTTGGGAGCCAGGGTCTAAAGTACCCTGATCGGTTTGTATCTACCAGAACGATCTTGAACTTCCACAACAGCAGTGGAGAGTAAGACAGTAACCCCAAGATTTGAATTCGTCTGTGAAGACAAAACATTTGCCGGAATAGGAGAGGCTGACTGCGTCCTATTGGCATTTTATGCATAGGTGTAGCGATCGGTTCAGCTGAACGGCTAGAAGCAGGTTGCGATTCAAAATGTAGCAAGGTATGATGCGGCTTGGCGCAAGTTCGACAGGAATTATAAGATTTGCATTGCATGGACGCATGGTCTGTTCGTAAGCAATTTAAACAAAGGCGTAAGCGTTTGACAATGTCGAAACGTTCCGTCGGAGTTTTCTTTAGAAACGATTGACATCTATAAATTAAGTGATTGCCTTTGCAGGAAGGACAATGGTGCGAAAATGAATTATTTGAGTCACTGGAGCTACTTGGTGTGTCCAGTGAAACTACGTTAGAAGAAACTCTTGGTTTAAATTGAAACGCTGAGGATTTCTTAGGCACTGATGTGTGAGATGTATGAACAGTCGTCGAATAAGAAGCAGGTGCGGTTGAAGAAAAGGTTTCCAACGCTGCACATTGTTGGGTTAAAAAATATCTCAAATCCTCGAAATTAGGTATTTGCTTCGGATCCGATTGGAGTTCGAAGCGTTTTCTAGTGAACGGATCAAGTTTTTCTAAAAGCAAATCGACCAGAATAAAGTTCCAATGTTCAGTGGGAAACTTTAAGTTAGTTAGAACAGCAAGGTTCTCCGAAAACAATCAATAAGTGCCCTAAGTTTCTTAGGGTCTTCTGATTTTAAAGGTAGAAAGTCTTTCATTGCTTTCCAATGCAAAGTTGCCAATAAACGCGGATTGCTAAATCTCTCACGCAAGGCGTTATAGGAAATAATAAAATTATCCCCGAAATGGGTACAGATTTAACGATTCTTAAAGACTCCCCGGTACAACAACTGATAAGATAATTTAATTTTTCGATATTGGACAGCGACGCGTTATTATAGACCAGGCTGTCAAATAAATCGATGAAAGATGAAAATTCAGTTACCTCATTATTAAAAATTTGGAGCTTTAACGGTAACAATTTTGATACCGTGCTGCTTGGAGCATTTTCGATGATTTGTGGTGCTTTCATTTCTTGCATCGTATCGAGATGCAGCAGTATGAAAAATAAGCGGAATCTACTTCCTTCCGTACAGCGTTGTAAGTTAATGAGTCTACCTCGTCACATGAGGCCAAGACAGCGACTAAAATTGTATTGAAATTTGCATAAAGGTCATGTATTCCCTTGTTTGAATAAGGAACAATGCCTTTAAACTTGGGTCACTTTGTATAGAATTACAAAGCTCAAATATTTCTAAAATCCGTGTTTTCAGTAATTGAGTTCTACCACATGTGCTTTCTTTGGAGCCATTCTCAAAGATTCTGAAAGGACTACAATAAACTGTTGTAAAACGGTAAAGCTAAATGTGCACTGAGAAATATTAAAATATTATGAGTTGTTCAAAGCACGAAAAATGTAAAATAGGGTATAACCAATAAATCACGTTTTATGACTAACGGTTCGTCAAACAAAAGCGTGAATATAAGATGTACCGCTTAACAACCCGAGCGGCTTACCATCAAAAGCTCACAGAAACGTTTAAAACATGTGGCTTAACATATTTGCCGAAAGATGCAACTTTACAACCTTATTCCTCTGCAGATATTTTCAATATTGTAATACAAAACGTGCAATAGCTTTTAAATACAAAGCAAATCCCTTTACCTTTCTTGTTTAAGAAGTATAAAGCGATTTATAGTTTTCAGGTTGCTTTCTGTTTTATGCCGCTAAAATGAATTTAAAACTGAAAACTGACAAATTTTATATTATGAATTTCTTTGTAATTAAAACGCTTGCTGGTTTCAATTACGGCGAAATCGCTTAATTTAATCTAAAGACAGTATAAATAATGTTTACACATTTTAACCCGCTAAATATGGGCTTTAAGCACAAATTTAAAACTGAAATATTAATTAATTAAAAACTCGCTGAAATGCACAATAATATTTAATTTAGGACATGTGTAACCACAGGACTAATGAATCCGGATCGACTTATAGGGCCAATGATTGATTGGGGTTAAGGAGGTTGATATAAATGTGTGATAAAAATATGCAAATTATAATGAAGGACCAATTGCTTTTATAGCAATAACGATAATAGTGGAGCGGTTATGTAATAACTACAACTACACCAAACTACTTAATAAAAGGGTATAAATACCTTAAGTCCTTGTGCCGCTGGGGCAATAAACCCTTTCACGCACAAAAGCTTTTACGGAGAACCAGCAACACGCAATGAAATGGTGTCGGTCTCGCTTTCAAAGCTCTAACACAACCGTCTTCTGCACGGGTTCGATGCGACTTGCTTCTTTAAAGGCTCGAGTACGACTCTCACTTTATGCACTGTTATTGCCGGTATATAAAATGTTTCACTCAAACTGTAGGATGCACGCACAAAGTATTTATTGTCACAAAATACCGAATTGTTCGATGACGACGTAACACTTTCTCTATACAGGGTGTTAGGAAATTGCTTTGTTGACCTCAAAATTTAACCCTTTAAATCCATTAAAATATATATATATATATATATATATGTGTGTGTGTGTGTGTGTGTGTGTGTGTGTGTGTGTGTGTGTGTGTGTGTGTAGTCTTCGTTAACTCCATGGGGTCGACTGGTAGTCGAAAGGCGTCGTGGCTTACTGCAAGCGTCAAGTGTAGAAGGTGTCGACGTCGTGACGCAGCGTACCATTCGTTGAGGCGTCGACGTAAGTAGGTTATGAGTTAAGCACTGCTGGCTAAGGCATAGATGTAGCAGGCGTTGGCGTCGTGATACAGCTTACCACTCGTTGAGGCGTCGATGTCGTGATGCAGCGCACTGCTCGTGGAGACGTGGGCGTTAGCAAGCTATGAGTTAAGCACTGCTGACTGAATGTGGATGTAGAAGGTGACGGCGTCGTGAGCGTGTTTAAGGCAGCGCCGCTAGTGTTGTGGAAGGTGGTAGGATATGGGACAGCGCTGCTGCTAGAAGATGGCAGACTATAAGGTAGCACTGTAGTTGATTCCTCGCGCGATGGAAGCTCCAAGTAAATGCTTATTGATACTACAGAAGCTTGGCGTGACACTCTCAGTGTCGTCTTGAGGGCCATTTAACTCTTGGGAGTTTTTCGGCTTGTTGATGTTTCGTTTCTATGAGTTTTTGTGGTGTTTAACACGTTGATCTTCTTAATAAATAAATAAATATGTTGGACTGGATTCCAAAAGACCTGCTCCTGGAATCCTCTTCTTTTGGTGCAGTGAGCAGTTTCCCAGATCTTCCCCTTGGTTGTCCTCCAACTACACAGTATTCCGGATCCTGGGTCCACTGGCCTGTGGTTTTCGACCGACAGGATGGCTACTCGCCACAGGCCGCTCCATCGTCAGGTATCTCGTCTAAACAGGACTGACGGATGTGCATCCCCGACGACTTCACTTGTGTACCCATTCCTCGGCACCCCGCATAGCTGGAGAACTCCCTCAGGACGTCACCGTTCCGCTGCTCACCTTTGATCGCCCGGAGGCGGTGGTAGAAATACGCGAACTGCTGCCTCGTCGGCGTCTGGGCAACACCTCGTTTATTGATGAACACGCAATTTTATTTATACGCTTTCCTCCCAATATTTGCTATGTAGAAAAAGTCTATTGGACGTTAACCAATGGGAATGCAGGATTTAGTTTTGATATGTGGAAAAAGTCTATAGAGCTTTAACCAATGGAACTGCAGGATTTCGAGTTAATGAACTGATTGATCATCTATTGATCTGAACTAAAGAAGTAGGAATTTCAATGCAAAGTTCTAATTTAAAAATAACTTATAACACAACATTGTAACTCATTTCTTTTAAAATAGAGCCGATGTATTATTTAATAACTACCAGATTAAGTGACGTTTCCTTTTATGTATATTTCTTTGAACATAGATCTCAAAAATTAGCCAAATTTTTAATAAACCGTATTAGAAAATGTTTTCTAGTTTTTGTAATGTTGTAAGAAAAGTGTGTAATTAAAATAGTAATAAGCATCCTAGTATTAACTGCAATTTTATTTTTTACCAGTTTCTGTTATACATTTCTTATGTTGCACAATTCAGAGAACGCTGTGTGTAGCAACATAATAAGAACACCTAACAGCGAAAAAGAACTATATTGGTGACGCAAACATTGACGTCTTTTTCGCATATTTAAAATACAACTACCTCTACTATGTAAGATGCTTAATATAAGACGTCATGCTCGAAGAGAACTTTAAATAACTAAATGAAGAAGAACGAAAAACCCTAAGATTAATAAAACAAAATTGGCGCTGTTTACAACCGTTTCAACTTAAAAAACTGATTTTCTGAACCTGTATAAAAATTCAACTGATAGGGAGATTTTGTTTGCTGCTTGAGCCGCAAACTCTCCTTTGGACAAGAAGGAGAAATATAAATGTGATAATTCCACCGGGACAACTCATGGATGTTGGGCAACAGCACAATGAATCCTATCCATTTAAATTTGCGCATTACACGAGGAATGTTGAAGCGAAGTATCTAAGTAAAAAGATAAGCATTCATATCATATTCACATGTATGCATTCAGATAATTCTCGACGTATTCTTATTATGGAAAAATGTTGACGAAAAATATTGACTTACTTTTTAGTTAGACCTTAGGGTGAATTTGTGGTACATGTGAGGAACTTTTGCTTAAAATCGATAGCTAACTCTCGACTGAAAACGCGGAAAAAATTCCAAAAAAAGGTAGTATATTTGAGAAAAACAACAAATTTTTCTTTGCAATTACACATGTCGCCGAGAAGTTGAAGGACAGTGAAGCGTTCAACTATTACATTGGTTTCATTCAAAACCTTTCGCTTCTCAAAATACATGCCGAGCAAGTGGTTTAAGAAAGACAGTTAAATGTACGCATATTTTTAAATCAAAATCTTAAAAGTGGAAACGAAGAGATTACAAACTGGTCGGCATAAGACACGGAATACCCTAAAAGCTACGTTGAAGATGAAAACTCAAATTCTAATCCAATTTATGAAACATCTGCGTTTCATAACTGGAGCACATTATTTATTTAGCAAAAGCACTTGCGTTTGCTTTAGTCAATAAATCCAAAAATTTTGAGTAGAATTTTGGTGTGTTTAAAAACTCCATAAGAAAACACATTTCAAACATCGATAAAAAATCGGTCGCGGATTTCATAGAAGCCGGTTTTTGAGTTTTCAATGCTCCGTTGATTTAATGAATCAGTTTCAGTTAAATAACGAAAAACACAAAATTTTGGAATTCTGCTAAAACCTTTCTTTCAATTTTTGCGGTCACATAATTTATGGGCTTTACCAAATACCATCACAATTTGAGTTAAAAGACATCGTCGATAAACACTCGACTAACTAACTAGTGCTAGTTGTGCAATTTAGTTTCTTTTAACTTTACAAACATGGAGCTACTAACATACTTTTACAGAGATAACATATCTTGACTAACAAGTAAGTACTTTATTACCAATCGTGATTACATTTACGCTCAAGGTAACCTATCAAGCGCACAAATTATAAAAATAAACTTTATTGTTCTGCTAAGAAGTGTTTAAATCAGAACAAGAAATTATAAATAGCAGGAGTATGTACTTTAACAAAGCATACCTTGTGTAAGGCAACGTCATGCATAATTAACAATTTTTGATTCAATTTTAGATTTAGTTCGTTTACAGTGAAAGCAAATACATAAATCTTCAACGCTTAAAAAGCAGCATGTGCAGAAATGTTGTAGTTCAGAGAAAGAACGTAATGTGACCAAAAGCAACCGTGAAAAGTTCAAAGAATAATGCCATTTAAATGCCTGCCACTACCGACTGACAGGAATACTTCTTTCTCAAGAAACTGAAAGATCCCTAGATTTAAATTAGAACCGAAACGTTCTTTCGTGTAAAGTACTAACAGTTCTACATCCTTTCTGTTTAAAAAAAGATACGCAGACAATAAACGTGTTGGCCTCAAGTTAAGTGAGTAAGGCATTGTGGATCGGTCTAATCCCTCCCTCCCATCACTAATTGACGTCACTACGCTATGACACAAAAATTACATACAGGTTATTGTAAACATTTTTATCTTTATACGTCATTACCCTAAGACGTTAGAACAGTTACTTTGACATACCCTCTGTCTTTGCCCTCGTCACAACTATCACTTTCACTTACGCTAACATTTTTTTTTTATTTGATCACCAGCTCCATCTTTATTACTTAAAAACAAAAAATTGGATTTGTCCTGTACATAACCTATTTTGTTTCTCCCTGAATAAATACTTTATTAGTAAAGGTTAAGGTAAAGCATGACCCAATACGGTGGTTTGCAAAGTTATATTAATTGCTTATGTGCTTTAACTTAACGTAAACGATATAGAGACCGACGCAAAAATTTGATGAATCTCAGCTTTCAATTACCGAAAGTTTGCCTGACGTATTTGGCGATGAAACATCTATTATATTTGGTCATGACGCATTGTTTGTCCATGGCGCATTAAAGTATTTGGCCAGATACAAAATATCTTCTTATAAGATCATGACAATATTCCCACCTTTATTTTAAAAACAAACTACGTGTCACCCTGTATATATTTTTTTACTTAAAAATTTGACTACAGCATAGTTTAACTTAACAACAAATTTTCTGTACACTTAATTCTTCTAACGATGGACCAGCTACATTACTTTTGACTAGAAAATTGCTTTTATGTATTCATTTTTATTCAGAGCCCTAGAATGTTACTCAAAATAATATTTTGCTTCACGTTGTATATGTTGTAGTACCTAAAGGAATATATAATACCTTCTAATCTCTAAAACACATATCCCTAGTTATGAAAAAGAAAATTGAACATATATTCGCAAATTTGAAATCTACAACTTAAGACGAATCACTTGATACCCCACACGGCCACTGAAGTGAAGCCACATCGCTTATCAAATCTATAACGTCACGGTTTACGAACTACCCTAGCAACCACCTTACGTATTCTGCATATCGAATTTGCAATGGTTTGTATGCCCAATTTCACAATATCCAAGTGTTTGTATATTTAAGAAAGATTTGGTCGGTCTTAGTTGGAAACAGTGACCTTTGCTTAAAATAATACTGTAGTAGAAAGTATACAGGATGTTTCAAAATAAAGTATCTAAATTGATGAATATATAGATCTTGACGAGCTATCAAAAAAAGTTAGATAACAGTTTCCTGTAAACACGCCCGTTTCCATTATACAGGGTGATGAAGTGATATTGAAAAATACATGTTTTTTAGAATATTTTCATTTTGGGTAGAGACTTTAACTTGAAAATACATACACGTTAGTTGTTTACTAATACGAATTATTACACTTCATTTCGACAAAATGGGATAATCCATTGGCGTAGTATAAAGAGGGTTGTCAAACCATTTTGATTACTTCTTGCACATCCTGTATTTCATAAAAATTACTACTCATAATTATTCCTCATACAATTTACCACAAAAAAGTACTTTTGGTTATTCTGTGTAGAGCTTTCCATTTTCGAGATATTTTAAATTAAATTATACTCAACTCGTGCATGAAAATAACGTATTATTTTTTCAAAAATGCAAAGGTTTATTTTATGAATTCGAAACTGGTATCTGATTTAAATCAAATACATTTAGTAAAGAAAACTACAAAATAGAAATTAGCTCATATCGCTAATTATTTAAGTAAATGTTCAAAGTGACGTCCTCCAACTTGAATACATTTTCCGGCTCCTTTCTTAATTTGGTAAATAATTTTTTGTAGAATAAACATAGCATTTTCCATCCTCTTTCTTAACTCCTGAACAGTATTAATAGGTTCAGAATAATCTTGTTGCTTTAAAATACCCCAAATTCCAAAGTTCATACGATTTAACTCAGGGACCGACGTGGCTAATTAACCGAAACATTTACTCCATGTCCAATTCACTTGCCAGGGAAATTGTTATATAACCACTCCCTTGGAGTTAATATAAAATGAGGTATTAACCCGTCATGCATAAACCACATGTTAAGTCTTCTACAACAAGGAACATCTTCAAATAGACCTATTAGATGTTCCCTTAAAAAAGCTGTATATCGCTCTCCGGTTAAACTTTCTTCCAAAATAAATGGTCTAATCAGCTGATTTTGTATTTTTCCAGTCCAAACATTTATTTTAAATTTATGCTGAAAGCTGCTGGTTTTCGTGAAAAGTAGGTTTTCATCTGACCATACATACTCATTATGCATGTTTAAATATGCCATTTCTGCTAAAGGTTGCTTCAAAAAAAATATTGTTAACAAATTCATTATCTCTTCTACTTTGTCTTAGCAGCCAATCGCAAAACTCGACTCTAGGTTGGTAGTCGATCTCTAAAAGGTCTTGAACTTGTTGCAGGTGATAGGGATACAGCAGTTGATCTTTTAGAATTCTCTAACATGTTATCTGAGAAACTCTCGTTTGCAGCAAAAATCTTCTGGTACTTAGTCTTGGGTTCTCCTGAACTAAATTTAAAACACTTTCTTCATTTCTCAATGTGCGATTTACTTTTTCACTTTCACGATGTTAAGCAACAAGTAAATCAGTTCCAGTTTCCTTTATCCGTCTATCTACTCCCACAAAAGTTTTTCTATTGGGAACAATGCATCCTTGATATTTCTCTGCATATCTTCTTACAGCCTTTTCAGATTTGCATTGGCATTCTCCTAGTACTAAATGCATGTCAGCATATTCAGAGAATGTGTATGTTTTCATTTTTGTTTGATTATTAACAAAATAATAAGAAATAAGCATGCTGTATTTACGTATTGAACGAGTATAACTTTTAACAACTACAGTAAGAGAAGCCTACTAGATTCAGCAACAATTTGCAATTATTTGTATTGTAATTGTAAAACTAATATGAACGAAACATTATTTTTACAAAATATGTACATGTTTGTCAACTTGTATTTGCTTTAAATCAGATACCAGTTTCGAATTCATAAAATAAACTTTTGCATTTTTGAAAGTATTAATAATACGTTGTTTTCATGCATGAGTTGAGTATGACTTAATTTAAAATATCTTGAAAATGGAAAGGCCTACAGGGATTAACCAAGAGTACTTTTTTGTGGCAAACTGTATGAGGAATAATTATGAGTTTTAATTTTTATGCAATACAGGATGTGTAAAAAGTATAGGTCAAAATTGTTTGATAACTCCCCTTATTCTACGCCAATGGATTATCCTATTTTGTCGAAATTACGTGTAATAATTCGTATTACCAAACAACTAACGTGTACATAAGTTAAAGTCTCTATCCTAAATGAAAATATTCTAAAATACATGTATTTTTCAATATCACTTCATCACCCTGTATAATCGAAACGGGTAGGTTTACAGAAAACTGTTATCTAACTTTTCTTGATAACTCGTCAAGATCTGAATATTCCCAAATTTACGGTACTTTATTCTGAAACACCCTGTATAATGGGATGCAAAAGCAGTGTCGAAATGTATATACATGGTTTCGCTTGCCTCTCTCTCGCACGCATACTCGTTCGCCGTTTCGTTTCAGCTTTAAATTTTCAATCCACAAACAGTGACACATATGTTAATACACGATTTCCTTAATGTGGAAACGACCACTGTTGCTCCCTAATCAGTTATCTAAAAAGAATAGATAATCTGCTAGTTTTACGGATATCACATCAATGAAGTTAAGTTACGTTTCAGAACCAGCAAAAACCAAACATTACTAAGCATTTTCAAACAATTATATTTATTATACACTAATACAGTAGTATTACTATTCAATCTGCTTTGTGCAACTACCTCCGAAAAACTGTCAAGTTATACCCATCCGCTAATTTAAATTATTAAATTAATAGTTACCATTCCAAATTAATCTGCTATTTTGCAGAAGCATATTCCACAAATGTTCAAGGGTAAACAATAGCCTAAAACTCATATCTACCATATAGAGAATTTAGAATGAAAATACTTAGAAATTTTACGATATTGAGATCCAGGCGGCTCCGTGGATCTGACAAGTTCGCGTACGACTGCTGATTCCAAAGTCTCGGGTTCGGTCCCTGACACGGACCGCTTAAAAAATGTTATGCAAGTATTTTTATAAAAATACGTCCTTGTTCGGATGAGAGATAAAATGTAGGTCACGCATGAAGATCCCTACCTTGCTTGGAATAGCAAGGGTTCGGAAAAATTCAAAATTTCCAGGTAAAAAAACCTCGTTCGCTGGCCAATGTAGTGCATTTGGGTCGAGTATTAGAAAATCAAATGTAGGGTATTGTGAACCACCCCTTGATTTGTTCCATAACAGTCCTACAATACATAGAGATATGGGAAATAATAAATAACTTGGTTATATAGAAAATACTTAACGAACTTTATTCTTAACTGTTAACTGTACATATGAAACGTTTTAGATTATGTCAACAGTATATCTTAGTTAAATAGGGAATCACGATCAATTTGGACAACAATCTTTCAAATTTCCAAGCTTGTTAAAGACGTGATAAAATCTTGATTAAAAATCTCTAGTTAAATACATCTTTAATGAAATTTCTCAGATAATTCAACTATACAGGGTTGGGATAAAGTATGGAACCAAGTGAATATCTTTAAAACGAAAAGGACGATATTTATGAAACTTTGTAGATAAATGCAATGAGGCAAAATGCATCTGATATGATTTTTTTGGTTAATAATGTACTTCCGGTTTAGCCGGAAATGCCCTCCATTTTTTTTATTTAAATGGGACACCCTGTATATTTTTGCAGATCTTGATAGATCTTGTTATTTCGAATTCATACATACCAGAGTTAATGGAAATAATCTGTAAAAACAAGATACTAAAGCACTTTACATTTACTCAATAGTAAATTTTATTTATAAGATTAACGAGAATGAGAATAATATTGAATTTAATTTAAACAAAATCATTTTAAATGTTCAAAATGCTCGCCGTTTACTTCCTGACAATATGCAAGTCTATTAATAAATTCCTGAATTACTCTTTCCAAGACTTCTCCATGGATGAGTTCACATTGATCGATGATTCTTTGTTTCAATTCCTACAGGGATGTTGGTCGTCTAACGTAAACATGTGATTTCAGGTAACCCCAAAGAAAGAAATCTAACGGACTGAGGTCTGGAAAACGAGCAGGCCACTATACAAATCCTCTACGTCCAATCCATCGAATTGGAAATTTTACATCTAAAAAATTCAAAACCCGTCTATCATAGTGAGGAGGCGCTCCATCTTGTTGAAAATAAACATTTTGTGGTAACTGCCCATTTTTATGGAGTGCAGGAATAATTCGGTTATTTAGTATATCTAAATACTTGTCACCGTTCAAGTTTCCGTCTATAAATAATGGGCCTATAAGCCTATTTTACGCAATTCCCATCCAAACATTCGACTTTTGTGGATGTTGGGTATGGGCTTCATAAATCCAATGAGGATTCTCATTTGACCAATACCTTGAGTTATGGCGATTAACTGTTCCATTTAAACAAAACGATGCCTCATCCGAAAACACTACATTATTTGCAAAATGCTCGTCAACATTACAGATGTCCATAATTCGTTCACAAAACTCCAGCCGTCGGTCAAAATCATCATCAGACAATTCTTGAACTAATTGTATTTTATACGGATGATATTTTTCACTTTTTAATATCTTCCCTACAGAACGTCGACTTATACCGTGGTTTAGTGCAAAATCTGTGGTAGAAGTTTGAGGTGATTTCTTTAATTCAATAGCAATGTTTTGTCTAATAGCTTCGTCCGTTGCGGTCTGTGGTCTTCCAGTTTTTGGCAAATTTTTGACCATCCCCTGTTGCATTAAAACGTTGTAATGTTTTAGAACGTGATATAGGATTTCTTTCAGGATGCAAATCATTAAAAATATGACAAACTTCTTCCCTAGTTCTAACACGATCGCCAAAACCAATAATCATTAATATTTCAATTCGATCTTTCTCACTTAAATGTACCATTTTAACCGTACAATTTATTACCGTAAATTACAATTAACTTGACAGTTTGTCTTGACATTTTTCCAACAGCTACTTTACTAAACAGTACACGTTTAATACAAAGTAAACATCAATTTGCTAATCTAAATGGTTTTTATTCTAATGCGTAAAAACTTAAAAGTGATTGTACTAAAGTGCTTTAGTGTCTCGTTTTTACAGATTATTTCCATTAACCCTGGTACGTATGAATTCGAAATAACAAGATCTATCAAGATCTGCAAAAATATACAGGGTGTCCTATTTAATTAGAAAAAATTAAGGGCATTTCCGGTTAAACCGGAAGTACATTATTAACAAAAAAAATCACATCAGATGCATTCTGCCTCATTGCATTTATTACAAAGTTTCATAAATATTGTCCTTTTCGTTTTAAAGATATTCACTTGGTTCCATACTTTATCCCAACCCTGTATATAAAACATTAAAAATTTAGAATTTATCTACGTTTAAATTATCCTTCCAGTGATAGCATTAAGAAGATATAACCAAATTAAATATAGGTTTGTCCTATTGACATTATACACACTACATAGTTTCAATTAATTGAGAATTTCGTGAAATTCTGAATCAACCACTTTGAACACATACCGAATGATGCCCAAATAATACACTCAATACCAACAAATCTTATTCGAGTTTACTTGAAATCATACATTGCCTAGTTAAAAAGAAACTTTATAACCACTTTACAAATTTTAATTTAACTATCCTAGAACTGGGAGTTTACTACACAGTTGAAAACTTATCTGACACAAAAATACACACAACTTATTTAAAACTTGTTAACATCACATTTTTAAATACAACATTTTCAATTAATAAAATTGTTAACCTCTAAGGACTCATTTGTAATTGTGGTATTTCAAATTCGTATGCAAACCACTGATAAAGTCCGAAAACGGATTAAAAAGCAGGATTCATCCAATAAGAACAAAGTACATTATTAAAATATCACTAGTTTTCTGAAGTCAGAATTTGAAAGAACTAATATAATAACGTCTTAAAACCAGAAAAACAAAAAGTGGCGTCTCTTTAGAAATGGTATCACCAATTAAACCTATAGAAATTAGAATGGGATTAGCGGAAATACATACTTCACCACTCCGTAGTGAAACGCTATATAACATCATAATTTTATAAACGGAACAGAACCAATCTGCGATTTGATACGTTTCATTCTGCACTTTTAAATTTACTGCCTCCTTGATTTAAAAACCATTTCAGTTTCTACTTATTTGAATATACGAGTTAGCTATACTTTGAATATTTGAAGTTCGAATGTTAGGCAACCAACGTTCCTAGTCCTTTATTTAAAACGCAAGTCCGCAAGTTTAAGTTATACTTCCTGATTCCTTCCCTAGGCACGTGTTTTTGATAATCAAGAATTCCTTAAATGTTGCTAATTTAAAAATACAATTGAAAATCGCCTTTGGTTTAGTTCTTCAGTTATTACTTCAAGTTCGTGTGATGGTTTTGCAATGAAGTTTTATTGCTAATACGTTGGTAAAAGTTTCTTTATAAAGGGCACTTCGTGTTTGTCATACATAAAATGAGTAATTTACATGAAGATTGTGACAGTAATTTCTTAACGGCGGTATGGTTTATTAACTGGAAACCCAACCAGGCAGTTGGAAAAATACCTTTATGCTGTTGTCAAGTGAATGCACAAATCGGATTACGATACCATAAAAGTATACCAGCAGTTTGTTGTCAAGGTTTTATTATTAAGACTTTGTATTTCCTTTGTGTGAAACTATTCGCTACAAGTTGAAAAGTTAACAGCGCTCTTCACAGTCTGCGTGAGTGAATTGCATATCATGGTGACCAACAGCTATTTACTTGACTCCTGATGGTACGTAGATTACCTACATTCTAGAAATATTAAGAGTTTTGACGAGTAGGCGTGGACTGTTTTATTCTGTAAGATTTATCCTATAAATCGAGGACTATTTAAACGTACTACTGTAAATATATATTGCGCTTTTAGTTTCAGTAGTTTCTATTTAGAAAGAACTCATTTTGCGTTAATGTAGAGTAAGTAGTTAAAAATATGACTATATTTACAACACGTACGTTGATAAAGCTAGGTAAATATAATTAATTAGTTGTTTCTTGTGCCAATTTAATTACAGTGGTAAAATGCCACTTAGTCTGATATCCTAAACTGCGGCAATGTTTAAAGGGTGTATAATGGAGTAGTTCTTTTATTTACAAAATTGTTACTAGATATAATTAATATTTAACTACTTGAACGAGTGAAGAATTCAGATGTTTGTCCTTAAACCAGTAATTTAATATTGCTTGCCATTTAAAATAATACAAGTTACTTATTAGAGTTATATTTTACATGTGTTTTTGAGTTTTTTTATCATTTCAGGTACAGATGTTCTAAAAGAAGTGTATTGCTTCGTGGGTCCCGCTGTTTTGTTCTTTAAATTCCTCCACACCTATCTTCGACCGTGTTTGCGTGGAATTCGTTTTCTTTCCTTTCATCCCCTTTGCTCTTTGTTACCCCATAGTTCGAGCGAGTTCACTCATTACTAATTTCATGCTTTTCTTACCGGCCCACTCATTTTACAGGTAACACATTATTTAATATCCCCTCCTCTCACTTCATATTTAACAAATTTATAAATACACAATCACAAAACTGCAGGTTTATATTTGTTCTTTCCGTTCAGGTGGCGTAGAAGATTAACCGATATAAAATGCGTTTAAAATAAGACCGATTTTTAAAATTCATCAGTTGTGCTATCCCTGACCTTACATTATTGTTCTTTCAATTACTACTTCGAATTGAAATAATCGTTTAAGCTTTGTACAAAAGTCCAGGAGTAACTACATCTTATCAATATATGTGTGTATATATATATATATACATATATATATATATATATATATATATATATAATATATATATATATAATAGGAAGAATAATCCACATTTGGAATGCAAATGAATGCTTAATATATATATTAATAGTTATTAAGATGAAATGAAAACCCAACTTTGTATTTTAAAGTTGAATTACCATTTCAAATCGAACTAGTAATTGAAAACCACTAAAAGAACGGCTACAGCAGGATTTGAACCTGCAACCTCTGATTCTCCGGATCAGTGCTCTAACCAATTGAGCTATCTAGCCTAATTGTTAAGATGATGTTATACTTAATACTACTGAAGCTTGGCCCTTGTTAACGATTTTCAATTACGTCTTGCATTTAAGGAAATTGAATCTAGTTATATACATAATTCATGTACTAATAACTTGATCATCCCATTTTTGCAACGTTCGGAATAATACAAACATGTAATTATATTATTATTAATAGGAAGAATAATCCACATTTGGAATGCAAATGAATGCTTAATATATATTAATAGTTATTAAGATGAAATGAAAACCCAACTTTGTATTTTAAAGTTGAATTACCATTTCAAATCGAACTAGTAATTGAAAACCACTAAAAGAACGGCTACAGCAGGATTTGAACCTGCAACCTCTGATTCCCCGGATCAGTGCTCTGACCAATTGAGCTATCTAGCCTAATTGTTTAGATGATGTTATACTTAATACTACTGAAGCTTGGCCCTTGTTAACGATTTTCAATTATGGGATGATCAAGTTATTAGTACATGAATTATGTATATAACTAGATTCAATTTCCTTAAATGCAAAACGTAATTGAAAATCGTTAACAAGGGCCAAGCTTCAGTAGTATTAAGTATAACATCATCTAAACAATTAGGCTAGATAGCTCAATTGGTTAGAGCACTGATCCGGAGAATCAGAGGTTGCAGGTTCAAATCCTGCTGTAGCCGTTCTTTTAGTGGTTTTCAATTACTAGTTCGATTTGAAATGGTAATTCAACTTTAAAATACAAAGTTGGGTTTTCATTTCATCTTAATAACTATATATATATATATATATATATATATATATATATATAAAGTTGGTTGGTATGTTTCTTGACCTTTTATTTATCAAATCAATAAAAATATTCTTGAGATATACGTCATTTATTAAAATATAAAATTATATCAACATATATTACGCGTTTCGGTCTTACTAACCTTATATATAACCATATATATATATGTATATGTGTGTGTGTCTGTGTGTGTGGTGTGTTTGTGTGTGGGGAGGGGAGATTGGTGCGTGCGTGGGTGCGTGCGTGCGCGCGCGCGTGTGTGAGTAAGATAAATATTGGACATGCACTCATTGGGGATGCAGTTAGATTGGGCATGGATCTAAAATAAACTTCTTATAACCATTTCAAACTTTTGAAAATTATTTATTTTCTTCATCAGGATACTAAAAGTCTATAATTTAACATTTATAAAAATATATATACATATAGATATGCATTTATATAGATGTTAGATTATTTACAATCAATATATATATATATATATATATATATATATATATATATATATATATATGTATATATATGTATATATATATATATAGATTGTAAATACAACAGCCCAGAGAAAATCAAAAGCTTCTAATACTTAGTAGCCTGTAAACAATTCTGTATAATACTCCAGCAGTAAGATAGGCGAATTATAACAGTATTTTTCTAACACGTAAATGAAGTCCGTGAAGAAGCAAATCATTACTTGTTAAGTAATACCCTGTATAATATTGTAGTACGATAGGCTTAGTATAATTTTAGTACATAAGTGAAGCCTGTGAAGATACAAATTATTCCTCAAAATCCACTTAAAACACGTTTGAAATAAATATTATGTAGGCTAGATAACTCGTGTTTTTAATTATAAAATAAAGTATAATGTTTAAAAACACGTTTCTAAATAAGTACGTGGCAATTGAAGTGAAATTCAAAATGCATTGCGGATATTTCTAAAAACATTATTTAAAATCTTCTCTGAAGAGTTCTTTTTCGTAAAAGCATTGAACGCCAAACGTATATTTAAACCAAGCTACTTCAATTTTTCTAGATCTTTCGAGATGCATCCAATCAGTGACGAGAATCTAGAAACAACAAATGACGGGTAATTATTTTGTACGATAACAAATAATATGAATGAACAGTCCAATTAGTGAGCGCGCGATAAAACGTTAATGGTCCATAAATTATAATGAAGCGATAACGAATAAGTATTTTACGTTCGTTTGAAAGAAAGACTAATATATTAGCAATGGAAATTATTATTTGTTGAAAGTAATTTAAACTACTATAATATAATCTCAATTTAAAAAGATTGTCCTCTTCACATGGCAGGAGTCAAAGATTTCATATATATTTACACGTGTTACTAATATTAAACGGTGTTTTTAGGATTGTCGCGCTTGGGGTTTTATTTAAACTCAAATACAATGCAACCACGTGTCCGATGTTTTGTTGCCGGTTGACAATAATAATAATCTATCCAAAAAATAATAAATTTGAACTGCAGTAAACTGAAATACATCTGCACAATTTAAAATTTATTGCTGAGAACCATTTGTTATATTTTGTCTATTCCCAGTTAGCGAGACATCCTACTCTGCACTGATTGCTGGATCAATACATCAGCTGTAAGGTGTTTGTTATGTCAGGCATCAAAATAACAATAATAATTATCAGCAAAGACGTACAGGAAGCGAGTGAAAAATGATAAAATTGTAAAATAATACTTTTGAGTAGTGATAAATAGAATAATTATATAAGCACTACGTGCGTACCGCATTATTGTTAATGACTGTATACATATTTATTAGTAGATTTTTATGCCTGTTGTTTATTGAAGGAATTAAAATTGTTAAATATATTAGAAATTAATGAAATTGTGGATCTGTGTGGATTTAATTTGTTATACCCACATGGGCAGCTATGCTCTGTGTTTCATCCAAGGATTGCAACCGTTGCAAACTTTTGAAAACAATATCAGTTGCTTAATGTACATTGGACTACATAACAACGTAGAGACTTTAGTAAACGGGGTTGGTGGCCATACTCAGTAAAAGTAATAAACATACTAATAGATTACAGTAAAACAGTTTTAGTGTTTTTCCTTCTATAAAATGATATCAACTTAAGTCTATATATCAAGTAACGTAAATGACTATATTAATAGTAGGAAATAAACTAAAAGTTAACTGCTTAACACATTCGTGGTAAAATACTAACTTTTTCGTTTATGTCAAATGTAGATATATTCTTGACAATCTAGATGTACGCATGTCTTTTGGGTTCGGCACTACTAACATTTTAATTCAAACCATGTTAAAATGTATAATACATAAATGGTGTAGTATTTTTATTTATTACTGGAATAAAACCACCTCATAAAAGTTATACTTTACTACATGTTCTTAAAACTAGTTCTTAAAATGTTCGGATTTACAATTCAGAATTTTTATAACCAAAATTAAAATTGAAGTTAATGTGCTACATCAGCAGCCAAATCTACAAAGTTACTTAAATAAATGTCCGATATGAACATACCATTTAAAATTTGTCAGATGGTTTAACGTTAAATTATTAAAACTGCTTCTGCTAAATGTAATAGTGGACATTAAAGGTAAGTCGGTATCATTTCAGGCTTGTTTATACGATGTAAAAACGTAAATAACTAATGTTACCGAAAACACACGCAGAAAAATGTATTTATTCACGACACCTTTTAATAGTCTTCAGAGGTCTACCGACTTAAATAACTTTTCATTTTTTATGTGAGGGTGTTTCGCATGGGAAAATACATAATTACCAAGTAGACGCGATAATGAATAAATTAAATGGTGGCAGAAGTAGTTAACAACCAGTTTTGCTTAGCCAAGGTATTTAGAAACTGAAGAACATGACTGGTCGAAAGTACAGATCTTTATGTATTTATGTTCCAAAAATTAATCGACGAAGAAAGTATAAATAAAAAACGAAACTATCACGTTATACTACAAGTGTATAGTCTCCGTGGCTGACGATTAGTCGGACGATGAGGTTTCCAATATTAATCAAATCAAATATTGTGTTTTTAGTTCAGATCGTGTCATATAATAAACTTGACATCTCATCCGCAGCCGTAAGTGGCAGGAAAATTACTTCTAAACGTGTACATTCACACGCCCAATTAAGTTGAGAAAAGTTTTGCAGCAAACCAGTATATGCAAGGAAGCTACGTCAGAACTAGAGACTCGCTAACCTAAACAATCCAATTACTTTGCAGCGAGAGACTAATTTGCTGGAAGGCGCCTCTCGGTGAGTGCGAAAGTGTGTGTAGGTCTGCATATGCAGCCTTTCGACAGCGGACAAAACGTGGATTTTATTAGTTTCCCTAACGCAAAACACGTATTATTATTATTAATCACGACTCTACCAATAAATATTACTTAAAGTGGACCCCCACCCAAAAAATACACATGCACACTATAACGTAAACCATAACATATTTGTTAAAAAATATTAAAGTTAAAGAATGCAGAAGTATGTAAAAAAATATTTTCTTTATCGGAAAAAACAAATCACAAAGCAACAGTGAAGATTTCAGTTTAATAATAGACTGAAAAAAATTGTGAACTTGACTTTTAAGGAAATAATCTTTACAAAAAATTAATATTTTTGTTTTGTTGTAGTTCTTTAAGAATCTAGTAATTATACTACATAAACATAAAGAAATCTCGATATTTTAAAATCGCAATGAAAAAAATTAATGCTTCAGATCTTTTATCAAGCCATCAAGTTTAGCTATTTCCTTCTCTGCTTCTTGTTGGATTGTCATGTTCTTTGCTCAAAGTTCTTTTATTTCTTCTGCAGTCCTCTTATTTTTAGATGATAGTTCTTCAGACTCCTTCTCAATAAGTTTTTTCGCTTTTTGTTCTTCATGATAGTAACTGTAAGCACTTCTGGCTGCATTTGTTTTAAAACAATAAACCTCCGGAACTACTAACAGCATCATAATCAATGCAATTACCGACTTTTCTTGCATGTTCTCAATCAACATAGCTTTATTCTACTGAAACCGCTCTCAACAGCTGCATTTCCAAGTGACATAATCAGAAAATTTTCTATCCATCAATGAAAAATAGAAATCATCCAATCTTCCATTCTCATGTTTGAATTCTGATATTTCCTTATTAACATGAGGAGATGCAATAAATTAAAAAAATTCTGATTTCATCTTAACAGAAGTGACAGCTGTTATTTGTCTGCAATCTACAAAACTATCCAAAGCTATTTGGAGACAGGCAGTTTATGCCTCTAGCAACTTTAAAATGTAATGGATTTCTTTCTATTAATTTAAGAGTCATTTTCTGTAAAAATGAAAGACATTCTTCCTTGAAATTTGACTTTACAGTATCTGATGTTTTACTTTCATTAAGGCTGCGCCTTGCTGCAAAGCCAATATTCACATCAGTAATTGGTAAAAAATTGCACTTCTAGGTGACATAAACTTTCATTAACTTCATTGCAGTACTGTTTAGTTTTATTTTCGTGTGGTTGTAATCTGAGGTTGAAAATGGACGATAAAGCAGGGTCTTCTGGTGTTAATAAAAGACGTTCTATTGACAAAAAAGACTATTATTATAGAAAAAAAGCATTAACTGATAGTGAATTATTACAAATTTAAGAGGACAGCACTACAGTAGTAGTGATGAATATTTTCCCGACTCTGAAGATGACGGATCAAGTGCAAGCCCGACATCGAAAATGTTAGTCCGAATATTTTTGATGCTGATGTGATTACAAATGCACATCAAGCCATACCAAGCTCTGATAAAAAAATGGAGTGACACAGGTGCATTGAAACAAGTTCTGTTTTGGAAAATTCATTAATTATTGGTGCCAATTCCAGAAAACGGCACATCAATCGTTTTTTTCAAATGATTGTTGATGACGATTTTATACAAACTGTTGTAGAACAAACAAATGCTTATGCAGTTGAAATTTTCTTACGTCCAGAAACATCTGCTAAATCTCGTAACACTACTTGGAAAAGTGTAACTTTGGATGAATTAAGAATTTTTTTAGGTCTGTTGCTCTATACTGGAACAATACAATTGAGTCGTCTAAACGATTACTGGAAAACGGACCCTCTATTTGACATACCTATTTTTAGAAAATATAGGTCACGAAATAGATTTCTGCTTATTGTAAGATTCTTGCATTTTCCGACTCCGAAACTTTTCTGACTGGTCGTCTAGGAAGGATTAAATGTGTGGTAGGTTTTTTTAATAAATAAAGAATGACATTTATTACCCGGGAAAAGAGCTATCTTTGGACGAATCTATGGTATGTATGTTGGCGTGGTCGACTGCAGTTCAAGCAATATATCAAAAACAAGCGCCGTACATACGGCATCAAGTTATATATGTTCACAGAGCCAAATGGATAGATTCTAAAATTTTGAATTTATGAATGTTCTTCAGATGTTTATAGCGGAAGCGGACATACAGAAGAAGGTAGTAATACATTTACTTGAAGAGACTGTAAATCTAAAACGAAAAGAGAATAAATCTATGTTTTGTGATGGAGTACATGTTGACAAATGGCGTGACAAACGTAATGTTCATTACATTAGTACCGAGTAAGGAAGTAAAATGGATATTTTTAGAAACAATAGAGGACAAAATCCGAAAAGCCTTCAGCTATTATTGGTTATAATGCATTTATGTCTGGAATAGACAGACAAGATCAGTTGATGGCGTACTATCCTTGTGATCGTAAAACTATTCAATGGTACCAGAAGTTGTTTATACATGTGCTCCAAATGCATATCATTTATACAACAAGTATTCCCAGTCTGATCATGTACGCCTATACGATTTTCGATTAGATATAATTAGGAGTTTGATAGCTAGACGAGGTATTACCAATTTACCAAGAGATTCTACTCCTCGCATGCAAGTTTCCCAGAATATTAGCAAAATAGAAAAAAAGTTAAAGAAATAAAAGGAATTACAGAATCCAAAAGACTTAGCAGAATTGAATGCAAACCATGTAGACAGAAGAAAATAAGGAAGCAAACAGTGTATGAATGCAAATTTTGCCCTGGATAACCGGTTTTTGCCTACAGTGTTTTGAAGAATATTATAAAAATGTTAAATAGTTGACAAATAAATGTTTTTTAGATCTAAAGTAAGTCTTATTGTTTTAATACAAATTATCTATACGCTCCGATCGGTGTGTGCGGCATCTGTTAGTGATTTTCATATGTGATGCTGACTACTTCGATCGGAGTGCATTTTTGTTTTTGACGAAAAAAATACAATAACATTTGTTATATATCATCTTTCCATCATTCTTTTTGCAAAAAACACAAAAATATCTAAAAACAAAACATCCCGGCATCAGCCACGACCTCAAATATATGCCAGAGCAGTCAACCTGTTAAGCCATGAAGCATCAAATACATTTCTTCATACAAGAATAGTGACATTGGTTTGCAAGCTTGGAATCTCATTTAAAAGCATGGACTTCTGATGCCACTGAAATAATGAAACATAATTTTGCTTCTAAAAGCTGAAACTGGTTTAAGGACTGGAAAGAAAACAATTTCTTCTAGCAGGCTACATTTTTTTAAGTGAAAAAAGGAAAAGAAATATTTGTAAATTGATTTTCTTTACTTTAGAAAATTTTCCAGACCACCAGGAAAATCCAAATTTCCCAGACATTCCCCTGAATTCTCCAGTCCAAATAAACTGCAGTCGTTTTGTGAACTATTGTTTACCTTCACGTGGTTTCAATCAGATCAAGTTCATAAATTCAAGGATTCGTAATATTTATATAATTAAGTTAAGTACTTGGATCCTAATCGGGTATGTGGTCGTCAAGTGATCTGAAAATAATTTTTTATTACTCCTATTCAAAATAATTATAGTGAAAACTAATTTTTAATTGATGATTTGCCATATTCAGCACACTGCATGTTTAGATGATTTCTCACAAAAATTAAGGTGTCAACTTGGTAGCGTCAGGTAAGTAAACAGCGCTTGATCTTTGTTTCTTCAGTTAGTGTAGGACTGCATTCGTGATATTCATTTTGATGATGTTTATTTTATTACAGGGTTACGGCATATTTTTCTTCTTATGGGTTTTTACATACTCTCGTAGAAATTGTTCTATCGGTTGCTTATTTTTAGGATGTAGTGGCGCCCATGTGTATAGATTCTTTAGTTTTATATTTACGGCGCTGGTTAAACCCCAGTCAGACTAGAAACTATTTTGGGAACTTCCTTTATCAATTCAGCGTTCAATATCTACATTTACCCTGGGGTATTATTTCTGTCCATAGTGTGGTTATGTATCAACGTTATGAAACTAGCATCTTACATAATACTTATGTCAAATTATTTAAATTAAATAGATAGTTAACAATGAACATTTGCGACTTTTAGAAATATTAAAAGATATATTTGTATGATGTTTTGGAAATAATTGTTGCAGTAGAGAAGTATTTATCTAGACAATGTCTTGGTTTTTAAGATTCCTCTAAAAAAACTTTTAATTCACGTTAAAAGCAATCTTTCAAGGCTACTGAGATGATTTCCGCGTATGATTCAGTTATGCGAGATCATGCTAATTGTGTTGAAAAGTCTCCGAAACACTTAGATAAGGTGCTACATTATCCAGGAATTCGAATTCAAAATAAACTCGTAGATTTCCTATCTTCTAAAATAAAACGTTCAATTATAGAAATGATCCGCTGTTTAAAATATTGTTTTGAAATTTTGGATTATATCCCATATACAAGTCACACTGTAAATAGGTGTTGCTTTAAGATATATAAGATTAAACAATACTAAAAAAGTTAATATAAATGAAATTTTCATTGCCTTTTATCCAATACCAGATTCGACAGGAAAGGTTTGTACAAATTTCTATTTTATTTGTTTCAAAGTTGAAATTTTAACTTTCACGACATGCGTGGTCAGAGGTACGATAATAGGGCACACATGCGCGACAACATATTGGTTTGTAGAAACGTATTAGTAATATTAATCCTGGATTAATTTTTATAACACGTTATGCATATAGTCTAAACTTAGTCGTAAATGACGCAGTAAGAATCTCACAAGAAATAGTTTATTTTTTTAGTAAAGGATTATGTCTTCTTTTCGATTTCTACAAATAATGGGAAGTTATAAAAACCATTTACTCAACTTAAACCTAAAACCTTTAAGCGAAACTAGGTCAAGTAGAATTGAGGCGATAAAAACTTTTGAGACTTCATTTGAAATCGTTTAATAATATCCTTTTAGAAATTTCAGTGGATACTATTTTAATTTGCGACGCTACATATAAAGCAGGTTCCTTACTGATAAAGATTCAGGATTTTAAACTTATTTTAAACTGATAACATTATTTGGTACAGTGTTTTGTTGAGAGTTAATGTTTTAAAGAAAATTATACAAAATTCAGTTACTCATATTAAAACTTCGCTAGATTACTTGGGTAACTTGATTATTTTCATAAATTTCGTAATGGTAGCTACCTTGAGAAAATTCTAACTAAAGCAGTAGAAGTAGCTTTAAATGTAGATTTAGAAACTATTGTTCCTCCCACTCAAAATTCTCTCAGCATGATCCAAAACAAAACTTTAACATAAACCTTTTTAAAGAATCATTGACCAATCCTTAATCTCCTTGTAACACAGAATTGAGTTAATGTTAAAATTTAACGATGTTTGTGAATTCTTTAATAACATTCTCGATTTGATTGAACATAAACTGTTAAAGCATTGAAAAACTTTACATTTGAAAACAACTGACGAATTTATTAATAAATCTAAAGTTGACGGCGAATAAAAGTGCTTACTTTCTCTGCCAAGTAAATCTAAGAATCACTACATCATACATCATACATCATACATTAAACTTTCCCAATATAAAAATTTCTTTAAGTATTCTTCTTACTCTTCCAGTATCAGTTGCATCAAATAAACGTTCATTTTCTAAACCTAAGTTGATAAAATTTATTTGAAGTCTGTAATGTTTCAGAAAAGGTTATCTGAATTGGCCAATCTGTTCATAGCACCTGAACTTTTAGATACTATTAATACTGAGCTTATCTTAAAAAAATTTACAGCAAACAAAAGTAGAAAAGTTCAGTTTTTGTAATTTCTATTTATACGCAGATTATACTAAATTTTGGGGATCAAAATTTAACATTTCATTAGCTAAAAAGTAAAATACGTAAGCTGTTAATGTTTTGCAAATAAATAAATAAATAAAAAATAAATAATTAGTAAATAAAAAATAAATAAATAAAAACTAAATAAATAAAACATAAATAAAAAATAAGTAAATAAATAAATAAAAACTAAATAAATAAAAATAAATAAAAATAAATAAATAAATAAAAAATAAATAAATTAATAAAAAAATAAATAAATAAAAAATAAATAAATAAAAATAAATTAATTAATAAAAAATAAATAAATAAAAAATAAATAAATAATAAATAAAAAATAAATACATAAGCATACAGTTACGTGCATGTCTATTTATCCTCCTTAATTTTTATTTAGTACTTAGTAATCCAACTTTATTTTAAGTTTTTGGAAATTCTAAGTTCCTTTTGCTTTTGTAATTTAAAGATTCTCATTTTTTGGGTATTCAAATTGATTCGACAGAGACGCCAAATTATGGAGAGGCACGTGGGCAGCTTTTGACCTCGCGGGGGCCCTACAAACACGCTACTTTAACACATTCAACATAAAACCATTTTTGAAGGTGTGCTGTGTCTTTATCATTTCGACTTGCTACACGGTTTTACACTTTAAAAAAATAAAGTTTTATACTTAGAAGATGGAAAGGCTAAAAACTGTATGCATTCGGCTAACTTTACTAACCCAAAAGAGAGTTAGAGTTGAGTCGGCGCTAAATTAACTTGGTTGAATAAAAGAAAAAGTAATCTTAAGGTGGACGTCACTGTATCTAACAAGTATTAATTAATCTTGCAGGACGATACGGAAAACGCTTTCGTGTTTGTTAATTCTTATCTTTTATCTAAATTTTCGGATAAATATAGTGTGACAAAATATAGGGTAGGTAGATCTTATCTCAACGAGTTAGATGTCTTTCTCAACAACAAAAATTCCACATATGCAACTCTTCAATTACAAGACACAAGAAAATTGCTAACATAATGATGCGTCTATTTCATTTTCGAGAAATAAATTTTTTATAATAACCATTCCATAAAATTTATATTCAATAACATTATAAAATAATATCACAGGTCTCTAGCTTTAAATACTCAAACAGAAATTTTTAATAGTTTATGCATTTACAAATTCGTTATTTCAACCATGATTTGTCGGATCTGGTATATCATTTATACAGGGTGGTCCGGTTTTCATTAGCCAGCGTATATCTTCTAAACTATGCAAGATATAGAAAAATTTTATGGGAAAAAGTTTTTTGAATATATTTTCTCTACAAATATAAGGCATTAGGTATTTTTCATGGCCTACTATATTTGAGCAATAATATGTCACTTTGGTTTTTTAAATAGAACACCCTGTATATTTTTTTGAAAAAATATTCTGCTTGAAATTGTCTTTACGGCAATATGCCACAATTAATGATTTCTATTTAAAGTGTGCTAAATAACCTAAATAATAGAATTTCAATCTGATTATTTCTGTTAACAAATGCCATTGCAGTATTTCAGTTGTTTATTCATAATTATCTGTCACATAAATAAGTAAAAGTGTTATTGTGTTCTTAATAGTTGTTTCGCGCAAAATAATGGAAATGAATTATTCAAACAATGAAAAAGTTGATATGTTATGCTGTCTTCATAAGTCAAACACCAATAAACGTCAAGCTGCAGTTTTATATCGAAAGTTATATTCTGAGCGTAGACAACCAAATATAAATACATTTAAGAATTTAGAAAATTTTTTAAGATCCAATGGTAGCTTTTCAACTATCACTAGAAATCAAGTACAACATAAATTGATTATTTTGGCCCACTTTAGACCTTATCCTAAAGTTTCTCCGAGACAGTTACAGCTGAACTAAACGTTTCGACATATTTTTAATGTTTTGAGGCGTCATTCAATGAAAGCATTTAAGATGCATTTGGTTCAAACATTACATCCCAATTATGCCAACAGCCGAGTTGGTTTTTGTATATGGATATTGAATGTATAGGAAGAGAATTTTTGGACAGTATAATTTGGATTGATGAATCTAACTTTCATAAAAATGGTATTTTTAACTGAAAAAATACACATTATTGGAATGATAGAAATCCTTTGCAATTTATTGAAACCCATTTACAAGTACGATTTTCAGTGAATGTATGGATAGGTGTAGTAGGTGACCTCATACCGGGTCCGTATTTCTTTAATGGTAGTTTAACCCAAAATAGATATTTGATGTTTTTGCAAACTTCGTTTCAAGACTTCTTAGATGATATTTTCCTAGTTATCAGGCGAAACTTATGGTTTCAACATGATAGCGCTGCACCACATAATGGAATCAATGTTACAAATTATTTAAATAATGAGTTTGGTCAGAACTGGATCGGTAATAGGGGACCGACTTTATGGCCTCCCCTATCACCTGATTTGTCAGTTCTTGATTTCTTTGTTTGGGGGTTTTTAAAAGATCGAGTGTAATTCTAATTCAACTCTTTTTCAAAATCTTGAAGAGTTAATCGCAAAAATAAGAGCAGCTTGCTTGCTAATTACCCCGGTCGTGCTGCAAGAAGCTAGAAAAAATTTAATTATTCGAGTTAATAAATGTTTAGAACGTAATGGTGAACAATTTGAACATTTACTAAGATAATTACTTTTCTTGTTAGCTATTATTTTCAGATGTATGTATAAAAAAATTTGCAATTTATTAATTTATATAGTAAATAAACAATAATCACAGTTTCCTATTGGAATTCTATTATTTGAGTTATTTAGTGCATTCTGACAAAAACTCATTGGTTGTGGTATATTGCCATAAAGACAATTTCAAGTAGAGTATTTTTTCAAAAAAATATACAGGGTGTTCTATTTAAAAAACCAAAGTGACATATTATTGCTCAAACATAGTAGGCCATGAAAAATAATTAGTGCCTTATATTTGTAGAGAAAATATATTCAAACAACTTTTTCCTATGAAATTTTTCTATATCTTGCATAGTTCAGAAGATATACGCTAGCTAATGAAAACCGGACCACCCTGTATGTTCAGGTTTTTTCCATATAATAAATTAGCTAAATTTTAATTTATAACAGAGAAAATCTAAGTGGTTTTTCTACCTTTATAAAAGACAAATTTGTTGCAAATTATTACACAAAGAAATATTTTAACATAATTTCTTTAGTACGGATTCTCGCAATTGAGGACAAACAGAAGAAAGCTCTCTAATTGTTACAAATTTTAAATAGGAATTTTACTTAAGTTATTTTCTGTTAACACAATATCTGAAGCCAAAAGAAATTGAAATTTTAATTATAATTTCTGTTTTACGAAAGGAATCCAATAGGCTGAATTGATAGTATTTTTACTTCTAGTTCGGTTAACGAGTGTAATGACGTCCCCAGCTTTAAGGAAGTTGTTTAATACAACCGATTTTTTCATAAATTCTCTAACGCATTCAGCAACAGAATTAATCCCTCACCCCTAATAGCGAGCAGTAGATAAACACCCTGATGAAACTACTCTGCTGTACTGCAAGAGTTAACTAAGCGAAACCACAAAAATTTATTAACGCAAGCAGTCCATTTTCATGTAACCGAACCAACCACCTGAGACCAATATCTCTGAAAAGAACAACGGTCTTCAAGCCTTTAAATTTTGCGCTAAAAACAGAGTAACGTACTGTCCTACTTCTTAAACTAATTTTTACCATCAACGAACTTCTCAGAAGATGGAATGGAAGTGATCAAATTATCCTATTGGCTCATAAGAACGATTTATCCTGGAAAAACCCTTTCTACACAGAATTTAAGCCAATGAAGACAGATGTTTAACAAAACTAAGGCCCACGAGCCGTGTTTATAAAACAGCTTGGAAAACCTTGATATATTTGAGAATAATAACGTATTTACTTACAATTCCTAATGATAAAGTGCTATTTTATACGATTATCTTGAGGTTTTAATGACTTCACAAGTTTTAAAACACCTAAAGCATATAATTTGATATAGCAACGAAGCATGTAATTTAACCCTGCAATAGAATTAAGAGATAATAACGGATTGTTTATTGTTTTCCATTTGGAATTAGAATTGTATTATAAATATGAAAAATTATTTAGGATTGCAAATAAGTAATTTTAACGAATTTTTTCATTTTTGTTACCTTTCTAAATAAATTGTTACAATGACAGCCGCTTGTTTGAGATATTTCTTATGCAGCGCGAATGACCCAAAAAAAAACAAAAGAATATATTCACAGTATAGTAGGTTATACTAGTGTTACTAGTTAACAACCCACATATTGGAGAAATAATCACATTAATTTATCGTATGATTTGGGAAGATAAATGTTTTAGTTGATCGATTATGGCATAACCAAATGGTAACACATCAATTACCAGCATCGCTACAAGGGCCAGGTTGAAACTACGGTTTACAAAAATTTGTTTTGATATTCTTTTAGATTTCACGTTTTTTAATTTCAATATAGTCGGGAATCCAAGAACTAATTGTTTAAACGAACGGTTTTGAAGATAATTTGAAGTCGATTGAATACAAATTACCTATTTTAAATGGTATCTTCAGATAGCTAAACCATTTCTAAGATGACAGTGTCGTCATAACGCATTAAATAAGAAAATATAAGTTAGTACATTTATCAACTTACGATGCTAGGTCGTTCGAAGGGCTAAGGAAATTATCTGTCGTTACCAAATGATACAATTTTCTCATTTTGATCACTGAAATACAAGGCGTATTTTTAGGGTAAGTTCGGTTTGTTCGCATCTTTTGCGCAGAATGTTATTTGTCACGTGAGTTATGGGTAGTTTTCTCTATTGTGCATGGACTATCCGCACACAGTTGTAGATTGCAGTTTGTGTAGTAAAGTGTTATTTATCATACATTCAAAGTGTTAAAGACAATTGAAAAGCCCTGTTTAAATAATCCCTCTATTATGTTAACGGTATATATAAGTTAAAATGTCCCACGGGGATTTACGTGATGTACTGATGATTCACAGGGTTCGTACCATTTAACTGTTTCGAATTTGATCTGCACCAGGGTTGGTCTCTAAGCATTTAATTTTATGACATTTTATGGTTTTCTGTCTATTTAAATAATTTAGAATTTATTTCGGTGTCTGCAATGCGTGAGAATGTTTTCGACTCCACGTTCGTAGAATGATTATTCATGAAAAATATGTTGGTGTTTTTCTAATTTGATATTCCATTGTGAAGTGCCGGTTTTTAATTTCTGGTTGTAAAAGAATGTACTAGGTACTTTACTATTTGTTTCGGTATTTTACTTTAATAATATAATTGAATAGTCCCAATATAAACTGTAATTACCCAACTTTTATAAAATTTTACGACCAATTTCCTTACTAAAGCTCATGAGCTAGCTCAAATTGATACGTGGTTTCCTGTAGACAAATGAATGCCTAATTTATGCGCGATCGTTACATCTCTTACATACAAGATTTTTTCCAAAAACCTACAAACTTACAAATTTTACTACAGCTCCGATCTGGCACCGAGCGATTACCACCTCTGGCACATTTCCCATAACTCCTTTCCTACGATAATTTTACTTTTAACGTGAAAAAGTCACTATTTTAAAAACAATTTATATCACGTTCCTCGCGACTTTCGTACAATACAGTCATACCTCGCTATAAGGCCGCCCTTTATACGGCATTTCGCTATAACGGCTCTCTTCAATTAAGGCACGTTTACCATTTACGGCCTAAAATGTTTCGCTATAACGGCAGAAAAAACTTTTTTTGATGTCGATATATCTACATGTTGCCAATCTTGCGCAATCTCGATGCACTCTTTTCTATTTCCTTTTGTCTACGAGCATTATTCAGTGTGTGCTCATAATGACGACAGTGATCTGCAGGTTACCATTTCTTCATCGTCTTCAGATTAAAGCCATTTTAAAAAAAATTATGTGTGTATACATACGCATATTTTATGTAACATGAAGTTGTTTCATTTTTGTTTATAGATTATTGTTGATAAAATGGAACCGATCCCATTGAATTTGTATGAATTTGTATTAGAAGAATTGATTCCTTATACGCTTTGCGGCCAAGTTTCGTGGAACGTATCTTGGCCGTAAAGCGAGGTATGGGTGTACTTTTAAAAAACAAGCTTTCTTTTAAAAAAAGGCTTAATATATTAAAAAATACAGACGTGCATTTAGCTTATGATAGTGGAAGATATCACTCATGCCGAGAATGCTGATAAGACAAAATGCACCAAAAAAAAACACGTCATATGTACACCACTGCACAAATTGTATCTTCAGTCACTAACAACTATATAAAACTTTAATACTTTCTAAATACTTACACTTAGCTGATTTACATAAACATAAGGTAGCTCTTGTTGGACTTACCTACGGCAAAAAAATATTCAGTATACACAAACTACTTTAAGACAATTATACTACAGTAAAAAATGTTAGCTTATTTTAGTTTATAGGAAAAAAATATTGTAACAAAGGATCTATAATTGTAAATGATATTACCATTAAACGAACAACGAATTGATAGACGGCTATAAGGGAGCTTTTAAAGAACGGATACAAGGCGAACAAAAGAGGTGATTGTTGTATGATATAGAAAGCTCCAGAGACTGCTGGAATGATATGGAAGTATCGTTGCTCGATATATAAACCGTACGACCTGGCAGTCGGTTCAGTTCCAAATATTAGTCCACAAGCAATGTATAATAAATTGTCGTATGCGCCGTTAAAATAAGTACATCACAAGACTATATAAATTAGAATATGTCCATTAGTATTTGAGTAAATAATTTAACGGTAAGCAGTTAAATCAATAGTAAATATGGTATGATTGTCGTGTTAAGAAATAGTTTAGTATGGTGAATATGTAGTAATTATCGTCGGTGATTTCTGTAGCGGTATCTCAGTACATTAAAAATAGTGGCATCTTAGTACATTAAAAATTTTCTGTAAATATTTCTGAATAATCAAGCTTCTATAGGATCGAATAAAGAACTGTGCATTGAAGTTCATTACAATATTTTAAACATTTGCTAAGGGATGCTTCGTATTAACAGATGCAACATGTTCGGTCAAAGAGAGATGTCTTCATTGCTAACACCTGTAACGATGTTCTTGAAAAACTAATGGTTAAACAGACAATTTGATTAAATTGTATCAGCTTTTTAATAAAATATATTCAGTGATTTGTTAACCATAATTTTTACGAAAGAGGGTGGCCACGTTTGTGTAAATGAATTATTTTCAATACAGAAAAAACTGTTAGTAAATCAACTTTTCGGAAGTTAAAACTTAGTATTTATTAATAACAATGCTAAAATATACAAAAAAAGCCTTCGCGCTAACAATAGTTTTGCATTTTCCAGTTACGTATTTAACATATTCCATGAAACCCTTTTCAGCTTGTCACGGTTAAATCGCATAAAAGCACCTTTCCGTTTAGTTCTCATGAATAAAAAATATTAATACAAAGGCTTAAACATTTTAAACATTTCGGAAATAGACTAAAAAAATTTTTGACTTCGAGATATTTATTTATTTCAGTGAAATTTAACAAAGCCTCTACATTGAGTTACCCGTTCAAAGAAAACTAATTACAATCTTAAATTAAGCTAAATGCCCATCTCTAGATCTAGGTAGTTTTGGTCAATAAAAATACTCATTATTAGATAAAAATATATAACATGCAAAATGTCATTTAATTATAGAGCTCAAAATTTTCAAACTGTAAGTATCCGTAGGAAATAAATATACGTAACAAACTACATTGCTGTGATCTTACGAAATGGTTGGCCACAACATACGTTGCTCTTGCTAAAATAGCAAAATCATTTCAATGGTTAATATTTATGAAATCAGGGCAAGAACTTCTACAAATCAGCGCCAATTTAACGAAATGAACTCAAGTAAGAAATTATTTACAAAATTTTCAAGAGATTGTATCAACAACGCCAATTTACACATATCTTGTTTATTTCAAATCCATAAAAGTGCCCTTTCACGTTCATTGTGTTACGGTATTCGATGCAGACAAGAAAGAAAGCAGTAAAGTAAGTAAAGAAAATCACCTACACCGAATACCACAACAAAACAGGGAGAAGGGTAGAACAGAAATCCAAAAGAATTAGATTTTGGGCTAGCTCAAAATGTCGTACAGTAGGGAGGGTCATACAGAAAAAAATTGGAAACCTCAGTAAGCAGATTAATTAGAAACCTTTAGTTAAACATACAGTCTCAACAGGAATGTTTACAAAAGTCAAAACACATTTACATAATCGTCCTGTTATAGCGCGATGTAAACAAAGCGTCAATTCGCATATAACACAATATAAATCTAAACATTTAAGCACATATCGAGAATATAATCTAAATAATACCTACAACGCTAAATATATACAAAAAATAATCAGACATAGCATACACAGTAACTTGTACCTACTTTAAAAATTCCACTTCGTAAGAATAAGAACGTAACATTAGACTTAAATAACGTAACTCTAACTTAAATAATAAGCAAGTTTTTGACGTTAACATTCATGTACAAATAAAAAGGAAACAGTAAAAAGTGCTCTAATGCAAGCTTTGGTTTAACTAGTTGTGACTTGGAAAATAATTACATAATCGCTCGTGCATTGTGAAGGTGAATTTGTAACGTGCAGTCTGCAATTTATTAGGCAATTATGAGTACAAAACTACAGAAGAAGCAAAAGAAGTGTCTATCTTCCACAACAGCATCAAAAGTAAAGAAAACAGAAAATGGTACCTTAAAGCAAGCTGTCTGCTTCTAGTACCATTTTAGGATTAAGAAATGCGGCCTGCATTTGTTGATAGACTGGACGCTGAATGAACCAACTTAACCATACTGAACACTAAGTACAACGAAGCATTTTAATACCGTGACTTACAACATTTCTTTTCTCTAAAAGGACGCTGTATAGAACAGAATACAATAGGTCCCTTTCAAAAGCTCAGCTTGTATTAATATAGATTGACCAACGTGCTTCGAAACAACTCCCACCGATAATGTGTGAAATATTCTGCGAACACAAAAAATATATTTTCTAGACAGCCGCTGCGAATTATTCCTAGAAGAATAACCAATTAGCGCAAACAAACATAAAATAATGACTTTCGTTGAATGTTGTTGTTCACATGGAACAGCAACGTATATTTTAAAGAATCCGGTACCTATGCAACCCTGCATACAGTCAAATGAAACGAACGCTTAGCAGGTTGCCTAACTTATACAAACAACAGCGATTTGTTATATTATCACTCGGGAATACCGAAAATGAAATTAATTGGGGAAGGTTTATTGCTTGTAAACATGAACGAGTTCACCATATGCAAGATAACGAAATAGAATTTCTCAGTACCATTAAAAGCATTTATATTTATAAAACGCAGTGTTTCAAAGAATAAACTATTAAAATGTAGTTTGACGATAAGCAGGAGAGTTTATAACGTATTTCAACGAATTTCTAAAGCGAAGTTTCTAGCCTTTTAACAAACCTATTAAAAGCAGGTGAACGATAAGCAAAATATATAATAAATTCCACGTATTTACCGCGGCACTGAAAACTTAAGGAAATTTTATAGGTTTTTAGATATTCTTTTTAATTGGAATAGCATAAAAAACGGGCCGTCGCCTAGATTAGAATTAGTAGGAAGCGTTTATTAATACGAAGTAAACGAAGTATTAGAGATTAAATTTTTTAAGTAGGATGCACAAATCCATTGATTTCAGAAATTTAACATAACAATTGAGTACTTAGACTTTTTGTTGTTAAATTATTATGTATTAAATACCTAGAATTTTATTTAAGCATACGAACTCTCTCCGCAATATAATGAACCGAGTTACCTGCTATAAGTAATTAAATTTCATTAATAAAATCGCGCAAATAATAATATATGAACACGTTACAAATTTCGTAAACTGATGGTATTTATGTAAGACACTACCCTTCACTTATGTGACGTTTGAACACCTGATTCCAATATCAATGGTTCTTAGATAAAATATTTTGCTTCCAGGATTAATTTCTGAATTCTAATTAATTAAGTAAGTGACACAAAGAACATTCAGATGAAGAAAAGATAATTTTTTTTATATCGATTACTTCGTGATTGCTATCAAAAGAGATAACACGTAACTTGAGTAGATGCTGTTAACCTCAAAGAGAAGGTACCGAACTGATCAATAAAGTTCGAAATCATACCCTACCAGATTGGTAGCTTTTAATTTTAGAAGCGAACGGGTTTCCATAAATTGACAACTTCGTGTTGAGCAAAAGCATGTTCATTCAGAACGTCTAGGTTTCCTTTCGAAGTCCCAGTAGGATCTCATCAAAACGAATAAGCCCAGGAAATAATGGCTACATTAATTGTCTCTGAGTTATCTATAGTCAGCCATAAATGAGTCATCAGATATTTATGATCAAATTTCTGAAACTGCAACCTACAGTAAGTATAAGTGAATAGTTTTTTTTCTTTTTAACTGTAAAAATTTATAAACATACCCATAGCACTTTCTTGTTATTAGGCTAAGAATGTACAAGTAATTTTCTTCGCCGAAAACGTTTTCCATTAAGCGAAGAAATTTTTGATATATTTGATTTTTAATTTTTACTTAAAAATGTTTAGCTTATACTTGTGATGAAAACATAACTTTTCTACATTGATGTTCTTTGCAACTAATGTAAAGGTAATAGTTTCAGACTTGTAAGAAATTAAGTTGCAATTACCTACAGTGATTAAAATTCAGATAATGTTACATTTGATTTTGGAGACCTTTCTTTCAGATAGCAGTTTTAAATAGACATACTAGTGTTCTCATTGTTAAAGTTTATTTTAGCATTAGTGTACTTAAATATTGCTCGCGTAACTTTTAAGCCAGAGTCACTATCCTGACCTCAGGTTTTGGCATCCTCTTGCTATTTCTTCTTCCCTACAAATGTTTTTGGTACTTTATCGCAACAAAATTTTTATCGCAGTACTTTACCGGCGGCTCCGTGGATCAGACAGAATCGCGTAAGACTGCTGATCCCAAGGTCCCGGTTCACTTCCCGACACTGACCGCTTGAAAAATGTTAGGTGAGCCCTTGTTCGGATGATAGGTAAAATGTAGATCCCGTCCCGTGTTAGAGTTGTTACGCACGTTAAAGATCCCTGCCTTGCTTGAAATAGCAAGGGTTAGGCAAAATTCCAAATTTCCAGGTAAAAAAAAAACTCGATGGATGGAGCATTGGAAAATCAAATGAAGGGGTACCTCACCGAGTTTTTCTGTGGATTACTGACTGTATTTTCTGGAACCAAAAATGTACGTAACAACCTTTTTAGCGTGTTACCTAGTAAACGTTTTTTAAACGGTTGCATTTGATTATATGCAAAAGTGTTTACACGTTGAATTCTTTCAGTTGAAGTCTGTATTTAATAAATTATTAATTTGATGTTTCGTCGTCTTTATTAAATGCACTCTTATATAAAGCACATTTCATTATTATATTTTATTTAAACCTTATTTAGTAAACAAATGCATAACTTTTATTACAACTAGTTAGTGTATTAGATAACGAACCAAGGATGATGAACTCTCTCCCCTTTGATATCTGCATAATTATATAGTTTTAAATATGTTAGTTTTGGGAAATATTTATGAGACAATATAAATGAACATTCTTATGACATTGATGGGTAATATAAAAATCAGAAAATGTGGTATACTTCTAGGAAAAATAATATGGAGTGGCATCACCACAAAGCAATATTGAAGTATGGTTTCCTTAGCTATGGTAAAATTGCAAAAGTAAACTGCTATTTTAAATTGCATTGATGCCGGCTAATCTGTTGATATGCATCGTGAACTTCAGATTCCCGTGTTTCGTAAAAGAGAGTAAGGCATATTATTATTTTAAACTTATAAATAAAGATACAATATCAAGATTTTATAATTCTGTAGTAATAATTATTTATAATAAGCAGAGCGAAAAATTATGCTACTTTATTCTAAATCACATGTGCACGATGACAAAGCCCCGTTACTTCGTGATTACTTTAATTATTGAATACATCACTTCGAATTATTTCTTCCTTGAGGTTTAGTTGCTCGTAATATCTAGCAGACTACTATGTTCTAATATAGAAGTTTTTATTATTATTGTTGTGTTCTGTAAAGACGAATAATTAAAGAAAATTGAAAACACTACAATTAGTGCAAACCATTGGTAAAGAAAATTATTGTGCAACTTAATTTCTAATTAAAGTTATAAGCTTCGTTTGCTTATATATATATATATATATATATATATATATATATATATATATATATATATCTACTGTAACAAGGGCTTCGAAGGATCTATATTTGAAAGTTATAAAGGTACTCACCCAACAATGGATTGATTGACAACTACAAGGTTGTATTCTAAAAACCATCAGTCGAAGTATTAAAATTATTGAGTAAACCGTTAAAATAAGTACGTTTGATTTGTATATAAATTAAGCTTGTGTGGACAAATTACATAGCTAACTTAGTAATAAATATAGTGTAGTCGTCGTGTTAAATAGGAGTTTACTATGTTACGTGCAGTTCCTACACGCAAATATTATCGTTCTTCGTGATAAAGTTATACATTTCTTACTCTCTTTTCACGGCCATTCGAGTATTCATTAACAATTATGAGTGAACGTGAATTTCGCTATATGCAATTTATCCAATAATATATTCATCACAGACTGTTTGTTTTTATTAATGACTTAGATTCACGAGAATTGGTTTCTTTCTGCAGCTGCAAATTTTAAATCTGTCCTTGTACACATCGTCGATCTTGATTGAAAAATATGGCAGAATCTGGGTGGCCATATGGTGGAGGTGTTGCTGGTTTTGCTGAAGATGGTTCCATTGTCGTAGATCTTCCAAGAACGAAGACAGGACGTCTGGAAGAGCATCTTTTGAAGGTATTATTACACCAATGTATGTAGCTGTATCTTTTCTGGGTATCGAGATTTTGGTTTCTGTGAGTCAACCCAAATTGTTGGCTTGATGTATTTATTTGATTGTCTTGTTTATAATCATTTGATTTATAAACGTACTTTATTGCGCTGCAAATATTGCAGTGCTTTTAATAAACAAGGGCAAATACTTTTTTTTACATTTGGTCATTGCAAGATAAAATTTACAAATTCAAGTTTCTATTAATTATTAAATGTAGTTTTGCAATATACGGAATGTAGTTACGTGATTGTTTTCAAGTCAAACTGAGATAAAGAAAGTTCTGTAGAAACAGCTAGTAAATTTTAATAGCTTTGGTTTAAGGTTATGAATATGCTACTGACAGCAGTTTTTATTGTTTGGGTATTAATTATCAAATAAGATCTGCATAGACTGCCCACAAGATTTTCTATATAAAATTTAGAGTTGTCGTTTAGGCGCAACGTATTACCAACTTATACACGGCCGCCGCGGAATGCATTTCGGCCAGTAGATGGTTTTCGGTATTGCTGTTATATAGTACTATTACTTTTAAAGAGTGCTTGTGGACACTATGTAAGTATATATATTTTTATTAATTTCTGTTTTATGGGCATATACAGTTTTAAGAAATTGTATTAAACAAGTGACTGAGAACAATCCGTAAATACTACTTGTTAATTTGTTTTATCTGAATACTAGAATTGAAGTTAAAAATTAGTTTGAAGTAATCAAGGAGTGTATTAATTATTTTTGCGAAGATTTTTGTATGTAAATCCTCCGGGATATGTTGGATAAATATTGTTTCCTTCACGGGTTGATTTTCCTTTTTGTAACATGTTTTTTAATTAAAGGTGTGTAAATAAAAACTTTCTTTCTTGAGGTTTTCTTTTTCTTTCTTTGTGACCCACCCCACTCTGCAACTTTTTAGCTAGCACGGCATTCTATGGATTCCTTTTTTTGTTGCAGCCTCGGTGCGGACTATTTTCCTTGCTTACTTTACTTTTTTTTGTCCGCACGGAATATCGTAACAAGTGTTAGTAAACATTGTTTAAATTATTAGCACTGATATATGTAACGGCATCTCGGTACATTAACGGGTCTGTATTTGTGAGTAATCAGGCTTATATTGGACCGAATAAAAAACAGTAAAGTGAAGTTCGTTACAATACATTTTTAAGAGTTGCAAAAGTGTTAATGCAATACTAAAAACTAATACACAAGACAATAAATGTTTTGGTACTGTAAGCAAATTTCACTCGCCCACACCTGTACTTATATGAGAAATAAGTGCAAAGATACGTTTAATTTGCTGAAATTGAATACACTTAATTTAACAATATAAATTTCTTGGCTTTTAATATCACGATCCGAAACTCATTTATACTTTATTAAATATTTTTATTACAGTATTCGAAAGAGCAAACTATAGTTTTGTAACTTCTATGCAAGACGTTATTGCAGAAGAATACTGGGTGAGAATTAAATTCTGACGGGGTTAATATGCTACTTGGTAATGTACAGCTAGTAGAAGATGAACTAGTGAACTTTTGTTAACAAGCAGGGACACATTCATTACACAATAGCTCTCCCTGTAAATTTAGTACGCCATAAATGTTTTTTAGATACAGCTGAAGAAGATCCTGAATTTTTACACGATAGTAATCACAGCAGTGACTTGTCAGACTCGGGTGACGAAGGCTCTCATAACGCTGATCTAAAAAATTTTACAGTTTCACATAGAAAACCCTCATAACGTGCTGCATCTGAATTTGGATATAAGTTCAATGTCAAAAACCACTCAAAAATGATAATCCCTTTAATGCTAATTTAAACTTATCTCTAAGTATAGGATATCCCAATTCATCCTTTACAATGTCTGTTTCGTGTTGTAGAGCTTCTAATTATTGTCTTGCAAATACATTCCCTATATGTTTTTTCACTACATTTTCTATAATAATGTCTTCTCCCGCACACCTTATAATTTAGCTATGCTGCTTTATATTAGTAAAATTCATTGCAATTAGTTTGTAAGCTCCGTCTTTCCTATGTCCATCTTAGTCTATACTTTTCTTCAATCCATCGAGCTTTAGCTTCCCTGCATTTGCGAATAATTTTCCATTTAGTATGGCTTTGAATCTATGTTTCCCTGCTTCGTCTGGTTTGTTTTGTATTTTCGTCTTTCCTCTATTAAATTCAGAATATTGTTTGTCACTCATGGTTTCTTATTTTCTTTTTGTTTATTCTTCAGAATATCTCTGACCGCTATGTCTACATTGGATTTAATGTTATTCCATTCTACTCATACTTTCTTAGTATCAAAAATTTTCCCGACGTCTTGCAACAATTTGTTAGATTTTTTCTCAAATCATGTGTGGGTTCTTAATTATTTAGTTTCTCAAACTCCAAAGTGCTTTTTCAGTTCTTTTTACAAATTATTAAATTTAAGCGCGGTTTTCATAATCACTATGTTGTGATCAGTGTCTATATCTACTTCTAGGTAGCTTCTACAGTCTTTTATTGATTCCTAAACCGTTATCGAAAAAATGTAATCTATTTGATACCTCCCTCTATCTCCTGGCACGTGAATCACCTTCCAGCATGATGTTGAAATATTTTGTTTACGATGGTTAAATTGTATTTGTCGCAAAATTCTACCAGCCTATTTCTCCTGTTGTTTCACGTTTCTAAGTCAAATAAACCTACTAACGCTCCTTCCCTACGTTCACTTATCCCGTATTATTAAATTTTCACGCCTTTTTACGAATCTCTGTATGTCTTCTTATCTTTGTAGATCGCTTCTTCGCTGTAGCTAGAGGTGGGCATGTATACTTGTATTATTATCGTTTTTACCGCTTTTGATTTTAATCTAACCATAAGTGAGTGTTCTTTAGTTCTTTTGCAAGTAGTTTTCTACACAATGCCCTAATTTTTACCGCATAACTATTCCCACACCAGAATTTCCTTCCTCTAATCCTGTATGAATTATTCTATAGTCCCGGCTCCAAAATCCCCCGTCTAATCAATACACTTCGATAATCCCTACTATATCTAATGCAAATCTATCCATTTCAATTTTCAAGTCCTGTAGCTTAGCTACTTGTTTCATGCTTTTAGCATTCCACACCGCGACGCGCAAGATATTCCCGCTTCTTTCCTTCTTCTTATAGAACTTGCCGTTCACAACCTCCAAAGCAATCCGAATGGGGAACTAAATTTTAACTCCGGAATCATTTACCCCAAATCCATCATTTTTTAGAACATTTTTGGTACGCAGTGTATTTGGGAGGTAACATGGTGATTACCCGTTGCCGTCCACATCGCATTAGTGCGACTTGGAATGCCATACCTATCCGCTATCCATACGATCTCTGCCACTCATTACCGAGTACCAAAAGAGCTGCTGCCCTCTTTCGGGGCTCTTCACTAAAGACCCCACTGATGTGGTTAAACCTATAGTTCGGCTCTTTAGTTCACTGAAACACGCAAGCCATTCTACCCGTTCTAGTATTCTAGAACTTCTTCAAGGTGCAAGCCCGTTCAGAACGGCAATATATTCCAAATTAAATAAAAACCTTGATAAAATAAATTTTTACAATAAGTTATGTATAATCCGATATGTTGTATCAGAAGAATATGCTCCTCTTAATATCCTAAGATATATAGTTACAAATAATTTGATCAAAATTTGCCCAAAGATGACTGGTTTTATTGGTCAACCCTTTTACGGTTGCTTCAGCAGTGAGAGCATTCTCTAAACTATAAATAATTAAAAACTACTTGAGGTCCTCTGCAACCCAAGAACGTTTGAAATCGTTAAAAACAATAGTTATGCTTATGATAATGTTAAGGATAACTTCTTCAATAATAAGAGAATGTATTTGTTAGACGATGTTTCTGTTTTTGTTTTTAGAAGATCGTGTAATTACTAAAATAGAAACACCGAAAAAAATATTAGATGATAATTTTTTAATTATACTTGGAGCTGCATTCCTCTACTTCGCACAGGGTTCAGCAAAATTAGCGCTGGACCTGTGTAAAATCTACTATAGTTTTTGCAAGTAACGAGCTATTTAGAATTTCACTTTCGAAAAGTTAAAATATGCGTTTATCGATAAACTATATATCGAAAATAAATGTAAATTTCACACTAAACTTGACTTAAAACACTTTACAATGTGATTATACATGCTATTAAATAAATCTATATTGTCATTAAGTAACACCATATAAAGACAGTAGTTAATTATACCGAAACCAAGAGAAATTGTATGATATAAAATTTAAATCTATAACACTTTCAAATCAATCATTTTCGGGAATAAATTTTTTTACACTTTCTATCTCATCAATATGACTGTCGTAATCAATCATTGTATACAGGACAGTTAACCGACTACCGCAATAGTACGTACTAAATGGAGCCCAAGATATTAGGCGCGTAACACTCCTACCAGCATACAATAACAGTTAATCCGATCGCTGTAGAAACATCGCCCTTACATATTAAGTTATAAATCCCTAGGGCCGATAAGCCATATGGGGTGCTTTAGTGCTTAACATACACTGATGGACGATCGTAACCGAATGTTCACCAAAGTTAATCTATTTATTATGGAGACAGCTGAACTAGCAGCGCGTGCAATGAACAGCTGCTGGCACATTGACGTTTGAAAGTTTCATTACAATTAGAACTCAACCCCTAGATAACACGAAATATATACTACAGGTGGTGCTTTTCATGCTGGGCGATTATGTATGTTTGACTAACTATAGAAAATAGAGAAAACTGGCGTATCCTTGTAATTACAATTGAAAGATTTCTTAAATTATTATCTTATCTGTAAGCACATAAATATTGTCGTAGTAAAATCAAAATCTATTTTACAAAGAAGCACTGCAAGGTTGCCATGTCTTAGCAAAAACTTCTGAGAGCGTTGTATATTCAATAACGTGCAAGTAGCAACCAATAATAATGATATTAAGGGTTTATAAAATTGCTTTGTCATGCACTGAACTAAAATGGAGAGCGACAAGAAATTTCCGAATAGCAGTTGTGTTGATAATTTTTTCAGATTTAATGCAACCATGATTTGATTTTAATTTGTACGCTCTGAATGAATTCGTTAAAGACCGAAAAGAAATAACATTTTAAAAACAATTATAAATTCACGAAATTCACATAAAGTAGTGTAATAACCGTTGTTTGTCATGTTTACCGTGTAATACCTTGGAATCCCTTTCGAAGGGTCGATCTTCATCATTAGGTGGCTTTGGATTGGTTGTCAGAAACAATACCAACAGCAGTTCATCTATAAGCTAAGCCTACCAAGCTATTCCATTTATCTGATGGTTTATGCTACTTTAGTCTTGAACATTCTAATATTAAACACAGGGGAAACTGGTACAATTGTAACAGGTGTGTGTCACTCGAAACTTTAATGAATATCCTACTGCTTGGCAAGCAAAACTCAGATTACTTTCGTCATGAAATAAGTTCCCATAAGCTATCGAAGACTGAGTGATTTATTTTAAGGTGTCAATAGAAAAGTAACCTTATTACAATAGTTTAAAATACCAATACATCACATGTAATTTAATTAGATTCATCAATTTTGTATTAAAAAAACACATGGTTTCATCTAAAATTACTTCAAGTCTGACAATTTGTAAAAAATTCTGATCTCCAATTCTCCACATTCGGTATCGTGAGTTTTTAATAAAGCAAAGCTTTTGTGATCATATTATATATATATATATATATATATATATATATATATATATATATATATATATATATATATACCCACAAAGGCAAAGTTAACAAAACACCTTTTTCAACGCACCATACCTCTTCCGTGAGCTGCATGATAAATTGTTTAAAATCGTCTTCAGTACAAAATTAGCTGTCATGTGTTGAGACATTTGTTTTTACAGTTTATTTTCCAATTATTTGCTTTCAAAACTTAAAGTAAATAATTTCAGTGACGATACTCAAACTATTGTCATGGTGAACCACCGCGGCACAACACTAGGATGTCGTAGCGAGCAATAATCGTAGATATGGAGTGGGAACCAAAGAAAACTTCAGAAAACAATTAGTTCACCAGAAATGAGAATATTATCCACTGTTTATTCCTTTATGTAAGACATTCTAACTATAAGTTTTTTAGTATTAAAATATGTAGAAGTAGCAATAGTACAAGAAGCACGTAGTTTAAAATACACATGTAGGTATACTAACGGGTGTCCCAAAATTTACGCAAAATTTGAATTAAATAGAAAATTAATTTAGTGTTGATAAACAAAAACGAAAACACTTTGACAGCTGACAGTTTAGGGTTAGTAAGGATACATCACTACTCGAAAGAACAACGCGTTTTCATTGTTGAACAATATTTTAAAAATAATGAAAATTTGGCTGTTACAAAATTTCCTACAAAATATGGCCGGAATATTGATTTAACTTCGTCAACTGTGAAGAAAGTAATTGAAAAATGCACGGAGACTGGATCACTTGAGAACGCTACGCAAACTGGCCCCCAATAACAAGCCGTTCAAATGATAATATTGAAGCAGTGCGTAAAAGTGTAGGTGAAAAGCCAGGAATATCGATTCGGCGTCGTGGACAAGATATGTAAATTTCAAGAAACTCTCTACATCGTATACTCACTAAAGATCTGCGCCTCCATGCTTACAAAATTCAATTGACACAAGAACTGAAGACTAATAACCATGCACAGCAAAGAGAGTTTTTGAATGGATTACTAAACAACAAGTGAATGCAAATTTTTCGATTAAAATCATCCTAAGCGATGAGTTCATTTTCACCTTGAAGGCTTTGTTAATCGTCATAACAAATGCATCCACAACGTGTTACTGTTTGGCCTGGACTTTGGGCTGGAGGCATCATTGGACCATACTTTTTCGAATATGAGGCTGATCAAGCAGTTACTGTTACTGATGCTCGGTATCGCGACATGATAACCGAGTTCTTTTTGCGTAAATTGGATGATATTGATGTGGACATGTGGTTTTAACAAGACGATGTGACATTCCATACAGCCCGAGAAATAATCCAGTTACTGCATGAAACATTTCGTGGTCGTATACTCTTTCATTTCGGGGATCAGAATTGGCACCCTAGATCATGTGATTTAACTCCCTTATTTCTTTCTGTGAGGTTATTTGAAGTCAAGGGTCTATTTCAATAAGTCCACATCCACCCGTGCATTAAAGCACGAGATTCAACGGTCCATCAACGAAATTCAGCGACATTTATGCAAAATGGTCATTGAAAATTTCGACAAAAGGGTGTGTATGTGCCAGCAAAACCGTAGAGGTTATTTACCCGATGTGCTATTTCACACACAACCCTATCCTATGTACTTTGTTTCAATAAAAAAAAATACAATTGAAAAAAAACGTATTTTATTTGAGACGGTATTCTGTGTGGAGAAGAAAAAAGTAACGTACGCAACGAAAATAGTCCGTACCGAGTACTGCAACAAAAAAAGAATCGAAAGAATCCCACGCTAGTTAGAAAGTCGAAGAGGGTGGTGGGTCACAAAAAAGAAAAAAAAACCTCAAGAGAGAAAATCTATTTTGCAAAACCTTTAATAAAAAAACATGCTACAAAAAGCATAACAGACTCCCGAAGAGGGAGTGTATGTGTATGTGCCCGCGCGAGTGTGCGTGTATGTGCGCGCGGGTGTGTGCGTGCGTACGTGCGTGTGTTTGTGTTATGTAAATATAAAGTTTTAAGAAATTGTATTAAGCAAGTGACTGAGAACAATTCATAAAATATATTTTTAATATTTGTTTTATGTGAATAGGAGAATTGAGGTTAAAAATTAGGTTGTGGTGACTAACGAGTGTATTAATTTTGGCGTAGATATTTGTACTGTGTAAATCCTTCCCGATATATTGGAAAAATATTATTTTATTTGAGACGGTATTCTGTGTGGAGAAGAAAAAAGTAACGTACGCAACGAAAATAGTCCGTACCGAGTACTGCAACAAAAAAAGAATCGAAAGAATCCCATGCTAGTTAGAAAGTCGAAGAGGGTGGTGGGTCACAAAAAAGAAAAAAAAAACCTCAAGAGAGAAAATCTATTTTGCAAAACCTTTAATAAAAAAACATGCTACAAAAAGCATAACAGACTCCCGAAGAAAACAATATTTTTCCAATATATCGGGAAGGATTTACACAGTACAAATATCTACGCCAAAATTAATACACTCGTTAGTCACCACAACCTAATTTTTAACCTCAATTCTCCTATTCACATAAAACAAATATTAAAAATATATTTTATGAATTGTTCTCAGTCACTTGCTTAATACAATTTCTTAAAACTTTATATTTACATAACACAAACACACGCACGTACGCACGCACACACCCGCGCGCACATACACGCACACTCGCGCGGGCACATACACATACACTCGCGCGCGCACACACACACACGCACAAACACAACACGCACGCACGCACGCTCGCACGTAGGCGCACACGCACACGCGCGCAAACACACGCGCACGCGTAGGCGCAGGTGCAGGCGCGCGCACGTAGACGCAGACGCGCGCGCGTACCCGCACACACAGGCGCATGCGCACGCACACGAAATGTATTTCGCAGCGGAGGTAAAGAATTGTGTAACGTCATATCTAATCAGTGGTATATACAGAAAACCTTATGGACAATCACTGCTAATCTTATTTTATAATTAATACCCATACAATAAAAACTGACATCATTGGCATATTCATAGCATTAAACCAAAATAATTAAAATTTACCAGATTGTCTCTACACAAATTTGTTGATCTCAATGTGACTTGAAAACAATCACCTAACCACATTTTATATACGTAAACTTTATAATTAGAACTTGATTATGCAAAATTTCTCACATAATGAAACCAACCAAATGTAAACAACATATTTCTACCTAATTTTCTTTTCTTCGACACTTGAACCATCCTCAAAAGAATTCAGCAAAACAAAAGGCGCCGCCTCTACCATATCATCGGTCCAGACTCTACCCGTATGTTTCAACTCATATTTTATAAAGCTGATATCCAAAAGCAGTTAAGATCAGTTTCACCAAACTTTTGGCTTGCAGATGGAAATCCCTTGGCAATGCTTTTATACTTTCGCACAAAAAAATAATGCAGTCCTTTAAAAATGGTTTTATTTGTTCGGTATCAGAATACGCCAAAGTAATTACTTGTAAAATTGTACAAGTTGAAGACGTATTTCCTCGGATTCTTCAATAATTTCTATTGTTCTAATACGTTTCATCAGAATAGTAAAAACTTTTTTAACAAAAAGAAGTTCATAAACTTATTGCGTAGACTTTGTAATACTAATGCCTTGACAAGTCATAAGAGGGAACTTCACTTTGAAAAGCATAATAAAGCGTTTTAATATTTAAAATGGCGTGAACTGCATTACTTGTATCGCATAAAATAACAGTTAGACAACAATAATCCGAATCGCAATTATGAAACTCAGAAAACACTACATCGCGTAACCGGACTTCGAAACAACACACATTTTTGTAACGGTAAGCAATTTTATTTCGTTCAAGCAAAGAAGCCAGTACAATAATAATGAGGTCATACAGATCGTAACTTTTCTTGAAAACATACATGCGTAGATAATAAAATACATCAATAGCATTTTCCTCAAAACATCCATCTGATAAGATAACCAGAAAACTAATGAAATTAAACACGTTTACGGAAATACCTTCAGTAACCTCGTACATTAAAACTTATTATATTATTTTAATAAGCGAAACTACGACCAATAAATGGAAAACCCAGTTAAAGTTCTAAACTGCAACGTGTTTAAACACGAGATAGAAATATATACGACCAATGTCATGAAGAACGTGTATGATGGTTTGCCTAACTTCCCGCATTGACATTATAGAAATGTAACCTAAACCAATTAATAATTGATATTAAGTAAGTTGTAGAGATAAGTGAACCAGACATTTTTAAGGGATTGGCGTTTGTGATTGAAAATAAGCTTGATGAAACACCTACATAACCTCAATGTAAATATTGAAGAAAGTGAACGTTGTTTGATAACAGACACCCCAAATTGTTAATGCCATAACAAGATGGGATAGATTCAAGCGTTTTAAACTATAATTTGATGTAATTTAATAGCAACGCTTGTTGTGCTTCAAGCGTTGCTATTACTATTGCGCAATTGTTTAATATAACGTATAATTACGCGGCAAATTACGCGCCATTTTGTATCAAATACCGAACGCGTTTAAAGGTGATGCAATGGTCAAATTTTCATGCACAAGGTAAATAAAAGCAATTTACTCACTTAAATCGCACCTTACAGCCAAATCCCAGGGGCCATCACGTTTGTGGGTCACATCACGCCATGTTGACTCCAAATTTCCAATCCGTCCATCCTCTATTCATTCGTAGGGAACGATAAGGAATAACCAGGTATGAGGAACACGAAGGTAAGGTAGAAAGGAACCTACACATCTGAAAAAAAGGCACACCACACAGATAGATGTTCTTGGCTTCAGGTCTCGTAGCTTAATGCCTGCTTCCGACACTACCCGCACTTGGGCATTCTTTTGCGCAAACGCAACTGTCCGGAATGACGGAAATTGACAAGGTTTAAATTTTTAAAAAACGCGGGATTTTCCTTATACATTATAACTAAACCTAACACATGTACATTGCCAATTTTGGCATGTAACATGCTTTAAACTGAAAAAGCAGTCGAAATTGTTAATGAATATTCAAATACCTGTGAATAAAGTAGCGAATGTGAAATTTAATTAGGTAAGAAGGGAAATATCCCAATGCAGGAACTGTACATAACATATTGAATTCAAATTTTGCGTAAATTTTGGGACACTCTTTGTAATAAAACACGAGCAATGCACCCCGGCTGCAACCAACACCAGAATTAACGTAAACACTATTAATATTACCGAACTAGTAAAATCACAGCCTTGAGCATTATTTAAGAAAGAGTGGAATCCTTTATAAACAAGATAAACGTATCAAAGATTTTAGAAATTGTGTAAGGTTAGGTTATTTTCTTTAAGAAATATAATTTTTAGATTACATGCATTCTTGATCTAAGAAAGGATTATTTTTATATCTTATATTGTTCATACTCAAAGGTTGTTAAATTTATTCTGGATGTTTTTTAAATTTAGAAATGATATCATGGTTGCTTTGTACTCTGAATTATTACAGTTTTGATTCATTTGTTTCGATTAATAATATACAACGTTGACGCCTATGACCTGATCGTCTTGACACACAGAAGTTCACATGCTAAATTTATGCCGATTCAAAAAATAAAAATCCTCTCCTCTGAGTATAGTTAAAGGTTTCAAGTTAGATAATATTACATATGTTAGAGAGTGGAAAAATTATTCAAGTAATTTCAATTTGCAGTCTTAATTCATTCCTCCGAATTTTGCCGAAGATAGGCTCAAATTGTTTTATGGAGGGAAAGCTTTTTGATTAAGCACTTCGCTATTACCATCCAAACAGATAACGCGTAATTGAGTAAGTCAATTAGTCTTGAAGAAAACGTATGGAACTGATTAATAAAGTTCGGTGTCATACCCTACCAGGTTGGTTACATTTAATTTTAGGAAGTCCTTAGTTTCCATTAAATTACAACTTCATGTTGGACAAAAGCATGTTAATTAAGGACATTTAGTTTCTTTTTCGAAGTTTCCAGTACGATCTGGTTAAAAACAAATTGAGTCCAGGAGATAAAAGCGTTTCGTTGTTTCCGAGTTATCTACATTTCAAATACATATTCCCGGTATTTATAATCAAATTTCTGAAACTATAACCTACTAACTGTAAATGAATGACCAGTTTTTTCTATTTAGCTGTATAAATGTATAAACGAACCCACAGTAAGGTCTTGTTATTAAGTTAAGAACGTAGAAAGTAATTTTGGAGCCGAAAACGTTTATCCATTAAGCTAAGTAATTTTTGATATACTGATTTTTAATGTTTGTCTTGTACTTGTGATGAAAACATAATTGTGAAGTAGTGTTGAAATTATTTGTGTAATAGAACAAAGACTTTTTTATATTGCTGTTTTCAAAAACTAATGTTAGGGTAATAGTTCCAGCCCAGTTGTAATTAAATATATTGCAATTACCTAGAAGCGTAATCAATAATTTAATAATAATAATAATATTCAGGTAATTTAACATTTGATTTTGGAAATCTTCCTTTCAGCTATCAGTTTTAAATAGGTACATTAGTGTTCTTATTGTTAACGTGTGTTTTATGTTTGTTTTAACAATAGTGTACTTAATTATTCCTTGTGTAAATTTTAGGCCAGAATCACTTTCTTGATCTCAGGTTTTGGCATCCTCTTGTTACTCTTTCCGGGGTTCTTCCCCTAGATGTCCAAAATAATTCTCGATTAAACATATTTCACACACGACAGCATTCAACAACCTTCTTCAAACACTAAGACCATCCTTCCCACAGACTTAGTCGGCAACCATTTTTGTCAGTACGGTCAAGTTTTTCGGGTCTTTATCGAGACAGAATTTTTAGCGGGGTACTTCACCGAGGCGGCTCCGTGGCGTAGTTGGTATGTGTGTAACTACTACGCCCAAGGTCCCGGGTTCGAATCCCGACACGGTCCGCTTGAAAAATGTTAAGCGAGCATTTTTCACAAAAATATGCGCTCGTTCGGATGAGAGGTAAAATGGAGATCCCGTGTGTGAGTGTTGTCACGCACGTTAAAAATCCCTACCTTGCTTGGAACAGCAAGGATTCGGCAACATTCAAAATTTTTCAAGTAAAAAAAACTCGCTTCCTGACCAATGTAGTAACTTCGGGTGGAGCATTGGAAAATCACATGTAGGGTATTCGATGTGAGCAATTCTCTTTACTGATTTTACTTCTTTCTTTCGTTTTTTCACGGAATACTGTAACAAACTTTCAATACTTTGCATAAAAAGTCCAAAAAGAATAAAAGTATTACCCAATAAAGTATTACTATTTCTCAAATAAAATTAAATTTTGATTTTGAATTATAGGTTTGAATAAGATATGTACAAAAATAATCTAAAATGGTACGGCCTAGATTTGAAATATTGACTGAGTTCATTCGTATAATTTAATTATTAACATCAACGAGGCACATATCGTTCGTGAGAGCCCTAATAGCTTTCAGATCTGAATACTTTACAGATGGTTATTAAAATTTTTAAAGTCAACATTAAAACTATCAATAAGTCACTTACATTGACTATTCACGTGGTAGTAAGCTTATAACAAAAGTAATCATTTTAAACATATGTATGTCGCAATAATCTGTCTTATTTTAAACTCAATTCAATATTTGTTGGAGCGTACCATCTAGCTATCTAGAAACAATTTTCTTATGAAAACAACTGAGTTTACATTTTTTGATTGTGAGGTGTTCTCTTGGGGTCTTTAGTAGAGGTGATTAAAAACAAAGTCGAAGACCATTTCACATTTAATTTAATTAACGCTTTAAAGTGCAGTACAACCGTTACATCTTAGGGTTAGACTTATAATGTTCTTATTCTATATTAGTTCTTAACTGCTAACAATAATTATGCAATTATGCTTACTTAATAATTCCAATTACACCTAGCCTAGAGTTCGTTGCACATGTACTTCCTATTGATTGTCTTACTGTACAATTCCGCACTTTGCACTTCCTATAATAAGTCACTCACTTTTTAAAGGCATAAAACTTAATTCAATATAATAACTATAAATTATTAGGATATTCGGCTATTACACCATCACAATTGGTTCTACGAAATGGAAATTTTTCAAATATTAACAATATAATTCGTTAAATAACTAATAATCAATTCTATACAAAATTTCTAAACATTGAAAATTTAATTTTGTACTAAAAGTTGTATTCAACTATTTAATGTGCTGAGGTTACAAATATACGCAGATATCTAGGATAAGTTGGACCGTAAACTAAATATTACTACACAAAATAAAATTTCACTTACTTTATTACTCGCCATAATCGAAAGACGTTGTAATTACATTACTAGGCTGTATTGACGAGAGATCAGACCCAAATCCTTATTAATGGATAATGTCTACCATCCACGTCTCCCAGCTTTCATTCAAATTTCAAACATATTCTTGAAATTCCACGCGTATTCCTTAATACCATTATTAGTAACAGCTGCTTCAACGTTAACTAATCAATCTGTTATCTCACATACTTACACTTACTAATACGTAAAAGCAAACTTTTACCAACCATTAATGAAGAGATCGAATTCGACCCTAACTAAAATTCATTTCTCCATTTTTCTTAGTGCAATTGGTAAATTGTCTCTCTCCGTGAACTGAAACATCTGTACGGGATTCATTGAGTACGCACAATCCTCATTAATTTTCGTAAAGGAAAAACTTTAATTTAGGACGCAAGTGTGAAAGGACACTCCTTCCACAGTGTCTAAAAACAACACACAAATGTGTATAATGCTTCAACGCATGCAATTCACATAACACAACCCACTATACTCGCAAGTATACTTTGAAAGTGTATAACCTTTCACAGCTAATAATAGGACCTTAGAAGATATCAAGTAACTAAATACGAAGATTATATCAAAACTATTGCAAAATAGAGAGTGCGTGCGGTAAACAAACTTGCTACAGTACACTAGTATTTTCGAATAGAGCAGCCCGTGATATTTTTTACCAGCGACGCGAATGTATTCGTCTAGAGCAGTTTACCCTACATTTGATTCAGTGATCCACCCGAAAGTACTACATTGGCCAGAAAGCGAGTTTTTTACCTGGAAATTTTTGAATTTTTCTGAACCCTTGCTGTTCCAAGCAAGTTAGGGATCTTTAACGTGCGTGTTAACACACCCACGGGATCTAGATTGTACCTCCCATCCGAACGAGGGCGTATTTTTGTAAAAAATGCACGTCTAACATTTTCAAGCAATCCGTGTCTGGAATCGAACCCGGGACCTTGGCTTAATAGTCACACGCAAACCAAATAAGCCACAGAGCCGCTCTAGAGCAGCTTACCCTTCATTTGATTTTCCAGTGTTTCACCCGAAGTTACTACAGTGGCCAGGCGAGATTTTTTACCACGAAATTTAGAATTTTACCAAACCCTTGCTATTCCATGCAAGGTAGGGATCTTTAACGTGCGCGACAACACTCATACACGGAACCTACATTTTACCTCTCGTCCAAACTAGGGTGTATTTCTATGAAAAATGTTCGCCTAACATTTTTAAGCGGTCCGTAATCGCGGGGCCTTGTGCTTAGTAGTCACACGCGAACCAACTACGCCACGGAGCTGCCCCTAGCGCAGAGTTTACTGCATAGCGAACATATCTGTCAATAGAACTTTCTGCAGTGACAAGCATTTATAATGAAAATGACCACATTTGGCTATATGAAATTTTAGACTAATTAAGCGATATTTCTAATCTTTGGAACATAAAATCTATTTTCCTTTATGGAAAAGTTGGAATCTATTCCTATTTATTTTTGAGATTCTTTCTCTGTGCGGTATATTTAGAAAGCATCCAACACCATACACTAATACAGTTTACTTGTATAAAGTGCTTCCAGCTGAGTTTCCTTTTAATCAAAATTATTTAAACCAGTAGCTTGATTAAAATTAAAAGCAATTTCGACACAAGCACTTTGCGTTCCGTTCAAACGACATTCTTTGAACAACCTTCAACGTCTAATTTTCGATTAGACCGTATGGCTCTATTTATTGTCTTTCAATTTCCATTGATTAATTATTATCTATTTATCTAGAGGGTATTATTAATTTCTCTGATAAGATAAAGCGTCAGACTTACTATAATGATCGTATACTTTTGCAATAAAGAAACACGTGTATTTAATGACGGTGTTCTTATTTTTAGCTTATATTTCCCTATTTGTTTATATCAAGATGTTATATATCTATTCAGGGTCGTATTTAACAGAGGAGGCACCCTCTCTTTTCCAGTTCTTTCTATTTGAACCTTAGACCTAAATATTTCATATTTCGTTAACAAACTAAATTTTCATGAAATCTAACAAAAAACTGGAATTTAAAGATCTTAGCACTCGTAGTCCCGATAATTTATTTCATATACGTTTTGTAACTACGCAATTACGTAACCAAAGTATAATAAAAATAAAGCACTTACAACTATATCATGAATACAGCACTTTTATTATAACTGTATATGTACAATCTGGCCCCCCTACGTAGCTTCGTTTCCGCACGCACGGTTTTTAATTAAGGTCTTGTGCAATTAGATATTCAATGTTAATGGTGCTAAACTATTAAATCTCTCCTGACCCACTGTAGTTCGCGTACGTCTTTATTCTTCTAATACACTAAATAGGATGATAGGCCACATACTACGGCATGAGGGAATAGTGCGAAATATATTAGAAGCAGAGATAAGAAAAAAGAGAAGAAGAGGCAGACCTAGGCTAGACTACTGCACACAGATAGTAAAAGATGTAGGCTGCAGGAATTTCAGGGAGATGTGTAGGCTAGCCCAGAATAGAAATCAATGGAGGTACGCATCCAACCAATCCCAAGATGGATAAACTAATGACGAGAAAATAACTGTGCTTAAACATGATGATTACTATAAGTAACTACAAGAATTGGTTGGACAACATTCTCAACTAATGTTAAGTGTGTGAAAGGATTTACTGGAAAACCATTATTTCGGCAAATATCTAAGTGTTGGGGGATCTTGGTAGCCACAGGTTGCTTACCCCCCTTCACTGAATCTCGGTGAAATAGGGCATAAAATTAGAAAACAATAGAAGGGGAACGAGCTGTATACACAGTCTTTTGAAATGCTGTGCTTCAGATGTATGAGGACGATTGCATGGACAGACAAAGATAATAACAAATAGGTTATAGAAATAGTAGGGAAACAAGGATATATGGGGAAAAAGATAAGAGAAATAGAAGGGCAGAATACGTTCTAAGGGATTTTTGGGTAATAGTATAGGATATGTTACAAGCAGAGATAGGAAAAAAGAGTTAGATGTTGACCTAGATCAGATAGTGATAGATGCAGACTGTGCAAATTTCAGGGAAATCTGTAGGTTAGTTCAGAATAGGAAACAATGATGGTACGCGTCTAACCAGTTCCAGGACTGAAGACCTAATGATGACACTAAATAATCTTTTTAAAAAATGTCGTCCACGTTGCCATTTTTAACACTTGAAAACTTATTACTGGCGATTTTCTTAAAAAGCTAATTTCAATAAATAAAATATAAATTCGTATACGAATTAAAAAACGAACAATGGGCAATCACCATTTTAGATGCAAATCACTTCATTGAATCTTCCTTCATGAACAATTTACTACAGAAACGAACATTTTTTAGTTTTTCAGTTAAAAGATTAGTTAATTTTCCCTTAAATAAACAGGTTTAACGAAGAACATGAACCACACATAGAAAACTGCAAACGCATCTCTAGTATTATGAAGCTAATATTCTCATCAAATGTAGAAAGTAACATGATAGCCATTAATCAAGGATGTTGCAATCAACCAACACTAACGGCAGTGTTAAATATTGTAAAAAGAGCACCTAAATGTCTAGAATCAAATTGGACGAAACCATTACACCAACACTGTATTTAAAGAACCAGTATAAAGCAAGCAAAAGAGATGAATCTAGAATCACCGTATACATTTAGAAGCTATGTTGGTTACATATACTGTACGACCCAGCGGAGAGTTCAGTATTAGTCGACATATTAATCGACAAGTAATATGAACTAATTGTTATTCATCGGATTAAAATACACTAAATGTCTATATAAATTAAGATAGAACAGTGAACGCTTATGTAAATAAATTAACGGTGCGTCGATTAATTACGTATAATCACTACAGTAAATGATATTACAGAGTAATTTATTACGATAGTCATTTATAACACATACGTACCACTACTTATTTCATATCACAATTATTAAAGCTTTAAACTAGAACATATACTCATCAAAACTTCAAGCAGGACTGGACTACAATATCCACGACCGCAATTTAAATAAATATTCAAAACCTCTATACTATTTAAAACATATTAGGAATTTGCAAATAATATTATCGAAATTTCCTATTGCAACCTAAATAACTCTTAAATTCAAAACCACTATACTTGTCAATCAACTCTATTTGAAGATGTCACGCCAGAGAATGCCCACCAATTATCATTTGTTTACAGATGCTTCGTTTACGTTCTAATGCAATTATTCTGATCGGAGACGGGCCAATTGGCGCTACATTATAATTATTAGTGATATCTGTAGCGGCATCTCAGTACACATAGGATATTCTGTACATATTTGTAATTATTTCTTACCTCTATCAAATCTAAGCTAATCACCAATCACACTTTCGATTATGTCATGATTCAAACCAATCAAAGTAAAATTTCAAAATGAATCGTTTTGGTACAAACAATAGTGATGAAATTAATAATAAAATACAATTAAATGTGCCAAATAATACAAAAAAAAGCAAAAAGAGCATATGGAATCAGTTCTAAAATTTTTGCGATGAGCGCAGATATTTTTTAATAAGGATACATCTATTTCCATATTGAATAATATATTCAAAGATTGGGTTTGGAACATGAAGAAAGAAAGTGGCGAAAACTATAAAGAGTGTACCGTAAAATGCATGTGGAATTCCGTTGCTAAAAGCTTACAAGAACTTTATTATAATAAATATAATATGATAATTGATCCATTTCAAGGAATACAATTTAAAAGTGCCCGAGATGCCAAGTACGCAAAAGACGCGAATTGTAAAAATGCCCAGAGAAGAGGAAACAAAGTCCTACTGCTTTGAATATTGAAAATGTGTATACGATAGTCGAGAGGTGTGATGAAGAAATTCCTGAGGGCCTCCAGAAGAAATTTTATTTTATAGTGTCAGTAGAATTGGCATGGCGCAGAGAAGGTGTATCTTGTTTGGTTCAACATTTTAAATTTGACATCCAAATTGATGGGTCAGAATCGGGTAGACTAGAACACAATCCAATTTTTACAAAAACATGCCGGAGGAAATAAAAAATGCGCAAAAAATAAGTGGCTGTAGCCCAATCAAACTACTCAAAAATGTCCAGTAAGATTATTTAAAAAATTACCGGAGAAAAGAGGTCCTAATTTTACTTGTCAATGGTTATTTTTGACACCAAACTCATTTTGGAAAAGGGGCAAGTCTCTGTGCTATAAAAATTCACCAGTCGGAAATAATAAAATCTCGAAGTGGACTAAATTGACAGCAGAGTCTATTGGTTTAGATACAAAACGCTTAAAAATTACAAATCACTCTTGTAGATCCACCGCTGTTTCTCAACTTGCAAAATCCGGGGTACCAGAACAACAGCTAATTCAAATAGCGGGGCATGCTAATTCATCATCCATATAGCACTATCTTCAGATGAATGAGCAACATCACCAAAATATTATTAGTAAATTAAGGGGACAAAATGACTGTTCTAATTTAGTAAACACAGCTGCTACACCTTCAAAAGCTGATCCGATGTCCCAAATCGTTCACACAGGCAACGTTACATATAAAAATTGTGTGTTTAATTTCAAGTAGTGTAACTATTGTTGTTACGCCAAAATTACTAAAGGCCAAGTTAAATATTATTAAAAATAAATTGTATTTTGTGTTCCGAAGTACATTTTTTAGAATGTTTAGATTAAAATTTTGTACATTGTTCTCGTCTCAAGAAATAATCTTCCTAAATATAACGCGAGTTACATATCCCCCAATTAAGATGTATACGAATTTAAATATAATTATTATGTTTTAAGAAATAGAATGTTACATTGTATAGTTGAAGGACACATTATAAAAGGTTAATGAAAGTACATAATCAGACTTGAGAACGGAAGCAACTACTTTGTATTCCAGACGCAACATGATACTGCACGTGCAGGTCACAATGAACTAAAAGAAAGCAATTGTAACAATTAAGATTACTAAGAAGTAATACATTGTATGTTATCAAGAAGTAGCAGATGTGAGATCTGCATTTCCCACAAGATGATGTGAGAGCAGCGATTACATAAATACCCTGAGGAGGCCATGATGGTCAGTCAGTCTCGAACTTCATAACTTTAACATTGTTGGTAGTTCAGCTTCTCATTGGTAATTATTAAAACATAACTTTGATTAAGTGTTAATTAAAATTAAGACGTTAATGAATATAACGTAAAAGTTGTTAAACCATTTATGTAATTACTGTATAAAAATAAATTCGATAGAAGTGTTTTTGGAAAGAAAACTTTTAAAAAAGAAGCTTCCAAAGGCCCAAAACCTATCTCGCAACTTTGATAAATCAGCGACTATTTTTATTGTGGTTAAATTTCTCGTATTTTTTACAATTTATCTCGACATAATTTTGTCCTTAATAATCAAAGATTATTAATGACAAAATTATGTCTCGACAAACTGAAACAAAAAACACTCGAAATTTAGCCACAATAAAAATAGTCGACTATTTATAAAGGTCTAGTTAAATTACATCTGAATAATCAGGCTTATTTTGGACCAAATAAAGAATAGTAAATTGAAGTTCCTTACAATATCTTACAGCTTCCCTTTCGTAGAACTACTAAGGTCAAAATAATATATTCAAAAAAAGTAATTTCAAAATGACGTTTAGTAATATAATTAAAATCAAAGATTTGTTGGATAACCCTATTAATATCGTGCACAAGATAAAACAGTACGAAATTTATGAGATCTGTTAGAACTAAGATACTTTCAATAACATATCGGTTAGACGAAAAAAATAAAACAGCATTGCTCATTTCAAATACGGTAAATATGATATCTCTCAAACCGCCAATCATATTTTTAAAATCAACTCTGTTAATCTATAAAATGCTACCCGTTAAAAGCAGATTTTGAATTGAAATAGTTAAACATAAAGGATCCTTAATAAATACCGATGAAAATAATATAGCTTGACTTGATTTACTTTCTCTAACAACAAATAAAATTTCAAAGTTTGTGTTGTTCCGCTCAAGCAGTTCTATGAATAGTATAAATTGTGTTTTTTAGTGTCGAGTTACAATTCACTATACTGTGGAGATCAACAGCCTATGTGATGAGGAGAATCTCCTCAAGTATTCGGAGCAACATTAGTTAATTGTCTGTTGGAACGGGTCAGTTGAATCTTCGCAGTGAACAAGCTATCATTAGAAACATTTCCAAACCTCTTTAATTTTTACTACTGATGATAACCACTTAGTGGTTGAAATAGGTATCTAATTTGAAAAACATAGTGGTTAAAGAAATTTTATTACAATTTGAATAGTAGCGCAGAGTGCTTTATTATATACAATTATTATAAATCAACCAAAGTGCACTTATTTGACCTCCGAAGGTGGAGTGGATTGTATTTTTTACTTTTGTTGCAAAAACAACGTACCAAGTTTAATGAACAGGTTCCCTAATATTAGCAAAGCGCATTAACGTTAAACCAACCGTAAATTATATTATGCGTATCGTGATAGATTTTTTATTTTAATAAACTAATCGTAGCGGTGTTGAAATGGAACAAAAGGGCTATCAATAATACAAACAACGATACTAACTATAACTATGTTAGAAAACTTATTATTTATTGATGATTTCGCATAGGTTTGTGCTTAATGATAGCAATACTGATCTATTTGCTAATGGTACTTGACTGTTGTTTAACATTCCGATCAGATACTTCTGACGCACAAGGAAAATATAGTTTAATTTCTTATGTATAATTACGTTCAATTCTATCTATGTATAATGAGCAATTATTCTGAAGGTTAAACAATTGGTAATAATAGATTTTACCTTGCAAAATTTTTGTTGCGCTCACAAATAATCGGAAAGTATTTGTTCACATGGCTAGTTACCAATAGTATGGAGCGTTTTAAATTAATTTCAATTTTTTAAACATACAAAATTCTGAGTCTTGGATACTTACTAAAAGGACTTTAATTCTATATTGCGCAATTCAGCAGACTGAAAAATTCATCACAACACACGTGTGTCTTAGAAGATATTTTTGATCAGTAAACAGAACAACTTTAACAGACTTGAAATAAAGTTTATACTTACTTTATATGAAATGTTCGATTTATTAAACTTCAAAACCATCAATCCTGTTGATCAACTTGGTCTTGATATTTGCTGTTATTTTATTATAGTTTTGAGAGATAGTAAATATTAAATTTCTTGTCATTTGACATAATAATCACTTTTCAACAACTACAAAAAATGTTCCAAAAATATTGTCAAAGCATGATATTTGGATACTTTTCTTTTTAAATTTAAAAAAAAAGTCTAAATGCCACACCAGCGGCTAATAAAATTAATTATTTGCAGAAGATACTTGCAACGAACGTACCGTGCGTCGTTGGTTCGCGAATTTTCCCAACAAAATTTTGCATTGGAAAACCACGTGGACAGTCAACTAGGACTTTAAACAATGAAAAGCTACGGAAAGAAGTTGAATGAAATTTGTCGAATTCACTAGAAAACTGCAGAAATATTCGACTTATCAGTAAGCACTATAAATCGTCCTCTTCATCAGCTAGGGAAGGTAAAAACTCAATAGATGAGTTTCACCAAATTTAAGGACTGGAAATAAATTTGCGACGACTGCAAGTATCACCTTCATTGGTTAATCGGAATAATTTGTACTATTTAGCCAACTCATTGTAATCTACGTTAAAAATGTTTTGGACTATGACTGAATTGCGCTAAAGCTACAAAGAAATCAGGTGATGACTCCAACCAAGAAAGATTATGGTAACAATATGCTGCACGCGAAAGCGCAATTCATTATTTTTCTTGCAAACCGGTGAAACCATAACAGCAGAATCATATTGGAGGGAATTACAGATGATGCATGAAAAACTACAAGTTAAGCAATCGTCTCCGGCTAATCGACGTAGACCGATTACTCTTGTTTGTCAACGCTAGACATGCGCATCACAACTGGTCGCGAGACAGTTGTTCAAGCTAGGATACGAAGTTCTTGATCATCCACCATATTCCCCTGATCTGTCACCTACCGATTAGATTACCAATTTTTTCCAAAGCCTCGGAAACCATTTATAGAATCGTCGGTTTATTAGTCAAGACTCTGCATTGAGACATTTGAAAAAATTTTGCATCGTAAAAATTCAAATTTTTTCTATAAAGGAATTAGCGCATTATTTTATCGTGCCAATATACCATAGATGCCAATGGTGATTATTTTGAAGAATAAACGCCTTTGAATCAATATCTATGAAGATTTATTTTTAACTAAAAAAAAATCGGACAATTCCTTTGCAAAGACCTAATTCGTCCAATAACCAAAATTTTTAAAAGGCTTCGTTCGCAAACACAGTCCACATTTCATCATTTTGTTAATTTTTGTTTTATGTAAATACTAGAATTGAGGTTAAAAATTAGTTTGAGGTGATTAAGGAATGCATTACTTATTTTTGCGAAGATTTTTGTACCGTGTAAATCCTCCGGGATACATCGAATAAATATTGTTTTCTCCAAGAGTTGGTTTTCCTTTTTGTAACTTGTTTTTTTATGTAAGGTTTTGTAAATAAACCTTCTCTCTTGAGGTTTTCTTTTCTTCTTTTTTGTGACCCACTCAACTCTACGACTTTCTAGCTAGCACTGCATTCTTTGGATTCCTTTTCTTGTTGCGGTACTCGGTGCGGACAATTTTCGTTGCGTGCGTTATTTTTTTCTTGTCCGCACGGAATACCGTAACATGATAAATAAAACGTATAACTAAAGCATATTTAGTGTTTGTTAAAATTATAACTTGTTTTAAAATACAAAAACCCATTATTTTTTTCAATGCGAAGGATGAAACCGGGAGGGTGATGAGATTATTTATGTTTGGTTCTGTGTTTGTTAATAACACACATGTCTCCAATAAGTGTCATGACTACACTTTCTACTACATAGAAAGCCTGGAAAACAATCAACCTTCAGTTCCTCATTTGTGAATAAATCACTAAAGTGCTTCTGTATTAGTGTGGACACATTGTGGGTCTACTTGTAAAAGGTTTCAATCGAAGATAGCCAAGCGAGGTATATCTGTATAGGTTTGGCTGAAGTAAGAATGACGAATCATTGCTTGATAATAAGTAAGCGAAACCCGTTTTTGAAATTTTGAAACATTTGGAAACTAATGGCATTCACCTCTCACCCAGTTTTGTTTGTCTAATAAAAGTTCTGTAACAAACGTCTATACTACAGTTATAGTTTTGATTGAATTTAATCGATCATCGCGTAGATTCAAATTAGTTTCGTTAAATTTGGAAAATAAGTCAATTATATAAAATATATCGTTTTCTGAATTAATTTAAATTGTGTTGCAAACCATTGTATTTTTCCAAGAATTCCAATCAAGTTAAGTAGTGAAGTATGTAATCTTTATCATTTTCCAGACAAAGTAGAGCAATTAATCCGTAATTTAAGATATTTCTGTTGATTTTATTCACTGCTCTATTGACAATCTAGTGAGACATGCAAACATTCACTACGATTTTTGGCGAGTAATTTTGTCGCTGAATGAATAACACATTATGCAGATAATGCATACGGTATAGCATGTATTAAGCATGTCAAAAAGCCTCTATGCTGTCCTACCATTGCCGGAGCACCCTTTGTAACAACGGAAAAGATGTGTCTCGTTTTACAGATAATTTCCATTAACCCCGGTATATACGAATTCGAAATAGCAAGATCTATCCAAATCTGCAAAAATATATAGTGTCCCATTTAAATTAAAAAAAGTTGAGGGTTTTTCCGGTTAAACCGGAGGTACAATATTAAGAAAAAAAATTACATCAAAAGCATTTTGTCCTATTGCACTTATTTACAAAGTTTCATCAATATCGTCCTTTTCGTTTTAGAGATATTTACTTGGTTCCATACTTTATCCCAACCCTGTATATTAGTGTTGAGTGTTAATGTGTACGTGCGTGAGTGTGTGTACTTAAAGCCTTTTTGTTGAATACTTAACGTAAAAAAAATAATATTGTTAAGTAACTGCGAAAAATTAACCTGTGTGTGAGAGAGTGGCCGTTCGTGACGCGACAAGCTGATGAAGCAGAACATCTTTTGATAAGTATAGTTATACTTACGTAACCTTGCTGTACTTTATCAGTTGTATAAATTTGTATCTTGATTCCTTTTTTACGTTTAGCAAAAGCCAACATTTCTAGAATGAAGGCAATCTACATCCCGTCAAGGAGTAAAGCAAACAGCTGTGGGTCTCTCATCATAACTTCATCTGCACACAAAACGGCAAATCAAGACTCTCTGTGACACGGACAAACAATCATGAGTTTTTGAAGCCTAAGAAATGGAGTGTAAAATCCAAAAAATATTGTTTGCAAACCGGGATAACAATCTTAAAATTTATGAAATATCCTTCAATTGCCCACCAGTCTCGAAGAAAGAAAAAGTATGTTCTTCATAATAAAGATTTTGTAACTGCCCGATTGAGTTTATATTATTTCGTGTAAAAAAAACAATGCTAACTAGAACTAGAAAAATAATGTGCGCATTCAACCAATGTATTTATAAGATTGTTTTCTGAATGATAAGCACGGAAATTCCATATCGAATAGAGATAAGTTTGGGCATATATCTTTTAAAAATAACACAACCGCTTTAACTAAGTACAAATAAACTCGCAACCTTCAACAAACTCCTAATTATCAAAAACATAAGGAATCAGAAAGTATAACATAAACATGTGGACTTGCGAATTAAATAAAGAACGAACCCAGTTGGTTGTTTAACAGAGCTAACTTGAAATGATAAAAGTAAATAAAGGACAACAAAAGTGTAGCGAACTCGTATATAAAAATAAGTAGAAATTGAAATGGCGTTTAAATTAAGAAGACCGTAAATTTACAAATTCGAAATTGAACGTAACAGTATTATTTTAATTACTTAATCTGCTCGTTAACCACACTATATAAAAGCAAGAATTAAAAGGCATTGAATAACAGCGTTAAAGGTGAAACATTTCTGAAACAAAGCAGTGTTGTGCTGAAGTACCGCGAACAAACATTTGCTACTCACATTCACCGAGTGCACCACCTACCTAGGAACCAGTTTACTTTTAGTATTTTGATGTATTTTGATATCAACTTAAAACCGAAACAGCCGAGATGTAACGCCATTAGATCTTTCATTCTTAGCCACTTAAGTTCCTGAATTTTAGCTGAAATCTGGTCAAACTTCCTTAGACCAAATACAAAACGGTAGCACGTATTTTGTAATATTTGGATCCATCTATAGGCAGCCCTGTCAATACAAGGTCTATAAACCGAATTGCAGTAATTAACCTGCGATAGTACTAAGAATTCGACTAGTCTTTTTTGGGGTGTCAAATACTTACGTGAGTCATATAGTAATTGAAAAGAAGAGTAATTCCGTAAGATGGATCTTACATTGAATTGAATTTAAGACCACTGTCAAAATGATACCAAGAATTCTAACTAACTTTAAAACTTGTAAAGGAACATCATTTATGCGTATATCCAAATTTAAGGCGACTAATATTTATCTTTCTTACGAAATATAATCAGTTTGGATTTAAATGATTATAATAGTAAGTTATCCGTAATTGGATTTTTGCCAATGTGGTTTGTATCTTCATCTTCATTTATAATATCTTGTCCTTTATCCGTATCAACAACCGCAAAACTAAAGTAAAAGTGCGTGTCGTCGGTATAAACTTCGATTTAAAGCTTGTGCATCTTGAAGCTCGCAGTTCATAGAAACTCTCAACACCATCAGCACAGCGCAGCGTTTATACAACCATCAACCACGCATCTCTATGACTATTACTCTTTATTCCACACTGGAGGCTTGCCTCAGATTACTGTCTTTTCATTAAATATTAAACTATTAACTCACCTCACTCTCGCAGTATCTTTTATTAACGAGTTCGAAACAGCATCCCGCGTGATAAGAGCAAAAAGAGACTACGATGCAGCAATTTCAGAAACTGACTTAGTTTTAAATACTAATATTCAAAATGTAATAAACGATGTACACATTTTACAATTTAACTGGAATTTTGCTGATGATGCACTGCCTAACCTGACGCATAGGATAAACCGCAACTGTAATTGGGAATGAGCTTCTAATGAAGTATATAATTAGTAACGTAAGATATGCGCGTTAATTCTCAGCCTCTTTCTGAGTTAGAAAAATTCACAAACTTTTACAATTATGCCATATAAATGTTTAGAGCTTACCTGTCCATATAGTAGACTTTCAACTCTTATTTGAGAACTCTACTAATGATGCAATACTTGTTACTGAAACCCGACTAAAACCATCTATTCCAAGTACGTTAATATCCATGCACAACCTCAACATAATTAGGTTTGATAGACTAACTAGTAGAGTTGGAGAGGTTGCTATCTATCTTCGCAATACATACGAATTTAAAATTATCGCTCAGACAAATCCAAATAACGAACATTCGTTTGAGTTTTTATTTATTGAGCTTCCTAAGTGCAAATTACTTGTGGGCGTCATTTACTGTCCGTCTGAAGCAAACTACTTTGATGTTTTTGAGGATACCATCGAGCAGTTGAGTGCTGAATATTTAAACTGTATTATCCTGGGTGATTTTATTACTTGCCTTCTAAAAAATGACAACCGCGCTGTCAAACTTAAGAGTATTATTTCTTCTCTTAATTTATTCATTCAATCCTCTGATCCCACACATCACTACAGCGAACACTCAAGCTCTCTTTTAGATCTAACCATTTGTTCAGATCTTAGTAAAATTATGGTGTATATAGTCAAACTGGTAACCATAATTTCTCTAAACATGAACTGCTCTACGTAGCTAATAAAGTAAAATCCATCCCCCACCGATCTAAATTCATTACATTTCGAGATATCAAAAACATTAATATTAACCAGTACATCCGATGTAGCTTCAATTTGTTGGGATCATATGCTACTACTAGACACAATTGATTTAAAAGTGGACTGGTTTACAAATGTAATATACGCAACTTTGGACAGAAACGCGCCTCTCAAATGTGTAAAAATTAAAAACGAACCGGTACCTTGGATTACAAATGCAATCAAACGATTAATGAGTATACGTGATAAAAACGTAAATATCTTCAGCAAAAACTAAAATACGATGGGAAGAATATAGAATTCTACGTAACCGTTGTAACCAACTATGTAGGAGCGCCAAAAAGAAATTTATTTATGATTTCCTATCAGAAATCCTAATAGGGAGTTATTGGAAATTACATTTTGCACATCCTAAAACAATCCTACAACATGAAATAAAGGCTGCTACTATTAAAAAGTTTGATTCCGAAACAATTGCCACAACTCCCGCTTTTTCGTTTGTAGAAGTAGATAATGATGAAGTTGAACGTGTTATGCATGAACTTAATAATGAATGTACGGGTTATGATGGCATAAATCGTGAAAATATTTTAATTGTTGTCGACATTATTCTTCCCATTATAACCCACCTTGTTAATTTCTCTTTGTGCACTAGCTGCTTTCCAAAAATATGGAAGAAAGCGCATGCCATTCCAATTCCAAAAATTTCAAATCCGGGCTTAATGTCTGACTTCAGACCGATATCAGTGTTGTCTTTTCTTTCACCTTGTTGCGAAGAAATAGTCCACAAGCAGTTGTCTGATTATCTTGAAGTCAATAACTTATATAATCCTTTGCAGTCAGGTTTTCGTAAAAACCATAGTACATCAACGGCGCTTATTAAGGTTATTGATGACATTCGTTATGCACTAGACAACAAAGAGGTTACAATCTTGACCATACTTGATTTCACTAATGTCTTTAATTTAGTTGATCATGAGATCCTACTAGCTTATGTAAAGATGTATAATTTATCGGTGGCTGTTATTACACGGTTTGAATCCTACCTAACCGAACGTGAACAACGTATACAAGCCAGAAATGTGAAATTGAATGATTTAGCAGTTCTGAAGTCTTAGGATGGCTTCGGATAGCTTCATGGTTGATGTGGAGCCAGAATTAAACTTGAACACTGATTAAATGTTTGTGTGCACAATGTAACAGGGTGAATAAGTCTTCGGAAGTCTTCGGCTTTCTTCGGAAAGCTTCGGAAGTTGCTTTTGAGGCCCAGCGTGAACTTGAACAATGATGCTTAGGAGATATGTACAGGTCGACGAGGTCCAGACATCTTCGGTGGTCTTTGGATCTCTTCGGTAGGCTTCGTGTTTTTAGTGGTTGGCAATGTTACGTTAAAAGAAATTATGAAATGAAATTATATAATGCACTTAAAAATTACTAATTTTCAATATATACAAGAAAAGAGGGTTCCGAAGGTCTTCGGTTGTCTTCTGAAGTCTTCGGCGGGCTTCGTGGTGTGATGCCTCTACGGGGATGTCGTCCCTGTGGTAGAGCTTGACAGATGCAATCACAATAACGACTGATCGGTGAAGTATGGAACGGAGCTTAACATTCATACGTGTTTCTTAATTATGGATTGATGAATTATGAAGGACGTGCCCTGGGTACGGCGTCGGACAGCGTCGCCGTCGGAGAATACGCAGGCTATGGGGAGCACTGCGTTTAGGATTTAGCAGGCTATGGCGAGCACTGCTTGGATGGGTTCTGCAGGCTATGGAGAGCACTGCAGAGGAGAGGAGTCCGCCTATGGTGAGCACTAGGAAGTCTTCTGCAAAATTCGAAATTATATTTATACAGTTCTGGTTGCTATCCTTCCTGTGTTGAAAAACTTTTATCAGGTCTTTAACCAATGAAATGCGTTTTCGATTTTTGATTTTGAACAAAGATTATCCAAATTTTATTAAAACAAAATTTGTTGGAATTTTTGGTTTGTTCTATTTCCAGCACGTGTACTCTGATATAGTCAACTGCAAATTCTCCGTTTGTTCAGTGCTCTGCTTGTGATGATAAAGTTAACAGTACATCATATCAATACTACAATTGGTCTAATAAATGAAGATCTGAGCAAAATAGCTGATTGGATTAATAGGTATGGTCTGGCAATTAATCTTAAAAAACCCAATGTACAGGGTGGGGCACGGGAACCTCCCACATTTCAAAAGGCTGACAAAACAAAACTAAATGATATATTCCAAAAAAGTTTTATTTCCTGGAAAGGATATATAATGTAGTTTTTTTAAGCTATGTTTTTAAAATAATATCCTTCAAATGATGGCCTTGGCGGGCGACACACATATTAAGTCTTTCTTGGAAGTTTCGCATGACTTTCTCGAGTGTGGCGGAGGTTATCTGCACGATTTCATTCTCAATTGCAGTCTTCAGGTCATCCACGGTACTAGGACGAGCTTTAAAACCCCACAGATAATAATCGCATGGGCTTAAATCTGAGGAGCGCCGGAGCCACTCAACCGTCTCGCGCAAGGAGATCACCTTCCCAGAGAACATCTCCTGAAGAATAGTGCGTAAACGAGGGGCAGTGTGTGCTATGGCAACATCCTGCTGGAACCAGAAGCTGTGTGGATCATGCACTTGACCAAATTCTTCGATTTTAGGCCTGACAAAATTCTCAAGCATGCCACAGTACCGGTTTGTGTTAACTGTAGCGGTGACGCCATTCTCTTCAAAAAAGTAAGGCCCACTAATTCCTACGGACGATACTGCACACCAAACTGTTACCTTTGGGCTGTGCAGAGGTTTTTCGTGAAGCTGCCGAGGGTTTTCATTTGACCAGTAGCGAAAATTTGGTTTATTAACACACCTTGAAAAATGAAAATGAGCTTCGTCGCTACTCCACAAAATTGCAGTAAGAGGCACTTCGCGAAGGATCGTCTGACAACATTCCACACGCCGCCCCCAGTCCGCTGGGGACAATTCTTGCACAATCATCATCTTGTAGGGGTGCATCTTGAGTTCACAATGCATAATCCGCCTCACTGTTCTCGTCGAAATCTGAAGAGCAGCAGCATGTTTGCGTGCAGAACGCGTTGGAGATTGTTCAATCGGCGCCCTAACTCTACCGATGTTTTCAGGGGTTCTGACGGTCACAGCAGGAACCTTCTTCTTCACATTTAGTGCAGATCCACTTTCCCTAAATTTCTTCACACAACACAAAATTGTTCCACATGTAAATAAAATTAGCCAAAATTTCTTTTTTATCTTCCACAAGCTAGCACTATTAAAAAATTTTCTTCCATTCCAAGCCCGCTTACGTTTAGTCAATGCACTTTTAGTTCCAAAAATAGGATACGCTGATGTAGTATTTACAGATATGGCTGGGTATCTGCGTAACAAACTCCAACGTTTACAGAATGTTGGTACAGTGGTACCTCGATATACGAGTGCCTTAATATACGAGTATTTTGAGATACGAACCGCCGAGCAAGCGATATTTGCTTTGAGATGAGAGCAAGATTTGAGATACGAGAAATCGCACACTACACCGCTGCACACGACCCCAACATGCGGGCGTATGTTGGTGTCGTGTGCAGCATCTCACAGTTTCTCGCACCTCAGACTAGACTTCAGTCTGTGTGCTTGTTTCCCTCGTTCTCGAAGCATTTTTGATAAGTTGGGTTCGCGTTTTTGCTTTTTGTACATCTACAAAACATTATCACATTTATATTTATAACCATGGGTCCGAAGAAGAAGATGATATCTATTGAATTAAAGCGTGAAATCATAGAAAAACATGAGCAAGGTGTGCGAGTAATTGACTTGACGAGGATGTACGGGCGTAGCACATCAATGATATGTACTGTGCTTAAACAGAAGGAGTTGATAAAGGGTATAACGTCAGCTAAGGGCGTTACAATAATTTCTAAGCTCCGGACCTCTCTCCATGAAAAGATGAAGAAACTACTGATGATGTGGGTGACAGAGAAGCAGCTTCAAAGAGGAACCTTAACACAAAGCATCTTATGTGAGAAGGCACGAGCGATTTCTGGTGATGTGCTGAAGCAGATCCCACACACTTCCACAAACGAGGAATCGGAAGACTCGTTTAAAGCCAGTCGGGGCTGGTTTGACAACTTTAGGAAAAGGACCGGCATTCACCCCGTCGTCGGCATGGTGAGGCAGCAAGTTCGAATGTGAAGGCAGCTGAGGTATCCATCAAAACTTTTTCCGAACTGATAGAATCCAAAAGATACATCCCCCAGCAAGACTTTAACTGTGACGAGACAGGGCTTTTCTGGAAAAGGATGCCGAGTATGAGTTACATAACGGCAGAGGAGAAGACGATGCCAGGTCACAAACCCATGAAGGATAGATTAACTCTAGTACTTTGCGCCAATGCGAGTAGAGATTGCAAAATCAAACCTCTGCTAGTATACCATTCGAAAAATCCCAGAGCCTTTAAGTCACATAAGATTTTAAAAAAAAACTGCAAGTTATGTGGAGGGCAAATCCCAAGACATGGGTCACCAGGAAATTCTTTTTGGAGTGGATAAACCTGGTGTTGGCCCTTCTGTGAAAAAATATCTACAGGAAAACAACCTACCCATAGAAACCCTTCTCGTCCTCGACAATGCCCCTGCTCACCCACCAAATCTCGAAGATGATTTACTCGAAGAGTTCAAGTTTATAAAGGTTCTCTACTTACCACCCAACACCACTCCTATCCTGCAGCCCATGGATCAGCAGGTGATTTCTAATTTTAAGAAGTTGTACACCAATCACGGAGAACACAAACCTTACCCTTCGAGAATTCTGGAAGGACCACTATAACATCGTGATACGCCTAAGAATTATTGATCAGGCCTGGCTGGGTGTTACAACGAGGACCTTAACCTCTGCATGGAAGAAGCTGTGGCCTGAGGCTGTAGCTAAAAGGACCTTCGAAGGATTGGAACCCGAAGTGTCAGTGGTAGAGGAGATTGTTTCTCTGTGAAAATCCATGGGTCTGGAGGTAGATGAGAGATGTGAACGAACTCGTCGAGGAACAGTCTCAGGAGCTGACAACCGAGGAGTTACACGACCTACATTCGCAGCAGCATACGGTGGTTCAACGAAAAATTAGTTTTGAAAAGGAGCCAGAGGAGGTTATCTCTACACGACATATAAAGGAGATCTTGGGAATGTGGAAGAAAGTTGTAGAGTTCGTGGATAAATATTACCCCGAAAAAGTTGCAACTGGTTGTGCATCGGAGTTGTTCAACGAAACTTGCCTAACTCATTTCCGCAATATCCTCAAATGGAGGATCTGCAGGTGAAAATGAGCAAAACGTGACGAAAAAAACGAAAATCGGTGACGAAAGTTAAGCGCTTCCGTAAGCACTTCACTTTTTCTTTTATTATGGTTTTATAAAATATGTATTTGTTATTTATAAATAAATGTTTCTTCTTGTAAATACACTTTTCTTATTCAAAAACAGTTAACAAACACAACGGAGGTGGTTTTTTGGGAGCTGGAACGGATTAATGGCATTTCAATTAATTTCAATGAGGAAATTTGCTTTGAGATACGAGCAATTTGACATACGCGTAAGTTTACGGAACGAATTAATCTCGTATGTCGAGGTACCACAGTATCAGATTTATTTATAACTTAGCTAAATTTGAACACATTACTCCATACAGGAATGAACTAGCTTGGTTAACCATAGACGACAGACGTAGTATGCATTGCGCTGTATTACTTTATAAAGTGGTAAAAACACATACTCCTCAGTACCTACAAACTCATTTTCATCTTTTGTCAGGACAGTACTCAACAAGATCGACTGATAACGTTCGTTTTACGATTCCAATTCATAGAACTAATTTCTACAATGATTCATTTACTGTTAAAGTTATTCGACAATAGAATTTGCTTCCGATAGATATTAAAACATCTACTTCAATTGGTATTTTCAAAAATAAAATCAAACTGTATTTCTTCAACAAGACCTAACTTTCATGTGATATGCTTCCTATTGTTCCCCATTCCCATCCGTCTTCGTCTTTTCCCAACCCTCTTTGTTTTTCGTTTAACGTACAAATAACTATACATTTTTTATTTAATAATAGGTATACAAATCCAATTACTAAGATAATATTTTCTATTGTTCATGAACTTGAGGTTTCGCCAATGGTAAATTGGAAGAAATCGCCAGCTGGCGATAAATTCACCATTTGTGAACTTTGAAATTTGTTTTTTTATTTTTCTATTTTATGTACATATGTACAAGTTCTCAATATATAAGTCATTATTATTATATATAACATCGATATCACACTGGTAAAGTAGCGAAAGCGCCAAATTAACGAATCTGTATAACTTACGAAGTCGTAGTTGGTTTATACCTGAGTACACTTTGGTAAAGTATTGAATCTGTATCTCCACTAATAAAATTGGAATGTATAGTCTAAAAATAACGAATTTGCAGATTTTGCAATTTTCACAACAGTAAGGTATCGAATGTGGATGTTCGTTAGTTTACCCTTGTGAGCTTTGTACTATAAGTAAGCCGCTCACAACACTTAACTATCAAATTCGTGACTTGTGGAGTGGGGTAAAGAATTACGGGCGATGCATTTCATCATTCTTCGGACAGGCAAGTTAAAGTTGTTGAGTGTGAGAGGCGATGTTACATTGTGTCACTCTCTTGTTGACAAGTGCTTTTTATGAACATTGTATAGTTGTACAATTTTTTTAGTAAGTTTTATTATTATTGCTGTATTTGTCAGCGCGTAATAAACTACTTTTATAATAATATAAAAGGTATTGTAGTATATTTTTCAGTTAATAGTAAAATGGTAGATAGCCTAGAGCCACGTTCTCCTCCAAAACGGAAGAAAAAATCCAAAGTACATAAAAGAATTATTGAGAAACGTAAAAGGTTAAAGGTTAGGAATATGTAACAACCAAAAGTAAGACAATTAATGCAAGACCTTTAAAGGTTCCTAGATGCCTAATCCGTAATACATAAATGTTCACTGCATATTCCTGAACCAAAGAGAGAAGAAATTTAAAATGAATTTCGTAATTTAGAATCTTTATTGCAGCAACGACAATTCATTCTAATGCATGTTAGCACAGAAGCAGTTAAAAGAACAAGATCAGCAGTACCCTCAAGAAAAGCTGCAACAAAAACATACACCTTAACTTCTAATAGTGAGAAACATAAAGTATGCAGGGAATTTTTTTTAGACACATTGAACATCTCGGAAGCGTTGGTAAGGGGATCTTTTAAGAAAGTGAACTCCAGTGGTGTACTTCTTCAAGACAGGAGAGATAAAAATGCGCCTCCAAATAAAATAAAATCAAACGATGATTATTTTATCAGACAGCACATTTTATCATTTCCGACAGTAGAGTAGCATTACTGTCGAAAAAAAACAAAATACAAATATTTGGATTCTAATTTAATTATTACCACCATATACAAATTCTATAAAGAAACATGTTCAACCGAAAGAAAAGCAACAGTTTCTTTTGAAAAATACCGACGAGTTTTCCGCAAATATAAGCTTAAGTTCCATATTCCTAAAAAGACCGCTGTTAAACGTGTACTGCTCACGAAGAAAAGTTAAAATGTGGTGAGGACGATGAGAATACTTACCAGAAACATGGTGAACGAAAAGTAGCTGCTCGGAAGTTAAGAGATGAGGATAAAGACATTTCCAAAAAACAAGAAAATGTTTAGCCATAGAGTCATATCTGCAAGCGGTACTTAATACTCCAAAAGGAGCTAGTGGCCCTTTTTTCTATGTCAGAAAACTAGCCGTTTATAATATGACAATTTACAATCTATAGGAAGCTACTGTTAGTTGCTGTGTCTGGGATGAAACTGAATGACATCGGGGAAGTATTGAGATCTCAACCTGTATTTGTACTTATATTATGGCAAAACCAAATGTGGAATTTGTACGAATGATGTCAGATAGTTGTGGTGGGCAACAAAAAATTACAAATTTATTTGCATGTGTATGAATATTGTTAAAGAGCATACATCAATAAAGCAGATTGATCATAGGTTCTTTGAACCGGGACACAGCCAAATGGAATGTGATTCTATACATGCAAAAATCGAACAGAAAGTTAAAAACGTTGCTGTTTATACACCAGAAGGTTGGGCACAACTTATTAGGACGGACAGAAACAAACCACAACCATTTGAAGTAAACCATTTTGTTCATGATGAGTTTATCGATTTCTGCGCCCAAAAAAAACAAAAATTTGTACCTGAGGAAAACCCTAAGTCAAAAAAGACACTGCCTTTTAGGAGTGTTGTATGGTTTATGTACAAGAAATCGGATCCAGATGCAGTCTTTATCAAAACTGAGTATGCAAAAACTCAACCTTTTGTTAAATACGCGCCTAAAGTAATAAGGGGTAGACCTAACCTTCATCCAATTAAACCGTATACTCAACGTTTTCCTATATCAACGGCTAAATATCAGGATTTGAAAAACTATGTAATGAGCTGCAAGTATCCTGTGTATACCATGGCTATTATGATAGTTTACCCTTTGCACATACTGTAAGGAATGCCCTGCCTGAACCAGATGCATCAGAAGAATCTAACTATGATGAGGATGAAGAGAACTAATTACCTACTACAACTGCTGTAATTGTACGTTAATGTTTAATTTGTTTTTTAAGAATAGTTGAATCTACGTTAGGTATTTGATTTAAATATAGGTACCTCTGTACAGAATATCATGAAAGTTAACAGTAATAAACTTAATGATTCGTTATTATATCAGAGTGTAAAGAGTGACTTAGCAATTATTTTTGCAACAGTAAACAAGCGAATATGCTTTTTTATCCCTTCGGACAATTTGATCATATTACATGATACCATCCTTGTTTGGACTCCATATCATACACTTAATACCATCCACCCTGAAACGTTGGTTAGAAACTCTATTTTTCAGGGTACTTTTAAGTGTTTTTTGGCTCTAATGTAAAACTGACGTTTTGTAGATTCGCAACTTACTAGTGAGATCACAATATAAGCAAACACGGTAATGTTTGCTTATAGTACATATCTTACGTATTAATCAATTATTCAACTGCTTTTGAGAAATTTATAGTACCAATAAACAAACAGCACAATTTAATGGACTAAAAATAAATATCGCACAAAAGTCACGGGAGCTGGCGTTAAAGCCCCCCCCGCGATTTGTTTTCTATATTTCTCTCCATAAAGAGTCGTGTCAACTGAAACAGAAGGCGGTACAAAACCAGTACAATTCAATGGACTAAGAAAAATTTGAAAAACTCAAAAAAAAAGCGGAGAGCAGTCAATTTAGCCCCTCGTATATATATTTTCATTTTTTCGCTATAAGTAAATGAGCACAATTGAATCAAACACAGGCACAATTGAGCATGAAACAAGCACAATTCAATGGACTATAAAATTGAAAAACCAAAGGGGGGGGGCAACTTGACCTCCGTCAATAATTCAGTATTTTTTTAATATTTAAACGCTTGTGATTAGTTTATGTGACCTACAAATATACGATAGTGTTCAGTTAAAGAATCCCTTTTTGTAAATAAAATTTACATCATAACCTACAAATACGCAACTTACTTTGTAAATATAAGTTGAATTTGGAAACCTTCACATCGTAATAAAGTAACTTCCTTTCTTATATATATTTCCACAAGCTGCAAACTGGTATTAGTGAAGAAGCATTGACATTTGATACACGACTCATGTAACGGGTTAAACAACGAACAACTTAACAAAGATGGTTCAAATAGCAAATTAGCAACACGATGACTTCAGGAAGCGCATTAATAGCAAGACAATCCTTATAGAGAGAAATCCGATAATTCTAAATCATCGTATGTCTAAGAACCTAGTTTTTCTACACATAAGCAATTCAGAATGTGTACTGACTGCAATGCTGTAGCATGGTTGCCTTTAAAATGTAAGAATGGGATTGTCAATGTCTGTACATATTTGTAAACTGGCACATTACCTTAATTGCACGGCTACAAAATAAGGAGAAGAGAGTGCAACGGACTGAAACTATCTAGGATGCGTAGGTTGCATATTGCAATCATAATGTAAGTCGAACCTAATAACTAGAAAACAAATATTGTTCTGGTTTACAAATGGTAATTAGGACTGAAAATATGAAATGCCGACAGTAAAAAGAAACTGTCTTAATCCAATAGCCTGCGGCCTTCATTCATAAAAATTGTACTTGAATTTATTTAAATATATCTGTACTCAAATTTTATTAATAACGTGAACTACTTAAACCACACAACCTAAATGCTACCGGAACACAAATAAAGCAAATTCAACACAGTTTTTAAACGTACTTTATTATATTGATTGTATACGACAAAATATTTTAATAGTTATACACAGAATTTTTAGAAGACGTTGAATTGATTTTGAAAAGTGTAAGAAGCTTTAATTAGTGTATGTACAGGGTGGTTCAAATTGGACACTTTTGAAAGGAAACGCCCATTCCTAGAGAAGATACACAAAAGCTAACTAACACGTCATTGGTTCGATTTTCGTGAAATTTCGAATGCCGAAAACCGCACTTTCATATCTTTTACCGTTTATTAGTTCTACATGGTGTTTCTCATAATTGTGCCTTTTATAAACATGCCTATAACTTTGTTATTTGTAATATTTTTTATTTCTGTAAAAATATTCTTCACGCAGTTTTTGAATCGAATTCAGTGGCGTACTTAATTTTTTTTAAAGAAAGCCGTTTTGAAAATATAGACTACACTTTGAATTTTTCTTAAGGGATGTCTATTAAACATTTTTTTTCCAACAAAATGATATACTACACTTTATATCTTGGACTCCTCAAAGTGGCAAAATTGAAGAAAAATGTAATTTTTATTAGCTATTTGACGAGTTGTGTGCCTAATGTGTGACATCTACAGGCAAGAATACTGTTATATTGTTAGTTAGTCAGGTCGTTTTTGATATTTGAAGAAGATAGTAATTTCAAAGTGCATTGGTAGATTTATAAAACATATATAGATACTACATCATTTTATTAAAAACATTAAATTAACCATACAGATTCTTATTTAATAAAATACTTAAACGAAAACTACACCAAACGTTCAAACAGGCAACCGTTTTGATTTATACAAAACAAATCTCTTTCTCGCATGATTAACCGCATTAATTAATTTTACGGGTCATATTAAATTAAAGGCATGTCGTACGGTCCCTTCCAAATTTTGCAGAGAATCGGCTCGTTTTTTAAAAGTCTTTGGTTCTACCCCAAAGGTAGAAATCGAGGGGTGTTATATCAGGTGATTTTGGTGACCACTAAATAGGCCTCTGAGTCACCAACCATTGACTATCAAGCTCTTCGTTCTACAACTGATTAATAATTCTTGCATTATGGCCAGGTACGCCATCTTCTTGATAATAAACGTGTAGGATGATAAGGTGATGTAGATATGTTAATTATAGGGAAGGACCAATTGCTATTATGTAGCAATACCGATGGCAGTGTAGCGGTTATGTAATAAACAAAGCAACTACGACAAACTACTTAATAAAGGATATAAATACCTTAAAGCCTGTGCCGCTCTGGGCAATAAAAGTCACACACAAAAGGTTAGCGGACAACTAAGAACACGCACGTTCGGTGTGATGTCGCCTTCAAAAGCTCTCGTACAACTACTGTCTTCTGTAACCGTCCGAGTACGACTGACTGTTACTTCGCGCACTCCCACTACCGGCATAAGGTTTCACTAAAAACTGTAGAGTACCCGCACTAATGGTATTTATTGTCACCAATACCAAATTGTTCGATGATGACGTAACAAAACGGTTCTTTAGATAAGGCGCACATTGTCGTAAAATTTACAATCAATGTTGTGCCGTAAGTTTACCTTCAAATATGTGAGGTCCTAAGAATCTTGCTCTGAATATGATCCCTCCCCCTCCTCAAACTCACATTAAAACTATATCTTTTTCGATTTTGTTGAGAAACAGTAACATGCTGATGATTTTGCTGGTGCCAATTATATGCATTATATCTATTAAATCCATTCTGAACGAACCTGCACCTTGACGACGTTCTAAAATACTAAAACAGGTAAAATGGCTTGCGCGTTTCAATAAGCTAAAGAGCCGAACTATAGGTGAAACCAAATTAGTGAGGTCTTTAGTGACAAACCAGACTAAAACAGGTCCCCGAAAGAGGGAAGCAGCTTTTTCGGAGTGGCAGAAACCATAAGGGTCGGTATGACATTCTAAGACACGCTACTGCGATGTTGAAGGCAACGGAAAACCACCACATTACCTCCCAAGTACACAGCGTACCTAAATTATAATAAAATGATGGCATTCTCTGGGGTAAAAGATTCCGGAGTTAAAATAGTCCCCCATTCGGATCTCCGGGAGGGGACTACTTCGGAGGATGCGATCGGAAAGAATAGAAAAAGATCCGTGAACATTCTGCGAGTCGGAACGTGGAATGTCAGAAGTATGAAACAAGTGGGTAAGCTAGAGAACCTGAAACTCGAAATGGATAGGTTAGCACTAGACATAGTAGGAATTAGCAAAGTCCGCTGGCCAGAAGCGGGGATTTTTGGAGTGGAGACTTCAGAGTAATTCATACAGGATCAGTGGAAGAAAATCGAGTGTGGGGATAGTTTTACGAAAAAAGGTAGGACGACGTGTAGAAAACTACTTACAAACGAACGAAAGAGTACTCATGGTTAGATTTGAATCTAAACCAGTACATACAGTATACATGCCCACCTCTAGCTACAGTGAGGAAGATGTAGAAGCGATCTACAACGATATCGAAGACATACTAAGATACGTAAAAGGACATGAAAATTTAATAATTACGGAAGATTTTAATGCAGTGGTAGGTAAGGGTAGGGAAGGAGCAATAGTAGGTTTATTTGGTTTAGGCACGAGAAATGACAAGGGAAATAGGCTGGTAGAATTTTGCGACAAGAAAAACTTAATCATCACAAATACATTATTTGAACATCATGCTAGAAGACGATACACGTGGAAGATGCCAGGAGAGATAGGAAGATATCAAATAGATTACATTATTGTTAGACAATGGTTTAGAAATCAAGTAAAAGACTGTAGAAGCTACCCGGAAGCAGATATAGACACTGAACACAACATCGTAATTATGAAGGCCGCACTTAAAATTAAAAATCGGAAAAAGAGGAACGAAAAAAGACACTTTAACTTTGAGAAGCTAAAAGATAAAGATATCCACGAAAGATATGAAAAAAAGTCCAATGGATTGCTGAAAGATATCGAGAAAATTTCTGATACTAAGGAAGTAGAAACAGAATGGAATAACATTAAATCCAGCTTAGACATGGCGGCCAGAGATATTCTGGGGTATACACAAAAAGAAATAAGAAACCATGGATAACATGAATTTAATAGAAGAAAGACGAAAATACAAAAATAGATCAGACGAAACAGGCAAACGGAGATACAAAGCCATAAAATGGGAAATTATTCGCAAATGCAGGAAAGCTATAGAACAATGGATTGATGAAAACTTCAACGAGGTACAAACTAAGATGGAAATAGGAAAACCAGACGAAGCATACAAATTTATTAGAATGAATTTTAGGGATATAAAACCATATAGCAAAAATGTAAGGGACGCGGGAGGAAACATCATTATAGAAAGTGTAGAGAAAGTAGCTAGTTGGCAGGAATATATAGGGAATTTATATTCAGGAGGGGAATTAACAGCATTAGAACAGGAATCGGACATTGAAAATGATGACCTAGGATATTCTATACTTAGAGATGAGTTTGAATAAGCATTAAAGAGTCTGAAAAATGGTAAGGCGCCGGGTACAGACAAGGTGCAAACAAAAACTCTAAAAACCGCTGGACAAGCAGAAGGTCTCTTCCGACTTGTAAGCTATATGTATGATACAGGCGAGATACCCAAAGATTTCAAACGTAACATCGTAGTAACTATACCAAAAAAAAAGAGCCGCCGATAGATGTGAAAATTTTCGAACAATAAGCTTGACAGCACACGTTTCAAAAATATTAACTACAATTGTACAAAGACGAATGAAAAAACGATCTGAAGAAATACTGGGAGAAGATCAATTTGGGTGTAGGAGAAACAGGGAAACTCGGGAGGCTATTTCAGCTCTAAGGGTGATAATGGAGAAAACAATAGAGAAGGGGAAAAGCGTATATATAGGGTTTCTAGATCTGAAAAAAGCATTCGACAATGTAAAATAAAAAAAATGTTCGAAATACTCAAAAAGATTGCAATGAGCTTTAGGGATAGATGGATAGTACATTGTTTATATAAAGAGCAAACAGCAGTAATGGAATTAGAGCAAGAAAGTAGAGAAGTAAATATCAGGAAAGGGGTGAGACAGGGATGTGCCTTATCCCCATTAATTTTTAACTTGTACATAGAAGAGGCAATGAATAATACTGTCAAATGCAGCAGGACATTTAGAATTAATATGCAGGGACAAAAGATTGATATGCTTAGATTTGCAGATGATATAGCGGTATTAGCATCTAGCGAAGAAGAGCTAGAAGCTGTCCTTAATGAAATGGAAACAGTTCTAACGGAGAGATATGGTATGAAAATTAACAAAAATAAAACTAAGGTTCTAGTATGCAAAAGAGGGGAAAATAAATCAAAAACAAGAATACAAATAGGTAACGAGAACTTACAAGAGGTTAAGGATTTCTGCTACCTAGGAAGTCAAATAACGCAAGATGGGAAAAGCACAAAAGATATTAAACAAAGATTAGCACAAGGTCGTGCTACATTTAACAAGAAAAAGCAACTAGTGTGTTCAAAGACAACAAACAGAGAAGCAAGGAAAAGATTGCTTAAAACATATGTGTGGAGCAATGGCTGTGAAGCCTGGACTGTAGGAGAAGCAGACAAGAAAAAGGTAGAAGCCTGGTGCTACAGACGTATGATGAAAATGCCACGGACAGACAAAGTTAAGAACAAAGAGGTACTAGAAATGGTAGGGGAAGAAAGAACTATGTGGAAAACAGTAAAAATAGAAGAAATAGGATGATAGGCCACATACTAAAACACGAGGGAATAGTGCGGAATATATTAGAAGCAGAGATAAAAAAAGAGAAGTAGAAGTAGACCTAGGTTAGACTATATCACACAGACAGTGAAAGGTGTAGGCTGCGAGAATTTCAGGGGATTGTTTAGGCTAGCTCAGAATAGAAATCAGTGGAGGTACGCGGCCAACCAGTCCAAAGATGGATAAACTAATGACGAACAAAATAACTGTACTTAAACATGATGATTATTATAAGCAACTACAGGTATTGGTTGTGCAATATTCTCGAATAATGTTAATTGTATGAAAGGATTTACTGGAAAAATATTAATTCGGCAAATGTCTAAATGTTGGGGGATTTTGGCAGCCACAGACTGCTTAACCCCCTTCACATATCTTACATGTGATTTACCAATATTCTACCCGAAGGTACTACATTGGCCAGGAAGCGAGTTTTTTGTTGCCTGGAAATTTAGAATTTTGCCGAACCTTTGCCGTTCTAGGCAAGGTGGGGATCTTTAACGTGCGTGACAACACTCACACACGGGACCTCCATTTAACCTCTCATCCGAACGAGGACGTAATTTTTGTGAAAAATGCTCACCTGCCATTTTTCAAGCAGTCGGCCGTGTCGGGATTCGAACCCAGGACCTTGGGATCCGTAGTCTTACGCTTACTACATTGATCCACGGCGACGCCTACCCTCTCCCTCCCCCCGTTAATATACCACAGAATCTCGGTGAAATAAAGCATATAATTAGAAAACAATAGAAGGGGTACCGAGCTGTATATAGGCTGTGTGGGAATTTCAGCGAACTGTGCAAGCTAGCTCAGAATATAAATAAGTGGAGGTATGTTGCCAACCAGTTTTGAGACGGAAAACCTAATGACGAAAAAAATAAGCGCAGATAAATCTGATTATTATTAGAAACAACTACAGGTGTTGGTTGTGAAATATCTTCAACTAATGCTACTGTGCGAAAAATATATTGGAAAAAATATTAAATCGGCAAATGTTCAAGTGCTGGATGAACTTGCCAACCACAGGCTGCGTACCCCCCTTCAAAACCACTGAATGTCGAAGAAGTAGGCTATATAATTGTAAAACAATAGAACGGGACCGAACTGCATCTAACAAGAAAGAACAGCGCTTATGTTCAATGACAACAAACATAGATACAAGAAGAAAAACGGTTGAAAGCATATTTGTAGAGCACAGCACAGCCTATAAAATACGGGCAGTAGGAAAAGCAGACCGAAAAACGGTAACAGTCTTTTGGAATCTTGTGCTTCAGATGTTTGAGGATGACAGCATGGACAGGCAAAGTTAATAACAAATAGGTTATAGAAATAGTAGGGGAATAAAGATATTTGTGGAAAATAATAGGAGAAACAGAAGGGCAGAACACGTTCTAAGGCATTTTTGGGGAATAGTACAGGATATATTACAAGCAGAGATAGGAAAAAGAAGGTAGATGTAGACCTAAATAGTGATAGATGTAGACTGTGCACCTTTCAGGGAAATGTGTAGGTTAGTTCAGAATAGGAAACAATTAACAATTAGGGTACGCATCTAACCAATTCCAGGACTGAAGACCTAATAATAATGATGATATATCTTATGTAGTTTATTTAGTACATGTTGATCAGATGCAATACTTGGGATGATTTACGAGGGTTTTGCAAATTTGAAAACCTTCCTAATATGAGATAATGATTTAGATAATGATGTACGAAACAAGATTTTTTGAAAAGCTTTTTTATCTACGGTTCTTGGAAAAATTAGTACCAGATGTTAATTTTTAAAAGAATTATAAATCATTGCGCTATTAACGAATCGTTTATAATAAAAAGACTCCGAAACAAACTTGTTTTCTTAAAATTGCATTAAAAATCCATGACTAGAGTAGTTTAAAGTATTTTGAAATAACTGTGTACAGTTGTTGCAACCTATGTCTGGTCACACTACAGTAGTAACGTAATTATAAATGTTAATTATCCTACAATTATTAGTATTCGTTAGAAGAAAATGACTGGCAAGTTATATAGGGTCTAGCACTAATTAATTACATAGTACGTATTATCATTACATGTTCACAAACGCCAATTCACTAATTAATAAATTTACAGATGACTAGATATAGCGTTAATTATGATAAAACTGATAGTTATGCGTCAGTTCAACAACTGCTTCAAATTAAACACTTTATAAAAAGGGAAATCCTATTAGAATTTTATTATATGGCGGTAGAATGTAAAATAAAGTTGATAATTACTAAGGAGAGCAAAAGCTGTCACTGGAGTTGTCATTATCAAACAATGATAGTGGTAGAAGTAGGTATGTAATTGAAGCTCGCTTTTACAATTTTTTTAATAGATGTGATCAAATTTAAAAACTACGAAATAAAATTAATGTTTTAAATATTATAACACTTTCCCCAAAAATAATTCCCAATGTTTATTTAGGAAAAGGTTTGATTTCTAATCAAAGATAAATATTTATACCTCCACTACGTGATTAATTGCACGTTTTTTCCATTCTATTACAAATGAGCTATATTATTAAATCATCAGAAAATATATCTTATCTTAAAACGTAATATTATCCATAAGCGATATACCGTAATTGATCAATGAGTAAATTATTAAGTTTTAAAGGAAGTTTCGTTATTGATAGAACCACAATAATCAGAAGCGATATAAATACAAGCTAAATACCATAAAGTGCAAAGATTATGCTATTATTTGAATGGATAAAGCAATGGTTGAAGCGAGTTTGGTATGCACATAATATCCATCCCTCAAATAACTCAGCTCGAGAAATTATGCACGGCCGCATCTTAGAAAATGCTGCCGAATATTCCATTTTCATTCCCACTTTAAATATTGATTAAATAAAAAGTAGAACATTAACCCTTAAATGCATATAGTTGCAGAATTACAACATTGCAAATTATGCCTTTCATTGGTAGTATTTTTAAAATGAAAAGCATTTACTGCATCGTGAGATAATCCTGCAACATTCCTCTTTCACTCCTGCATCCTATAAACTTGCATATGTTTCAAACAAAATGAATCTGGTGAACGAACATTCAGTTGATAGGTATAACCTCAAAATATTGACACCTTTGAGTTTTAATTTCGAATGTGCTCAGTGTTATTTCAAGTTTCAAATACATATCAGTCAATAAAATAAGGTGAGTAGATAATGTATGATAACATAGAATCACTATGTTTTGTTATTTGATGTCATATTGTACTATTTCGAATGGATCTGCACCTCGCCGAAGTTCTAGATTAGTAGAACAGGTGAAATGGCTTGCGTGTTCTAATGAGCTAAAGAGTCAAACTACAGGTCCAACTAAAGTAGTAGGATCGTTAGTGAGGAACCAGACTAAGACAGGTCCCCGAAAGAGGGCAGCGGCTCTTTCGGTACTTAGATTGGCAGAGACCATAGGGGTCGGTATGGCAGTCTAAGACACGCTACCGCGATGTGGAAGGCAACGGGAAACCACCACATTACCTCCCAAGTACACAGCATACCTAAATTGTAATAAAATGATGGCATTCTCTGGGGTAAGGTAAGATTCCGAAGTTAAAATGGTCCCCATTCGGATCTCCGGGAAAGCACTAGTTCGGAGGATGTGATCTGAAAGTTCAGAATAAGAGTCTGGAACATTTTGCGAGTCGGAGCGTGGAATGTTAGAAGTATGAAGCAAGTAGGTAAGTTAGAGAGCCTAAAAATCACGATGAATAGGTTAGCACTAGACATAGTAGGGATCAGCGAAGTTCGGTGGCCAGACGCGGGGGATTTTTGAAGTGGAGTCTTCGGGGAAATACATACAGGAGCAAAGGAAAGAAATTTGGGGGTGGGGATAGTTATGCGGAAAAGATAGGATACTGTGTAGAAAATTACTTACAAAAGAACGAAAGAGTACTCATGGTTAGATTAGAATCTAACCCGGTAAATACAGTAATAATACAGGTATACATGCCCACCTCTAGCTACAGTGACAAAGAGGTAGAAGCGATATACAAAGATATCGAAGACATATTAAGATACATAAAAGGACATGAAAATTTAATAATTATGGGGGATTTTAATGCAGTGGTAGGTGAGGGTAGGGAAGGAGCGGTAGTAGGTTTATTTGGTTTAGGCACGAGAAATGACAGGGGAAACAGGCTGGTAGAATTTTGCGACAAGAACATTTTAATCATCACAAACACATTATTTCATCATCATGCTAGAAGACGATATACGTGGAAGATGTCAAGAGATATAGGAAGGTATCAAATAGATTACATTCTTGTTAGACAACGGTTTAGAAATCAAGGAAAAGACTGTAGAAGCTACCCAGAAGCAGATATAAACACTGACACAACATCATAATTATGAAGGGCGTACTTAAATTTAAAAATTTGAAAAAAAAGAAACTGAAAAAGGCACTTTGACTAAGAGAAACTAAAAGAAAAAGATATTCAAGAAATATTCAAAAAAAGTCAAATGAATTGCTGAAAGATATCGGGAAAATATCTGATACTAAAGAAGTAGAAACAGAATGTAATAACATTAAATCCAGCCTAGACATGGCGGCCAGAGATATTCTGGGATATACACAAAAAGAAACGAAGAAACCAGATAACAAAGGATATCCTGAATTTAATTGAAGACGAAAATACAAAAATAGATCAGACGAAACAGGAAAACAGAGATACAAAGCCATAAAATGGGAAATTATTCGCAAATGCAGGAAAGCTATAGAACCATGGATTGATGAAAAGTGCAAAGAGCTACAAACTAAGATGGAAATATGAAAGACAGATGAAGCAAACAAACTAATTAGAATCAATTTTAGGGATATAAAACCATATAGCAAAAATATAAGGGACGCGAGAGGAAACGTCATTATAGAAAATGTAGGAATGTAGGAATTTATATGCAGGAGAGGAACTAACTGCATTAGAACAGGAATCCGACATTGAAAATGATGACTTGGAATATGCTATACTTAGAAATGAGTTTGAATTAGCATTAAAGAGTCTGAAAAATAGTAAGGCGCCGGGTACAGATGAGGCGCAAGCAAAAACTCTAAAAACCGCTGGACAAGCAGTAACAGAATGTCTCTTCCATCTTGTAAGCTATATGTATGAGACAGGCAAAATGCCCAAAGATTTCAATCGTAACGTAACCAACTATACCAAAAAAAAAAGACGCGGATAGATGTGAAAATTTTCGAACAAAAAGTTTGACAGCACACGTGTCAAAAATATTAACTACAATTGTACAAAGACAAATGGAAAAACGAGCTGAAGAAATACTAGGAGAAGACAAATTTGGATTTAGTCAAAACAGGGGAACACGGGATGCTATTTTAGCTCTGAGAGTGATAATGGAGAAAACAATAGAAAAAGGGAAAAGCGTGTATATAGGGTTTGTAGATCTGGAAAAAGCATTCGACAATGTAAAATGGAAAAAAGATGTTCGAAATACTCAAAAAAATTGGAATGAGTTATAGGGATAGACGAATAGTACATAGCTTATACAAAGAGCAAACAGCAGTAATAGAATTAGAGCAGGTACCTAGAGAAATACACATCAGGAAAGTGGCGAGACAGGGATGTGCCCTATGCCCATTAATTTTTAACTTGTACATAAAAGAGGCAAAGAATACTGTCAAATGCAGGAAGACATTTGGAATTACTATGCAGGGACAAAAGATTGATATGCTCAGATTTGCAGATGATATAGCGGTATTAGCATCTAGCAAGGAAGAGTTAGAAGCTGCTCTTAATGAAATGGAAACGGTTCTAACAGAAAGATACGGTATGAAAATTAACAAAACAAAACTAAAGTACTAGTATGCAAAGGAGAAGAAAATAAATCAAAAACAAGAATACAAATATGTAACAGGAACCTACAAGAGGTTAAGGATTTCTGCTACCTAGGAAGCCAAATAACGAAAGATGGGAAAAGCGCAAAAGATATAAAACAAAGATTAGCACGAGGTCATGCTACATTTAACAAGAAAAGCAACTACTGTGTGCAAAGACAACAAACATAGAAACAAGGAAAAGATTGCTTAAAACATATATGTGGAGCACAGCACTGTACGGCTGTGAAGCCTGGACAGTAGGAGAAGCGAACAAGAAAAAGGTGGTGCTACAGACGTTTGATGAAAATATGGACAGACAAAGTTAAGAACGAAGAAGTACTAAAAATGGTTGTAAAATATCTGCAACTAATGTTGACTGTGCAAAAAGAAATATTGGAAAAAATATTAAATCGGTAAATGTTCAAGTGCTGAGGAACTTGGCAGCCACAGGCTGCTTACCCCCCTCCACAACCTTACATTGGATTTTCCAATGCTCCACCCGAAGGTACTACATTGGTCAGAAAGCGAGTTTTTTTATCTGAAAAATTTGGAATTTTGCCGAACGCTTGCTGTTCCAAGGAAGGTAGGGATCTTTAACGTGTATGACAACACACACACGGGACCTCCATTTTACCACTCATCCGAACGAAGGTGTATTTTTGTGAAAAATGCTCGCCTAACATTTTTCAAGCGGACCGTGTCGGGATTTAAACCCGGGAGCTTGGGCATAATAGTCACACACATACCAACTACGCCACGAAGCCCCCCCCCCCATCCACTGAATTTCAGAGAAATAGGGTATATAATTGTAAAACAATAGAAGGGAACCGAACTGCATCTAACAAAAAGAACAGCGCCAATGATGAAAGACAACAAACATAGAAACAAGAAGAAAATTGTTGAAAGCATATATGTGGAGCACGGCACAGTATGCCTATGAAATACGGGCAGTCGAAAAAGCAGGCAGAAAAACGGCAGCAGCCTTTTGGAATGCTGTGCTTCAGATGTATGAGGATGATAGCATGGGCAGACAAAGTTAATAACAAATAGGTTATAGAAATATTAGGGAACAAGGATATCTGTGGAAAACAAATTAGGAGAAATAGATGGACAGAATACGTTCTAAGACATTTTTGGAGAATAGCATGGGATATATTACAAGCAGAGATAGGAAAAAAGAGGTAGATGTAGACCTAGATAGATACAGACTGTACAAATTTCAGGGAAACGTGTAGGTTAGTTCAGAATAGGAAACAATGATGGTACGCGTCTAACCAGTTTCGGACTGAAAACCTAATGAGGATGATGTCATATTGTAGTAAAAATATGTATGTTGCAGAAATGCACCATTATGCAGTTAGCTCTTATTTTTACTACATAATATTCCATTGAACCCATAATATAAAAGTACTTATATTTTTATCAGATTTCGTTATGGCAAAAAAAAAGTATTTAACCCAAAAAGAACTAGAGGACATTGTCGACAACTTGAGCGAAATTAGTTGCGACGTACTAGACTTTTCAGAAGCAGTAGCTTGAACGATCCTGAATATATTCCAGAAATATATAATGAAGTTCTTGATTTACAATGTATGGAAAACATAGAAGATGAAGAAAATTTTGATGGAAATACTGAACAAGCTCAAATTGAAAATCAAGTGAGCACTAAATCAACTAAATTGAAGAAAAAACTAAAAATTATTTGGAAAAATAAAAACTTGATATTGAGTGATGTTCAGAAAGCTTTTGATGGTGCTAATTCATTATCTTCTGCATTTTTAGAGCTCAATACACCGTATGAATGTTTTTCATACTTTTTTACTGATAAATTGTATGACAGTATAACCGAACAATCTTGTTTATATGCACAACAAATTGATGTTAGCAAATCTTTACGTCTTACTAATGCTGTACTTAAAAAGTATTTTCGAATCATTATTATTATGTCTAGTGTTCGTCTTCCAAATCACATTCCTACTGGAGTAATTAGGTTGGTCTAGAAACAATAAAAACTGTTAATACTCCCTGTATGTTTGTTGTGGTTTGTTTAGCATTCTTCTTAATCTTCTTTGGGAATGAAACCACTCATAGTTTTTAAAATCTATTTTATTTACGTTTCGATCCATGACCTAGGATCGTTGTCAAAATAATAAAAACTTCAAGTTTGACGTTTATGACATAAATTGAAGGTTACTTTGATTTATTGATGTTTGAAATATTTGGTTTGAGTACACTAAGCAAAAATTTTTAAAGTTTAAAAGAATGATTGCCTTCAATTTTTGTTGCGACCTGGGATCGACTTTCCTTTTTTTGCTTAGTGTACTCAAACCAAATATTTCAAACATCTATAAATCAAAGTAACCTTCAATTTATGTCATAAACGTCAAACTTGAAGTTTTTATTATTTTGACAACGATCCTAGGTCATGGATCGAAACGTAAATAAAATAGATTTTAAAAACTATGAGTGGTTTCATTCCCAAAGAAGATTAAGAAGAATAAAAACTGTTATGCCGTTAAATAGATTTGAAAAGATTAGACAATTTCTACATTTCAATAATAACAAATGCATTTGCCACGAGACCATCTAAATAATGATAGAATCCATAAACCTAGACCACTAGTTGATCATTTGAACAGTGTATATTCCTCTGTTCCCATTGAAATAAAACTATCAGTTGATGCGCAATTATGTTCAACAAAAATACGACATTTCATGAAACAATACATACCCATCAAACCACACAAGTCGGGATTCAAATTATTCGTACTGCGCGGGGTAAGTGGTTTTGCATACAAGTTCGAAATGATTCGAGACAAGAAAATGATGATTTTTGCAGAAATATATCAAAACCAGATCTAAGAACCAGTGCGAATGTTGTTGGTAAACTAGCCAGAATTATACCAAAGAACCTCAATTACCAATTATTCTTCGATAATTATTACACTACTCTCGATCTCTTAGCTTATTTAGCCAAAAATGGAATTTTAAGTCTTGGAACAGTGCGGCGCAATAGAATACCCAACTCCAAGTTACCCACAGAGAAAGACATGAAGAAAGATGTACGAGGAACAAGTTATGAGTTTCTAGCCACCTATAAAATGTAGATATAAGTTCCATTGTATGGAAGGACAATCGTATAGTAAATTTATTGTCTACTTTTGGTGGACAACAACCAATCACTTCCGTACAAAGATTTGACACAAAGTCAAAATCTAGGAAAGAGATAAGTTGCCCGTTCATAATCAATGAATACAAGAAGCATATGGGTGGAGTTGATGTACTTGATGCCAATATAGCTCAACACAAAATACACATCAAGAGCAAAAAATGGTATATACGAATTTTTTACCACGTACTTGATATTACATTGGCTAATGCGTGGATTCTTTATAGAAGAATTGCCAAAGCAAAACAAAATAATGAAATGGAGAATATGACATTTTTTCAGTTTCGAATAGAAATTTCAAAATGCTTGTGTCTAGTTGCGCAAAGTATCAACATTAAACGTGGGCGTCCATCTTCCAGTACAGTAGAAAAAATGCTTGCTGTAAAAAAAAACAAAAGGCTCAACTCAGCAGGTCCCTCCTAGAGATGTACGACTAGATCAAATAGGGCACTGGATGACATGGTCTACGAGAAATAGGTGCAAATTTCCAAATTGCACTGGATATTCAAAGACATTATTTGAAAAATGCTATTTGAATTTGTGTTTCAACAAAAAAAAACAACTGTTTTATAAAGTTTCATACAGAGGTCTGATTAAAAGATTGACAACAAGTGCATAGTGTTGTATATCTACAACAGTAAGTTTTTGACTTTTTTAACATTAATAGATATGTAAAAAAAATTTTGTTATTTTTCACCAATAAAGACAATTGAAATGTATATTATATCTTTTTTTAATAGTTTAAAAATATCATGAATTTAAGGGTTAAGAGAACTACTATAAGCAAATTATACTTACTATAAATTGAATTAAACTGCTTTTCAATAAAACTCACACTACATTTGAGGAAGTCAGAAGCTAATGGATATAAATACCATTCTTAATAAATTGAAGTTAATGTTTATATGGATGTAGTGGTCAGAAATTAAACAAATGCCCATTTTCTTAATTTTGTAAAACTAAAAATAAAACTCGTCTTCTACCGAAATGCGTAGAGCAAGGAGTGGCGGTCAAGAAAGATGAAAGTGTAAATAAAGTTGATTTGTCTGTAGAATGTATGACTTTAAAACTTATTGAAATTTTAATAGTTTATGTCAACAAATTGCATAAGTCGTTGTTAGGCTGCAGTATTTTCTTTGTATTCAGAATCACATATAGGATCACACGATAAACGACGTAAACAATCTGCACCAATTGCGGTAAAAAAACCTGAGAACACATATTTGCTGCTTATGTTGCATTTATTAATTATTTGTTCGTAGCAGTAAAACTATAATGGCAGTTGACAAAGAGTTACAAGTAAACTAATGGTTAGTTAAAGTTTGCAATATGTATTTAGGATTTATGTATATATTTTTCCTTTTAGTCATATATTTACTTAAGATTCAATATATTTAAAATCATCAATTCACACTTGAAACATTTGACTGTGGGTATGGCACACACCTGAAACATGTAACACTACTAGGAGGGCACTAATGTATTTAAAATGCTCAATTCATGCACCCGTGATATATTTTAATTTATATTGTAAACATCGTTTGCAAGACTTTTGTAATTTTTGTAACAATTTGAAAGATATTTGCAACACAACAAAGATATTTGTACCGACAATATTTGTAGGCGATTTATATATTAGACAACATTTTAAGCAGGGTTGGCTTGATTTAAATAATTTGATTTAAATCACGATTTAAATCATGATTTAAATCAAGTGATTTTTTTTATAAATCATTCATCTAAATCGTTTTTATTTTTATACTTATTCATTTGATTTTTTAATTAGTATAAATATAATTCGTGTTTTCTATCATTTTATATCTTCTCAATTAAAATAAATATTGAACCCTTTGACCACAATAAAATTTCTGCAAAAAGTAGAAAATAAATTAATTTTCTTCTCTTAATCTTAATTTAAATTTTAAAATATAAATTAAGACCATAGAAATAAAAATACATTTCTACGAAGGCGTACAAGGTCCACAAATAAATCGCTGTACTTATTTTAGTTAAATTTCGACTTCGATGTCGAAATTTAGTTAAATTTCGACTTCGATCTCGAAATACCAGCAAGAATAAACTTTTGACTGTAAATTAAAATCCAGCAAAATTTCGAGATAGAAGTCGAAATTTAAGTAAATTTCGACATCGAAGTCGAAATTAGTTTCGAAATTTAACTAAATTTCGACATCGAAGTCAAAATTTAACTAAAATACGTGAGCGATTTTTTGTGGCCCTTCTACGCCTTCGTACACTTCCGATTAAAATAAATATTGGACACTTCGACCCCAATAAAATTTCTGCAAGAAGTAGAAAATAAAATTAATTTTCTTCTCTTAATCTTAATTTAAATTTTAAAATATAATTTAATACCATAGAAACAAAAATAGTAAATATAAATAATAGATAAATCAAAATAAATATAAATTCTATTTATTGTTGTTAACAGACATGTAAAAGAAGAAAAATTCTAGACATAAACATAATATAGGAAACACATATTTTATAGGAAACACATATTTTATAAGAAACTAAATCTTTAATTGTCATTTTGATTATAATACTCAAACAAGAGTGCTTACCAGCTTTTTCTACATCTAGTTCATTTCCTAGTTTTGAATGTACGAGTTCAAAAAACGAAAATGTTCGTTCCACAAATGCGGAAGAAGCTATTGCACACAGAAATTGTTTTACAATATCTAAATTCTTTGATATGTCAGGAATCCAGTTTTGCGGTAATTTAAGCATATCGTTGATTCATTTATCTATGAAAAAAATTTTATAACGAATACTTTAACTTTTGTTAAAATAAATTTGCATACATTTATTAATATAAAAGTACTAGTAGGAGATGTCCACTAAGCCATTTGTTATTTCATTGAATAAATCCAACATTTGCGGGAATATAACGATAACGAAACGTACGCACTATTTATAAAGAGAAACATTCGATGCGATTAGAAATTAAAAGGATAGATTTTTACATATTACAAATGTCGACTTTGCATTAATCTAAGCGCTCAACGAATGGAATGAGCTGGACGATTCTTATTAGTGTGGCGTACGTGCCAGTTTGGCGAGTTTTAATACTTGCTTAAAATGAAATTTCCTGGGACAAATGGTCGTTTATAATATAAATTGTTATGAGCGTTGGAGCGTCACTTAATTAATGATTTGACAACGGTGTGACGTTGTTCGTCGTTAAAAGTGGGCTGTGATACAGATACAGCAAATTGCAAAATTTGAAATTGTCGACTTACCTTCCTTTCTAACTTTACTTTGTCTGGCGAAAATGTGGGAGTTTATAAAATGAAATCAAACACAGCAGTATAAAAAAACATCTATACAGTCGTACAAAAGCACACAGAACACTTACAGTATAGTTTCTTTCAAACATATTCTTATTCCTAACAAGTACTTAATTATCAAAAAATGTTCCTCGCCTAATGTACGTTTAAATTTACACAACTCAAATTTTTTTCTCTTGTGGATAGTTTACCTGGCCCTTTTTTTATTCCCACGCTTGTAAGGTTTGTTTTGGCCAAAAACTCCTTGACAGAAAGTCTATTAAAAAGTCAGAGTGTTTCGAACTCTGATCACAAACTTTCCTAGTAAAACTTCTTTAAAAAATGTTATATGATTAAGACTTATTCTATCTTAAATTAAATGACAAATACTTAAAATATCAGTTACTAACAATACTTTAAAAGTAATACTTGCAAAAATCCACAAAGCGCTTCTCTAATTGGCAATCAACAATATTACATATCTTCCGCTTCCATTCTTAAATTGACGTCAAATGCCAGTTTACAAAATCTTGCATATTATTTAAATCTCCATTTAGAAACCAATGTGCATCTTCGATTTAATTATTCAATAAAATTATAAATATCTTTTTATATCGAGGCATTTCCCATCTTCATTGTATATTACAATAATTACATTTAATAACTTTCAAACTCATATGTAAACTCTGCAGGTTATTTTGGCTTTATAATCAACGTTTAACATTTACTTCTTTATTCACTGTAACATTGTAATTATTAATTACGATGTGCATATTTCATAGTGAAAATAACATCTTCGCTAAGCAAGAAGCTCGCGACTTAATCGAAGTAACATTTTCGCGATGGAATTCATGAATGAATGACTTTTTACAGATTTTACGCTATTAAAAGTGTCGTATTAGTTGATCCGCCCTGTACATGTTAGAAAAATGAAATAAAAATGTACGCCTAGTTTAATAAAAATATAGATATAGGTTCCTACGCAAGGGTATACAATCTATAAAATCAGAAAGTTCAATCTGTAAAAACATTAAGCAAAATTTTTCATGAGAAGGAGAGTTAATTTCAATTAATATCGAAGATTTTTTCCTAAACGCCCATTTACACTAACTTAATTTTTAAAGCTAAACACGTTCAGGTGAATAAAAATGGCTTTATTTATAAGTAGTTCGTCTTTGGTTGGTATTAGAATTAAGAGAAGTGAACACGGTAACAACGGGTGATAAATTCTATGGTGTGACTCAAATCCTCGCTGTGTATGCCTATTCAAATTATTTTGAAAAGTTGTTTTCATTCTTTAAAGATTAAAAACAAGTTCAATTTTACTTCGAGTATTTGTCGTGGAAATGACAGTAAAGTCAATCTCCTTTAGCGTTTCCAAATCATCTGAAAGGTTGGGTATTAAATAAAGGCTAGAAACCAGTCTTAGAAAGGAAACCACAACTAAAAGCTGTTATAAGTGTTGGGCAAAGTACTAAAAGAAAACTTCTAAGTTAATTTCCTAATGAAGTTATAAGAGGATACTAAGAATTATGTTAGTCAGGGGTGATTGTTAAGGCTTTATAAGTATTTTGGTTGTAGTGTAGTATGCCAATCACAATTAATTTAAGTCCTTAAACTATTCCCACCTAGAAACCCTCCATTATCCCTACCTTTAGTGCAACGACATAAAAGGGTTGGTAATGTACGAGTGGACGACTATTCATCTTCGTTCTCGCTTGGCTTTGGTTCGTGATTTAGTTCGGTGCATCGAGCATCAGTAATTAGCAACAATTAGTGAACATTATACATACAGTCCATAATTATCTGATAGCAGTGCAAGTACAATCAACCACTACAACCAGTGAAAGGTAGGTGATATATTCCTTTAAATTATCATTTCCTTTGTGTGATTGTAAATGCAAATTAACATTTTGATTAACATTTTTGGTCCTTTGAGCAAATATTTGGCTTATTAATTGGTTTATTATTGGCATTTATTATTGGCATTCATTTTAACTACATTGTTAATTGCTCTTCGCTTAAATTAGGGTTGACCGCATTTAGAAGAAAAGTGTAGTCATACCACCAGTTTCATAGTCAATTGTGTAAACTAACTTATAGTAGATGCAATCTCGCATTAAATTTGAAATTTTGTACTGATACAGAATCTTATAAAGCCTTAAAATGACAAATCTTTGTAAATTTTAGGGATAGTTAACGTAAGAATTTGTAGTCAGAAAAGTGTTTAAGCAATACAGTTATTTTAAACTTGTAATTCAAGTTCGCTAGAGAATTCAGGTATTCGTAAAACCGGGTAGAATAAAACCCTTTGCTCTTTGTCATATTGAAACTTGCAAGCTCCCGTTAGGCACGTTGTAGTAAAAATTCTTTAACAGGTAGTTCAACATTACCCTTGGTATATCCTATTATTAGGTGAACAAACCCTTCATTTTTGTAGCTGAAATCAATATAAAATCGATATTAGTAACCTTGTTCGTTAGGATGGCACATATTTCATCGGATAGGTTGATAGTGGATTTAAAGGCCGCACTCGATAGATTATCTGATATATCTGGTGCGATAGATAAATTGGAGCATATTAAAGGCAATTGTATTTCTGTTAATATTATGGCTGAAAGCGCCTTTGATATCAAAAACGATGTAGATACTGCTTATAAAACGTGCATATTGGATGAGGACAACTCTGAATTATTAAATGAAGTTACAACATTAAGAATTGAAATAGATAGGTCTTTGTTAAACATTAAAATTATTAAGGCACAATTTGATAATATATCCACTGCTGAAAATGCTTGACTGAAAATATTACTAGCATCGGCTCATGTACTAATATTCGTCTCCCTCGGATAGAAATGAAAAATTTTCTGGAAAAATAGAACATTTCCAAGAGTTTATTCAATTTTTAATAATTTAGTTCATGAAAATAATCAATTGCTACCGATCGAAAAGTTCTATTTTTAATTGATGCATTGGATTTTAAGTCTAGAGAACTCATTAGACATTTGCAAATTTCGAATAATAATTATATGCTAGCTTATTCAATTATTGTGAGAGGTTTAATTCAAAACGTTTAATTGCAAACACGCATTGGAATGCTTTAGAATCGTCACCAAAAGCAAAATTTAATTCACATACAGATTTAAGAGAATTGCTTAATTGCTTTACGGAAAATATATCAAGCTTACGTCAAACTAAGATTGATTTGCTCGACTTCGTATTGTTTAATTTGTTATCAAAAAGGTAGATACAAATCTGTTGAAAACATTTGAATTAGAAAATACATCAGACATTCCATCTTATGATCAATTAAAATTATTTCTAGAAAAACATTGCAAGGCATTAGAAATTAGCAATATGGTTGTTTCCGATACACCGTCCAAATTTAATACGTCCGTTAAACAAACCATATCATCTAGTGTACCTTCTAAACGTTCCTTTGAATATTCAAAACCCCAAGTTCGAAAGTCATTCGTAACAACTTCATTCGCTCAGAAATGCAGTCTTTGCAGTGGTACTCATAACTTATACCAATGTGAAATGTTTCTGAATAAATCGCCACAAGACCGTTATAACTTTGTTAAAGACAAACACTTATGCATTAATTGTCTTCGCAACTCTCATATGGTTACACGCTGCTCTTCCAAACTTGTTTGTAAAAAGTGTGCAAGGGTCATCATACTTTATTGCACTTTGAAAACCCTACAGTTGCACAGAAACCTGCAATCACTCAGGCAACAGATCAACTTCCCGAACCCACCTGCAACACTACTACAAGTACGTTGTTATCATCTAGATCGTCCAACACAATGACGTTATTAGGCACCGCAAGAATTTCAATTACAGATGGGTTTGGTAAAGTTCAGACAGTAAGAGCACTTGTAGATAGTGCATCAATGGAAAATTTCATGACTGATAAGTGTTGTCGACGCTTAGGTTTAAGAAAATCGAATATTTCAATGAAGGTTGAAGGCTTAGGTCTATCTGCTTCTCATGCGTATGGACAAGTATCGTGTAAAATTAGTCCTCAAGGTAAAACTGTTCCAGAGTACAGTATTGATTGTTTTGTTTTACCAGACATTTGTGGAACCCTTCCTTCATCAAGGATCTCACCAAATAGTTGGCCTCACATAGTTGGATTAGATTTAGCAGATTCGGACTTCGACAAACCTAGCCATATCGATTTATTGTTAGGTGCAGATTTGTTCGCGCGTGTTTTATTAAACGCAACTCGCATTGGGTCACTAGAAGAACCCGTGGCAATTCACACTACCTTTGGGTGGATATTAACAGGAAGGTTCTTTCTTCTGTTACATCTCGTATATCATTAGCTGCACTTGTAGAAGATGCTAACATTACTCGATTTTGGGAACTGGAAAATATTCCAGATTCTAACAAATTATCTCCTCATGCGGAAATTTGTGAAAGGCATTTTGTGGACACTCACAAGCAGGATGACACCGGTCGTTTTATTGTTTTGTTACCTTTCAATGGTCCTGAACCGCTATTTGCTGGCTCTCGAAATAGCACTTCGAAGATTTCTTTCACTAGAACGCCGTTTGGAAATAAATCCTCAACTGTATAATTCGTACAGAGAATTTATGCAGAATTATATCGATAGTGGTCACATGTCTCGTATTGTATCGGATTCAACTCGATCGTCTACATTATCGCCGGTATATTACATACCACATCACGCCGTGTTCAAACCAGACAGTACAACTACAAAACTTCGTGTCGTATTTGATGCTTCAGCCAGCGCTCAAAGTGGAGGGTCTTTAAATGATCATTTACTCGCAGGCCCCTCTTCAAAAAGATATCATGGAGTTGTTATTACACTTTCGTTTACATTCTGTAGTTTTAACTGCGGACATTAAGCAAATGTATAGACAGATTCTTATTTCTACTAGCCATCGAGACTATCAACGTATAGTTTGGAGATTTAAGTCCTCGGAGTCTGTTATCGATTATCAGCTAAACACTGTTACATACGGCATCACATCATCACCATTTTTAGCCATGCGTGTAATTCAAGAACTTGCAAAAGTCAATCGTTACGTTTTCCTATTGCTTCCAAGATTTTAGCATCGGATACGTACGTGGATGATTTGATTACAGGGTGTGATTCGATAGAGGATGGCAAACGACTCGTGTATGAATTAAACCAAATTTGCCAATCAGGTGGTTTTATGTTGCGAAAGTGGAATAGCAACGTGCCAAGTGTCATTGGCCATTTACCTGATTCCGTTCGGTATCAGCAAGCATTTTGTTTGAAGAGGTAAACAATACTTCTCAAAAATTTTAGGACTGCAATGGCAACCATTGAGTGATGTGTTGTTTTACAATCTTAATATCGTTGATCGGCCTTGTACCAAAAGGAATATGGTTTCGAAATTGCAAGGATCTTTGACCCTCTGGGGTTATTATCACCATTGGTCTTCTTCGCAAAACATTTGATTCAATCTGTATGGATATTAGGAATTGGCTGGGATGAACTTCCTCCCAACAAATTGTTTTAAAATGGAATCTGTATCTTCAACAATTACCCGAGTTATTGAAAATTGAAATTCCTCGACGGATTCTTTGCGATAACCATCAAACTGTACAAATTCATGCATTTTGTGATGCATCGGAAGCTGGATATGCAGCAGCAGTTTATCTCCGCTGTGTCGATGAGAAAGGGAACATCCAAGTATCATTGGTCTGTGCCAAATCTAAGGTCGCACCAACCAATCGTATATCATTACCTCGATTAGAATTGTGTGGTGCAGTGTTGTTGTCGAACTTGGTCGAGTATGTGCAAAATACGTATAGAGATAATTTAGTATTGGACGATACATTTGCGTGGTCAGATTCCACAGTAGCATTAGCATGGATTCGATCTTCGTCGTATAATTGGAAGACCTTTATTAGCAATCGTGTCTCGCATATCCAAGAACGAGTGGCTCCATCATCGTGGCATCATATTAAATCACAGGATAATCCTGCTGACTGTGCATCAAGAGGATTATTAGCTGCTGAGCTTGTTAATCATCCTTTGTGGTGGACGGCTCCACCATGGTTACTATTACCTAAAGAGAATTGGCCTGCTCATATGGAACCAACTCTTACAGATCACACTCAGATGCACATTGAAAAAGAACTTTATCCCTTAATATACACGTTGCAGATCATTTCGTAGACTCGATGGTAAATCAATTTTCAGATTTGCGAAAAATATGCAGGATTCTGGTATATATTTGTCAGTTCATTCGTAACTTGAAAGTTCGTGCAAATTTGGATATTCGAAACTTAGAACAATTATTGGTCTCCCCGAACAGTATGCACTTCATTTATTAATAAAACGGGTTCAAGAACAAGTTTTCAGTCAGGACATTGATATCATTCGAAAGGAAAACTTAGTAATAAACAACTTCGACCTCTCAGTCCTTTCCTTGACAGTGATGGGTTGTTAAGGGTGGGCGGCCGGTTGCGAAATGCAGACGTATCTTATGATACAAAATTTCCATTGCTACTTCCTCGGTCACACCGGGTGACAGAGCTCATTATTCGAGATTGCCATACGAAATATTTACACCCTGGACTTAGAACTACTCATTTTTGTTAGTACAAAATTTTTGGATTCTGTCTGCAAAAGGGCTATTCAACAGTGCCTAAACTCTTGTATTCGATGTTTTCGTCAAAACCTATTTCGCTATGCCCTCCTATGGGCGACTTGCCCCGCTAGACTTACTGCCGGTAAAGCGTTTCTACATACTGGGGTAGACTACGGTGGACCCTTTTCTATCACCATGAATCGTATTAGAGGTGCCAAATCATTGAAAGCCTATGTTTGTTTATTTGTTTGTCTTAGTACAAAAGCGATACATCTGGAGTTGGCATCAAACCTATCTAAAGAAGCCTTTATTGCAGCTTTACGGCGGTTTGTAGCACGCAGAGGTAAATGCTTGCAAATTCATAGTGACTGTGGAACAAATTTTATCGGAGCATCTCGGGAACTAATCGAATATATGAAGCAGTCATCTGAAACGGAAGGTATTCACTTTGTTTTAATCCTCCGTCGGCTCCTCACTTTGGGGAATGTGGGAAGCTGGGATAAAATCTGTAAAGTCCCATCTCAAGAAGGTGGTAGGCGAACAAATTCTCTCGTACGAAGAATTTAACACCATTCTTGCTCAAATTGAAGCCATATTAAACTCCAGACCTTTATGTCCAATGAGTAACGATCCCACTGATTTTTCATTCTTAAGTCCTGGTCATTTTCTGAACGTAGAACCAGTGTCTGTCATTCCCGACCCTAATGTCTTAGATCTGAAACTATCTTCTTTAAATCGTTGGCAACTGGTTCAACGTATTCAGCAATCATTTTGGAAACGGTGGCATTTGGAGTACCTGCACACTTCAACAGAAAACCAAATGGTTTTCTGCTAATTATTCGTTAATGGTGGGAACGTTGGTGTTGATTAAGGATACTCAAGTGTCTCCATTACAGTGGAAAATGGGACGTATACATACGTTGCATTATGGAAAGGACAATGTTTGTCGTGTGGCTACCGTGGCAACATCCCAGGGACTATTTAAAAGGCCCGTGGTAAAATTGTGCCCTCTCCCATTTCAGAGGCAACTTAGTATTATAGTTAGTATATTAGGGTAAGTTAACTTTAAATTTACGATTATATATATATATATATTTTTTTTTTGCTCGTTTAGACACACTTAGAAAATAAGTTCCTAATACTTATTTTGGTGGGCGGTATGTTAAGGCTTTATAAGTATTTTGGTTGTAGTGTAGTATGCCAATCACAATTAATTTAAGTCCTTAAACTATTCCCACCTAGAAACCCTCCATTATCCCTACCTTTAGTGCAACGACATAAAAGGGTTGGTAATGTACGAGTGGACGACTATTCATCTTCGTTCTCGCTTGGCTTTGGTTCGTGATTTAGTTCGGTGCATCGAGCATCAGTAATTAGCAACAATTAGTGAACATTATACATACAGTCCATAATTATCTGATAGCAGTGCAAGTACAATCAACCACTACAACCAGTGAAAGGTAGGTGATATATTCCTTTAAATTATCATTTCCTTTGTGTGATTGTAAATGCAAATTAACATTTTGATTAACAGTGATCATAAAAGAAAGCGTTTGTAAAGTTTATAACATCCTCGTAAAATGATGAGGTTGTGACATCTGCTCCGTAATATTTAGTAAATTTTGAGTTTCGAGGCCTAATAAACATTATTTCCGCAATTTTGTTAGTTCTCACTCGCCATTAAAAAAAGATTGGATTGATAAATAAAGTTTAATGTTAATTTGACGTATCGTGAAGCAAAAATAAGTTTATATTTCGTATTCACACTGTGTTTCTGTTATGGTATATTTAACTGATTCGTTCTTTCTTGCTAACAATGTTTAACGTCATTTGTTGGTCACAGTTAGGTTAAAGGAATAAAATTCTTCGACCTAAGTAAATTCAGGCTACAATGCCATATAGACCGTGTCCTGTCTAATCTGCAGTTTGTTTACAATTGAGTTTTTTATACAAAATACTCTACCAGGAGCCTACAATAGACAAAAGTAATTAAGCAACATTCTGTATTTTTAAACCACAATTTTTTAAGGTACCATAATACAGAAATATAACACAATGATCTAATCAATTCTGTGAAATAGACCATTACGAAGCCTGCCTTCTATATTTCGGAATTCAAGATCAAAAAAATTATTTATTATTAAAAGTGGCTGTACAGTTTTTCAAAATATTCTCCCTGAAGATCAATACGCTTTCACATGCGTTTGAACCAATTTTCAAAGCACTTTTTCCACTTTAATTGAGGCATCTCCAAAACATGCATTTTGAACGGATTAATCGCTTCTTCAAGTGTTAAAAAATTTTGGCCTCACAATTTACTCTTGATATATGCAAAAATAAAGAGAAATGATTAGGTGCCAAATTATGAATATATGGCGTATGGCCTATCAAATCTATGTTTTGAATGCTCAAAAAGTCACTTGTTTGAGCTAATTTGTGAGAGAGCGCGTTGTCCTGGTGGAGAATAATCCGTCTTAAGCGGTTGGTTTTCCTTATTTCTTCGAAGATTACTGGCAAACAGATGATGTACAATTCATAAATACTGTTCTACGTTTTTCTAAAAGAACGGGTGACACATTTCCAGTTTTTCTGAAAAAAACAGGCAACCATTTACTTCAAAATGCTTCGTGTACGAGAAACCTTTGTCGGATTTGGTTAGTTTTGAAAGACCCATGTAGTCGACTGCTGTTTACTTTCGGGTTCATACGCATAGATTCACGATCCACCACTTCTCACGATGTCGTAGACGTGTTTGGAAGTATTTTTCAGCATTTCTTCCGACTTACCAACACGAACCTGTTTTTGAGCGATTGCCAAATACATGAAATTCAACACAAAACAAATCTTGTTGGCGGCCAAATGTTTATACAATATTGTATTCATGTTAGTCCCACTAATTCACAATGATGCCTCAATCTCACAATAATTCACATGACAATTTCGCATCATCGCAGAGCATCAATGTTTTCCAAAATAACAACAGATTGTGGACGATCCTTACGAAATTCGTCTTAACCGAACTACAGCATATACTTCTTTTAAATAAAAGATAAGTTTTAGAAGTAGATTCTCCAAGTCGTATGAATTTTCACAACAATTCGTTATTCCATTAAAACACATCACTTTTCGGCAAAACAAAAAAAAACACACTTATGCAAGAGAAAGCAGGACCAGGCTAAAATGTCTACAGACACGGAAGAGATGGCAATCGAAAAAGAAGGATCCACGCTACACAGCTGTCGATCGTATGACTTTAGCGCAAGTGTAGTTCGTTGTAGTACTATCAGTCTCATCATTGGATAGTCACATCTCGTGGTTTATCGTAAACCGTATTATGTCTAATGATATTATTGTTTCAGTTAACTTGTTAGAGAAATCGATAATAATTCGGAAGTTTGATTCAATTAATAAAGATAATATAAGTTGACTAAAAACTTGTTATGACAATAAAGAAAAAGAACCCACAATTTTATACATGCACGATCATGTTGCAGTTTTAAGGTAAATATTGAAAAACTTGGAAAGGAAAGAATCCTGTATTAGGACAGGTACAACTATTTTCTTGTGACCAAATAGAAGCGGGTCTTCCGAAAAAATCGAAGATCTTAAAGATATCCTAAACTATATTCCAAAAGATGCTAAGTCATTTACAGTTTTTAGAAAAAACCTTGAAGGTCACAAATTTCAAGATCTGGAAGTGCTAGGACCTATTGTAGATTTTAATATTGGCGAAGAGCAACTGCATAACCTAGTTAATATTATGAATTGTATTCGTTCCTTTACTATATCAACCATTAACTTTCGATATATCTGATTAAGAATTTTGGTTATTTAAAGGGGTAGTAAATTTTTGCAAAACGAATATTTATAATCTTTCTACTTTTGCAACAGGCGTCTATATTGCTGAACATTTTTTTCTGTGTAAAAACTGAATGTTTATTATTGATTTTTGATTCTTTAAATATCTTTTTATTGCGTGGATGCACATTTCTTATAAAATAAATAAATAATAACAGTTTTTAAAACATCGTATTTCCTGAAGCAGCGTAGTAAAATATGCAAATTATCTCGAAACTACATGTACGTGACTTAAATCATTGTGGCAGAATATGGTCCAAATGATGATTTAAAATTCATGGTCACGTTTGATCAAGGTAATTTTTTGTATTCCTGTATAATTATTGGGCGTAGTACTTGACATATATCTCCAACTTAGTTTTCTAATCAAAAAAGCAAATGTTTAAACAGTAAATAAAGATTAAGGGAAGTAAATTACACAGAAATTATCAATTAATTAAACGCCATTCCTGATAAGTATATCTAGAACATTTCAATTTCTGACAAATTCGTAGAATTAAAACGTAATTATATAAATTATTAGCAGAAGAGATAAACTGACTGTGATATCAAATAATGTAATTATAAACGAAACGCCCATTGTCTTCCATTGCAAATGTATATACGAGGGGTGCAGGATATGCATCAGGAACAGACAACACTAGTGTTGCTAGGTGCGATCTGACGTTTCTAACATTTTGCCATATGAACACTATTTGTTTTGTTTTGCTTTAGTTGAAAATTTCGTCTCGGCCAAAAAATGAAATTAACCCGTAAACATTTGCGTGCGATGATTTTTACGATTTTTGACGTGGATTATTTCCACAACTATACCTGAATCAACTTCTTTCTACTTTTGGGGAAGAAGCTCCAACTAAAACCACTGTATATCGTTGGCACAGTGTGTTCAATCCTGGTCGTAGTTCGCTAGCGGATGAATTTAAAGAAGGTCGTCCAAAATCGGCTGTTGTGCCAGAAAACATCGATGCTATACGCGAATTGATAACATAAGACCGTCACGTGACTTATCCTAAGATTCGGGCATTTCTAGACATTAGTAAGACAAGTATACATTCGATATTTACATAAACATTTAGCTGTGAAAAAGCTATGTGCGCATTGGATCCCACATAATTTGACAATTGTTCAAAAAATACTCGTGACGATTGGTGCAAAAAAATGCACAAAAAATATTATTGCGGTGCATCAAACGCAGTGTATACATCTACACAATTGACGAATCTTGGATTTATTCATATGAACCAGAAAGTAAACAGCAGTCGAGACTGTATGGGTCTTCCATGATGAACGAAATCCAACAAAAGTTGTCCGCGCTCGAAGCACTTCGAAGAAAATGATTGCCTGTTATTTTGGAATAAATGAACATGTGACGACCGTTGCTTTAGAGGATCGTAGAACAGTTAATTCTGCTTGGTTTACAACCATTTGTTTTCGGAGAAATAAGAACAATAAACCTTTGACGCCGAATCATTCACTATCACGACAATGTGAACACTTACACATCGGCTCAAACAAGTAACTATTTGAGTACTCAAAACATAGTGAAAAATAAATTACGTAGACAACGATTTTCGACACCAGAAGAGACGGTTGGTGCGTTCAAAACCCATGTTTTGGAGATATCTCAATCGGAATGGAAAAATTCTATGAAAATTGGTTCCAACGGAAGCAAAGGTGTATCAATCATCGTGGAAAATATTTTGAAAAACAGCAAAGAAGTTTTCACACCTTAAGTTTTGTGATATTCCGAAGACCATGGTGTTTGTTTCACTCAGTTAGCTTTATCCCAAGCTAAGATATTTGTATAAACGACCGTTTTCGCCCAAATTTAATGTTTTTATGCAGCTTAAAAACTTTGTAAAACAAAAACGGCATCATCATCATTAGGTCTTCAGTCCTGGAACTGGTTGGACGCGTACCCTCATTGTTTCCTATTCTGAACTAACCTACACATTTCCCTGAAATTGGCACAGTCTGCATCTATCACTATCTGATCTAGGTCTACATCTACCTCCCTTTTCCTATCTCTGCTTGTAATATATTCCATACTATTCCGCAGAAATGCTTTAGAACGTATTCTGCCCTTATATTTCTCCTATTTTTTCCACAGATATCCTTGTTCCCCTATTATTTATATAACCTATTTGTTATTAACTTTGTCTGAACATGCTATCATCCTCATACATCTGAAGCACAGTATTCCAAAAGGATGCTACCGTTTTTCTGTCTGCTTTTCCTACTACCCGTATTTCATAGGCATACTGTGCTGTGCTCTACATATATGCTTTCAACAATTTTCTTCTTGTTTCTATGTTTGTTGTCTTTCATCATAGGCGCTGTTCTTTCTTGTTAGATGCAGTTCGGTCCGCTTCTGTTGTTTTACAATTATATACCCTAATTCTCCGACATTCAGTGATTGTGAAGGGGGTAAGCAGCCCGTGGCTGCCAAGTTCCCCCAGCACTTAAACATTTGCCGATTTAATATTTTTTCCAATATATCTTTTCGCACAGTCAACATTAGTTGCAGGTATTTCACAACCAATACCTGAAGTTGTTTATAACAATCGTCAGATTTATTATCCGCTTATTTTCTTGTCATTAGGTTTTCTGTCTCAAAACTGGTTGGACACGTACCTGCACTTATTTATATTTTGAGCTAGCCTGCACAGTTCCATGAAATCCTCACACAGCCTATACACAGCTTGGTTCCGCTTCTATTGTTTTATAGTTTTATGTCCTATTTCACCGAGATTCAGTGAAAGGGGTTAAATAGCCTGTGGCTGCCAAGATCCCCCAACACTTAGACATTTGCCGAAATAATAGTTTTCCAGTAAATCCTTTCACACAATTAACATTATTCGAGATTATTGCCCAACCAATACTTGTAGTTGCTTATAATAATCATCATGTTTAAGTACAGTTACTTTTTTCGTCATTAGTTAATCCATCTTGGGACTGGTTGGATGCGTACCGCTATTGATTTCTACTCTAAGCTAGCCTACACATTTCCCTGAAATTCCTACAGCCTACATCTTTCACTATCTGTGTGCAGTAGTCTAACCTAGGTCTACCTCGTCTTCTCTTTTTTCCTCTCTGCTTCTGATATATTCCTCACTATTCCCTCATGCCGTAGTATGTGGCCCATCATCCTATCTTTCCTATTTTTAACGTTTTCCACATATTTCTTTCTTCCCCTGCCATTTTTAGTACATCTTCGTTATTAACTTTGTCTGTCCATGATATCTTCATGATACGTCTTATGCACCACATTTCAAGACTTTTGCCTTTTTCTTGTCCGCTTCTCCTACTGTCCAGGCTTCACAGCCGTACAGTGCTGTGCTCCGCACATATGTTTTAAGCAATCTTTTCCTTGTTTCTATGTTTGTTGTCTTTGAACACAGTAGTTGATTTTTCTTATTAAATGTAGCACGACCTTGTGCTAATCTTTGTTTTATATCTTTTGCGCTTTTCCCATCTTGCGTTATTTGGCTTCCTAGGTAGCAGAAATCTTGAGCCTCTTGTAAGTTCTTGTTACCTATTTGTATTCTTGTTTTTGATTTATTTTCCTCTCCTTTGCATACTAGTACTTTAATTTTATTTTTATTAATTTTCATACCGCATCTCTCTGTTAGCACCGTTTCCATTTCATTAAGAGCAGCTTCTAACTCTTCTTTGCTAGATGCTAATACCGCTATATCATCTGCAAATCTAAACATATCAATTTTTGTTCCTGTACAGTAATTCCAAATGTTTTCCTGCATTTGACAGTATTCATTGACTCTTCAATGTTTAAGTTAAAAATTAATGGGGATAGGACGGATCCCTGTCTCGCCCCTTTCCTAATGTTTACTTCTCTATGTTCCTGCTCTAATTCTATTACTGCTGTTTGCTCTTTGTACAAGCTATGTACTATTCGTCTATCCCAATAATTCATTCCAATATGTATTTCTAACATTTTTTTCCATTTTACATTGTGCCATCATGTTTATTTCAATTTAAGTACGCTGTGTACTTGGGAGGTAATGTGGTGGTTTCCCGTTGCCTTCCACATCGCGGTAGTGTGTCTTAGACTGCCATACCGACCCTTATAGTCTCTGCCAATCTAAGTACCGAAAGAGCCGCTGCCCTCTTTCGGGGACCTGTCTTGGTCTGGTTCCTCACTAACGACCCTACTACTTTGGTTGAACCTGTAGTTTGGCTCTTTAGCTCATTAGAACACGCAAGCCATTTCACCTGTTCTAGTAATCTAGAACTTCGGCAAGGTGCAGGTCCATTCGAAATGGACAAAAACGGCATGAAATAAAAAAAATTCTTTAGATTTTTGTTTCTTTTGACTAGTACAAAAAAAAAGTCAGTCTTAAGTTTATATAAAATAATGAGATTATTTTCATTTGGTTCACTTGATATAGATTGACCTACACCTGACTTAGAAAAACACTCCCTCTACAGCAAAAAAACACTAACACACAACAGGCAAACAAGACACTTTTCTTTAACGATCGTATTCAAAGTAAATGGAGTAGAAGTAAAGACAAATTTTAAAACGAACTAGGATTCTCCAGGTACGTTTACCTAATGCAAGTCATTGTGTGCTCGAGTGTATTTCGGTAAGCCTGAATATAAACTATTTTAGTCAATCTTACTAAATACTAATTTCTTTTACCATACATTATGGGACTCCTAAAGACATTTGCGCACGATAGTTCCGCAAATTTAAAAATTTTCAAATGAATCTTATTTAGCACCACTGTATAAAATTATCTAACTTTCTCCCAAAAAATTAGGTTAGTAGTCTCGAATAGACCTTGAAAATTTCTCATGTTAAACAGATGTCCCTGATAGTCGTTCTTATAAAAAAGGTCGAACAAAAGAATTAGACAATCAACGAACCGTAGAATCCTTCAAGCACTGACCAACTACAGTAAAAACGCCCAAATTACAAACATCAAGTCCGTACATCGGTCGTAGACTCGATATGACGCAATGAAAGGTTGCAGACATTTATTATGCCATCATTGCTTAATAGTAGCGGTAAATAATACTAGAGAATAATTTATGATGACTTAATTCACAAATAACTTTCTAGATCTAGAAATACCGGGTTACTAAAAGTTGTGTTGGTCAGGGGTGGTCATGAAACAGAAAACATTTGAATTAGCTTATAATTTCCTTTTGAAATTTTAATCTTGTGACGTTCAAACCATGGCACAGTTAACCGAGATAATTTTACTATCGCAGTATATTTAATATTTTATTAATATTTTGGAGCTAGTTGCTATGGAACTGTACTTAACAAGACAGATCGTCCTTTCGCAAACATTATCTACATCTTGCTTCAGATTATAAGATACTGCGTGATTTCAGCCTATTCACTGGCGCGTATTGCGCGATTAGTATTGCTAAATTAATCTCCATTGTTAACTTACTTATCCTACTTAAAATCAAACTATTTTCTCCAATTTCTAGGCCATTCTGCGACACTTACTTCAACACTTTTGTAACGCTGTTACACAAATCCAATTTAAAAACAAACTTAATTCACCATTTTCAAATTCAGGCACGTTTCCTTTCCTTTTTGTTTCACTCACATACACTACATCAATAATAATATATGCTCTCGCCTTTCGTTATTACTTTTTCTTTCATCCTCCGACTTACTACATTTCACACGCTCATTTTCAATGCATATATGTTTTGTAATTTTTGTACAAATTCTTCTTTCAAAGATGTCTTTATCGGTCAATTCTTATAAGAAAAACTGACCTAATGAAATGATTATACATGCTTAGCTTCGGAGAGCACAAAGTAGGAAGATCTAGCTAAACTTCCTTCAATAAGAAAGCGTTTCATTACGCCGAAATTTTGCTTAAAAATCTTTAAAGAAAGTTGTCTTTTATTAACCAAAAGAACCCGCGAATCGTTCTGATAGTAATTGGTATGAAGCTGTAAGTCGATGTGAATGCAGTACCTCCTTAAGTGATAGGAGACATCAACTTAATAAAACAAGTAGGTCTTAAACTATAATTAATAGTTTCATCAGTATGCATTTTTATCGGTATGGGTGGTTGTAGTGTCAGAGTGTAGAGAAATAAATGAGTAAATAACATATTTATTAGTAACAAAATAACGAAAACCGTACTTTATCAAACTTTTGTGAAACTCCAGAAAAGTTACTCTTAATATGTTCGAGTAAAATTAAGTTTCAAATACCTTGTGTAAATAAATTTCCAAAAGTACACGCTAACTGGGGTTAATAAAATATTCCTAGTACTTTCGCACAGAACAGCAAGCTTTTAAAATAGGTTGCGAAGAATTCGCGAAAATCTGTTACATGCCACGTGAATTGACTCGCAACATGTCTTTTCATCTCTGGATATTCTAGTTCGGTCTCATATCTATTGAATCGATTGTATTTTGTATAAAAGTAAAGAAACTCCTTTTGTTTCCTAAATTCAGCCCTGGATATTTTATAAATTATTATCTACATTGCAAGAATAAAATGGTTTCAACATGCACAAAAACGTTACGATATCCCCGGGGATTTTTATCGCTCTCGGTGAAATAATGCAAACACGCGCTCTTAAAGTGACGATGTTCTAATCGGAAGTAAGACATCAGCAGGTTTTGATATCCCAATCCTGTGACGGACGAAAAAAAGGTAATTACGTGAACATTTTAGTACCCGACTTCACGGACGCGACTGTGTTTTTCGGGAGAGTGTCGTTACCGCGTGTTTTGACAGTGTTTTAATTTTTCGTTCTTACCTTTTTCTTTAGGGCGCTCCAGCGATTATTGGCAGGCAACAACACTATAAAATCCGAAGAAAACCACATAACCACGACCCGTCGCAAAAGGCCATGAGCCGTAAGTATTCATAACTTTATACCTTTATACCCTAATTAAGAGAGTATCAGGGGCTGAGTGTAAAAGTCTGGACAAAATTCGAAAGAGTTTTTTAGTAAATTATCTTGAAGGTTTTAAGGAATGTCATAATTCGTGATATACGTTTAAAATATAAAATATAATTAAATAATGGCCGGGATTAATGGAAACGCAATCTGTAAAGTTTGTGAACGTTAAAAATTAAATCTTTTAATATCAGCAAATTAGATTTTTTAGTAAATTGTGTAGACTGCTTCGTGGAACGTTATAATGAAAAGAGATAAAAATTCGCAGAATAAACGTTTCAACGATTTACTACTCATAACTCCCTTATAGGCATTTTAAAACGCGTGAAGCTATATAAAGAAGGGTTGAATAAGGTAGTGGGTTCTTTAATGAAGAGCTTTTTACACATTATTCTTCGATTGATTATTGTTCGTTGTGGTTCATTTGTTAGTGCTTTATTGAAAAGATGAGTATAGAAATGAGTAATAATATTTATTAAGACTGCGTGGTGAAAATGTTTCCACCGAGTTATTTAATGGAAAAGATGGTAAACCTGCTACAGTAATTCACAAGCCAATTAACCAAACGCCGCAGATATTAGAAGATAAATTTGTGGCCAAATAAAGTTTATGGCATTTTATAAAGAAGTACTTGAGGAATGTTTTAAATGGGAAAAAACACCCCCATATGGTTTGTGATAATACAGTATTAATCGTCTATAACCAAAGGCAATTTAGCCTAAAATTGATGCTTTTTCTGAAATAGAATGAAAGTAATAGCGATTTTTAAAATATAAAAAGCTTAATTAGTATACAATGAAATTATGTGCAATTGATTATATTAAGTTTAGGTAGCCCCATTTTCAGAAAAAACAACTTATACACACGCAGATACGTACGCACGCATGCATGCACGCACGCGCGCACACACACACACACATGCAGCAGCGAATTGATACAATCGCTCTCGTTTAGCTATTTGTTTCTTTTAAACCGCATAAAGCAACTAAAAAGCTAAAAGAAGCGTTTGTATCGATTCGCCGATATTTATAGGTTGAAATATCGACATCTTATTGTTTACCAAATTTACACAGAATCCTTATTTGTTATTATCCAATACCTACGTTGATAAAATCTAAGCACGTGCATTACAAATTATCATTGAACGTGTAAAACGTCTCAATTAAAATATTCTAGGAAAGCTTCTATGTTCTTTTCGAGTCAGTTGATTTAATAAATATCAAAAATTGTTCTCATTTAATACTTGTGCATTTTGTGAGACTCGTTGGCGTTAGCGGGGAAAAATATTGTATACGCGGAGTTTTTATTTCATACTAGCGGTGCTTCCTGCTGGTTTTCTATCAGCATTTATTCACAATGGTATAGTACTATAACTCGTAGGCAGTATAGTTTTTATATACATATATACAGGGTGATTCACATCATAGAAATATTTTAACTGTTGTTTAAGAATGGGGCAAATTGGTATCTAAGCAAAAAAAATTATTAAAAATTTAAATTAAATCAAATAATTTAAGCCGCGTATAAGAGTAAGGAGGCTACCCACCATATGTTCTAATTGATATTCCTTGGTGGGTGACCTACGGTATAATGTTTATGAAGTTTACAAAGTCACAAATTCATGTTTTATTATTAGCAGTGCCGATAACACCTACGGACGCTTTAAATAATGTTTATTTGTTATTTATTAGTAAACTGCATTTTCTTAGTTTTAATACAAACAATTAATGTTCTACTTTACAGGTAGCGAGTTTGTAAAACGCTACTTTCAAAAGCAAAATCTTTGATGGTTCCTACAAAATTAAAACTTGTAACAACAAATGCTTACTATTATTTGATCCTTTTAAATTTATTACTGCAATTATTGGATATTATCAACACTGACACCAAAAAGAAATTGCAACTGCCATCAAGTGCTACTAGCTTGTAAACTGGCGTTTTACAAGCTGGCTCCCTTAAAGTACAACACCCATGGTTTGTATCGAAACTCAAAAAATGCTGTTTACTAATGAGTAGCAAATAAACATTAATTGAAGCGTCCGTCGGTATCATTGGCATTGTTTATAATAAAACACATTAGTTCGTGGGTTTGTAAAGTTTAAACCGCAAACCATACCATAAACTTTTACGATGGGTTTGTCATACAGGATAAACATTATACCGAGGGTCACCCACAAAGAACTTCAATTACAGCAAGTTACTTTTATACTTACCTCAAAAGCATCCGTTTAAATTTTACTTTCTAAAAAATTAATTTTTGCGTCAATACCAATCATGGCCCATTCTTATGCATCAGTTAAAATAGTAGTTGTGAATCACTCTGTATACAGGTAGCATTAATTTTTGTCATTATTTTAAAGGGGGCGTACAGACCGATAAGATAAACAAAAATTGTTATTCAACCTGTGGTCTAAAACAAATGGTTAAATTACAAACGGACACACAAAAAAGTATCATAAATGTTTTAAAACCACTGCAATGCTACTATGTCACGAATCAAATACAAAATAACAACATACTTCTGTAAACTTAAATTAGTGAAATATAGTGCATTTTGGCTGTCAAACGAAATAACCTAGTGTACTTTAGCTGCTACCAAAATAAGTTTAAAATTTTTTGAACATACGAATGTTACAAAAAATAATACTCCATTATGCTGATTTGGTCGACTGTATTGGGTTGCTGATCCCGTAGTCTTAAGTTTGTTGCAATGGAGTTGTTATGCAGCATAGTGATAACCTACTATAAGGTGAATGTACTTTTTAATTAAATAGCTCGTAACTGGAGTTAGATGATTTGTAAGTGTATCTCTCTTGTTTGATTTTGTTACTTGTGTTCCACTACCTGCTTAGATAGTACACTTAAACGCAATGTTGTTACTTAATTGTAATTGGTTAAAGGTAATTAGACATAACTTAATCGCGCAGTAGTTTAGTGAATTCTGATTTAAAAATATAATGACCGGAAGGTATACCAACCACAAACTTGCAGATACGGTGATCATTTTGAACAGCTATTGTGAAATCATTTCATGTGCATGATGTGATTCAGGATAACACTAGCATAGGTAAGTTATTTCTTATAAACATATAACAAAAGATCAGTCTTAAAACTTTTATTTAAGTTAACCTAGGTCGGGTATTTAAAAAGCGGTCCAGGAGTAAAATGTCTTATAAGTTTTTTGTTTAGCCAATCAATGTCAATCACTTTCTCAATTCCTCAATTTAATGACATATAACTAATGCTATATATATATATATATATATATATATATATATATATATAATATATATACTACTGTGATTAAAGGTCATAGTAATGTCATGTTACAGTGTTTGATAACGATTTTACTTCATAAATCCGAGAAAATGCGAAAAAGAACCAATTTATTTATATAAGAACCATACTGTATAAATATCTTAATTACGTTTGGCTAAACGAGTGGTTATTAAAGGAGTTTCATACTAATTTTATAATAAAATGATCATTTCCAAATTTACGTTAAAATGCATATAAATACTCCCAATTGTATGTGATAACGGAAAACTTGCATAAATAAATATTCTAAAAAAAATTTCATTTGTAATTAAATAACGAAAGGACGTGTTTCTGTTTGAAAGGCGTATTTTTCAAGTGTAGAAAAGTTTAAATGATTAGGTCAAGAATGTATCAGACAGTAAAACGAAGTAAGAAGCATATGTTCATAACAAATTTTAACGGAAAAATACGAATAGGTTCTAAAAAGAAAGTGACTACATGAGATCAATTACACCAGAGAGGGCTCGTTTTATTTAAAGCAAGTGCAGATAGCCTGGAAGATGAGTGTTAATTAAAACGCCGATGTGAGAGCATGCTACCGTTAATAGCACAGTGGCAGGTAACAATTATTTCAATTTATTAAATGTATCTTTCAAACAAATTAAAACTATCCTAAGGTAGAGTTTACTTAAAAAATATGAAAATTAAATGGAAGATTAATGAATGTACATGATTTAAACGGTTTAGTATTTGATAGAATATGTCAATTTATATAAAAGTGGACTTCTTAAAACAATTTAACAGAGGATGAAGCACTAATATTTAAGGAATAATAGTTATAATGTTTTGGAAGAGTCACTTAATTTATTGAAAACATAATACGCTACATTACTGAAAGATAAATTGCATTTACAACCATTAAGAAAGCAATTGCGAGCTTTAATTAATTATGTAATTAATTTTCCGTGTATAAAATATTCACTAGAACATGTTTCATTTGTTATAGTGACAAATCTTATTGCAATGAACTGTCGCTTTATATTTTAGATGATTCTTGGTTTTTTATGGTTTGTGTGGTTTTCAATTAATGTATTGTAAATATATACAATTTTTTGTCAAAACTAAAAAATTGGTTAAACCCATTAGAAGATAAATAACCATCTCATCTGTCAACAATAACTACATGAGTAATCTAAAAAATTAGAAATACGTTCACTGCGTTTTAACTCACACATGGTGAATCATAAGCCAGTTTAACTAGTCCCGACTGGACAAACTGTATCACATCTCATTCAATAATGAGCCCGCTCGTGCAACAACCGATTGTTTTGTTAAACTGGGACTATTGCCCCTGTTTTACGAAAGCTTCGTCCAGAAACAAACAATTAAAAGCTATTGGTTTACACTATTTACATTGGTCTTATGGAAACCAATAGTGATAACGGCATGCAAATTTCGCCAAATCGGCAGTTCATTGTCTGAGTTCCACCACAACGAGGCATCTTGAAGACATTCAAACCCTGGGGAAATCTCGGCACCACAAAGAGTAGGCACGTTGAGGGCTTGTGGAAACACCATCAAAAGCCCGGGGTATCTAAGCATCATATCCGGAGCGATCGTGCTGTCCGGCACACCCCAAATTGAAGCACTCGCAAAAAAACTAAACGACACTGGTAGAAGCATCGGCGCATTCCATGCCGCGTAAGAAACCATTTAAAGACAGCGTACCATCGTGGACACGCGAACTAACCACGAAAAGATCGGAAACGCGAAATCTAAGGCGTCGCTACCAACGCGCCTCGGGTGAAATGCGAGAGCAAAGAAAAATTAAGTATAACCGAAGCAACCGCGACTATAAAATACTAATAGAAGAAACACCATTGAAAAATTCAAAGAATTTTGCACGCGTAACTCAGAAAAAGAACCGTGGGGGCGTATCGCGTAATAAGAGGTAAACAGAAAAAAATCGCGCTCGGCAATATAAGAAAATTAGACAACGAACACACAGATGGTTTTAAAACAACGGTGGAGCATTTGCTAGAAAAGTTCTTTCCATCGAATAATCCAGAGGAAGACGAGGGGCTACACTCGACACGATACGTCGAGGATCCGCAGAGACTAACGGAACAGACGGCGATAAGGAAATTCGTAAGCACGAGGTCGTTAGGACTCTTAGGAGGATGAAGCCTAAGAAGGCGCCAGGGTTGGAATGGAATCATTTCCCACGCAGCCCTAGAGGCGTGCCTGTCGGCCCCGCACGTCTTTGCCGGGTTGTTTAGACTTTGTTTGAAGAAAGGCGTCTTTCCAGGTTGTTGGTAAACTCAGAATGTGAAGTTCATTCCTAAACCTAAAAGGACGACGAGTCAGATCTGGGCAGCTATTGTTCAATTAGTCTGCTTCCGGTAATCGGTAAAGCTTTGGATAGGGTTGTGACTACGAGGATAGAACATTCGGTTAGGGAAAGCGGGGGATTTAGCAAGCGACAGTTTGGTTTTGCAGAGGGGAAAGTCGATGATCGATGCATTAGAATTTGTAGTAGGGCAGATTAAGAAAGCCAGGGAGGCCAAGGAGCATTGTGTCGTTGTATCTCTGGACATCTCGGGGGCGTTCGACGCGGCCTGGTGACCAGATATCATTTGTGAGTTGGAACATAGGGATTGTCCGGCGAACTTGATGTCGCTAGTCAAAAGGAAGGTTGGCGCAGGTGAAAACTCCAGGGGAAATGGTATCGCAAACTGTGGAAAGAGGTTGCCCGCAGGGGTCTTGCTCAGAGCCAATCTTCTGGAAACTTTTGTATGAAAGTATCTTTAGGCTCAATTTGCCCAAGGGGTGCACCATTGTAGGGTTTGCGGACGACACGCTATTGATTGTTAGGTCAAGGTCGGTTATGAAAATGCGCACCAAACCAAACGAGGTACTGGAGAAGCTGCTAGAATGGTCACAGGAAGTTAAATAAAAATTTAACACTTCGAAGTCGGAGGCTATTTTGGTACGAAGCCGGGGCAACGCCCCCTTAGGTTAGAATTAGGCGACGAAAAGATTCCGTTTAGGGAAGCTATTACTTACCTCGTAGTCAAAATCGACAATCAATTAAATTGGAAGGCGCATGTGCAGTACATTAGGGCCAAGGGGAAGCGAAATATCCAATAGGATGATGGCGGCTGCAAAGGTTAATTGGGGATTTAGAGGCGAATCTTTGAAGACTGTCTATACAGGAGCAATCGAGCCGGCGATGTTGTATGCAGAATCAGTCTGGGCGGAAGGCTGTAAGGTTAGGGAAGGTAGACAGTTGGTAAGCGTCCAGAGAATCACGGCGGTTAAGGTGGCGCAGTATACAGGACGGTGCTGGCTATTAGTAGGATACTTCCGATCAAGTTCGTTATAAAAGAAATTAGAGATCGCGGAATTATAAATACAAGGGGAGGACAGAACATCATCGAAAGCTTAGGCCTAGGGGACACAGAGGTTGAGAGGAAAATAGTAATTTCGGAATTAGGGCATCCGGCGGATATTAAGGGGATGTAGTTTGTTGAAGAAGATGAAAGTGCTAGAGGTGTTAGGATCTATACGGACGGCTCGAGAATGGACGACGGGCAGGCAGGCGCGGCGTTTGTTGTGTACAAGGAGGGGGGAAGTGTTTCATTTCCAAACAAAGCTCACGGATTGGAGCACCATCTTCCAATGCGAAATGGTGGCTCTAAAGGAAGCTATAGAGTATGTCGTCAACCAATCCGGCACGAGTGGGTACTCTATCATCAGCGATAGTAAATCTGCCTTAGTAGCCCTTTCGAACATGCTTACTTCGACCGATCTTCAGGGTGATGTCTGGAGGATAGCACGTATGGCGCTAGGTTTTTGGGATTTGAAGTTGTTTTAGGTCAGGTCTCACCAGGGAAACGAGGGGAACGATAGGGCCGACGAGTTGGCTAAGAAGGCAACCACACGAAAGTTTCGTTTGTCATATTCATTAATGTTAAGGTCGTTAATAAAGAGGAAGCTGCGAGAAAAATTGTGGGAGGAAATGTGGAATAACGCCACCACAGGTAGTTTGACGCATAGGTTTATTCCAAGTATAAGGGCTAGGGACAGAATCGAGGTTAAATTCGATCACAAAATGGTGCAGCTCGTTACAGGTCATGGGGCGTTGAAGGCATACTTGAGAAGGTTCGGGCTTGGAAATGACGACGGTTGCGAATGCGGCGGGTGATCGGAAAGTGCTTTACACGTGCTCTTCGATTGCCGCATCGAAGCTTCAAATAACTGACTGAAAGTTGGCTATCGAAGGCCTAAGATGGCCTAGGAACTTGGAGAAGATCCAGGAAGTTGCGAACCAGAATACGTTGTGGGTTGCGCTTAAGGAATTTGCAGGTAGGGTGGTTAGGCTTGAAGCAAATAATAGGGCTTAGAGAAATCGCAGGATGATTATTAGGTGATGACGAACTTCGCGCGGAAATGGGCTTGAGTTGAATTTTAATGTAGCGGATAGTATATCCTCCCAGGACTTAAAAGTGATAGTGATAGTGATCCCCCCCCCCCGAACGTCTAGTGCATACCCACCAGGACTTTAACAGTGCATATCCAACTGCCAGTAGAAGTAAGAAACATAGATGTAGGCAGACGACCAGATCTTCTTATGCGGGAGAAATGTATATACGAGGTACGAACAAAATTGTGGCGGCTGTCATAAGCATTGATTTGCATCAAAAAGCAGATTTTGAAATAATTTAACGAGCACGTTTTGTGTGTAAAGGCACTTGTCAACATAATGCTCATGCGAGTGCACCTGATAATTTGGGTGTTGCTTTTTCTAATTTATGCACTGTTACATGCTTATGCTTTTATATATATAGTTATATTTATTTTATATTTATTTATATTTATATTTTATATTTATTTTGCACTACTTTGGGGCTTGAATAGTTTTTTTCTGATGTTCTGCCGCCATTTTTGGTGGCAGCATCTTTATAGGAAGGAAGATTGCAATTGTGATGATTATAATTATAATATAAATCCGTTAGGGAATGATAGGGAAAGCTAGGGACGGATTTAGGCTAAAAATATAATAAATCACTTAGACGAATTTGTAAACTTATAGAGCAGGCAAACAGCTGGATTCACTATTAAAATATTTAGCGAATGCTTAGAAAATTTGAATCCATTTTCAAATTAGCTAGCTAGATTTGGATAGTTTTAAAACGACCCTTCAGGTCGCACCGGTAAGCAGAGCTGGTGACTGCTATCCGGTATTACGGATCCCTCCATTTTACTTTTGCTTGTGTCTTGTTGATCGGACACACTCCAAAATCATCGTTAAGGATACCATTATTTAAACCCTATTTTAGTTTTAGTTAGCATCGATAAATTTCGAGTCAGAATAAAATTTCAGGCATGTTTACATTTTCGCGTTTAAACCCAATGTAGTATCTTCGGGTGGAGCATTGGGGACGTGGCCGCAAACATAGCGGTCCTTATTCACATTATAATGTCCGGCACACCACCACTCCTGCAGCCTGTTCCAAGTCCATAGTAGCTCCTCGATACCATCCTCTACCTCGTCTTCGACGCCATCTCCTTCGGCAGTCTCCACGAATCATCGTTCCCAGGTGATTGTTCAACCATCTTCGAGTCAATCGTGCTCTACAGAACACTGCACCATCTATATGTCGTCTTCGATGGCACCAAATCGAGATGATTTTTTTATCAGTGCCAGCTAAGTCGTGCTGTCCGACATATCGCTACCACTTCATGGCATTGCCCACATCTTCCATGGCAGTCTACACATCCCAAGAACTTCAGGTTTCTGTGCGGTAATATAGTATTGCGTTAACATTGTACATTTGTTGTATTTCATAGTTTTAAGTTTATTGGATCCTTTATCTTGAACTACTGCATTTTTGCATGTCTTTTTTAAGTTTCATGTCCTGCATATAACAACATGTGTTTTCTGATTTTTGTTTCTTGCATTTTGGATCGTGGCTCAAAAGCTCCTTGTAACAGACTACATTGTGTGTGCACAAAACTTTGTTTTAATATCCAAAGCGCAACATCTCTTGTGGATAACAACTTTAAGTCGTGTACTTCACATCATATTAACATAACTTTATTACATAATGAACAAAATTCTAAACAGTTACCTTCAAGAATTTACAAATATATAAATATTACAAAATGTAGGAAATGTGTGTTAATAAACATGACGTTAAAATTATGTATATCTTTACACTCTAAGACGTAATGAAATCTAAAAACATTCACTATTCGCAATATCATTGCTTAATAATTGCAATAAAATTAGGAAATCATTTTAAGGGCAAAATATGACGACTTTGTATATTTGATATTTTACACTATTTTTAATTAATTATGAAAGAATGGATTCTGCAATTAACAAATCACTTCCAATAAATAAAAACAAAAGACAATCCAGAAATATGTTAATATCAATTACGTCATCTTATTATTCCGAATTTAGAGAATAGAACTAGATTCAGAGATAGTTTGGAAAACCCTGATCGTACAAGCCAAAATGTACAAATAAAAGAATCCTTACACGACCGCGAAAACAGTAAATCTAACATAAGAAAGGGGAAACACGTAACCGCACCCTACATCTGCCTGTGTTTCACCGTCCCTTATATATACACCACCTTCCTGAGCACAAATTTTGCATCCGGTATATTGGAAGTAAATAACAAGGGCCCAGTTTATTTTTATTAATTTGCTAATGTTCATAACCTTTAACTCTAAACATGATAGCCACGAGTTTTTCTGGATTCCTAATGCGTACGAGAAATGTTATCGTGATAAATAAACATAATAATAATCAATACAATTATTTTCAATTAGTAATCGACTTGTTTATTAGTTTAAACCCAACCAGTATCATTTAAAACTTACCGCTAATTCTCCGCATTGTACGACTTGGGTATTGTTCTTCCCTTATGCTGCAAATAACGAATAAATCCAACTAATAATCCAAACAATAGAATTAGTCACGGCCGCATTTTAAATACGAACGTTCACAAATAAACAAAACACTACAAAACATTTGCAGATGGGTAAACAAAAGCGCTCAACGTACGTTTTCGAACTCACTACAAACACCCACAACACGCCAACGATTTACAACTAAATACAAAGTGTCGGCTCTGTATTTGAACGAGCGGCAAGGACGAGGGTCCGTTGGAGTCACTGAAGTTCAGACGGCGCGGTTGCGTACTCTATTGGAAGTCCCCTCGAGAAGATCAAGCTGTAGTATCTCGCCTAAAGATTATGTTACCCGAAATGCTTGCTTTATGATTTAGCTGAGGTACTACTGCTGCTATTACGACGATGACGTATAATAAACTCACGTGTGTATTGTGTGCAATAACTGAATCTTTGTTCTATTGCTTTAATTTATTTCAGAATATCAGCTTGCATAGTTTACAGTTTATAAGCGTATAATTTAAAGGGATTGAGCACAAATTTTATTAATAATTTAAGTTCGTAATATAGTGGGTGGTTTTGACGACGCGGGAAAAATTGTGGAGCCCACGTTTGAAGACGCTTTAATTATTACATGCAAATTGTGCCAATATTTAGATTCATTTAACGAACGGATTTTTAATTTTTGCTAGTTAGGTTTCGTCCTGTAACCAAAGAAAATTCAGAAAATTTTCTAAATTTTAAACGCATATTTAACGCTGCCACAGGCGAGTTTTATAAAGGTTTCGTAAAACAAACTTCATTAAAATTCTTCATAGGGTGATTGTATCCGTTTACTGACCAGATCCACTTTTCAAGTATAATAAGCAAACTGTGTATTTACCTCCATTCTCGCCATATACCCGTTTTCGACCACTCTCTCTCGTCCCTACGAACTTATCGTATATAGGGTAAACAGAATAGTGATCGACTCCCTTAAGGCATTTTTGGTATTAATAATTTACTGAAATTAATTTTTGACAAAATTGCAACTAATATACAGTTTGTTTATGTTCGAATATTTAATTTTTGGAAAAATTAAACTTGAAAATGCCTGTTTATTATATTATTATTTTACTAAAAATTATTTTATCAGTCAATCGTTTAAAGATAGTCATTGGCCACTTTTACATAGTAACTAACTACACAGTTATTGACCAAATTTCAGGAAAATGTGTAAGTTGGTTCAGACTAGGAAACAATGAGGGTACTCGTCCAACCATTTCTAGGACTGAAGACCTAATGGTGATGATGATGAAAATTAAACTAGAAAATGCCGGTTTATATTTTTATTTTACTAAAAATTATTTTACCAATCAATCGCTTAAACGATAGTCATTAACCACTTTTACATAGTAACTAACCACAAGATATTGACCACCGACTTATCTAAAAAGAACATACGAGGCAGGTGACTTAGGTATATTTTTTTATTGACAGAATGACACCAAATTCATTCAAAATATGGTTGGTATAATAATACTTGCTATAATATAGAATACCTTAAAAAAAGACAGGTGCCTATTATTAGTAAATAAATTAAGCTACAATTTTTTTAAACAGACAAGTCAGGTAGGCTAACATCAACTTAGAACTTGGCACCCCCAAGTGGAAAATTTTTGAAAATGTACATTGAATTCGTTTGCCCACGATTTGCCCACGTTTGCCCAACACAAATTTTCGTTTGCCTACCTCCCAATAAAAAGTTATGAGCAAAACAAGAAATGGAGCAAAATTTTAATTCAGCATACCCCATGTAAAAAATTCTTCAATTCGTTAGTATAATTTAATTGCCCACGATTTGCCCTCGTTTGTCCAACACAAATTTTTATTTGCCCACCTTTTAAAAAATAGTTATAGCTAAATTAAAAAAAATGCGAAACCGTGAAGTTAGCACACCAATTGCGAAATTTTTCAAAATGCACATACAATTCGTTTGTCTAAGCTTGCCCAACATAAATTTTCGTTTGCCCACCTCCTAATAAAAAGTTATGAGTAAAACAAAAAACGAAGCAAATTTTTAACCCAGTACCCCCATCCAAAAAATTCTTCAATTCGTGAGAAGAATTTGATTGTTCACGTTTTGTCCACGTTTGCCTAACCAAAATTTTTATTTGCCCACCCTTTAAAAAGTTATAGTTAAATTTAAAAATTGCAAAATTTTTCAAAATGCACAAGGAATTCGTTTGCCCACGTTTGTCCAGCACAAATTTTTGTTTGTCCACCCCGCAAAAGATAGTTATCAAAAGTGTAATACGGACAACCATCTAATATGAGCAATTCTGATGCATTTTTGACGCATTGAGGGTTGGAATCGTTTGCCCACTCGTTCTATTCGTTTGCCGATGCGTTAATGTTGTTTGCCCACCCCGCAAAGGATAGTTATAAATAAAATAATACGGACAATCATCTAGTATGAACAATTCTGAAGCATTTTTTACGCATTGAGAGCTGGAATCGTTTGTCCACTCGTTCCTTTCGTTTGCAAACTATCATACTAGAAACTAGATGATTGTCCGTATTATTTTATTTATTACTATCCTTTACGGGGTGGACAAACAACATTAACGCATGAGCATACGAAAAGAACGGGTGAGCAAACGATTCCAGCCCGCAATGCGTAAAAAATGCTTCAGAATTGCCCATATTAGATGATTGTTCCTATTATTTTATTTATAACTATCCTTTGCGGGGTGGGCAAATAACATTAATGCATGGGCAAACGAAAAGAACGATTGGGCAAACGATTCCAGCCCTCAATGCCTAAAAAATGCATCAGAATTTCTCATATTAGATGATTGTACGTATTATTTTATTTGTAACTATCCTTTGCGGGATGGGCAAACAACATTAACGCATGGGCAAACGAAAAGAACGAGTGGGCAAACGATTCCAGCCCTCAATGCGTAAAAAATGCATCAGAATTGCTCATATTAGATGATTGTACGTATTATTTTATTTGTAACTATCCTTTGCGGGATGGGCAAACAACATTACCGAATGGGCAAAGGAAAAGAACGAGTGGGCAAACGATTCCAGCCCTCAATACGTAAAAAATGCATCAGAATTGCTCATATTGGATGATTGTCCGTATTATTTTATTTGTAACTATCCTTTGCGGGATGGGCAAACAACATTAACGCATGGGCAAACAAAAGGAACGAGTGGCCAAACGATTCCAGCCCTCAATGGGTAAAAAAAAGCATCAGAATTGCTCATATTAGATGATTGTTCGTATTATTTTATTTATAACTATCCTTTATGGGGTGGACAAACAACATTAACGCATGAGCATACGAAAAGAACGGGTGAGCAAACGATTCCAGCCCGCAATGCGTAAAAAATGCATCAGAATTGCCCATATTAGATTATTGTTCGTATTATTTTATTTATAACTATCCTTTGCGAGGTGGGCAAATAACATTAACGCATGGGTAAACGAAAAGAACGATTGGGCAAACGATTCCAGTCCTCAATGCGTAAAAAATGCATCAGAATTGCTCATATTGGATGATTGTACGTATTATTTTATTTGTAACTATCCTTTGCGGGATGGGCAAACAACATTACCGCATGGGCATAGCAAAAGAACGAGTGGGCAAACGATTCCAGTCCTCAATGCGTAAAAAATACATCAGAATTGCTCATATTGGATGATTGTACGTATTATTTTATTTGTAACAATCCTTTGCGGGGTGGGCAAACAACATTAACGCAAGAGCAAACGAAAAGAACGAGAGGGCAAACGATTCCAGCCCTCAATGCGTAAACAATGCATGAGAATTGCTCGTATTAGATGATTGTCCGTTTTATTTTATTTTTAACTATCCTTTGCGGGGTGGGAAAACAACATTAACGCATGGGCAAACGAAAAGAACGAGTGGGCAAACGATTCCAGCCCTCAATGCGTAAAAAATGCATCAGAATTTCTCATATTAGATGATTGTACGTATTATTTTATTTGTAACTATCCTTTGCGGGATGGGCAAACAACATTACCGCATGGGCAAAGCAAAAGAACGAGTGGGCAAACGATTCCAGCCCTCAATGCGTAAAAAATGCATCAGAATTGCTCATATTGGATGATTGTACGTATTATTTTATTTGTAACAATCCTTTGCGGGGTGGGCAAACAACATTAACGTAAGAGCAAACGAAAAGAACGAGAGGGCAAACGATTCCAGTCCTCAATGCGTAAACAATGCATCAGAATTGCTCATATTAGATGATTGTCCGTTTTATTTTATTTTTAACTATCCTTTGCGGGGTGGGAAAACAACATTAACGCATGGACAAACGAAAAGAACGAGTGGGCAAACGATTCCAGCCCTCAATGCGTAAAAAATGCATCAGAATTTCTCATATTAGATGATTGTACGTATTATTTTATTTGTAACTATCCTTTGCGGGATGGGCAAACAACATTACCGAATGGGCAAAGGAAAAGAACGAGTGGGCAAACGATTCCAGTCCTCAATGCGTAAAAAATGCATCAGAATTTCTCATATTAGATGATTGTACGTATTATTTTATTTGTAACTATCCTTTGCGGGATGGGTAAACAGCATTAATGCATGGGCAAACAAAAAGAACGAGTGGCCAAACGATTCCAGCCCTCAATGCGTAAAAAATGCATTTGAATTGCTCATATTAGATGATTGTTTGAATTATTTTATTTATAACTATCCTTTGCGGGGTAGGCAAACAACATTAACGTATGAGCAAACGAAAAGAACGACATGGCAAGCGATTCCAACCCATAATGCGTAAAAATTCATCAAAATTGCCCGTATTAGATGATTGTCCGTATTATTTTATTTATAACTATCCTTTGCGGGAAGGGGGTGACAACAAAATTAACGCATGGGCAAACGAAAAGAACGAGTGGCCAAACGATTCCAGCCCTCAATGCGTAAAAAATGCATCAGAATTGCTCATGTAAGATGATTGTCCGTATTATTTTATTTATCACTGTTCTTTGCGGGGTGGGCAAACAACATTAAGCATGGGCAAACGAAAAAAGCGATTGGGCAAACGATTCCAGCCCTCAATGCGTAAAAATGCATCTTTTAGGATTTGCATATAATGCTATAAGGATGGTGTCTAGTTTAGAACAAAGATTGCTGAATTTACGTTTCATATGTGTTTTGTACCCATCAACAAACACGATGATCGAAAATGAGACGCCTTTGTTCTTTATGAATGGATAGAACACATTACCAATATACTCATAAGATTTCGGACTTCATCCATCTTGTATGATTAGAGGCAGTTGAAAACCTTTGGCTGTAACCGACTCAACAATCTCCTTTGGTATTTATTTATATGGATATATTATTAATGGGGGTGTGGTTATCCCAAAAGCACTGAAACAAAGTAATACCGTCAGGGATGTTTTAGCTTTGACACCATTTATCTCATGCACGTTTTTAGTTCCTTTAGGGGCAAAAATCGTTTTATTTTAAGGGCACAATTGAAAGTTTGTTTCGTCCCCATTAAAAATTCGCTTGAGAAATCAAGAATACCATTCAACTTTTTTTCTTTTAAGTAAAGTTTAACTAATGGAACCATTTCCTTATATCTGATTCACTTATTTTCGAAGACGCGAGATTTTCTCTCTCTTAATTCAGGATATCTTCTGAGAAAAGCCTTAAACCAACCGTCCCCAGGATAATTATTAGTAAAAGGGTTTTCACGAGAAATTGTTTGACCGAGACCCGAGCATCTTCTTTACGTCAAAGAAATTTTTTTCTGGAAGTTTATTATCCTTTCTACCAACTCCCTTTTTTCAATGGTGTTAAAAATAGGAGATGGGCCAAAGCAGAATTTAACAAACTTTTTAGACGATCTAAATTGTATTGCGGATCTGGGAATAGTAGGAATTTTCGACATATTGCTCTAACCGGAACTCCACTTTCAACCACCTGAAGATCTTCTTCTGTCCATTTTTTAACATATTTTGTTGCATCTGGTGTTTTTAGCATCCCGAAAAAGATAGTACCTAGGTAATATACAACCTTTTTATTTTATAACAAAAATATGGACAAATAAATAGTCTAGTACAGTGATAGACCTATCGTTTCCGACAGTTATTGGTCGCGGCCAACTACTATTAACGTTGAGGTTATTGCATATACAAGTGCTCAAATATTGTACAAAAACCAGAATTAATCGATTAAAGTGAATTTTAGAAGTATATCTTCGATGCATCAAAACATAGCAAATGACCACCTGGACCAATCACTAAGATGTAGTCATTTGCACAGGTGTAGTAAAAAGCAATTCTGCATAATTTTTTAAGATTATATTAATCTCATAATTTTCAATTATTACATTATACTAAATACAAGCACATGTGGAAATCGGCATATACCCTTAAAAAGTAAAATTTTCATTTTTATAAATACAATGTGCCTTTTCTTAAACAGCGCAATTGGTTCGATCACTATCAACACTTCCTAACTGACGCTAGTTATGTATCCCTCAATCTATGTATATATATATATATATATATATATATATATATATATATATATATATATATATATATGTTATTAAGATGAAATGAAAACCCAACTTTGTATTTAAAGTTGAATTACCATTTCAAATCGAACTAGTAATTGAAAACCACTAAAGAACGGCTACAGCAGGATTTGAACCTGCAACCTCTGATTATCCGGATCAGTGCTCTAACCAATTGAGCTATCTAGCCTAATTGTTTAGATGATGTTATACTTAATCCTACTGAAGCTTGGCCCTTGTTAATGATTTTTCAATTACGTCTTGCATTTAAGGAAATTGAATCTAGTTATATACATAATTCATGTACTAATAACTTGATCATCCATTTTTGCAACGTTCGGAATAATACAAACATGTAATTATATTATTATTAATACAGAAGAATAATCCACATTTGGAATGCAAATGAATGCTTGATATATATTAATAGTTATTAAGATGAAATGAAAACCCAACTTTGTATTTAAAGTTGAATTATCATTTCAAATCGAACTAGTAATTGAAAACCACTAAAAGAACGGCTACAGCAGGATTTGAACCTGCAACCTCTGATTATATTATATTATATTATATATTATATTATATTATATATATATATATATATATATATATATATAACAAAATAGAAGTTATTAGGAATTATTAGAAATTGTTAAAGAAATTATTAAGTCAAGTGCTACAATGTAATTCAAGGATAATTAAATAAAGGTTATTAACAGTTGTGAGAACGGATGCAATACATTGTATTCCAGACGATAGTGATACTGCAGGTGGCAGGTCACAGACGGTTAAAAACCTTGATAACCTAAAAAGTAACATTTTTACATTGTATAATGAATAGAATTAAGAAATAAGCAGACATGAGCTCTGCAAGTTTCCAAACACATGTGAGGGGCAGGGACAACATAAATACCCCGGGAGCCCCAGACCAGTCAGTCAGTCTCAAGTATTTCGGCTTTAACATTGCAATTTGCTTAGACTACTCACTCATATTAGTTCAATTATTAATTATTTTTTGACTTAGAGTAATTTTAAATCAAGATTGTTAAAATTCCAGATTTAATATCTGTTTGAAAAATAAATAAATTGTTACGAAGTTTTGGAAGAAGTTTTTAAAAACACCGCTTCCAAGGCCCGAAACGTAACTCACTCTGCTAATTAAAGACTGACTGCTGGCGGTGTTGCGTAAGATTTAGGCAAAACTTAGGGCCAGTGGATAGTGGTATGAGTGATACTGTTTGGTGAATAAATTTCTTATTATTCCAGGATTTGTCTTAATAACTAATCACTGTGAAGGAGGCCAACGACGATCTCGCTTATACTATAACTGTATTGACAGTCAGTCTTGCTGAAATTGCGCACGTGCTAATACCGTTTCGGGTTTGGTTCGATTTTCCTAGAAACATCCTAAGTACAACATAGCTTTGTATCAGTAGGTCAACACAAAATCAAATGCTTTTTTATCACTATGCTCTTAGCCATGTACTGTATAATAAAATGTCGTTAAAACGCACAATTATAAAAATTGAATGGTCGGATAATTGGTAGTATGAAACATCCATTTACCTTTTTTCGACCACTCTGCCGAAAACAGAGTAAGTGCGTACCAGGATTACTATCATTTCTCTCTGTTACCCAACACTGGCTGATTTTGCATTTCTATTTTTCTTTCTAGTACAAATTACAAAGGAAATAAGATCCTATTGTCGACCACCTTTTGGTGATTAATTTATTAAGATATGAATACTGTATATTCTGAAGGCTGAGAGTGATGGAAAACGGTTCTTTTTAAAACACTCCGATTCTACGAGCGTTGTTAGGTGCTTGCTAAAAAAATATCGTAACATTCTTGTTGTACCCATTTTATAGTTACATACCAGAAAACATTTTCTCAATTAAAAGATATAGAAAATAACAAATATTCAGGAATCTATGTAAATGTTTCAGATTATTACAAGCGGAACAGGTTAAGCCGACACAGACAAAACAAAAACAAAGATTTTTTCGTTTGTCACGAGAAAACTAAAGTTAGTAGTAAGAAAAGGAGAAATTAGTATCAATAAAGCAAGTAAAGATTTTAATATTCCAAAAACCTATCGTAGATATATTAAAAAATATGTGCTCTGATAGACGTATAACAGCCCTGCTCACTTATTGGGTGGTGCAATTAAAGATAAAAAAGCGAACTGGATTAGTCTTACAAACCGGGCTGAAAATATTAACATTTCTATTAAAGAAGCATCACCCTTCAATTACCTACCAGTCACATAAAAAGAGAAAACACATTTTTCATCATAAAATTTTTTTTAAGTGCCCAATAGGGTTTACATTATTATCATAGAAGAAACAACGCAAAATAACGCAAGAAACATAGTGGAATCATTCAACCAATGTACTTATAAAATTGCGTTCTGAAAAATTATCACTGAAATTACGTATAGAATAGAAATAAGTTTTAGCATATTTCTATCTTACAAATATAACATAGCCTCTTTACCTAATTAAAATTAAACTAGCAACATTTTAGGAAATTATTATCAACCACTAGATAAAGATCCATTAAGTGTAATATACGAGAGATGTTTCCGCATTACTATTATTGGTAGACGAATCTTGACATATTTATACAGCTACCTAGTACAAAATTCTTTAGTTTGATTTACGTGTTTGGTTGATATAGACGTGTTTTGTCAGCCCTGTTTCTGCAACCATCGAAGACGAGGTTAGATCGCAAACAGCAATAATTTTTTTGTGGAAAGAGGGTACGAAATCTTCAGAAATTATTCAATGTCTGCAAAGAGTGTTTAGTGAGTCTGCAGAATCAAAAGTACTGTTTATCGGTAGATCGGTCGTTTTAAAAGTGGTGGAATATCATCAGAAGACGATCCACGTAGTGGCCGACAGAGCAAAGGTAAATGCAAGAAACATTACTGTCGTGGAGGATCTACTGAAAGAGGGCAGGCAAATTACTATTCGTCAAATTAGTTACACTTGGGAATCGGTACTTGGCAAGTTCATGAAATCCCTCATGATTGTTTGGGCGTAAACAAATTTTCAGCCCGCTGGGTACTAAGGCTGTTGGGACCAGAAAAAAAACTCAATAGGTCAGACACTAGTCGTCAACTTCTAGAGCTATTATCCCGTTACGATGGTGAATTTTGGCATCGGATAATAACTACTAACGAAACCTGGATTCCCTACTTCAATCCTGAGACTAAAAGTCAATCCAAAGAATGGCGTAAACCCAAACAAGGGCCCTTAAGGCGGGTGCAATTCCGTCTGTAAGAAAGGTAATGATTACTGTATCCTGGGATTATTTTTATGGTTTATCTGCCGAAATGTATTACAATTAATGCAGAATATTATTTGAATTTATTATCCGGACCACTACGACAAACACTTAACAGAAAACGGCCTGGAAAGTTACACGTATAACGTGCCCTAAATAGGTGGATTAAGGGGACACCAAAAAAGTTTTTTGAGAATGGTTTAAAAAAATTAGTTTATCGTTGGAATAAATGTATTCAGTTAAATGGAGATTATGTTAAAAAACAAGATTATAACTTTGATTAAAATTAACAAAATAAAAAAATTATAACTAAATTTCCAGAACTTTGCAAAAATCTCTCGTATAAACATGCGGACTTATGAATTAAATTAAGGGAGAGCAACATTGGTAGCCTATCTGAGCTAACTTGAAATGATATAAGTGCAACAAATTCGTATATCCAAATAAGTAGAAATTGAAATGGTTTTAAATTAATGAGGTAGTTAATTCACAAATATGAAATGGAATGCAACATGTGCGATATTCATATTTGAATAATATGGGTTAGGTGAACGATTTGAAGTTTTCTTAGTATTTATGTAAATTTTAAATCAGTAGGTGAGAAAAAGGTGTATACAAAGCTCCATCAACCTGTATTGCAGAAAAAAAAACAATTAAATCGTCTCTTAGAACACCCATCTTCTAGCGAGACAGAAATCGGGTGAGTTAGCTCTCAACGGTGTTTTATTATCCAAACAGTTTAAAGACCTTTCCAGGTAGATGTAAGCAAAAGCGTTGAAATTTATATACCTCTAAAAAGATTTGCACTTGCTTTTACAGAACCCACTCCTCACGGAAAGCTAGCTTGTGCATTATTTATTGTTACGTCTCTATGGTAGAGTAATCTTAATGCAGGTAACTAGCGTCAGTTCAGCCAGCACATAGCAAACTACTTAGCGAAAAACTGTTCAGAGTTTAACCATGATAAATGTTACTGAATCAAAACGTCACCAAATACACAATTGCCTTTATGAAAACCACCTAGGAAAGCAGAAACGATACCCTAAAAATGATAAAGAACCATTGAAGGAAATATTCAAGGGCTAATAACAGCTAATAACAGCAGTAGAAATTGTTAAGTACAAAAAAAGGTAATATAAAAAATAGTAAAATAGCTGAACATGTGAATGTTTCTTTATTAAAAATCAAGACAATTAGCAAACAACTGTTCAGAGCCTAATGATGACAAATATTACTAAATGAGAACGTTGTCAAATAAACGGCCTTTCTCCGATCCACCTAAGGAAACGGAAACGATACTCTGAAAAATAATAAAGAACCATTGAAGAAAATAATCGAGGACCAAAGAACCGATACGACAGCAGAAATTTGTAAGGGACAAAAAAGGGTAATATCAAAAATAGTAAAAATAATGAACGTTTCTTTATTAAAAATTAAGAACTGCTTAGCGAACAACTATTTAGAGCTTAACGATGACAAATACTACTTAATCAAAACGTCGCTAAATAAAAAATGTTTTTTCTCAGAACTACCCAGGAAAGCAGAAATGATTCCCTCAAAAATGATGAAGAACCATCGAAGAAAATATTCAAGGACCAATAACTCAATACGTCAGTAGAAATAAATTAAGTACAAAAAAAGTTAATATCAAAAACAATAAAAAGCAAAACACGTAAATGGTTCTTTATTAAAAATCAGAACTGCTTAGCGAACAACTGTTATTATTTAATCAGAAGGTCGCCAAATAAACAATGAGTTTTATCAGAGCCACCCAGGAAAGCGGAAACGATGCACTGAAAAATGAAGAAGAACCATTGAAAAAAATATTCAAGAACCAATAACCTGATACAACAGCAGAAATCGGTTAAGTATAAGAAAGGATAATATCAAAAATAGTGATTATAGCACAACACGAGAACATTTCTTGATCAAAGAACTAGAATTACCTGTCGAACTGTTGAAAGTTCAACAATCTCAAATATTACTTGATCAGAACGTCATTAAATTGACAATGGTCTTTCTCAGAACCATTTCTGAAACATGACGAAAAACCATCGAAGAAAATATTCAAGGAACACCCGATACAGCAGCAGAAATCGTTTAAGTACAGAAAAGGGTAATATCAAAAATAGTATCAAAATCAGAACACGCGGGTGTTTCTTTATTGAAAATCAAGAACTGCTTAGCAAACAACTGTTTAGAGCTTAACGATGACAAATACTACTTAATCAGAACGTCGCCAAATAGCTAAAAATCTTTCTCAGTACCACCCAGGAAAACGGAAACAATACCCTCGAAAATGACGAAGAACCACTGAAAAAATATTGAAGGACCATTAACCCGATATAGCAGTAAAAATGTGTTAAGTACAAAAAGCCTATTATCAACAATAGTAAAAATAGCAGAACACGTGAGCGTTTGTTGATTGAAAATCAATAACTAGTTAGTGAACATATGTTCAGAATCTAAGGATCAAATATTTAATCAGAACGTCGCGTCGCCAAATACACTGTCTTTCTCAAAACTATCTAAAAAAGCGGAAACGATTCTCCGAAAAATGACGAAGAACCATTCAAGAAAATATTCAAGGAACTATAACTCCGATACAGCAATAGAAATGGTTTAAGTACAAAAAAGGCTAATACCAAAAATAATTAAAAAAATCAGAACACGTGACTGTTTCTTTATTTAAAATCAAGAACTGCTTATCGAACAACTGTTCAGAGCTTAACGATGGTAATATAACTTCATCAGAACTTCGCCAAATAGAATGGTGTTTCTCAAAACCACCCAGGAAAGTGGAAACGATGCACTGAAAATGATGAAGATTATATCCGTGGAAACTTGAAACGTTCAATGTTATTTTATATCCAGTTGACAAACTCACGGCGATGGCTATGGTTGAAGCTTTTGATATCTTGAATTTTTAAGCGTGCGGAACCTGTAGTAGCTAACTTTAGATTTGTACTATATGTTTGGATTTGCGGCAGCATGTTTATTTACTCTTTTTCATTGAAACGAGCATTACGAGCATGTTCTGCCACTTTTAAGTCAGGAACGAAATTATCTTGAATTTCTTGATAAGGTTGCAAATCGTATTCTCACTAGTCCACTAGATGTCTCTCAATAAGTAGTATTAATAATGGAATATTCGAAAGCTTAGTTTACAACCTCTCAGTGTGTGGTAGTAGTGAATAAGATGATGTAGAAGCTACGTCGTAGAGACTGTGTAATATATTATGAAGATCGATGTTAAAGCGAAAGTTAATATATTTAAATTTAAGTACCTTCTTAGACTATAAGGGTAAGCAAAAGGATCAGAGATGACTGATTGATGTTCTACCCCTTCAGGGCGACATATGGTACAAGACAGATGATAATTATAATTGTCGACACAACTAAACTATGTAATGGTTGCAAGAATACATTAAGGAATATTTATGTATCATAAATAAATAAAATTGATTGATATAGACACCAGGTATTCTTAAAAGTATTTGCTGAGAATTAATAAATTACTTAATAAGAGTAAGATAGGAGGGTCCTGGTCTATGTAAACCGAGCCGTAGGCAACGGGCAGGGAGATGTGTACGAACAGCTGAAGTTTTAACATCATTACTTCTCTGCCGAATACAAATGTTCATTTTTTTGTTATTTAATAAATAAATACAGTACATTGGTTGTTAATTGTATTCTTTTAGGATAAATGTTTTTTAAATACTCAAATAGCAAGGCCCATAATTAACGCATGCCGGAAACGTTTGAATCATCTTTATAGCAGATCCGAAATTTTCATTAAAATTTTGCTCAATTTCAACAGGTTCTTCATTTGTGAAACGTTGTATGATGAAATTGCGTAACATTTCGTCTTTGTGTTATATAAAGAGAAATTACAAGCACGACTTCCAAATTCCTCAGTCTCTATTGAAATGCCGCTCTTTAGTTGAAAGAAATTTGTATACACCTTTTTATATCATAACAAGGAGTTTAACTAACACATGTTAAACACTAGTTAAAATTGCGTTAGTATATACAATGTATAAAGTTATCTATCCTAAATCTTGATACAGTTCTCATCAAAACAGATCTTTACATTTATTTATGGGTAGATTAATATTACTTCAAAAGTTTCGATAATAAATAGTGCACGCAGCAAAGGATACTTTTATGACTTTTATCATGCACAAGAAGAGGTCAAAAGCCGGTAATAAAATCAAACCTCCATTAAAATCAGTTTCGATAGCGAGAAATACATTAAAAATATTACTTGCATAACAGAGTTTTATTTTGGCTTTTGAAAGAGATTTTGATCGAAACGCTTCAATAAAGCTTAGTGGCTGCAAACAAAATCAAACGAAATTAAGATGAAAGGAAGTGAACAGAATACTGCTATTTCAGAAATGCCGATTAAAAAAATGCAAGGCACGTGCTCGATTATAAAATTTAATCCGCACGAGATTCGTTTAGAGGAGTTCAATTAAAGCAAATAGATGCTCTGCGCAGCTCGCTTTTTTTAAAACACCATTTAGCGTGTATGTGATTGGCTAATATTACGAGTTTTCGCTGTTCACTACAAAAATTACTTCTCAGGGAAATAATACTGTAAAAGAAAATGCCTTACAAAAACATTAACAAAAAGATTTGCTAATTTGCTTTTCTACAAATTCTAAAAGTAAATGTGAAGCTATTTCCTAACAACTTCTGGACAATGCAAGTACCGAGCCATGCAGACGAACAAAAATAGCTAGTGTTTGACCACACGATTCCGAAGTTACTTGAAAAGTGGGTGCATTTCAGGTCATTACTGTCAAATTTACACATAGTAAATTATGGAGTTTCTAAAATAGTAACCTTAAATTTGTGTAACAATCGATTCCCTTTTTTACATCACATTGTGCGCAGTTATTGTAGAATTAATACTTTGAACGTTAAAATTTGTCGGGAAAGGTTTGTTACGTAGGACCAAAACATATATCATATAAAATATGCGTCGTAACTTTTGGAATAAGCTTGCGTTAGAAAAAGGTAGAAAAAGTTCTTTTGTAAATGTATGGTTTTGTGGTGTCACAATGGCGCTGAAGAGTCTAGAATTTGTAACGCCGGGCGTTACTTGAGTATACATTAGGTAGTAAGAAAGGAGTACATTAATTTCAGTTAGATAGTGTAGCTATTAGCAAGAAAAACGCCTGTAAAGGTTTTACAAGTAATGAGGTTGCTAATTCAATGTGATATTAAATTAGGATGAAGAAATAAACAGGACAGAACCCGATACATTAAATACAAACTATGGTAAATATCGGTACTTTAAATTGCTTTGTATTAAATTCAAAATATTGCAAATATAAACGGGAAATAACGTTCATATTAAAAGTATTTGTACAAATTCACACGAGTTCAAAGAATGCTAACAATGGGACTGATACACCCCAAAACAACGATACTCATAAAACACTAATAAAAAATGCGTTGAGAATGAAACGGATGACAAAGGCTATCGGTATTGCATGTAGTATGACGGGAAGAAAGTTAGAGTTCACAAGACAGAATGTACATTGACCTCGAAAATAGAACAGTTTAGTCGCGCAACCCGTGAGAACGACAAGACCGTGCAATAACCCTAGGAAGTTGAACCTATAAACATCAACGGATAGTAAAGGAAGAGATTAGATATCAGATACCTACCATCAGATAGCAGATTTTCAAATTCGATCGACACGCGGAAGACGTTGAAAACCAGGTTTGGTATTAGAACGTGGCGGTATTTAGACCCTGAGCTATTAATGCGAAAATAGGTTTCCGAACGCGGGTAAACGTGGATGTAAAAAAAAATAACGACTCGTATAAGTTGCCAAAGTGGAAGCGTTTGTTCAACTACAGTTGAATTTTTACTTACAATAACTTTCTGCACTGGCTGTCGATGGAGCTTCGAGAACAGAAAAATTGGGATGCAAATAGAATTGCAAGTGGATTAACTTTTTTATCCAGTATATAGAAATCACATACCGATTTGTTTTATTTAATAACTGAACTACATTTGTGATTAATGGTAATAATAAGACGTACAGTTTACTAAAGCTTATTTAACGGATGCACGAAAAGGACAATTTATAGCTTGTTGTATATATTAAATTCTCATAAAGAGAAGGACATTATTGTGAATCCGAATTTAGTACATAGAGTTCAGTTAGTTAAATTTACATGAAACTGGATCATTAATATTAGGTTTTTCTTTATAGTGAAACGCTCATTAGGCCAAGTAGGAATAGATATTAGTACATCAACCCCAGCGGCAGCAAGAACCGCCACACAGCTATTCGGAAAACCCATCTCCCGAATACGCTTAGTTTTTCTTCAGGTAGATTGTCTCTCAAAGGCTTTAATATAGACAAGGGAGTTCAAAAACCTTTTAAGGTAAGCATACATGTATTTGGTAGAAATGTCACAACTTGTATACCCTTAAGAATATTATACTTGCTTTTCATAAAACCCACTCTGCACCACTGTAAGCTAGTCGGTGCACAAATTAACTTTTAAGTCACGCTGTCCCCTGTAAAGGAAAAATAATTAACCGAGGAAACGTTAATTCAGCACGTAATTAATTGAAATGGACAACGCCGTTAAACCAACAATGGATTGATTGACAGTAAGGGTATATTTAAGAACAACTAAAAGCGAAGTATCTAGAGGGATCTTGTACTTTTTGGTAATATGTGGAAACTGTACAATAATGTATGTAAACCGTACGAAGTTGAAATCCGCCACTAATATAAATTGAATTATTATTCAAGTAGTTAAATAAATACCCTTACTGTCTATATAAATTAAGATAGAACAGTTAGTGGTTGTGTAAATACATTAGAACTATATAGATAAATTACGTAGTTGAATTTTGTAATAAATATAATATAATCGTCGTGTTGAGAAATAAATTAGTGCAATAAACATTGTTAGTAATTATCATTAGTGGTCTTTGTAGTGCATCTTAGTAATTTAAGATTCTCTGTAAACACTTATGAATAATCAGGCATGCATTGGACCGAATAAAGACAGTTACAATTTGAAAGTTATCAGTTATACAGTAGTTTTTCGAAATATACGCGTTTTTTCACAATATCGGTCAATACCACCACAAACTGAAAATCTGCCTACCTTTTCTTTTTTGGGAATTCGAATTTTAGTTTATCTAAAAATTTACAACAGATAAGTAAAATGAGATTTGTATAAGAAAATGGTATATAGTTACATCAAGTAGTTTTAACTATGTGTGCATATTATATAGCCTATGAAGAACATGGTGTGAAATATGCGATCGTGAAGGTATATGACAGAATAATTGCAACAGACTTGGCTTGAATCCACGATACTAAAACAAACCAGTATGAGGTTATACGTGGTTATAGCAAACTTGTACGACAATAAAATTCCACTAAGTGTGATTCACGTATATTGCTGCGACTTGAACACTAGTTATTATACCTATACATGTGATAATTTGTATTCTTTCAACTTGAACATTTAATTTATTAACTTCGTGTATACTACTGCCGGTAATTTACCTAACCAGCAGAATATATGTTTACACCTCCAACACCCGAAGTAAATTATTGCGTATGATGAACTGTAATCTATTAAGAATTTAGCACACGCTTGAGTTTAAAAGCTTATTATTAGTTTAATGTTATAGAGCTACAGCTTATTTTTCTGAATTGAAAAGTATGCGATTTCAGAGTACATGTGAGGTGTACTTAGTATAAGAGAATTTCCTACTTATTACTCCGTAACCCTATTTAACAATGCGTACCTTTTTGATTATCGAGGATAATTATGTATACTTATTTGACATTTGAAACATTTTACAAACATTTGACAACATTTGACGACATTTGACAACATTCGACGATATTTGACAAATATTTAATAACATTTAACCACATTTGACCACATTTGACCAACATTTGATAAAATTTGACCACATTTGACCAATATTTGACAACATTTGATGACATCTGACCACATTTGACAACATTTGACTAACATCTGACTACAGTTAACCAGCATTCAACAGCATTTGTAAGATATTGTAACATTTGAAATACATTTTGTAATATTTAACCAAGATTTCACGGCTTCTGAACGCATTTGCCATGTGTTCTTAACTGACAACTAACATTAACTGACGACAGTTTTTCCACAGACATAAAATTTATTTTGTCGCCTCTTTGTATGTCACCTATTTTTAATAAATGATTATCCTTTGTAAGCTTTAAAATAAGGTATTTTAGGTGAGCTGTTGTTAAGAAGTATCGACTCATCGGTAATACAATTATTGCTTTCTATTTGCCCAAAACTAAGATGATCTAACCTAAGTTAAAATAATCTTAGTTGTGGACACGTTCTTTTTACTACTAAGGAACTTGGATAAAGTTAGATTTTGCATTCCCCTTACCCCAGATAAGGTGCCTATAGATCTACCTTAGATACTGACTTCCCTCCCTAAGTATATATTCAGGTTATATTTCTCGTGTTGTGTATGAAATAAATTTTATTGCACATTTATAAAAAGAACTATAACATAACAGTTAGAACCAAGTTGATTCTTAACAAGAATCAGTTGATTTTAATATTATTTTCAAACCCTTTATAGGTTAGTTAGCTAAAATACTAAGTTGTACATTCTAATAATCAAATGCAAATGAATTTAGGTAAGGTTAGATTTTCACCTAACCTAATTTCAAGCCATTCTTAGCTTAGGTGTAAATAGAAAGCAACATATATCATGTTTTAACAATCGAGTTCTCAACTTAGTTCCTATATGCACTGTCTTGGACATAGATGTCGTCCTCTGTTAAACTCGTATTAAACCAGTTCCGATGATGTGGTTTTTCTATAGATTGAAGTTTTTGAAGTTATTGTCATTGATTTCAATAAGCGGGCCGGATGAAAAATTTCAAATTTAGATTCCCAATTTTTCGGCTTCATTCTTAATGCGATTCCACCTTAAGAGTATCTCTTCATATGAAAAACGCTTTTTGCGCCAAAAATGTCTAAATAAAACGGTGGACGTATTTACTATAGATAATTGTATCGTTACAACATATGCATAATCAGTCCTTGTTTACTCTGACAAATAATGATAAATACGTTTAGCAGATATGGCAATATATAGTAATTTTTCATTGTTAACCCATTTTCCTTAGGGACAACAAATCTGACAATTCTGTTATTATTAGATTTGTATTGTGGTCTACCAGTTAGTTTTGTTGCATCGTCTCTCAACCAGACTATTTTTGGCGCTTTTCTTCTCTCTAAAAACTCACATCATTTATTGAATCGAGGAATCTCTTGTTTAATGTTAGTTTTTGTCAATCATTCTAGATAATGTAGATATAGAAGGTATAGAATTGCTCATATTATGATATAGAGTTTCATACAACAGTCGACCTCCGACAATGAATAAACATAAACAAATTGTTTCAGTGGGTTTTCAAATCTGTATCAGGTTTTGTGTTTCTTGTGAAAATTTGATTGTACAGTATTCACAAAATATGTTTAAAAACTAGAAATACGCACAGAAACATTATCATTTTTGCAATATTCGGGTGGTTTTAAATTTTTTTCTGGCATTACTTTTAAGTTCTCGTTCTATTGTATGATTTTCGTCAATTCGTTTTATGATTAGTAAAAAATTGTAATTAATGGTAGTGGAGAAACGAGAAAGGTTGTTAAAGTTTTCTTTTCCGGGCCGAGATCTTAATGCTCTGGAAAATGTTTCGTTTTCCATTTATTTGATAAAGGCATTTTTTGGAAGCAAGATTATTTGCTCTTACGATGACCTTGCTTTCTAGAAAATCTATGAGACGATCGAAATTGTTACTGCAATTGTATTCAGATGTGAACATTTCTTTACCAGTCTTTTTTATCACATCTTTTGATTCATTATCAGATTCGTCAGAACTTTCAAATGTATCTCGAAATGTAGCTCTCTTTTCAATCAGAAGAATGAACAATGATATGATTTAGAATTTTTTGTGCAGCCACAAATAATTTGACACTAATAGAACTACAACAATATTTAAGTTTTTAAATAATTTACAAACTTGTAACAATTAATTCACAAGAACTTACTGACAGATAAAGACAGAACTAACATAACATGCCACTTCGTTTTTGATGTAATTGTTAACATATGAGCTCGGTTTTCCCGAGTTCTCGTCACTTTACCGATGTAGCTCGACAACAAAGTACTTTCCAAGATCGAAAACACGTGTTTTCTATATCGGTCGCACGAAAAATAATTTGGTGGTACATATATAATCTATTTGAATTCATTACGAAGAATACTGGTTACAAACCAAGCTGAACATATTAATATTTTCATTAAAGGAACATCGCCCTTCAATTATCTGTCAATCACGTAGAAAGAGAAAGCACATTTTTTATTATATTGATTTTGCAACTGCCCGATTGAGTTTATGTTGTTTGCCATAAAAACAACGCGAACTAACACTAGAAATATAGATAACTCATTCAACCAATGTGTATATAAAATTGTTTTCTGAAGAATAATCACGGAAATTCCATATAGAATAGAAATAAGTTTGAGCATATGTATATCTTTCAAAGATAACACAGCTACTTTAACTAATTACAATTAAACTAGCAACATTAATGAAATTCCTATTAAACACATGCCTACACATGAAACTAGAAAGAATATAAACATGTTGACTTGGAAATAAATAAAGGATGAGTAACGTTGGTTGCCTAACTGAGCTAACTTGAAAAGGTAACAGTAAATAAAGAACGAGCACAGTTGACAGTCTAACTCTAACTGAACTTATAGCCTTCGCATTTTACGATTTTGTTTAACGAGAATTTCCAATAAGTGAAAGGAGCCCACGGCAAGTTCTGATGGAAGATGGCTCAAAGTTGAGGAAATCTCAAAGGCAAAGCGGCTAGTCGAACTATATGCTCTGGGTGGAACATGAGCTGTGGGTCGGGGTGGAATTGCGACCACAAATATAAAGAATAAGGCGCCACCGTATTTTTCTATACAGAGAAGACCTGACTCAAGTTTCTTGTACAAGGCTAATGCGGAAACCTTTATCCTATAGCCGCTATACAATTTATTAAAGACCACATAATCTCTGAAGTTTCTTACCTTATGGCTCGACCTTGACCTTAGTAATCCTCTGCAGCACCTGTGAACAGATTAAACAAAGAATAGCACTGTTTGTGCCTTCATACTCAAAAATACTTAAATTCAATTGGAATCATCTTTCATTCATCCTAAATAAAAAGAATAGTCTTTTGTTCGAAAAAAAAAACCTATTCCTCTAGTATTCAATAATGTGCTTTTATACAAAATATCTTTCTTTCTTTATATCTTGATTAATTTAAATTGTGAAAAATTAATTACAAAGGCACTGGATAAAATCAGTACCAATACCATTAAATGTGGTTTTATTTAACAAATTGACAAAGCATAAAGTTGCTTATTTATAACAAAAAGTTAATTAGGGTAGATCTACCTTAATTTCACAATGGATAATTTCAAATAAGTATTCATGAAATATCAAATATAGAAATTTAATTTTTAAGTGCTCATAATTATAAGAATTCACTTTCTATAACACGTAATGACATCTTCTGATGTTTCATTGAATTAATAAAAGAATGAGGTAAGTAAAAGTTACAGATTCCTATTGCTTAATATTGAAAATATAATTGTGGTCTGTCCTTGACCTATTTAGAAGTTTACACAACTTGATTAAACAAAATTTATCTCGTTACTACGTCCATAGTTCAAATAACATACAAAAACAGTTTTGTTTTTACATACCAGAACTCCGATTTGTCTCAAAAATACCTGCTTGGGAGCTTACGTCAGCATTGAAATACGGAATCCTCCAATTTAAACGAATAATTGTACTGCATACTGAAAATCACATTACTCGGCCTCCATTTTGAGTAATTACATTCCGCCAGGACCACACCATGAATCAAGCGTAGAAAACAATCTGCATGTTAATTTAAAGATGCTCCAGGTGTAATTCAAACCACGAGAATTATCAAATGTTGTTTGTGATTAAACTGAATACTTTATATATAAAATTCCATGTTATATATAAATAAAATTGCTTTATGTAATTTAGATTGAATACCATTTATAAAATTTCATTATACTTTAAGTTGCATTATAATATAAGTTACATTATAATTTAAGTTGCACTGAAAATTTTTAATTAATATCGTTACAGAAACAAATTTACTTACTGTTCCCAACGGCCCTTTGACCAACAAAATTTCACGTCATCTACGAGCTGTTCCAACAAAATGGAATATCAAAATGCCTCTCGGAGATGACATTCTCTTATTAATCCTGATTCGCACGTGCTTCCAACTCGAAAAACAGCAAAGAAACATTGTTTCTAAGAACAATTCGACCTGCTTTCACCACAGCTGTGTTAGAAGTGTCGGGTCAAGCGAGTTGCTGCCCGGTAACAACGTTACTTCGTAATTTCCGAATAGATGGAACTCTAGGAATGATACTAAATAGAAGCTTTTATCTTGTCACCGTGGAAATTAATTTTCAATTTGAACTGAATGCTAGTACTTTATTGGGCAATAGGTAATATTTAATTAAATGGATTGGATAGCATTATAATGCATTATATTATTTATTATTAAATAAAGGGATTAGTTATACGGACATATTTAGGTAGAAAATAAAATTGCTACAAACTAACCCGAAACAACAAAAGTACAACGAACCCGTATATTCAAATAAGTAGTATATATATATATATATATATATATATATACTATAATGCTTAGTGACCTTGTTAATGACCTTTGTTAATCATTTGTAAAACGTTAATACAGTTGTAGCCTGTGATCAAGCATAAAAAATATATGCGAAAATTTAGGCTATAAAAAAGAGTATTTATTTAAATCCAGCAGACCTAAAAAAACCTACAAAGAAGAAGTGTTATATATATATATATATATATATATATATATATATATAGCTGTGATACCACCAAAATCCGGGTACTCCGCTTTTCGAATCGAGCCCCTACGAATTGGATGTCCAGAATGCTGTGAATCCTACGAAAAGCTATTCATTACTTTAACTGTGTTGGTCCATTGACTTTCTTCTGTTAATCGCCTCGGCTGCTCCCTAGATAACTTTCATCCTCATACATAAAAACAAACACATTCCTACCACAAACATCAACGTCAACTCTATTTACATCAATATTCACAATACATTAAAATTTCAAAATTAATATTCAGCATAAATTTTAATATCGGAAAATTTCAAAATTAAATTTATTATCATTTTAATGTGCATCCAGAATTAAAATCCTTGTAGGATGCCTACTAATTACTATAACAATATATGCAGAGTACAAAGGAGCATCTACCACCCTTTACGTTAATTAACCAGGTTCGTCTAATTGAGCTCAAAGACATACCCATATTTTTATCATAATCCAGAACATCAATACTAAATACCCTTTCTACTTAAACAAGCAAATTTCACCTTAAAATTAAAATATTATTGTTAGTACAATTTCACTACTGTCCATTTTAAATAAACAAATTAGAAAGTTATTCAACACACACCAAAATCTCAAAGTTCAAACAAAATAGTATAATTTACCTGAAGGTTACTTGCACTCGTAGCTTCAATGTACATCGTCCCTTTTGTTAATCACACCATTCCAACTGGGATATTTACGGCTTCTGATTCTCAACGCTTTAAAATTTTCTCCATCACCATTTATTTAAAGTTGTTTCAGGGCTTTTCCGGAACTCCTCTGTGTATATCTGACCCTTGTTTGTGGATCCAGACACGTTTATGCACCATTTAAGTATTAATACCCCGAAAATAACAAAGAAATTCATACTTCTTTCACCAAGATACGCCAAAACTGCCTACTTTTGTGTATTTATTTGTCATAGTAAATTTTACCAATTGGTACAGTGATACTAAACTTTATTACCTTGTATCTTCTTTTCTAAGTGCACTAACGTACATTCATTGTAGCACGTAAAGAACAAGCTGTTTTAAATCATATAATATTCGAGCAAACTGTTTAAATTATTTAATATTAAAACCGGAAAACTAAAAAGCACTGTATAACGCGTTCAATCAAGTCGAAGATCTAAGAGAGCTTGTTCATATTCACCTGGGTATATATAGAAGTTAGCCTGTCTGTCGGTCGAGTCTCCAAAACAGCCAGTTTCTAGAATTTCGTCATTCTATGTTCCCATTCCGTAGCTCGTGCGTCGGTTTTTACGAATTTTGCACTCGCCCCAGTTAAATCTCAGAAATTTCAACACGGCTTGCAACGTCTGGAAATAACTAATTGACTTTTGCACAGAAATTGTTGTTTCTACCTCTCATATGTGCATCTTATTTTCAACCAATCGTGACCCTCGTGACGTTGCTCATATCACGCCTTTAATTATTAGTGTCTTTGTCTTACGCACATTATCTTTCCTTCTCTAACCTGTTCTTAGTGGTGCAAATTGATATTCCTTACTATCGATTATTTCAGTCCATGTGGACTATCTGGGTTAAATAACCCCGTATCGCGCCTTCCCGTGAATATTAAGCCCCGGTTTCTCCAAGATTCTTTGAAACCATTTGTTATCTACAAAATTTTCGCCGTACGTGACATTTAAACTACGCAGATGTTCAAACATAATATTAATTCTCAGAGCTTTATTTTCTGGTATTTTAATCTTGGATTTTCACAGGCTTTTATGCTTATTATTAATAATGGTTTAATTAACTCCAATTAAAATTGACTTCTATCCTTTCATTTTTAGCGAATACAAATTAAATATTAATTGTTATGTGTACACTTTGTTTAATACCGGTTACTTAAAATAGGGTTAATTAATATAAATTTTGCACGTAATTTCCATTTGTTTCTTTATTAGGAATAATTAAATTACACGTAGAGCTTTTAATACTGTTTCTTTTGATATAAAGCGTCTTGTACATGATTTAAATCTCTTATTTTACTGAAACTAATAAATTTTATGCTTCACGGTTTTAATAACGCGTATTATCTAATAATATTCATTATACACGGTGATTAAAATTATTTGATGTGATTTTTTTAATTTTCTACCCTGGTCTAAATATGAGTATTTTCCCCCTATTTGAATACAAATAATCCCACTTATTTGAATGCAAATATAAAGCATTTAGACTGCCAAAAAATATTTAGAAAAAAAAATTGCCTATCTCTCTCTATCCTTATCTATCTAACTTACCTACTTTGTCTCCAATCCAAAAAAAATATTTACACCTACCCTATATCCCTATCCTATTCCTAACTCACACCTAATTTTATAAACCGAAATTATTCCTAACTTCATCCTACTTATCCATCTAATCCTATTTACCTCCTATATACCTATCCTATTTCTAACTTTTAACTAATCTTCACTATACTTTACTTCCCCCTACCTAATCCTATATACCTATCCTACTCTTACTCTATTCCTAACTCTCCATTAATCTTATATGAAATATCTATACTTAACCTATCTTATTTTCTTCCTACATTTACTCTTTATTCTCATCCTAAACCTATTCCTAATTATCTCCCATATTTATCCTATACCTAGCTTTATTTTCTATAAACACTTACTTCTACTCTTCTATCTACACCTATTCTATCCCTATCCTATTTAAATCTAACTCTCTTCTTGACCCTCCAAGTCTTTCTTCTCACCATCCTAATACTCTTCATCCCTATTTCTCCCCCTTCTATATCTATACTTATCATCCCTGTTATCTCACATACAATAAACTTATCATCCCTATTATCCTGACTCTTAAATATTCCTTCTTCTTCAGTCCCTAAACTTGTCTGTTTCTTATTTATTCTTATTTCCTTTTCTGCCGACAAACCAAACGATACTACTTTACAATTATCGATTTTTCCCTCTATGGAAAATCCTATGTACCTTCTAGAATTCTTATGTAATGGAATCCGCCAGAATAAATTCCTTAAATCTACTTTATTAAAAACAACTTTGCCAATTAACCTCGGCAAAAGTGTGTCCATGGATGGTGGACAATGGAATTGCGGTTTGGTCCGTTGATTAATTTTTCGTGCATCTTTATTTAATTCTGCCTTCACCTGCTCCCGATCTGCTGCTTCTACCCCCACTACTTCTGCATGTTTTTGTACTAAAGCTTGAACCTCTACTATCCTATCCTCTGGACATCCTATTGTGTTGATCTGTTTACCTTCATCATCTTCTACCTCTACTACATTAATACTCAACCGTGTGTCATCCTATGTGACTTCATAACTGCCCTTCCATGGCACTACCCTATCCTTAATCCTTATTACCTTCCGTTCCATATCTATCAACACCCCTAACTTCATCATACAGTCAACACCTAAAATGCTCTGAAACTTCAGTCCAGGTACAATTACAAACTCCTGTTCACAGCTTAAACCTCCTATATCTATCCTAAGCACCACAACACTATTTACTACAGCAAACTTCTTTTTATTTGGAGCTACTAAATGGCTACGCTTGATAGGCATAATTCTATCACAAACCTTATCCCTAATTTTGCTGACGAATTCCTCCGCTATTAAACTCGCCTCTGCCCCTGTATCGAGTAATACTTCTACATTATTCTCAAAAATTTCTATATTAATAATTGGCAAACATAATTTTTCTACAGTTTCTGGCTCTACTTCCTCCTCAATTTTGAAAAATTCACGTGGATGTTCATATACATTTACACTGAAATCTAGTGGTCTGTCGCGTTCTAAAAATCCTGTCCAGGTCTGTTTTCCCTACTCGGTCCTGGTCTAGCCGTCACCTCAGCGTATGTCCTAGGCGTTTCCACTCGTTCCGTGTCTGTGTTAGCAGTCCCCCTCATGTCCGGTGAACTATTCCTTCTGGTAGGTTCCAGTCTCGGTGCAGGTCCCCTTCCTAAACTATTACTCCTAACGTATGGTCGTCTCTGTTCCCAATTCTGTCGCTGGTATCCGTAATTATTCCCCCTTCTAGCATAGTTGTCCCGTCTTCATCATACAGTCAACACCTAAAATGCTCTGAAACTTCAGTCCAGGTACAATTACAAACTCCTGTTCACAGCTTAAACCTCCTATATCTATCCTAAGCACCACAACACTATTTACTACAGCAAACTTCTTTTTATTTGGAGCTACTAAATGGCTACGCTTGATAGGCATAATTTTATCACAAACCTTATCCCTAATTTTGCTGACGAATTCCTCCGCTATTAAACTCGCCTCTGCCCCTGTATCGAGTAATACTTCTACATTATTCTCAAAAATTTCTATATTAATAATTGGCAAACATAATTTTTCTACAGTTTCTGGCTCTACTTCCTCCTCAATTTTGAAAAATTCACGTGGATGTTCATATACATTTACACTGAAATCTAGTGGTCTGTCGCGTTCTAAAAATCCTGTCCAGGTCTGTTTTCCCTACTCGGTCCTGGTCTAGCCGTCACCTCAGCGTATGTCCTAGGCGTTTCCACTCGTTCCGTGTCTGTGTTAGCAGTCCCCCTCATGTCCGGTGAACTATTCCTTCTAGTAGGTTCCGGTCTCGGTGCAGGTCCCCTTCCTAAACTATTACTCCTAACGTATGGTCGTCTCTGTTCCCAATTCTGTCGCTGGTATCCGTAATTATTCCCCCTTCTAGCATAGTTGTCCCGTCTATTGTCAAACCTAACTGTGTTGATCTGTCTTTCCCTGTTATCCCGAGGTCGTCCACTACTTACGTCGTCGTACCTCTGCAAGTATTCTAGAAACATTTCTCTGTCCACTATGTTCTGTAGTGCTACGTGCTGTCTTATGTCTACCTCGAAGTGTCGTGATAAATACTTAATAATTTGTCGGTCCGTCAGTGGTGGGTTCAGTTGCTTTGCTATGCTATACTTGCGTATAGCATATTGCTCTACTTCCTGAAAATTCTCCCTTAAATTTCCTGTGATTAAGTCGTCTCGTACCTGGTCTTGTCTGTGGTCACTCCAGTAGTGCTTTAAAAATTTGTTTTCAAAGTCCTGATACGTGTCTATGTCCTGTCCTACTAAATTGTACCACGCTTCCGCATTGTCCTTTAATAAAGCCTTTATCGTATTCAGTTTAGTCTGTTCGTCAAATAAATTTCCCACTAGATTTCTTACACTATTAATAAAAATTTGTGGATTTACCCTGTTATCGTCATAGAACTTCATGTGTTGGTCCAATGATACTCACCTGTAGAAAATCTGGGACCATCCCCCGTTAAATTTGACATGTTGTATTTAATACTACTAACTTCGCGTTCTACCCTGCCTAACTGATCCCTACATGAGTCCGTCACTTCAGTCATTTTTACATTAATCTCTTCTTCACAGAACATGCGTACTTCGGACTTTAAATGTCCCATTTCCTGTCGAAGACCTGTAATATCACGCTCATTTTTTTCAACCCTATTTTCAACTTCCCCCATCTTTACGGTAAGACTATTTTTAAATTCTGAAACTTCTTTATTCGTCTTATCTATTTTCTCACTTAGGGTTTCCCTAACTCCTGTTAATGTCTCATTCATTCGGTCAAATTTTCGATTTGAGTCCTCTCTCGCTCTATTCGATTCATCGCTTAGCAGTTCTAATTTTCTGTTAGACTCCTCCATCGCTCTATTCGATTCTTCCCTAGCTAATCGCATTTCCTCTAACATTCTCATCATTAACTCATTTCCTGTTTCTCCTGATTCCGTCCTCGACTGATCTCTACTGCCTCCAGCTTCTTCCATTTACGAAATTTTCTCACACAATGCACTATCGTCACTTCCAATTTCCACTCCTTGACTCCTTAACCACTCCTTTCTCTGCATACGTTCAAATCACTCACACACACTCTAAAATACTCCTAAATTTATACACACACAAAAACTCTCTCTCTCAGATCGCCAGTTTCCTGGAATAAAATCACAAAAATTTTATTTGGAACACGAGCCTCACTTTTAAGTCGCCAAATTTGCTGTGATACCATTTTAAAATCGAGCCTCACGAATTGGGCGCCAAATTTGCTGTGATACCACCAAAATCCGGGTACTCCGCTTTTCGAATCGAGCCCCTACGAATTGGATGTCCAGAATGCTGTGAATCCTACGTAAAGCTATTCATTACTTTAACTGTGTTGGTCCATTGACTTTCTTCTGTTAATCGCCTCGGCTGCTCCCCTAGATAACTTTCATCCTCATACATAAAAAAAACAAACACATTCCTACCACAAACATCAACGTCAACTCTATTTACATCAATATTCACAATACATTAAAATTTCAAAATTAATATTCAGCATAAATTTTAATATCGGAAAATTTCAAAATTAAATTTATTATCATTTTAATGTGCATCCAGAATTAAAGTCCTTGAAGGATGCCTACTAATTACTATAACAATATATGCAGAGTACAAAGGGAGCATCTACCACCCTTTACGTTAATTAACCAGGTTCGTCTAATTGAGCTCAAAGACATACCCATATTTTTATCATAATCCAGAACATCAATACTAAATACCCCTTTCTACTTAAACAAGCAAATTTCACCTTAAAATTAAAATATTATTGTTAGTACAATTTCACTACTGTCCATTTTAAATAAACAAATTAGAAAGTTATTCAACACACACCAAAATCTCAAAGTTCAAACAAAATAGTATAATTTACCTGAAGGTTACTTGCACTCGTAGCTTCAATGTACATCGTCCCTTTTGTTAATCACACCATTCCAACTGGGATATTTACGGCTTCTGATTCTCAACGCTTTAAAAATTTTCTCCATCACCATTTATTTAAAGTTGTTTCAGGGCTTTTCCGGAACTCCTCTGTGTATATCTGACCCTTGTTTTGTGGATCCAGACACGTTTATGCACCATTTAAGTATTAATACCCCCGAAAAATAACAAAGAAATTCATACTTCTTTCACCAAGATACGCCAAAACTGCCTACTTTTGTGTATTTATTTGTCATAGTAAATTTTACCAATTGGTACAGTGATACTAAACTTTATTACCTTGTATCTTCTTTTCTAAGTGCACTAACGTACATTCATTGTAGCACGTAAAGAACAAGCTGTTTTAAATCATATAATATTCGAGCAAACTGTTTAAATTATTTAATATTAAAACCGGAAAACTAAAAAGCACTGTATAACGCGTTCAATCAAGTCGAAGATCTAAGAGAGCTTGTTCATATTCACCTGGGTATATATAGAAGTTAGCCTGTCTGTCGGTCGAGTCTCCAAAACAGCCAGTTTCTAGAATTTCGTCATTCTATGTTCCCATTCCGTAGCTCGTGCGTCGGTTTTTACGAATTTTGCACTCGCCCCAGTTAAATCTCAGAAATTTCAACACGGCTTGCAACGTCTGGAAATAACTAATTGACTTTTGCACAGAAATTGTTGTTTCTACCTCTCATATGTGCATCTTATTTTCAACCAATCATGACCCTCGTGACGTTGCTCATATCACGCCTTTAATTATTAGTGTCTTTGTCTTACGCACATTATCTTTCCTTCTCTAACCTGTTCTTAGTGGTGCAAATTGATATTCCTTACTATCGATTATTTCACTCCATGTGGACTATCTGGGTTAAATAACCCCGTATCGCGCCTTCCCGTGAATATTAAGCCCCGGTTTCTCCAAGATTCTTTGAAACCATTTGTTATCTACAAAATTTTCGCCGTACGTGACATTTAAACTACGCAGATGTTCAAACATAATATTAATTCTCAGAGCTTTATTTTCTGGTATTTTAATCTTGGATTTTCACAGGTTTTATGCTTATTATTAATAATGGTTTAATTAACTCCAATTAAAATTGACTTCTATCCTTTCATTTTTAGCGAATACAAATTAAATATTAATTGTTATGTGTACACTTTGTTTAATACCGGTTACTTAAAATAGGGTTAATTAATATAAATTTTGCACGTAATTTCCATTTGTTTCTTTATTAGGAATAATTAAATTACACGTAGAGCTTTTTAATACTGTTTCTTTTGATATAAAGCGTCTTGTACATGATTTAAATCTCTTATTTTTACTGAAACTAATAAATTTTTATGCTTCACGGTTTTAATAACGCGTATTATCTAATAATATTCATTATACACGGTGATTAAAATTATTTGATGTGATTTTTTTAATTTTCTACCCTGGTCTAAATATGAGTAATATATATAATACTTGTGTAAATATAGGGCATAATAAATAATAATTGGGGTAAAATTATTCTATCGTATTTAAATTTGTAGTAAAGTATTATATGACAATCTAAAAACATGGAGCAGGTGTTAAAATAACATTTCTATTTTCAAACGTAAAATCCAACACGTTTAAAACAAAACAACAAGGGGAGATAATATTTCTCGGTAAGCTTGGCAACAAACATACTTTAACGGGTTATTGGAAAAGAACAGCCGTTGGAATTAATGTAAACGCGGTTTATTGATTTCAATTTTGAAGGTGGTATAGGAGAGAACCAAGAAAAGACCAAGACAGAATAAAAATGTATTGAGCACAAGAGAGATGCATATACTTAATTTGGAGACAGTATAGTAGGGAGACTTAAATGAAACCTATAATTACAAGGATATTTAGAAGCAGGCACGTGTCTGTTGAAAGGTGGGAGAATGGAGCCAATCAAGGTGATTGGCGTAAATTGTACAAGAAGGGCAGAAATCCAGCTGGTGGAGGCATACGTGTGAGATAAAGCTATAGATACAAGCGAGACGAAAGATGTATGTTCTAGTTGGAAGCGTAGACAAATGGAAATGTAGAGACTAAATTAAAACGACGGTTGACAGTTTTGAAACGGTTTACCGAGTATTGTTATGTTCGTTAAGGGTTTTTCGCTGGAACAACGGACGGTTGGAAACAAATTTTTAAGAATTATAGGAACGGGTATACAAGCGTACGTGCCAATTTGAAATAGGGGGAGGCGAATTTTACTTATTTATTCACTGGCAGAGAGGAGTATCGCTCTCTCTCTTTGATTTCATCCATCATTCGTGATAATAGTTACTTTCATGTGAACTAGTGCAATTTAATAAAAATTTATGTAGAAGTTAATAGAGCATCTTTTTGTTAAAACGTTAAAGTGGTATGTAAGTACAAAGCTTATTATTTTGGTATTGGAATGCACGGATGTATTAGAATTTGAAATTGTTTGGATGATGGAAAAAAGCTATGCTTGGACTATGCAAGGACTTCTAGAACGTAAGTGTTTACCTTTATTTAACCAGATAATTTGTATAAATTGTGCGCTAGCACGTGCTGTAATCGGTTCGCATTAAGGGGTTTTTAAACTGGGCGTGTTATAAAACATTATAAACATTGTTAAGTTGGCTTTTTATTACCAGCGGTACGAAGTGTGAAGTAATTTCAGTATGTATTTCAACAGTTAATAATAAATGTTATATTGCCTTCGGCCTGTTGTTGTATGTTTGCTAACCTGAACTCCTGAGAACAATTAAAAGTATCACGTCTTTCTTCGTGATCGACACGGATTGACATCTACAACACTTATACAAATGACACAAAGAGTAACGTAACAATAATATTTATTCAACGTAGATTAAAATTATATATTGAATAACCGGATGCTGACCGCAATTAATGTATTTTTATAGTGGGAGAAAATAACTATAGCCAGACCCGATAAAAAAAATGAAAATTAATTATTTATCAGCCGGTAATTGGAACAGGGCAAATGTAATCATTCGAGTGCATATTAAGGCAGTAATCGTGCTGTAAGAGGTCGATATAGCAGGGAGAGTTGAAAGTTGAAAACAATTCAGTTTGAAGTTCAAGATGTGATTGAATTCCACAAAAAAACTAAACGTGGGGTTCAACTAATTTTTTAACTTACGCTTGCATTGGCAAGGTACATTCAAATCACATGTTTGTGGAACTATCGTAGTTATGATCGGTTCATGAGTTTTGAACTTGGAGAGTTCATCCCGTCATTAATTTAGTATTTTGGGTTATATTATGTCAAGGGAACGGTTTCTTATCGGTCGAGAAAATGAAAAATAGTGATGATTATTGAAAATCCCGGAATTAAATAGTAAGTAGTATTATGAGCTTTTGCTTTAAAAATGTATATGTGAATTTTTAAATGTCAATTGTGTGAATTTATGTAGTAGTAAATTAATTAAAGTGCAAGTGTATTTTGCTGAACGAGTCTTGGTTAAATTTAAGTGCAATGCAATCATTTTAAAATATTAAGAAATATGAATGTATTGATTTTAAATTATTTTGAATAGACAATGAAAAATAGACAACGAAAAAGCTGGGATTTAACTGTTTGCTATGTTAGTAATTAACGTCATTTCTAGAAATTGGGATTTTGTTACGTTCTATTTCATATTTGATAATTTACTGTCTCCTTGATTTAAAAACCATTGCAGTTTCTATTCATTTGAATTTGCGGGTTGCTACACTTCTATGATTTCAAGTTTGCTTAGTTAGGCAGCGAACTGTGCTCGTCCTATACTAAAATCACGAGTTTGCTTGTCTATATTCTTTCTGGTTCCTTATCTAGACATGTAATCTTTACTAATTAGAAATTTCCCGAATGTTACTAGTTTAATGGTAATTAGGTAAAGCAGCTGTATTATCTTGGCAAAATAAACATCTACTCAAAATTTTTATTATATATGGGATTTCCGTGATTATTTCTTCGGAAAACAATTTTAGAATTAGATTAGTTCAAGGAATTTACTGGATATTTAACGCTTGGTTGCGTTGGTTCTTCTCTTCTAAATCGGGTAGTTGTAAATCCTTATGATGGAAAACATGTTTTCTCTTTTTACGTGATTGGTAGGTAATTGAAGTGTGAGATTCTATTAATAGAACTGTTAATATCTTCAGCTCGGATTTGTATTCAATATTTTTCGATTCTTAGAACTAAGGTGTGCTTCGTTGTACAACAGAAAGTTACGTTACAGTTACCGCATATTTTGTCTGGCTACCATACTATATGTAGTTCAAGTTAAAATGAGATAAGTAACCACTGTAGTTACCCATACCCTTCACAGCCTATGTAACGGAATACTGTATAATGATGACCGACAACTGTTTGCTTTACTCTTAAATGGTATGTAGTTTGCCTACATTCTAGCAATGTTTAGAGCAACACTTTAACTTATAAGATTTATCCAATAATTTAGAGTTTTATCTTTAAATGTACTGTTGTAAATATGTATGTTTTGTGTACTTGTATGTTTCAGTAGCTCTAGTCAGAAAGAATTCGGTTCGCATCAATATAGTAAGTAAGGATTTAAATTATGTAGGTGTCTGCCGCTGTGTATATATGATTAGTGTGAAATGATTGCTATGCCAATACAGATTATTATTGATTACTGTGGTTAAATCTACTTAGTTTGTTATCCTAAATTAGGCGGCAATATGTAAGAAGGTGTCTACTTGCATTGTTCTTTTGTTTTCACAACACACTGCAATTTGTTTGTTACTAGATATAATTAATATTTAAGGAGTGGAAAGTATATATGTTTGTTGTTACAATTTAATTTTGTTTTGCTATCCAAATTCCTTGAAATTATTTATTAAAGTTATATTTTATAGAAGTTTTGTGTTTAATCGTTCTTGCAGGTACAGATGTTGGAAGAAAAAAGGGAATTGCTTGGTGTAAACTGCTGTCATTTCGTACTTTAGACCGCCTCCCCCTCCAATCTTCGACTATGTTTAGCGCGGCATTTGTTCTCTTGCTTTTTTCCCCTTCCGTTCTTACCTCGTTCGTAATGGGGGCGAGCATTCCGTTACTAATTTTGTTTTTTTCTTATTGGGCCGCTCGTATTGCGGGTAGCAATTTATAAATGTAATGAAATTTAATATGAGAAACGGGAAAATTTGGAATGATGATAGAATTATTGATGTATTAGATTTAATGTCTTTTTAGGATTTCTTTTAACAAAATCTGGTCAGACTAAGGTTAAGAAATTTAGGTTTTTCTTTTAACGAGAGTATATTTGTATTTATATTGAAATTACTTAATATTAGTAGATCTTAAGTTTAGGTTGAATTTTATTTGAATTTATTTAGAAACCAGGTAAACGATCACCTTGCATGCATCTACTTCGTTTAAAATTAACGGCGCTAAGTGTTACACATTGGTCTAACAGAGTTGACACAATCAAACCATTACGAAACCTTATCACATGCATTAAGTATATGATTTACTGCTGCGCATATCTAAAAATTCGTCTGAGTGGAATTATGCCACAACTCACGAACCACATTTACTTGCTTTAAACGTTCAAAATTATAAATTTATTTACTCTTTTGTAATCTGGTTCGATATTTTAAACGAAATTAATTCTTTGTGTAAAATGATGCAAAGCTCCACAATGAATATTCAACTATGCATAAATTTGCTGACTAATTTGATTGATGAGTTCGCAGAATATCACACGGGTGAACACTTCGAAATGGTTTTACAAGAAGTTACCAAAATGGCTTACGAACTTAACGCTGAGGCTGATTTCCCACCAATTAATATTCTTGGTCCAAGACGAAGACCAAAACTATTTCAATATGAAGTGTTATTAAACCCCAAAACCAATTTCAAAGTAAAGTTTCTTTTTAGAATTTTAGATCAGACATGTGACTTCTTTAAAAAATTGAGTCGAAGAGTTAAAAACATTTGACAATGTGTTTGGCTATTGAGTAGTAAATTCTTTAGTTACCCTGAAAGAAAAATTGATAAAACATTGTGAAGATTTACATCTCAAACATAAAGACGTTTCGAAAAATAAAAAGGACATTTACGGAATTTGTTTGTGCAAGGAAATGAATGCTTTAAAACGGCATTTTCTAGAAAATCAGCTTTGCGAATTACATTATCCTTTTGCAATATCTTTTTACAAATGATTTAACTTCAGCTTTCCCAAATACAGGTAGCGTTAAGAATATTACTTATCGTACCTGTTTCGGTTGCATCTGGTGAAAGGTCGTTTTCTAAGTTAAGAATTATAAAAATCTACTTAAGCTGAACAATGCAACAACAAAGACTAAGTTTATCTATTCTTGCAATAGAACATGAAATTTTAAACATGTTGGATTTGAGACAATTAATAGCAGATTCCCAAATACAAAAGCAAGAAAAATGTAATTTACACGCTTTTACTGGTACGGTCGTAACGCAACTGCTATGTGCATCTACCACGGAAAATGTTATTTTTCCAGATTGTTATGCGATCTAATTCCGTAATAATGGATAATGGGAGATCTTCCTTATTACGTTTATATAATTTGTAAACAACATTAATGAGAATCTTCTTTTCTTGAAAGTAGTGATTTCCGTGGTTTCACCATTTGTCTATTAAAAAGATTTTTGATATTCAGAAGTCCCCTTCCGCCATTTGTTTTTGATATGTATGTTCGCTATCAGAGTTAGCATGCAGATAGCTGAACTTGGTTAATAGATGTCTGGTTGGTCTGTCTAAGCAGTCCAAATCAGCTTCGATCCATTTGACTATTTTTAATGAATACATTAACACAGCCACGGCTCAAGAGTTAGAGCACCGATTAAGTTTTTGAAGATAAGGACATATTTAATAATTTGGTTACTTTTGCAGTGTATTAATTCTGATTTGTCCAACATATTACTAATTCCTCTGTGCTGTTGCAATTCCAAATAGTTGTTTTTCTACGTCCGTTATAAAATTCGCGTTTTTTAAAATTATTTCCGTTCAAAAAGTATGTGATTATTGATCAAAAAGCGTTAAAAAAAGTGTCCTAGAAGTTCATTTGTTCACGTTTTTGCGTTAAAAAAAAGAATCGTAGCGTGTCATTTTTTATTACAATTAAAAATGTTTGTGCAAACGTAGTGTGCTTTGAATGATTCGCTCATGTCATCAATTAATCATCTAAACTGTCAAAACTGTTCTTAAACGATTTAAGATAGCCACCTGTTATGCCGTTAATAAAAGTAGAGTGATGGATAATGATAGTGATGAGTCATTGATCTGCATACCCGAAGATGCGATTCAAACGACAAATGCAGCTACAATGAACCTTTTGCCTGAGAAATCCAAGGAACAGTATTTAAAAGAATATAATTTTACGGAATTTATTTATCTGCGGACGTAGAACAAATTTTGTATAAAACTCTCGAGTAAAGTAACCTTTTTCACTCGTAGGAATTTCTGCACTCACCTTCGGCTAGTGCGGTCAAATTTTCTTACTCGTGAAAAAAGTATTACTTTACTCACTTGTTGCATAAATAACTATTTTCCAGTGGAAGTTCCTTAATGTTAATTATTTTTATCGTTGATGAATACGATTCTCCTATTTTGTGATCGCATACTTATTAATTACAAATTTGTTTGTGATGGGAAAAAAATTGATATTTAGTGTTTCTTGACAGGTAACAAAATGTCATTTTTTATGAATTTACATTTTTCCCCGGGAAAAAAATGAGTGCTTTTTTTCCCGGGTATGTGCAAATAAGTAAAAACGTGAAGATATTTAATTTAAAGCCGGGTCCACACTTGTAACATTCGCGTGTAACATAACATCGTATCATAACTTCGTCGCGTTCAAAATAACTGATATAAACAACTTAAGTAAACAATTTTTGAAATCACTCGAGCTACATATGCCCCAAATTAATATATATGTATATTTAAATGCAATTATTAAATTTTAAGAAATGGATTGTTACATTGTATAATTGTTACATTATAAAAGGATAATGAAAGTTCATAATCAGACGTGAGAAAGGAAGCAACTACTTTGTATTCCAGAGGTAACATGATACTGCAGGTGCAGGTCACAATAGATTATAAGAAAGCAATTGTTAGAATTAAGATTACTAAAAAACAATACAATGTATTTTATCAAGAAGTAGCAGACATGAGATCTGCACTTCCCACAAGACGATGCGAAGTCAGGGATAGCATAAATACGCTCAGCAAGCATTGGCTTCTCCTCAAATCACTTTTAAAAGTTTATTCTGTGAAATACGTTCCGCACTTGCTATTATTTCCCAGAAGTGGTTTAACGATTAGCAATATTTCAGAAAATTTATAAACGCAATGAAGGATATATTCAATGTATTTCTAATGTACAAAACACTTGGATAATTTTATAGGACGTTTTAATATGTATCTATTGAACTTTTTAAACTTGTATAATTTGAGTTTAACGTCAAAGGGGCTTAGATTAGCATCTTTAGGAGGCGCTTAATTAAGGTAGTTGGAAATTAATGCAAAATCACTCCCTTTAAGCTATTTAACGTAACAGAGTTATTGTTTTCGTTATGGCACTGTCAACGTTACAGTACGAACTTGCCCAAAATGTTCGGGAAACCGGAATTCAAGCCGTCGAAAGATCGATCACTTGTGGTACTTATGTCTAAACCCGATTAACAACGTTATCAATGATGCACCCGTTCTTAATACCACCCTTAAAGCCAATTTTGATTTTGTTCTAGCCAATGTTATCGGTGATGAACGTCCTTATCCTAACGTTGATATTTTGGGAACCCCAGTGTTAGGATTATTAGATAGCCATGCTTCTCACACCTACTTAAGAAAAGCTGGTTCCGATGAACTTCAATCTTTAAACCTGAATCTATTGCCTTGCCGACTCAATGCTTGCATTGTGGCAAATGGCAAACAGTGTGAAATTTTAGGTAGTTACAATCTACCTACCATTACAAGTAGAAAGGAAAGTCGTTGTTTTAGATGTTTTGGTTATTCCTTCCCTTCCTCGGCCTCTTATTTTAGGCACCAGTTTCTGAATTGGTATTGGCCTAGTGCCCGATTTACGTAACGGTCGCTGGTCTTTTTCTCCCACTATTCCGGCTGTTTCGGCGATTCAAGTAGATGCTCACCTTGATACAACTCAGACTGCCTTACTTAAGTCTGCCATTGATAAAATTTTTCTTAACTGTTTATAAAAAAGTAAACTTGAATCGTATGCTGTATGTCTATTAGCGCAATATTCATGAACTAGTAGACCAACTGAAATTAGTGAACGCCTCTAACGAGGCTCGAAACACTAACACGGAAAATGGAAACTAGGTGGTATCCGTAAGAGAGGAGTTCAAAGATGATGGCATAAGGCAATAAGCCAGTAAACAAATAATCATTTACAAATCAACCGGTTAGCACATTCATAACGCAGAAACACAAATGTAGGACGGGGATCTCGAGTTCAAAGATTTTTATTAACACCCAATGCGCAAGGGTATTACATGCAAAAAAGAAAACTAAAAAAATGCATTCGGCTCCAAATCTGATTAAGGCTTGGTTACTCGAGCAAGCACAATCGTTTCGAATGTTACGGGTAAAATGAGCGTTACGCTATAAAATTAAAATTGCCCTGAAAGGGTGGAAATCATGTAACAATTTTAGTGTGCACCAGCTAACTCCAGTGGTGCGCGAGCAATCCGTTTCGATATTTTCCCTACACGACAGGCTCTTATTCCGAATAGGTCGGCTTTGTTTCTGGTGACCTAAATTTAACACATTCTACATTACCTTTCTTTAAAATACTATAAAACACTTATTGAATTTTGTAATAATTAAATAATTCTCGAAATCAAGGTCTCTCCCAAATACGACTTTATCATTGGGGTAGCTGCATATTTTTTACAAATTCGCATATCCTTCCTATATTATGAGTAATGTCAAAAAAAAGTATGCCTAGAAAAATTTCATTTAAAATCAATACGTACATACTTCTTGATATTTCCAAATGTTCGAACTTCATTGGACGCTAATATGATGCTTAAATTTAACCAACACTCGTTCCGTCGCTAAGTCATCGTTCAACAATTTAAGTACTTTTGCGTATGATTAATTTCCTATTACATAAATAACAACCGTTTATATTTACAACCCATATGTATATAATAAATAAGAATAAACATAAAGCTTACATTTTACTTACGGTTTTAATTCATCTTTTAAAAGCTAAAGATGTCAAGAAAACACCAGCTCTCCAATTTTTTGTCCTTTAACAACAATTCTCCTAAGATAGAACAAATTCCAAACTAGTTGTAGGGTGAACTCTTTTATCCAAATTATTCCTAGACGACATTGTACGCTTTTTTTCACGTGACCACTGCCGGCTATGGATAATTTAAATTGACAGTATGGTAACAAGGACTCTTAACCCTTTTAGCTCGGTCGTCACGACATTAAATCCACGTTCCCGTGTGCGAAACCTACATTGCCACTGCAAGCGTAGTTCAGCACCGCCTGTTTTTCCTGCGGGAATCTATATTTACATCTTGAAGCTGTGGTCCGTCCATTAACTTTTAAGCTGTTCTCATACCGACCCAACAGTGCGACATTCTTGCCTTATTACATAGTCCCTGAACTACATTTCGACCTCTCTAATTACCTGCTCACAATAATTAATTCATCATTTTCCTTCCACTGTCTAGCGTTCGTAATTTTCTCACACTCTTCATGCGCTCGGGGGTTACGTTATTGTATCAATCTTAACATCGAACTTGTGATTGAATCACGTGAACGATGTGTGAGTCCATATGGTTTCATCATGCAAATATTACGTATCCATAGCTATTTCATATCCTCTTCAGTTTGAATGGATACATTGAAAATATTTTTACATTATATTTGTTTTATATTGCTGTCGAGATCATGTGTAACCTAATATTTGCTAGTTTTACTAAATAAGCGTCTGTATTACATTGTAATATTATGTACTTGTATATAGGTCTTTTTGTATTATAATTACACGTGTATCCCTGTAACGTTAATTTTTCTTAGTTCTACAAAAAATTGTACAAAGTTCTCCTATATTTGGGATAATTATGGTGTATGTTCTGTAAACGCTGTTGCATTTGTGTTTTGGAACGTACTCACGCTTTTACGACTGTGCAACTCCACTAATTTGTATTTTTAAATAGGAGTTGGACAAACCAGTCCTTGTCTAGAGAGACGAGTTTTAGTCGTTCATAAATAGACATTGCCTATCGTTATTGATAATATAAAACTTGCACGTATTTCCTGAATGATAAGAACACTTCGGTACCTGTGCATACAGTACTGAGTTAATATTAATTTACTTCTTAAATGCAACCGTTAGTTTTCTATTAGTGAGCAACAACGTTTGAGGTAATTCACATACGAGGATCAACATCAGCGCGTGCTAGTAGCAGACTTTAGTTGGAGTTTGGTGAGTTATAAAATAGTACTTCATTTATTAATGTTGCTAAGTAGAAATCTGGTTATAATTGAATACAAATAACAGATCGAGTAAACTTATTGTGTCCAAACCTTATATTTATAAAAATTCAAATCAGTCCATTTTTAACGAAACAGTATATAACATGCATATTTATAATTTCAATGCTATTTGCTTCTTGAATTATTCTGAAGGCTTTCGTAAAATAACATATTATGAAAATTTACTTCATAATACATATTTACACAACTACTCGAGTAAACTCCTGCTATTATTTTTGTATTCGACTTCATAATAGGTAATATTGAAATTTGTTTTTCTTTTTTGCAGTTTTGAAACAATTTATGGACCTGTGTTATCTTTAAGTATTTATTACGCAGAAATAAATTATGCTTTTGTGGTACTAAATTTAAGATCAGCATTCCCTTTTATAGAACTAAAAATTTATTGAGATATTCCGCCTTATGAGCATTATTATTCATGACATTATAATATACAGGGTGCACTTCTTGGAGGAAATAGTGTAAGACTGAATCACCAAGCTACTTGTGCAGTAATTTTCCGTCAGATTATCTTATTGTCCCCGCAAAATCTAATGATATAAAATGAAGTGAATTCTCACAACACTATGGACAGGATCCCGCCATAACACACCTAGAATTCGCTCCACTTCCAAATCCACGGCCATCAGAACAAACCCCTACAGCACGTGACGCTAACAAGCACGCCAGCATTGGGGAACATTCCGCCATCAAATCGCTTCTATTTCTACCAACCAAGGACACCTTCGTATCCCAGCGTCAGCTCACCAACCGTTAGTTAGCGAAGTTTTAAAAATACGACTGCAATCACCGCCACGAGGTGCCGCATTACAATCGGCGTAACCCCGGCTAGGATTACTTACAACTATGGACACCATCACCAATATGATACCAGACCCAGGTCTCGTCGTGAAACTGCAACGCCCAATTCTTCAACATACAACCCGATCCGCAACTTTACAAACTATAGTGCGTTCAGTTCTATTTTAAAGATATTTGCAGTTTAATTACGCACATAAAATCATTTGTAAATAGTTCGTTTGAGTGTGACATGACAAGATGATCCCAAACAACCAGAACGCCACATTGTTAATTTCAATTTTATGAGAAAGGTTCAAATTTTTTAGAATTTCTTTATACAAAAACTAAATGTTATGCTTGCTCTATGCGTAGTATAAATGAACTTCACACACACAGCTGCAAGTATTGTCTTATGAAGAAAAAACTGAAATATAAATTTTGCAAGGAAATTAAGTTTAGGTTTTGATTTTGAGAAAAATAATGTGCCACAAGCACACACACACACACACACACACACACACACACACACACACACACACACACACACACACACAGAGTTTCTAGTTTATTGTAAAAATGTTAGTCGTTTGTTCAATATAGCAGCATGCTTGTGCTTTTAAGAAGTATATTTTCAATTATTTATGTATTATCCGTTTACGTTAAAGGGATTGAAGTAATATACGGACTTAATAAAGAATTGTGTTATTGTAGTGAAAAATTTGATGCGTATTATTATTGTGTTCTTAACTACAAATGCCTACGTTAAACCTTACAAATAGAAACCGATTATAAAAATCCCATTAAGTACGACCATGATATAATTGCATTGCAGCATATTAGGCATCGATTGCAAACTAATTAATTAACGTAATTTCTAAACGCACATACGATATATTTTGTACCCAATTACTTAATACAAATAGACTGATTCTATTTAAAATTATAACAAGCATTTCTTCTAGTAACACGATTTTTGTATCCTGATGTTTGAGAGGTGGCTCATGTATTTTTGGTCGCTGAAGCCGAATGTGCACTCAGAAGTTTTGTATCACTTTAAGATATTAAGATATTTGTTAAAGGCGATTTACATTGTATAACATATTGTAACGAACGTAATTCGGCGGGTGATTCATCAGTGAAATATAAACAGCGTCATAATGTCTGGCAAAGGCTCTAGAATTCACTGGAAACGAAGTTTTAAGATATATATTAATGTGATAATGGCCGCACATTGAGCGTTGCTAAAAGAGTAATACGACAATGGCTGCACGTTGAGAATCGCTAAAAGAGTGATGTGATAATGCCTGGTTTAGATGCGCCGCTAACAGGGTGCTATGATAATAGCCGCACGTTGAGATGCGCCGCTAAATTATTGCTATTACAAAGGCCGGCCTTAGGTGTCGCTAAAAGAGTCCTGTGATACAGATACAGTAAATTGTAAAATTTGAAATTGTTGATTTACTTTCTTCTCTAAATTTACTTTGTCTGGCTAACTCAACGAAAATGCTGGAATTGATGCAGTTTACAAAATGAAATCAAATACAGCAATATCATAAAAAATCTATACAGTGAAAAATATTTTCTCTCATACAAGATCATATAGAACATTTACAGCATAGTTTCTTTCAAACATCAAATTATTTTTATCACGTACCTATTTACTTAATTATCAAAATGTCTCTTACCTTATTTAGGTTTCAATTTACACAACTAAATCTGTTCCCTTATGGATAGTTTACCTGGTTTTGATTCCCACGCTTGTAAAGTTTGTTTGGCCAAAAAAATCCTTGATAGATATTTTATTTTAAAAAATCAGAGTGTTTCGAACTCTGACCACAAACTTCCTGGTAAATATACCCTTACAAAAAATATATTATATAATTAAGATCTGTTCTACCCTAAAGTTAAATGACAAATACTCCAATATCAGTTACAAACAATATTTTAAAAGTAATACTTGCAAAACCCACAAAGCGGTTTCCCAAATCGTAATTAACAGTATTAAATATTATCTGCTTCTATTTTTAAATTGACGTTCAAAATCAGCTTACATTTCTCCATATTCGCTTAAATCTTACTTCCAATTATTTAATTAAATCTTAAATTATGTCGAAGAATTTTCCCTCTTCATTGTTTTTATTACAAAATCAAATAACAGCATCTAATAACTTTCGATTTATTTTATATGTAGACTTTGCAGGTTATTTTGGCTTTATAATCAACGTTAAACATTTACTTCTTTGTTCACTGTTATATTGTAATTATTAATTACGATATGTATATTAAATTCTCAAAATAACATCTTCGCAAAGCAACATGCTCGCGACTTAATCAAATTCATTGAATCTCTTTACATATTGTTTGGTTGATGCGAATTTTTCAATTGATCCTCTTTCATAAAAGCCTCGGTTTATATATAAAAATTATCTCTTTCCTACACGCCTATCTGATGCAAGTTTCTGGCAATTCCCCTTTTTATTATCTCATTAGCGCGATCCACTTCCTAGTGATGTGGGCTGCACGTCTTTCATTAAAACACACAAGGTTACTGGTAGCTTTGCATCTCTCCTAGAGTGATTGCAAAAGCTAATAAATAATTCTTATCGATATTTATGGGTTTTTAATGTACCTGCGGTTTCTTAGAATAAACATTTTAATTATTAACGACTTTATACCATATTCCTTATTAACTGACGTATTCTCCCGAAAATTTCTTTTTAATCTCGTCTATTCCAGAAAATTATTTACTTAAAAATTGAATCTATGTTATACAGAGTTGATTGATAAGATTAATTTAAAGCTTTACTAACTTTATAATGCAAACGAGTTGCATTTCTATAGAAAATATTTGCGTTTACGATAAAACGTGTTTTTAATACACATAATTAAGATTAAAATTGGGGTTTTAAATACACAAAATTATTTATTTTTATGCAGGGAAAGTGCATTTTTATTACAAATGAATGGCTTTGTATTCATTTTAAAGTGATTATTTAAAAACACGTAATTGTGTTTTTCGCTACTGCACATTAATTGCTATGTGTTTACAATACGCTTAAATTACACAGGGTAATTATTTACATGCATGCAATTGAGTTCTCGCTTGGTAGAAAGTAAGCTTGTATTATACAGGGTAAAACCATGAAGTTTCGAAAAATTTTATTTTTCTGGATTCTTCTATATTTTAGCGGGCTTTAGTTGTAGAATTTGGGTTTCAATGACCCTACGTGACACCCTTATTACGTCAATATATATATATATATATATATATATATATATCGCTACGATATCGCCCTTCGCCAGATGTACAACGATCAATTGTCTCCTGATCGCCACCTCTCTGTGCCTTTAAAATATTTTAAAATTAACACAATTAAATTTATGCCTCGACTAGCTCAGCGATACCAGCACAGAGTAAACGGCGATATGATAACACTTTTACTCACTCCTCCCCAACACTTAATACCTCCGAATAAAACAAACTAAGTTCATCAAAGAATATATAATGATCTAAATAAAATTACAATTTACAAATCTACGCTCTTCTTAATATCATTTACCTTTTATAGAACTTTTAAATCAAAATTGCAATAAGTATTTCTATCGAATTAACTCTTTACGAATAGTTTCGTTGAACGTTTAAAGAAATATCCCCTTTCTAAACATAATTCTACGTACCAACCAAATTTTTGTTGACCTTTTACACAAAAATATTTTAATCACATGCAATTTTTACGCTCACTTCTGAATACACAAATTATGTAAAATTATGAATGCAACATGGTATAAATTGTATAAATAATTCTGACCTTATATTTTTCCTGTTGGCTCTTCTATTAGTCCAATCGCAAAGCTTAGTTTTACAGTACTGCAACTTACAAATGATTCGAAACATATTACTGAATCCAAACATTCTTCAAAGTCAATAGCTGGGCGAAAATCATATTCCGAGTGGTATTCGGGTACAGGCCTAGGAAGCTTATCTGCAAATGGATCTACAATAATAGTCAAATCATTTGCTTACTGTCGATGATTTCGTCCTCATCAGTTACTGAATAATTGCTGTCTGTTTTGCTGCAGTTACTCAATACAATCCTTCATAGCTTTTATCACTATCAAAATCGTCATCAATATCCATTTTTATAAACAAAAATGCGTAACAATAACAACAAAATTACACAAAAACGACTAAGTTATACTGAAACCTATACGTGCATACACAAACTAAATATAACTAACTAACTTGAATACGCCGTTCACAGATGCTTTACAACTCCTCTTGTCGATACTAAATTTGAAATTTCTCGCTACATCATGGATTTTTGACGAAACTAAAGATATTTTTTAGCGTTGAAACTTGTTGCATGTTCGCAAAAAAATGTTATATTCGAAACAATTACAGGCGTCATCTGACAGTGATGATCAAAGCTATCATTATACAAAAATGGAGCAAGTGTTGGGGTCTATATTTAGCAACAATGATATAGAGCAGATAATATCGAGATACTATCAGCGATTTATGGAAGATATTGAAGCGGATATTGCAATAATGATAATAGCCTGCTAGCCTGCAGCAGCTTTCATCCACAGCTACAAATATCTGAAGAAGACTGGGTGGAAAAATACATTGCAGTACAATTTTTTACTCTATTTAGAATGACAAAAACAACCTTCTACACACTGCATCGGGGGTTAAAATTAAATCAAAAGGAATATTGTAGCGGTGATCCTGTTTCGTCTGTGAAATGCCTGTTGATGACTTTGTGGTGGTTAGGCAAAGGATGAACTTTGCTATCAATAGCCGACAAGCTCTGTGTGGTAATCTCTACAGTGCATAGATGTACAGAGCATGTGGTATCAAAAATTATAGGTCTGTTACATAAGTATATAGTATGACCTGATAAACAGGAGGCTACGAAAATAGAAATGGACTTTCCTGCTTTAGGTGTTATCCTGGTACGACTTTTGAAGCATAAAACTTTTATATTTGATGTAATTCAATAATTTACAGGTGTAATTGGTGCAGTTGATGAGTGTAACATAAAAATTAAATGTCCCGTTGACCAAGATATATCGATAAAAATGCAAACCAATCTATAAAATTACAGGGAACTGTGACCACATAAAATATTTACAAATATTGTTCTAGGTTTTCCAGGTTCTGTTCACGATAGTAGGGTAATGTACTATAGTTATTAATACACAATATTTTCTATACATATTTTGCTTCAGATATTTAAGAATTCTGCAGTTTATGTAGATGTACTACAGGACGGTTATCAACGCTATTTTTTTGAAGATTATCATTTAATTGGCGACAAAGCTTACCCTCTACAAAAATGGACTATGACATCATGTAGGTTTATCAAATAATAAACAAAATAACTCTACTGACATTCATTATTTCTAGGGATAATGGGAATCTAACAGCATTACAACAATACCATAACCTAGTACATAGTAGAACTCGTATTGTGGTAGAACATGCCTTTGGAATCATGAAAAATAGGTGGAGAATATTAAAATACATAAATGTTAATAGTATTCAAAAAGCTATTCGCATTATCACCGCCTGTTCGTCTTGCATAATTTTTGCTACATTAATACCGATTATTGGGACACTTATGTATTGTTACAAGACAACAACATTAATGATATATATTATAATGTCAGATTAAAAGCAATTCAGGGAGAAATAAAAAGAAACAGAATTGCATTAGTATTAAATAATAGGCATCATTGTACTCAAAAATTAATTTGATAGTATTTCATAATTTTATTAAAGAATAAATGTAATCGTAACAAAAATCATTCGTTAACTATTTATACTGAAAATTCTAATCTAATCACTGTTGGATGGTTGCTTATCCTGGGTTTCGGTTTCATAATTCTTTTGTTGTTTACTCTTTCCCAAATTTGTTATAAGAGCCAATATTTGTTCATGCCACCTCTCTCATCAAGTCTACCATAACATTAAATTCCTTACTTCGCGTTTGTTGACTCTGTTTCTGTAAAAGCAGCAGTTCCTGTAAAGCGTTTTCTTTTGTTGACTTTCCACGAGTCGTTCTTCTGACATTATGAAATCGACCTACACGTTTCTGTGCCTGTGTTGCAGAACTTCTATTACTCTCGGAAGTACTTAGTTCAGAAAAATCTTCTGGAATTAAGTTTGATGAAGATTGCTTTATATCGCCTTTTCTGTAGCTGAATCGGATATCATACATGGACTGGCCTTGTCTTTGTCACCCAAAATCTCGTCTAATTCTGGAAAATGTTTTGGAGGTTTAATATTATCATCTCCAGTTTGTTTACGTACGTCACAATATTTCATATACGTGGATTGCAGATTTGCAAATTTTTGTCGCACTTTTTTTTTACCTTCTGTTCCATTTCCCATAAAGCAACCATTTGCACTTAAACTATTAGCTATTTTCTGCCAAAGTTTATTTTTAGATGTCTTTTCATCTTTAAACTCGTACTGATATTGCTGGCATAATGCTAATAACGTTAATGTAGCCATATTGTCTTTATCAGTGGGGTTTTTAGAGGATTTACATAAAGTTACCTCTTTATTACTCGATTTTATATCCTCCTGCATTGTATCTTTTATGGCAGTTAAGTACTGCTCAGCATAATTCGGGTCTAAAACGTATAAATATTATGAGAGGCATTTTACAATAAATTAATATTATAATACATTACCTTTCAAGCTGGTGGAAGTTTCTTCATCTACAATTACAGAAAAATTTCCAACCTGCACTTGATACATTTTTTAATAAGGATGTAAAGTTTTGGGTCAATCTTGTTTCTTATAAAAAGATTAACCTAATTACAACGACAAGTGGTTGACATTTCCTCTCCTCTTAAAATGTATTTTGAACCGTCCTCCACTGAATGGTTTGAAAACACGAATAATTATTCAAAACAATTCTGCATATGACTTCACCGTTAGGTCGCAAAAAACAAATTGTTTTGAAACTAACGAATCTGGTTTGAAATAGTGTATCGCTAAAATATACCTTAAATAAATAGATACTTTAGGTTTTAAAACCAGTATATCCGCGTATGTATACGACTCTTACCACGACAGAAATGAAGGTTCAAAATAATTTAACCGACCAAACATAATTATATATTATAGGGTTTATGAATATCCATATGTAGATATAATGGTACAATTCCCGATATCTAAAAATATCCATATGTGGATACGATGGAGTGGAAGGGGTTAAAAGGGCCGTAAATCGGTAAAGGTTAGTCTGATTTCCAAAATTCAAAAAGATTTAAATTCTCCAAAAAATTCTGGAAAAGTCTAAAGGAATTATGAAAAATTCCAACGGGTAAAATTTGCACTCTTTCTGCCCAATTACATCTACTGTTAATTCTGAAACCAAAAAGATAAATTCAAAATAGGTGTGATGTCAGTAGTGGAATTGGATGGTTCGAGCGCACTCCTCCTCCTCCTCCTCCTCACTCCTCACTCCTCCTCCAAATTTACATGTAAATTCCCATAAGGAGGAAATGAGGGAGATGAATCTCCTCCTGCTCCGCCTTGCTTTCCGCCTTGCTCTCCTCCTTGCTCGGACACCCCCCAACCATTTTGATTACGTCACACCCGCATTCTTTCCACCCGCGAGATAAATCTTTTTCCACACTTCCACCCACGAGATAAATGTACTTTGTTTGGTATCAATTAATATTAGAATTTTCTCAGCTACCTGAATCTCTAGGAATTTTTCAGATTGCATCACCCCAAAGGGAGCTACCCTGATTTTAAGATTTCTTACCAGTTGCGATTTCCGACTGTCCTTATAAAATTTTTAAACATCCGATACATCAAATTAGTCTAGAATTTTATGCAGAATCCGAATCTCTAAATAGATTTAAAATAGGGCCACCCCTTACCATTTTACACACACCCTCTAAATTATAAATTTCCTGCGGCTCATACCTAAAGAAAATCTAAAACTATTTTTAAAACTTTTATTACAGACAATTTTACTAATACAGTTTAAATTTTGTAAACCACATTTCTAAATACATATTCACAATTTTTTATTTTCAACCTAGAACTTCTCATATCGACTTGTACTTATCAATATTTATTTCTAAATAGAGCACCTTTTCCAAAGACCAACCGGACCCGCATGTTTCAAATTCCTCTGATTTTGTTCTTATGGTTTCGCTTAAGACTTCGTACATATTTTCCAGATTACTAGAAGACGTTATAACCACATTTTTGTGTTAAAGTTTCACATCGGTAGTCTCTTCCCCCATTTTGGTGTAAACGCCGTAGAGTTCGCAATAGACTTTTATTGCTGTATGTTGTATTCTTTTTTCATTAATTAATCGAATAAATCGCTCTTTCTGCTTCCAAATAAACTCGGACACTCCATCGTCGACACTGGCATTCTTTATGCGATAGCTAGCCATACGGTTGTTAAACGCAGTGCTAACCATTTCTACACCATCGTCGCTAGTAGCGGTAACTGATGCATTTTTATGTCTGTTGCTCCTTAAGTGTGCAGCATAGGTAGTTTTTTCCATTTCGAAATCGCATACTTTACACATAATTCGTGGTTGTTTCGTACAAGGCCCTTTAACAGCTGGCGGAGTTGAACGTTTACGGCTTAATGACATACCGTGCTGTTTTTCCTTGTGTCGCTGTAAGCTGTCCATTCTCGTAAAAGCGATACCGCAAGACCCATAGTTAAAGTACTTTGCTGCGGACGGATGTATAAGCTTAACCGTAGACGATGTTACACCACGACATGTGTTCTGGTGCCGTTTGAGAGCATTTTTCCAGGAATAGGAAGCACCGCAAGAGTTTCACTTAAAAACGTTTGCAGATACCATTTTAGTACAAAACAAAATCCGCACTATAGCACCTTGGTTAAACTTGTAAGCGAACTAACTTATAACTAAAGAGTTTACTCTCGCGCACCTGCTTTATGTTCCCTATAGAATGCAAACCGAAGGTTTCCGAAGACACCCGAACGAAGTTGAGGATTCAGCGGGGAACTAAATGACGTCATAATCCTTGCTGCTCGTCCAATACATTTAGCGCCAATGCATGCACCTGGTTCGCATCGTCGATGGTGCGAATGCAGTTAGTAGAAACACCGGAAAACGTCTTGCATGTTATACGGATCGCGTGCATAATAAAAAAATCTAAAAGGGTGGTAGCACACGCACACAAATTGTGTGCAAGTCGTGCTGTAGAAGATGCAGTGCTACTATAAACAAAAACTCAATAAAAACACTTTAAACCTTTACTAAGGGAATACCAAACTTGTCTACAGAATACTTACTAATAAAGCAATTTAATTTTAAATCACTTCTACGTCATATTTTCGGAAATGGAAGGTTGAATATTTTCTTTGGAAACAATCGAAGATTGCCGAAGACACTCGAAGAGCGCACAAACGCGGTCACTAAACCACAATTAATAATCGCCTTTATAGGTTTAACATGTCTACCATTACCCAATGACTGGTGCTACGTACATGGAAACTTTAATTTCTTATTGGAGAGAATCCTTATTCTCCCACGCACTGCTGCGTAGTTGCATGCCTACCCCTTTTGGGAATATATGCTCGTTATAGGTTGTAAAACCCTCGGTTTTACTTAACTACACTTTGTGAGATCCCTTTAATCTTTTTTAATCGCGTCCTTCTCGCGTACAATACAGTAGGACTTAGCCTTACTACCTACAAATTCTAACACCAAGTCACCGTTAAACTCGTCTTTAAATTTCCCCACAACTTTTTGTTAACATGCGGTAAATTGTGTTTATTATTTGCGGGGTACACCACTTTAAACCTAAAAATATAAACAGGATAGTTTAATACGTCTATTAATAATTTATGGTAATGTTGGCGATACAAATATGTAAAAACAAACTTTATCAAGAAAATATAATGTTTTAATAGAATACATACACGTATTGATAACATCTATAAACCGCTGTGGTAACCAGAGTCTGGTGAATCTGGGATAGCCAAATCTCTAAACATTTGCGCAAGCGATTGCCTTGCAGTTGCATCTTTTAAGTACTGAATGGGGAAACATTTAATAAGTTCCAACACTGTCAAATAATTTAAATTGCTGCAATCATTAGACAGAGAAATACTGGCACTGCTCTCTCCCTCTAATAACGTTTGAACCCTTTCTTCTTCCGTCGTATTTCCACATACTTTTTTTAAATCACCAACAAATTTTTCGTAAAATTCTGGAAAGTTTCTACACCTTCACTCAACCATTTTAAAACAGATCAATTCTCGCAAATTTAATAGCTGGATGCACTCGTACGCAGGTAGCACAATAACATTTCCATCTTTCGTAATCTCCATATTATATAAATTCTCTTTTTCAAAATTGTTCAACAGCCATATACTTCTATTAAAGGCTGTGCTCAGCTGCAATTTGAAATCTTGATCCAATTGTATCTCAACAACATCGTTTCTAGTAGTCAAACCATTTAATCTGACTTGTTTTGAGTCTTGAGCAAATTGGCGAATTTGAAATTCCACTTGAAAAGTACACAATTTCTTCCAATCGAAGTAAGAGAATGTTATCGTAGAATCAGCACACATACCACTACAGCAAATAACTTGGATGGCAGGTTGAAGACCACCATATAAATCAAAACCAACTTCTAATATATGGTGGTGATAATTTGAAGGAAATTCGCCTAACCTATAGGTTGACTTACCAACTAGTTGGTCGATATTTAATTGTGGTACTCGCACATCACTTGTAACGTAAACACAAGAAAAATCCATCTTTAATTTATAATTTTAATCAAACTCGGCGATACTTTGACGACTAATGCACTGGAACATGGCTCTCGTCTTTTATGCCGATGGTCGAGCGTGCGCAGCTCCTTATTATATTAGTTGGCGTTATATGCAAGTCTTGACTGGAAAAGTGACGCGTATAATTGTTTTATAGTGGGTTTTACCTGTATGTATTTAACCACCAACGCCATTTTTAGAATTATTAAACAAAATTACTCTTAACAGTATTTTTAATATACCATCGTGTAAGATTTCAATTATTATTGTGTTTTTCCTCAGGTTCTCAAATCCCTCGGAAATTTTTTCAAATCGAATGACCCCTTACTGATTTGCAGAATAATTTTTTGCAAGCACCGTATATAATTCATCTTTAATCTATTTCTAAACCGTATCGCTCTGTCTTTTGAGATAAACCCCTGGTGTAACCTATAAATTAGTATAGAATTTTCCTGGGGAATTGAAATTAATTATCAGGTCTTTTAAAATTAGTTCCAACAAAGACCTGTATATATTGTATTAATATTCAAAAACCTATCAGCAAAACACCTTTGATTTTTATTTAGATTTAGCTCGATAATAGAGTTAAACTCCAAAAATATTTATTAGTGGCTAGAATTGTTAAAATTTTCAATTAGTGAATCCACATACAAATGATTAAACCAAAAGGTATAATACATATATTAATTCTGCACGGTGACCTAGAAAGTGGTTCGATAATCTATTTTAAATGTAGTTCAACATAAGACGAATATTCTAAATAAATTTAGTGAAATGTATGATCATTAGCCTTGCATTGTTTGTCGATGACGTCTGACTATTAATTTAATAAAAGCACTTTCCACAATTCTAGTTAATATACGGAATACACATTCTATAATTTGATTTAAATTGGGTTAATGTAAGGACAAATTATACTTATACTTTCTCTATGTACATAAATACGGAGGAAATGATACCAAAAGTTCATTTTAAGTTTATTTTGTAAAACGTAAAGTCGTTTATAGTGTAATTAATAGTAATACTGAATTTTCAGTCTTTGGTTTAAAATTTCGTGTGAGGACTATCGACAAAGAAGAGTAAGTCTTAGTTTGAATTTTGCAAACGTAGAAGAAATTAATATTTACATGTATAATTCAAAACTGTTAATCAATAATTTTTCTAGAATGAACATCTTAAGTATTGCGTGCAGTATGTGCGAAAATGTTTTTACTGGATGTGATGCCATAAAAAAACACAACGAAAGGCACATCGAGATGGTTTATTTCCAGGAGGAACTAAAAATTACAGCCAATGAGTGGGAACAAATTAAGGATTTGGAAAACCAATCGACTGCAGCGCATAAAGAACGTATAAACGCCGCAATTCAGTTAGAACGAACCAAGTTACTATTTGAAAAACCATACACCATAACAAAATCTTCTTCCAAAATCATAATTGTAGGCCTGAACCCGTTCGACGATTACAAAATAATTTTTAGATTTGTTAACACCATTTCGCAGAGCGTACTTGATGTACCCCTCAACGTATTTAGGAAGTTTATATCAAATCTTCCACACATTATACGCACTATGGAAGTTGGCATGCAAAATCAGATATGCAAATTCGACAACTTGCGTTTTATTTAAATAAAATTGTTTAGTGAAGATGATGACATTTGATGGGAATTATATGATATTTACCAAAGGAACTTTAGAGCATTTTTAGGGTATCTCAGATCGTTCTCAACCATGCTAATACTTTAAAGAACTAACGGAAAAGGGTACTCTAATATAGATCTGTTTCTGTTAGATGTCGCAATGGAAAGATATAATAGGAATGATGTTCTACAGAATCTCGCACATGATGTAATTAAAACAAATACAGTAATAGTGATATTGGGGTCATATTATACGAATTTATAAGAACCTACCCAAGATTGTTTGAAAACAGTATTTGTAAACAAGTTGAGTATATAGAAGAATACAACAGGTTTCCATTCCACGCATTTACGAGCGAAGTTTAAATTTTAAGCCGAAGACTGAAAATTTTGTAACACTATTAATTACACTTTTGTTTTCTTATACGTTTCTAAATTGTTGTATTTCAACTACAGATATTAATAGATGTCAATAAAATTATGTTATAGTTTTAAATAAAACGATTCTGATTAATAATTTTGTAAAACGTTTAACACCCTTTTAAAAAATAATACACACCTTTGTTATAATTCTTTTCATAATTACTTAGATACCCATTTCAGTTACGTGGACATTTGAAAAATACAAACAATACCAATGTGTGCTTTTATATTTTAAAACATAAACAAGCTAATATATACAAAATAATTTCTAAATTCACATCTTTCATTTCTTATGATAACAGTTGTGGTGGTTAAATTTTTATTTTAAAACTTACAATTTAGTATATATTCCATTTGAATATCTGCCAACAGTTTTATAAACCCCATCTCCTCGATTATTTCCATAAAATCATCCAGATCCTCGGGCATTGATAACACTGCAGTACAGTGCTGTATTGCTTCCTCGTATGACTGACACATAAGACATTTTTCTCCTTCTATCGAAATGCGTTGCCCACATTCTGCTCTTTTTACTCGTAGAGCATTGCGAAATCTTCGAATAACCTCTCCAAAGTCTTTATACATATTTATTATATTGTCTCTTTAAACCGTACAATCAACAAATAATAACTTCCGAACAGTCCTTTTATATGAGCTACTCCTATTCGGATATGTACCGATTGCACCCGATTTGTGTACTCGTACGAAGCAACAGGTAGGGAATGTATTCTATGAATTAATCTATTACATTCCTTAACAAAATGCTAAGGACTTTAAAAATAATTATAACTCTTGTTAGACCTCTAGTCTCTAGATAAACGTTATTATTTTAGGTTGTTTCACTGTTTTCTAAATCAATTTCCTGCATACTTTTCCTAAACTATGCGTATCAATTGACGGTTATACTTTACTCCATAACCACTTGTATATATTTTCGTATTCGTCTCTAGCTAACACGTCCGTATAATAAAGATGTACAGGCTCGTCGTCAACTGGTAACTTAATCTTTTTAAAAGCCAGCCTTTGATTTCAACTTTAACGCTTGTTGTAGGTGTGGAAATTCTTTCCGCTATTCCTTGTGACTAGGAATCGGTAATTTTGCAAGGATCAATCAATTGTTTGTGCACTTCTTTGAATTTTTGTGAGATGTAGCGTCTCCCTTTTGTATGCCGCAAAGTTCTTTTCAGAATCCTGCATAAAATGAAGCTTACGTTTATTTACAATAAAATTGTTAACGTTCGTCATCATCGGACTCAGGATGGGAACTAACTTTTTTTGAATAATGTTAAATATTTATATACTCGTCGAAATTCTTCCTATATCGACCATCATCCAAATCAAAATCTTTCACAACAGTTATAAAATTATGTTTTGACTCACCCCAACACTGTAAACACATTTCTTTAAATTTCGGATATGTCATGTCACCACTTATATGATCCGAAAAGATATGTCTGAGATTGGTTTCATCCTGTTTCCATAATGCGATTACATTGGCGTTATCTCTGAGTCTATGTTTTAAGGCACTAGCGTAAGTTTGACATAGATAGAACGAATCTATTGCTTTATGTCGACCGAACGAGAAAAACTGACTGATTTTACTTTGCTCGTTTGCAGGTATATCATCGAAAACCATAATTGAATCTTCTTTGGTATCTCCGGGTTCGATCAAATCATCGTAATTTTCAAACTCATGGTACCCAATTTCTTCTTCTTTTAATGGTATAAAAACGTTTCTTAACAATTCGTATTTCGGTTGATATAAACTCTTCGAAAATACATAGACATTTTGGAATCTAAGACCGTTCTCGTGCAAGATCAGAGATATTAAAGCGTTGGTCTTCCCACAACTCGATGGTCCCACGAATATAGCTCGTATGTTGACGGAAAAGGACCATGTTTGCCATCCTCTTTTGCATTAGCAATAGCAAGTTATCATAATTCTGTATAGGTATTTTAACTTCTGGTATAACATCTCTGGATGCATCGTTGGAATTATGTAATTTCTTCACGTTCTGCAACCTTTTAACATATCTGCATAACGTTGTTCTAGGTATATTATATTTTTACTAGCAGCGTAGAAACTCAGCCATCAGGATATCCTCTGCTGCTTTTGTAATAGATTGTTTGGAGCACCACTGATTGCTTGAATGCGACATCTTTCGAAAAATGTCTTACTATAACTAAGCTCAACCCAAAACTACTTCCTTATATCCAAATTTAATCTCCCTGCTCACATAACCACATGACCATATGACCATATGACCATATGACCATAATGACCACATGACCACATGACCACATGACCATATGACCACATGACCAATGACCAATGACCATATGACCTATGCAAAATGAGCTCATAAACCATTATACACTAATTGCTTTTAATGAGTTTTTCATTAAAAACCAAGTGTGAGACCTAGGTTAGATAAAGGAAAAATTAGTATTGGGTCAGCGCCGCGGCGTAATCATTTGTTTTCTAATGGAATTAAAATCGTGAATAAATTGTGTGGTAATTTTGAAAATCGTATGTCAGTGTTTGTGTGTGAATCATGTATACAATTATCATCTTTGTTGGACTATTAAGCTGTTTGAATTCAATGAGAAATTGACAAGTTATGGTGCCCGGTTTATTCAAAAGCATGGTGATGCTTAAATGATTACAGCTGCAATATTTGAATAGAAGTCACATTTGAAATTTCATTGACCTGAGAAACAATATGTTGAATTCAGATGGTAAAACGTAGAGATTGTTAATATTCAATGCGTGGTCAAATAATCGGTAAATACTTAAATTTTAACTTGCATGGATGATGCATGGTCCCTAAGATTCAAGTGCCGTCGGACCATCAAAAGGCGACATGTCAGGCTATGCAATTCAGTTTGATTAAATATTAGTGATTTTTGTATCAATGGCGGTCTTAATGCAATTTGAATCAACCTAAGGTGGGAATTCCTATTCGTACGACCTTGAAAGTGTTATTCAGTTGTTCGTCAAGCTATTTTCGGCTCGTATGTTGATCAGATAATGTCTATCAGAGTATTGGATCTTTTATGGTTTTTAAAATTTGTAGTCAAAAAGTGATTAATGTGATACTGAGAAAGGTGGGAATAAAATGTAATTTCAAATTCATCCGCCTTATGAAGTTTGTTTAAACAATTTGGGTTTTTTGGAAGAAACAAATGGTGTTTGTGCTACCTTCGGTCGAGTGCCCAACATAAATTTTAAAATGATCGGTTTAAAGGTTGAGTTAAGGTTACGAATTCTTGGGGTGTTTATAGTTGTGGAAAACGCGGGGAGGTTAAAAACTTGATTTTGGTAAAACTCTTTGTTGGGTCATTTTTCGAACTTGGTCAGTGGGTGTTATGGTGTTGGGGGGGGAAGTTGGTTTTTTAAAAGCGGTTGGTTCAATTTAAGGGCGGGTTGGTGGTGTTTGTGTGGAAATAATTTAGTGGTTGAATTGTCAATTCCCAGGAAAATTCTATACTAATTTATAGGTTACACCAGGGTTTATCTCAAAGACAGGCTCGGTTTGAAATGATTAAAGATAAATATACGGTGCTTGCAAATTATTCTGCAAATCAGTAAGTCGATTGCGGTTTGAAAAATATGTCGAGATTGAGAACGACTGAAACCTATAATTGTCTTCGATGAATTTACTGTAAGTTGTTATAATAATGAATTGGCGGTTTACATCAGGTCTTAAAAAATTTGTGTTTGTCAATTGCATATAACATATTAAATGACTGGAGGCTCGCGGATAAAAGAGGCCATGTTCGGTTATCGTCAAAGTACGGAGTTTGTTAAAAATAATGTTGGGTTCTGGTTTCGAAACGGTGTGTGCGATACCCTTTTTGACCAATAGGGTTAAAATATAGGCTGGCTTTTAAACCTTGAGGTTGGGTTTATGGGCTAACTCCTGTTATTCTGGTATTGTGGTTTGGGAAAAATTTTTTGATTGGAAAAATGGTTTTTCTGAATTTAAATTCGGGTTAAGATAAAAAGGTCAATTAATGGTTTACTTAGCCGTGTTGTTGAATACATTGTCAAGACTTTCCTGGTTGAGCGTTTAAAGAAGATATGGGTAAAATGAAAAGGTTTTTGGATAAAAGGGAAGTTTGGCACGGCTAGAGTCATACATTTTTTGGAATGCTGGTTTAAATGGTTGGAAGTGTGACCCAATTGAAAATTTGTGGTTTTAAAAAATAAAAAATGAGGAAAGAAGAAAGGTTAGTTTTAAGGGAAGGCAGTGCCGTTTTTTTCTAATGTGCTTTAATTATTTGAATTTGGTTTTAAATGTTCAAATTTGTGCAAAAGGAATCGTTAAAGTTTGAGATTGTCCCGGTTACAAGGACCAAGGGGTTTTAGAGTTCTCTTGATTTACCTTATTTTTTGTGGTTGTTTTCTTGTTTGCCAACTTCCATTTTTGTATTAAACTTCCTGTTTTTTTTATTAAAGGGTTGTCGCAATTTTAACATTAACTTGCTGTTAAATTGGGGTTAAGGAGAACGGTGCTGGTTTGAAATTGGTGGTAAGGTGGGCACTGTTTGAGCGGAGGGATTAAAAGTTAAGGTGTCCAAAGTGGTTTAAACCGGGGTTTTCAAATCGGCTTTTAAAGGGTGGTTCCCCTAAGCTCGTGGTGGTTTTCCTAAAATTAAGGTTCCATGCGAGCAAGTTCATTCGGAAAATGGTGCATTTAAATAAGCGTTAATTTTTTGGTTTGATCAAGTTTTTCGATGTCTCGGCAACCGATTGTTCGGGAAATATCCCCTTTCCAAAAATGAACTGATTTTTTAATTGCTTTAAAATAGTTTCTGTGCAAGTTTATTCCTTTAAGGTTAATGTTTTGGAGGTTTGTTTGTGACGCATTTCAGGCCGACTGCCATTTGGTGTGTGTCCCCTTTAGATTTTATTATCGAACCGTTCCCTGCAAAGTTTCCGGTGGTTTATCTGTGCATTCGGGCTGCAATTCAACCTAATATTTTGGTTTAAATTGCGACAAACAAAAATATGGTTGTTAGAACCAATCTTTGTTGGGCTCAAAACCTGTGATTCTTGGAAATTAAAGCGGTGGACGAGGGTTTATTAAGAGTTTAAAAGGTGCTATTCGGATTTGTTTGTATAAGGTTCTGACTTTAATGAACTTTGCGGTGTTATCTGGAAATTTTTTAAAGGCGAAACTTGTCGGGTAAACCCTTCGTGTTATCCTCCTTTCCGGCTCTTAACGGGGCTGCGCGCTTTTCGGATGGCGCTTCAGGCGGGAAACGCCGGTGTTTAATTAAGTTTCCTTTGAGCGTTAAGGGCCTTGTCGAACCAACACGGAATGTTAAGTATGGGAATTTCCAATGAAACTCCATGTGTTGGGCCAACATTGCTCGTTACGTCTGGCGTTGTGGAAAGTGTTTCATGGTTTAAAACCGTATGGCTCACTAAAAATGGTGGGTGCAATTTGGAGGAAGGCGTTTATTCGATTAATTTGAAAAAGAAAAAATAAGAATAAAAGTTATTGCGCTCTCGGGTTTCACCTGGGGGGCTGTTAAATTTTAAAAAAAATTGGTTTGTTTTAGTAATCGGAAAAAGCGAAGAAGCGAAACCTGCAAAATGGGAACCGTTTTGTTTCTTGGGGTTAAATTAATGGTTTCTTTGTTTGGTGTGCGTGTCGCCAAGGTGGATCGGACTAGGGGGCAATTTCCTTATCAAAGGCCATGAATTGTTTGTGTGTATCCCTTGTTGTTTACACGGAGTATATCTGCAAGACGTTTCTTTCAGATGGAACACAAGTGCTATCAGGGCAATTTCCAAATTATTGCGCAGCAAATTAGACGTGTTTGATCCGTGTTTATTCGTTCGGTGCTCGAACTGCTGTTGATGTATGGCTGCAGTGGCAGAAAATTTTTATGTTGGAGTTAAAGTTAAAATGTATGTGCGATTGTTTCAAGTGGTCATCTGCAGTTAAGTGAACTGTCGTGTTTTCAAAATGTTAAGCAGAAACATTGGTGAACATGTTAAATTGTTAATGTCGAGCAAAGACTTTAAGGGAGGCTTGGTTCCTTTAGAGGAATGTGTTACGGAATGGATTCCGATTCTGCCGAAACTGACGCAGTGTTAAAGGCGTTGTTGCAAATTATGTAACGATCTTTGAAGGAAAATAGTGCAATAGGAGAAAACATAAATTCTATGATAGCGACAGTTGTTGTTAGTGCGTTAACAAGTAAATACACGTGAAGTATCATGTTCGATTGGGTTTAAGTGATGACCAGCAAAGCTTGCATGTTTGAAAAGAATACAAACTAAGTCTTGACGAACTTATTTCAAAATGGACTACGTGTGAATCTTAACATGAATTTTGATAAGTTTAAACGGTATGTTCTGCAAATAGCAATATAAGGAATGACGGGCGGTGGTTTTAATAAGTGTTATTAAATAATAAACACTAAGTCATGAGCAAGTTGGTTGAATAAATTGATGTTTTAAATTGGTAAATAGCTGTCTTGTAAATTGTCGTAAAAGTTTTAAATATGTAGGTTTCTAGTGCAGAATTAATTAAGTGTGTTAAAGTGGTCTATTAATGATTTGATTCTGCTGGCAAAAATTCTGCGTGAATTAGTATGGTGGTAAATTTATAAGGACCGCTGTAGTTCTGTAAATCGGTACACCTTCGGTGCATCGTGAACCGATTGGTACGAGATATTAATGTTAATTCGTATATCGTTCGGGTAAGTGAAATACGTCGGTGTAAGTCGGGTGTGGTATCTGTTGGGTTCAGAGCAGAAATTGCGGGACGGCAGAGAGGCGTCATCTATTCCTCCTTTGGTTTCAAATTTGAGAGGAGGAACAGAGCAGAAAGTGTCGCATGAGGTCTGATGCTGGTCGAAGCTATTTTGGTGTCGGCTTTTCTTTACCAATTTGTCTTTCGGTAATTACGCGAAGCGCAACCTGGTTATACTATCAGCCTCTACAAACTTCCTTCCTCCATGTTTATAGTATGAGGCAAGATTGTGAATTATTCGCGTCCGATTTGTTTTCAGTAGGTGAAGGAATTCTTTCAAAAATAAGAAAAGTTTCGCGCATACTTTATTATCGCTGTGTATTTATACTTAAGTGTTTATTTTAATAAGGTTATGCGACATCATAAAAAATTACCTTTTAACCTAAATTATCTACAACGCAATTATATTATCTATCATATATTACATAAACCTAAATGATTCAGCTGTGGAAATGCTTGCATAAATACAAATTTTAGTCTAATTATGAAGATTGATATACAAGTGTCAACAATGAACAGCTGTAGACAAGTCAAAATGTATGATTTCCATGAATGCGCTCGAATACTAAACTGGAGGTATTTATGTAAATTCAGTCAAGAGTTAACCCATTCATTATCTGTTACTAAACTGAGCATCAATTATTCTAAACAATGTTTGCTCACGAAGCAATATACTGTTGCCACAAACTCCCTTATAACATGCGGCGGTCACCCCCTATTAGAAATGTTCATTTATGTATTTCAGTGGAATTGGGGATGTTTTAATTAGTAAACGCTATTGATTGATGTCTGTGCAAATATAAGTATTCATATATTAGTAGAGATTGTACTTAAATATCATTTCGCTTAGAAAAGCTTGGTTAGAAGGCAATGGCGGTTAGTAGTTCAACGTTAAATTTGAAATTCGTTAACATTTGCAAAACTTAATAGTATCTATGAAACTTTTAAACTATACACAAATAAATGTCAGTACGAAATATTTTTGCAATGATACCAATAGAAACACAAAGGATTAAACATAAATGATTACTTGACAAAATAAAGTGTAAAATGGATGCACTTCTAAGCCCTACAAATCTAATTTGCATCGTCTTTAAAAATTTTTAAACACTAATAGTATTCTTATGCCGATACTCATCAAATCCAGCTGCATTTAGCAACTCAAGAAAATTAAGTCTACCTAAAGCTCTCAGTCAGAGATCTATCTGACTGATAATAGCATCTGCAATTTTAAAAATATTTCTCTATAATTTTGAAACCTTCTTGGTAAACTCTTCGGGGTTATCTGCTTTTTGATCTGAATTCATTTAATTTTATTCTAAGCGATTATAGTGAGGTTCTCATATGTCACGGTGGTAAAATGAATTACAGAATAGAAAACTTTGCGCCAGTATATTCAAAAATTTATTTAAATTGTAACGAATTTTCCAGTAGTCTATAATCATAATTAATTCAGTTAATGAAAAATATGTTGAAGATTTAGTTGAATAAAACAAATCCGCAAGTCGTCAAATAACATAAATGCAAGGTAAAACGCGACATGCATGGATAACGCATCATTACTACATCAAGAATCCTAATTAAAACAAGCAGATTTAACAATGCGTAGGATAGCAAACGCATATAATTTAATGCATACACTGTATTCATCTACGTGACTAGAGAATTAAAATCGACACCTGATTTATTGGAAACAAGCAAGGCATGGTAATTAAAAATCAAAGTTCACCAAATTTATTTGAACAAACAATGGTTTACTTATCTAAAAGTATGAAAATCCAAGCGAATCAATGCTATTAACTTGAAATCGTACGTGATAAGAGGAACGCGTTGATGTTAATATACAACAATAATACCATGGGATATCCGAAAACCTGGTATGAAAGTTTATACAAACAACAAACTTTGCGCTTGTCAATAGATAGACTGTGCATTTAAATATCACCAGATTTGTAAACAAATCAGTTCATCATGAAGTAAAGTATAGTGCACGTCTCTGAAAACAAAAATATCCACGTAAAGTGAGTAATTGTGAAGTGTAGAATAATACCGCTGAATATGGAAAATTGATGAGTTTGTCGTTTTCTTTTTAAATAAAAAAACGACTTTAAAGAATCACTGGAGACAAGTCTAAATGATTAGGGGAGACAGTTCTAAACAATTACGGGAGACAAATTTAAATAATTACTGGAGTCCAACCTACATGAATACGGGAACAAGTTTAAATAAATTCTGAAGCGATTATTACTGAAACAAATGAGGAAATGCAACATGCATTTACTTCAATGATTAATGGTGAAGGAGTTTAATGGAGTACGCTAGTGTATTTAAGGCGATGCTATGAGGGATGCACACAACGATTGGACCAAAGACTGATTTAAGCTGAAACACATCAGGTTCGCCAATCTGAATGTTTATTATTTTATTTGTGGGTATTTCATTGCAGTTTGCTAAACTGAATAGCATAAGATTTAACATTTAATTAAATATTACTAATTTAAACACTTTAAAAATTGCATTCATGATAATTTATGTGAGGGGTCGGCAAGATTTAATTTTTGAGTATACGTTGTATATTACGTAAATAAAAAAAGAGTTTAAATGAACGTTCATCGGGCTTCAGTTAATAATTAATAATACTAGTGATTTTGCTGACTTTTTGATCATCTTTGGTAATAATAATTATTAAATTTATTGATTCAATTATTAAAAGAAAATTCCAGTTAAAGAATTTTAACCTTTTCATACGTTGTAAATATTTTTGAGAACATTATAATAATTTGTGCTTAATGGTGTTTTGGTTTAAAAATTAAAACAGGAAGGATAGGTAGATGGTAGGTTTAAATGCTTTGTTTGTCGTATTGTCGCAAGCTCCGTGCTTAATTCAAAAGCTGAGGTAGCCGACGCAATTAAAATTATACATTAAAATTAAAAAATTGACAGATTAAAAAATTTTAATTTTAATTAGAAAAAAAGGGGTATAGGGGTATTGCTACCACTCTCACATCAAAAAGTTAATTATCGCAACAACGTGGGGCTGAACTCAAATATCTCATCACAAAGTGATTTGGCGACCCGAACGTGGGACAGAACTAAAAATAAAATAGCACATCAACGTGAGGTTAAAGCAAAATAAATTAAGTAAAATTAAAGGAAACGAAAACGAAGGTTTTATTTTGAAATTAAAATAATTGTAGAGTAATAATAAAAATGGATAAAAGAATAAAGGAAATGAGAGAGACATTAAGAAATCAAGGAGTAGAAATAGGTTCACAGCAAAGTGTGATTTTACAGGACACATCAACGGAAGCTGCAGGAAGAATGTTGGAGGGAGTCAGAATGAAGAACACCAGTTCGCCCAAGATACAAGAATAATAGAAATGTTAATAGCACTAAATGACAAGATGAAGAAGAATGAACAGGCCATGGGGATAAAAATAAATGCGGAAAGCAAGGAAGTATTATGCAAAGGGGAATGCATCAAATGGGATGAAGAATTAAGAATAGATGGTGAATGTGTAAATATAAATCAATTTGAGGGTAATTTAGATGAAGAAAATGAAGATGTTAAGTGTGATATGAAAGGTGATATGAAAATAAAGTTAGGGCATTATTGAAAAAAAATTGAGAATTATAGGTTAAGAAAAATTATTATAGGTACATAAAGTCAGAATTGATATTGATAGGTGAAAATTTGAGATAGGATAAATTTCAGAGGGCTTATTGGAAATATTTGATGACAAAATGCATAGGATGGGTTAATAAAAATTAGAGGACATAAGTAAATAAAAACCTATTAGAAATAATAGAAAACAATAAAGCATAGGATAGGTTAATAATAATTAGTATAGGCTTAGGAAAAGTAGGAGTAGTATAGGTTGATGGAAATGGGAAGAAATAGGTAAATAGGAAATAGTTTATTAGAAATATTCGAAGAAAACAATATTTAATATAGCTTGATGTAAATAAGATAAGATATAGGTACATGGAAAAAGTTTAGATAAATAGGAATTGGAAGCTAATAGTATTCAATATAGGTGATGTAAGTAAGAAGAAGTATAGATAAATAGGGTAGATAAATAGGAAATAGTTTATTAGGAGATTATAAGTATTCAATATAGGTGTTCGTAAAATAGAACAGTATAGATAAATAGAAATTGAAATGTTAGGAGACTATAATACTTCGTGTAAATTTATGAGAAAAGAAAAGATATAGATAAATAGGAGTGGTTTATTAGAAATATGAAGAAATGATACTATGTAGTGCAAATTTATGAAAAATGGGAAAAGTATATGTAAATGGAAAAGGTATAGATAAATAGAAGTGGTTTATGAGAAATATGAAGAGATTATGGTACGTAGTATAAATTTATGAAAAATGGGAAAAGCATATGTAAATGGAAAAAGCATACATAAATAGAGATTGAAATATTAGTAGATAGTTATAAGTAGTGTAAATTTAGGAGAAATGGGAAAATTATAGATATATAGGAATTAGGAAGATGAAATACTTTGTATAGAGCTATAGAAATAGAAAGGGGCTTGTGTAAATAGTAATCATTTAGGAAATATCATAAAACGTTCGGAATGGATACGTGTATAGTTATAGTATAGGTTAGATTAGAATAGGAATAGGGGTGGAAAAATAATTTCGGAGTTTGTGTATACAGTAGAAAATAAAAACAAAATAATTTTGGACCAATGTGAATTTTGTGTTCACGTTGGGCGCCAAAAATAACATTAATCAAAAATTTTTTGTTTTAATTTGAAGAAAAATGCTGTGTTAATAAGATCATTTAGGGGTAGTTAGGACCAATAGTATAGCGCACTTCATATAAATTGCATGAGGGCTCAGCGTATTAAAAGGGAAAATATCCTTAACGTATAGTGTAAATTATATTAGATTTGATGTATATTTGGTTAGAAAGCTTATCAGGTTTATGTTAGCGTAATTTTAAGGAAGTTGAAATATTAGTTTCATTCTTTAAGCGTGTGTAAATATTCTTAATGTATGGTTTAGCATAATTTAGTAGAAACTTTAACCGTGGTATAACGTTTCAAAGCAATAGAATTGAAGAAGCATAAGAACTCAACAGGGAAATATTTTCTAGGTATTAATTATAACAAGATGTTTACAATAAACAAGCTCCAACGGTTACAAGTTCTGAGAGGGACATACAAACTTAAAACGTTCTGAGTAGTAATTTATTTCAAAGATCATAGGGCAACAGTGTAAACAAGCTCATAATAATTATATTTTCTACGAATGAGGTTGACAGTTTGAAACTGGTAGGATCAATATACAACAAGAACAGATGGTTTGTAGCATAACGATAGAGGGAGATGGAATTAACAGATGATAAAAGTTGGTTGACTTTGGAACGAACTATGAAGCAAGGACAGAGCAGAGTTTATAAGTACGAGTGAGAGGCAGTATGTTTGTATAAGATATCGATTTAAATATGGAAGGAGTAAGGTAGGGAGGCTACAGACAAGCTGATAAGGATGGAACAAAGAATGATTACTAAAGTATGTATTGATAAGAATAGGACGGATATAGGGTGTATATTAGTTAATAGTGGTGGTTTGCTTCAAGGACTATTGTAACGTGCATTTGAAAGACAGAGAACGAAGATTAGACTTCACAGATGGAAGTGAGGCAAGCAATAGTTAAGATTCAGTGAGGGTATGGTAGGAATAAATGAACTTATCAATAAAGTGAGTGAAAGAAAATTTCATACTTAGGAGAGAGCGAGGCAATGTAATACGCATGTTATAATGGGCGTGAGTTAACCAAGAAATTGAGCAGATAAAGCTGTTTTCGTAGTAAAATATTATTTTCGAGTGGCAAAATTCTTAGATTTAAAAGACTGTTGCTGTTCACGGGCAACAATAGAAGTAATTGTCGAAGACTAACTCGGATTTGGAGAATTCAGCGTCGGTTGAAAATTTTGTCCCGAAAAAGCGAGTTTGTTTGTAGTGGTGTATTTTCAAGGAATTTAATTGAAAAGAAGGCATTTTGGGCTATACAAACGCCTGGAAGTGGTGATGAAGTTCTCTTGTTTTTCGCCTCGATTTGAGTTGTCATCTACGTGAATGCTAGTAAACGAAATTACCGTTTGTATTTAACAAGTGTTAATAGTTTAAATTGCTTACAACTTACACAAGTTGGTGCAATGCTGTATCGGCGGTCTAAAAGAATTATGAAGTACGTTTAGAGAAAAATAAAACGAAGCTGTTTAGAAGCAATGTAAGTACATGTTGCTTTTTTTTCTTGTATTGTTGGTGCTAGTTAGGTACACGGAAAGAATAGAGAGTATATATGTATCAAGTCGATGGTTCACTGATGGCAATTGGTACTGTAGAGGAATTTGGAAAGTTTGGAGGTGCTGCTGATTGGCACTTAGAGAGATTTGGGTAGCTGATTGCCGTCCCAGATGGAATGAATCAACTTGGAGGGGATTCTTGAACGAGCAGTCGTTGATAAGGGCTATATCAGCAATGGTTTGATGTGTGGTGCTATTTTCAGCTAACTGATTTTTATAAAACATTGTCTTTTGTGGTTACTTGTGTATTATGACATTTTGTACATTTTTGGTGGATACTTTTTTTACTTCTATGGACAAAGGAATTTATTATTGAATTTTATTACAAATTATTTGAAAATATGTTAATGTAGGAATTTTTATTTATAAGATGAGGGAGTAGAATCTGTTTATGTACGAAGTGTGTAAATGTGTGTAAAAGTGCGTAAATTTGCACAAATATTTAAAAGGATTTTACTATGAGCTCATATTTAAACCAGGGGTTAAACCCAGTGACTTTCAATAGTTTATTTAGTCAGATGAGTAAAATTGTATATAGAAATATTTAATGAAAATGAATTACTAATCAAGGTGAATATATGTAATTAATGAATGTATGCAATAATAATTGGAAAAGTTTGCTGTGGGATTTTCTGTGTAAATAAATTATGATGGATTTTTATAGTCGAGTTTCTTTTATAGAAGAGTAGGGCAGTATTTTACAAATAATCGTAGAGCAGCCATGGCTAACTTCACTGATGAAGCTAAGTTTCTTTTTATTATAGACAAAAAAGCTGGGAATATTTTGGCGTCGGAAAGGAAGAGCATCACCAGGGAGTGAATTGCAGCATTTATATCAATTTTAGTGGAGTTCTGGTCCAGGTCAGCTTCGCAGTATTTGTGACGCCCAAATCGTGGGGCCTTACTACAAGGATAGAGTTCGCAGCAATATATATGCATATTTCTTTATGTTATTGTTCAAATTATACATTCTTGATTATTAATTTTGGTAATGTGTATCATGAAACTAAACAAATTAAAGATTTTGAGAAAAAGAGGTTTACTTGGAATATTAATTTGAGCGTTGTTTCCTGTCAAAAAACTTGACAATGTCAGATTTGATGGACAAAAATTGAAATTTAGGTTGATGTACCAGGGTGGTTTGAAAAGTTCGCAAAACGAAGGGGAAAATAAAAAAATTTGTTTTTAAAATATAGTTTATTTTTCAACATAATCTCCGTCAAGTTGAATACACTTCATCCAGCGATGTTCCAACCCATTATGCCATCACGAAAGCGCGATATTGCAAGGCTTCCAAAATAGTCGTCGACAGCTGCTTTCACTTCTTCGTCCGTGGAAAATTGTTTTCCCCCAAGGAAAACTTTTAGTCGTGGAAATAGGTGGAAGTCAGAAGGAGCGAAATCAAGCGAATAAGGTGAATGTTGCAACAGATTGTACTTCAGATCATTCAATTTTTGCATTGCTACTGCACTTGTATGTAGACGTGCATTATCCTGACGGATCTTCTTCTTACGCAATGCAGGTCTTTTTTCACGAATATTTTTATCCAGTTGGCCTAGAAGTTTAGCGTAATATTTACCGTTTATTGTTTGGCCCTTGGAAAGATAGTCAATTACTAGGACACCTTTAGCATCCCAAAAACTGATGCCATAACTTTTCCAGCCGACTTCACGGACATTGCATTCTTTGGTGGTGAAGAAGCCCTATGTCTCCATTGTTTAGATTGTTGCTTGGTTTCAGGGGTATAATAGTGAACCCAAGTTTCATCTGTCGTAACAAATCGTTGGACGAAATCGGTTTTATTGGAGTTAAGACGGTCTAAACTCTGTTGGCAAATTCTCTTCCTCTGAAATCAATTGTCAATATGTGCGGCACCCATCTTGCCGAAAGTAATCATATCATTAACTTTTTGGACGATTTCAGGCGTGGTGGCAATTTTTGGTCGTCCGCTGCGCGGGTCATCTTCTAGGCTCTCACGACCACGTTTAAATTCCGTCACCCACTTGTGCACAGTTGTAAATGATGGAGCGGAATCTCCTAATGTATCCTGCGTATCTTTATGTATTTCTGTTGCTTTCCAACTCTTTTCTACAAAATATTTGATAACAGCGCGCGTTTCAGTTTTATCCAACTTGAAAAACTCACAAAACTAACTTTACTTCATATAGCACCAAATTAATACTACTTGACAGAATAATGTCAAATTTATCATCTACGCACTAGATAGTTAAATTCCTCAATTGCATATATTTTATTTGAACTGATGCTGCGATCTGTGCTCCATTTCGCGAACTTTTCAAACCACCTTCGTATGATCTATACATAATTTAGATTTGTATACCTTTTTAATTGGCATTGCCCGTCCGGGTGATGCAATTGGTTATCGCATAGGCGGCCAAAGCCGAGAATACATGTTCAAATCATATCCCGAACCTTATACTTTCTATTTTACAATTACTGTCTTTCAAATTAAGATTATTTAGGCTTTTCATAAAAGTCAGAGTTATTATTTTATCTAATTATATATATATATATATATATATATATATATATATATATTGCTGTGATAAGGGTTTGTTTAAGGGTGCACGACATAGTGGAGGTCATTAGAGAATGAGTAATTAAAATAGGCAGCAGAAAATTGTAGTTATTTTAGGAAATAAGTAAGAAATAGAAGTAGATAGTAAGTAGGAAACACCCTGTGTACAAAGTAGAAATAGTTTTGGGCGACGCAGGAAAGACATAGGAAGACGCATAGTTGGCGTAGGAATGAGAAATACGAGTATTAAACGGATGGTAAAGATTAAATACCCTGTAGATAGTGTTCAGTTGACATAAGTAAAGCGAATAAGAATATTTTTCAGTGGAAGCACGCGTAGAAATGATAAAGTATAATTAGACACGCATTAAGAAAAGAGTCTCAGACGATTAAGTAATACGGAGGTGAAAATAGAGTTTCATGTAGCTAATATAATGCGTATAAAGATCTAACCATTTTGATAAGAGAAATGATTAAAATTGCGTGAATCGCATGTAAACAATGAAAGTTTAAAGTAAAATTGCATCAGTTGTTTATGGAAAGGCGACTATTCTATCAAAATACAGCATGTTGATAAGTGAAGACACCTGCAGGCAGGTGGGCATTATGAACGAACGCAGAGCATTACATCAGAAAATATTCGAAATGAAATTATTTGATTGGTCCGAAGCAAACGACAGGTTCTAGACCACACCACGGATGCAGTGGGGATTCGAAATTATATTAGCAAGCACCGCGATAAGAAAGTCAGTTTTGAACTCAATGAAGGCCCAAGTGCATTGCCAGTAATACTGAATAATACGTAACAAGTGGTACAAAGTGAAATAAATGAGTGTGTATATGAAAATTACCGTTTAAAACGTAAGTAGGATTATTTTATGAATTAATCGTAAACTAAGACATAAAAATAATAGGGCTTCGAGGTCTGAGGAAAATAGGCCAGAATGCTTGATGTTAAGAAAGATTACAATAAAACAATTTAAATGTCGAGGCGAAAAGAAGAACATAATCTTGAAGTATAGGGTGAACGAATTACAAATTTGAAGTCTATGGCAAGAATGATTAAAGTATAAAATTATAATTTAATGGTGTTGGTCCATAATGGTGATAAGTTGAATGGAATCAAAATTGGGGAAGATTAATTTCAATGGAAGCGTCGTCGTAAAAGATAAAACCAGGTCAGATTGTTAGTTATAAGGCATCTGTTTTCTACAAGAATTTTATTTTATTTTTAATATCAAATTGGCTAAATATTATATGCTTGTAAACAAGTCAACAAAGGGTTGAATACGTATTGAAATAATAATAAGAAAACGGATTTAGAATATTCTACATTTGTTGGTAAAGATAATGAGTTTTCTTTGGTGACTTTGGGTTTTTAGTACAAATTAAATAGTTGTTGATAAATGAAATTTATAGAGGTGAATTAATTTGAAAATGTATTGTAAATAACGTCAAAGCTGTACATAAAGCATTAGTTTCATTAAATGGGATCCAAACTTACTGAATTTTATAATTACAAATATATGCTAGCCGAGGTCATAAGATTGAAATAGTACAGAGGAGGAGCCACAAATTAAGTAGGGCAGAGATAACCCGCAAAGGCGGTAACCTGTTGAATTTTGTCATTGGTCGATAAAGTTGTTTATGATAAACTCCAGTTGATAGCAACGTTAAGAAACAGCTGGAGGAGGAAATAATCACAAGCTGTAGGAAAGATTAAAATGGTGGTTCAATAATTTAATTTAGTATTATAGCAATTAAAATAAATAGGTCGCTCAACGTAAGGACACGTGATATTACAGAAAAATAGGTCGACCCACTAACAGGAGTATTACAGCAAATAATATGTCGACCCAACGAAGGGCTCGTAAATTAAACCACAATAAACTGAAATTAAGAGGGCTCGTAAATTAAACCACAATAAACTGAAATTAAGAGGGCTCGTAAATTAAACCACAATAAACTGAAATTAAGAGGGGCTCGTAAATTAAAACACAATCAAATAAACTGAGATTAAGAGGGGCGAATTAAATTAAAATAAATTTTAAAGTACGATTGTAAGATTTTATATAAATTAATTAAACTAAACCGGGATTTGAAAAGCTTCAATTAACAATAGTGAAATTTGTACAGTAATTTAAAGTTAGATAAATTTTAGTATTTAAAAGTTTAGCATATAAATTTAATAATAATGGACAAGAAAATACGGGAAACACGGGAGGCTTTGAGACAACAAGGAGTAGAGATAGGATCCCAGGAGAGCGTTATAATTCAGGAAACCAGTTCCAGTGAAGAGAGGCGAACTTCACAAGAAAATAAGATGTTGGATATCTTAATGGCATTGAATGAAAAGATGGATAGGAGTGAGCAAGCCATAAATGCAGTTAAAATAAAAATGGATGAAAACAATGAGAAATTGGAGGGTAAAATTAAGAATCTTAGTGATGGACTGAAAGAAGCAAACCATAATATCGCGGAGATGAAAGCACAATTGAATGAGAGAGTTGGTAGAGTTTCTGAGGAGATAGACGGTTTATGGGATCATATTTCTTTAATCAAAACGAAACGAGAAGAGTTCGAAAGTGAGTCCAACAATAAAATTAAGAATTTAAATATTAAGTTAAATAAAATTGAAGAAAATTGCGAAACGGAATTCAGATCAATAAATCAAGAGATAAATAATTTAAAAAGCAATCCAATAAACTTTAATAGGGAACCAATTAAGCTAATGCAAACGAATCTTTCAATGGAACAATTTACGAAATTTTACGGGGACGGAAAAGTAAACCCTAAGATATTTCTGAAAAATTTTAAAATGTTGATACAGGGATACACAGATGAATTATTCAAATTAAATTTAATCAGGGCAATATTAAAAGGGAATGCTAAACAATGGTACAATCTAGTTGAGGATGAGATAGAAACGTTTGAACAGTTTGAAAGCAAATTTCTACGTCAATTCTGGAATGACAACCAGCAAAATCGAATTCAAAATGATTTAATTATGGGAAGATACGATTTGGCGAAAGGGATAACGCGAGAATCATATGCGATTGAGAAATTTACTGTAGCGAAGCAATTGGATCCTCCTTTAGAAGATAAAATTATTATAAAGTATTTAGCAAGTCATTTTAATGCGGAAGTAAAGCGATACATAACGACGCAAAACATAGTGGATAGAGACACGTTTATTGATTATTTGCAGAGATATGATGATTTGGAAAATGATGATGAAAGGAAAAGAAATTTAGGGATCGACGCACGAATTTCATAAGGAATAATGAGACTAGAATAATTATCGAAGGAACAGGTATAATTATGATCGCGGAAGAAATTTTAATGGGGAACTATGGAAACTTTAATAATGATTTTAGGCAGAACAGGGATAATGGTCAGACACCAAGGCAACGAATAGAGAGAACGAATCATGAGGGAAACAATGGAGTAATGAATAGACAGGAAAAGGATGATCGACGGACACCAGCAAGAAATATTAATAGTGTGGAATTAAGGAACACGAATTGCACAGATACAGGAAGAATGAGTCAGGCAGGACCTTCGACGCGAGATCAGGATTTTTGAGTACGGACGAACCAAGGAAAATTCTACGGATTAACGGATATGAGCACCAGCGCGAGTTTATTAAATATGAAATGGATAATGAATTAGGAAGACTTGAGAGAAACTTATTACCAATAATTAATTTAAAGGTGGAAAATAAAATAGTTAAAGTATTAATTGATACTGGAGCAGAGGCATCACTTGTAGCGGAAGAATTTGTTAAACGAGAGAAATTGGGGATAAAGCGATAAAGATAGCAAGGTGTAATTTAGTGGCACCAAATAATAAGAGATTTAGTGTAATAAATGAAATGGTAATTCTGAGATGTGAAATGGGGATAGAATATGGGAAAATGAGTTCATGGTGGTACCTGGACTGAAGATAGATGTTATATTTGGGATGAATATGATAGATAAGTTGGGGTTGAAGATAAATGCGGAATGCAAAGAGATTGAGTGTAATGGGAAATATATTAAATGGTATGAAGAGGGAATATAGTAATAGAAGATGACTGTGTAAATATTAATCAGTTTAGTGAAGAGATAAATAATGGGGTAATGAAAGTGAAGAGATTAAGTGTCCAGATGATTTAAAAATAGGGTGAATGTATTATTGAATAAGCATTCAGAATTAATTGGGTCAAAGTCGAGAATTGCCAAGGGTTATGTGCACAAGTTAGAAGTAATGAATGAGGAACCGTTTAACAATAAGATATATCATATTCCAGTAGCATATAGGAATAGAGTGAAGGAAGAAATTGAGGAAATGTTACGTCAAGGCATTATAGAAAACTCCAGTACACATTTTGTGAATCCATTAGTCGTCGTGAAGAAAAATGATAATAGCATTAGGTTATGTTTGGATGCAAGAGAGATAAATAAGCGAACGAAGCCGCAATACAATTGTCCACCAACGATGGAAAGCATATTAGCAAGAATAGGTAATAAGAAAATATATAGCAAATTAGACTTAAAGAATTCATTGTGTTTGATTCCATTAGCGCGTGAATCAAGGAAATATACGGGTTTTTCGGTAGAAGGAAAATTATACCAATTTAGGGTGGTCCCGGTTGGTTTGTCCTCGAGCACGGATGCATTAGAGAATGTGATCAAGAATATTTTGGGACTGTATGAGGAATTTAGTATCCACTATAAGGATGAAATATTAATATTTAGTAATAGTGTAGAGGAACACTACGTACATTTAGAGAGAATAATATTAGAATTAGATATAGCAGGTTTAAGGTTGAATTTAAGGAAGTGTGAATTTTTCAAAGTAGGGTTAGATTTTTAGGATATAGGATAGATAATAAATATAGGATTGAAAAATATAGATTAAAAGGACCCAGATTTAAGAGTGAAAAGGGGAAGTTGAAAATAGATAAATTGAATTGGCCCATGCAAGGACAGATGAATAGATAAAAGGAAATGTAAAATAAATTATGAATAGGTAGACATAGAGAAATAGAATAGGATTTGAACATAAGAATAGGCATAGGTAGGAATAGTATAGTATAATAGGACATAGGTATGGGATAAATAAAATGTAAATATGAGTTTAATAATGAAAAGGTTGAATTTCAATATGGAAATAAAATATAATAATTTCATACCAATGTGAGTTTAAGTTCACGTTGGGCAACAAAAAAGGACATGGATATAAAATTTTATATTTTAATTTGGGGGAATTATGCTGTGATAAGGGTTTGTTTAAGGGTGCACGACATAGTGGAGGTCATTAGAGAATGAGTAATTAAAATAGGCAGCAGAAAATTGTAGTTATTTTAGGAAATAAGTAAGAAATAGAAGTAGATAGTAAGTAGGAAACACCCTGTGTACAAAGTAGAAATAGTTTTGGGCGACGCAGGAAAGACATAGGAAGACGCATAGTTGGCGTAGGAATGAGAAATACAGTATTAAACGGATGGTAAAGATTAAATACCCTGTAGATAGTGTTCAGTTGACATAAGTAAAGCGAATAAGAATATTTTCAGTGGAAGCACGCGTAGAAATGATAAAGTATAATTAGACACGCATTAAGAAAAGAGTCTCAGACGATTAAGTAATACGGAGGTGAAAATAGAGTTTCATGTAGCTAATATAATGCGTATAAAGATCTAACCATTTTGATAAGAGAAATGATTAAAATTGCGTGAATCGCATGTAAACAATGAAAGTTTAAAGTAAAATTGCATCAGTTGTTTATGGAAAGGCGACTATTCTATCAAAATACAGCATGTTGATAAGTGAAGACACCTGCAGGCAGGTGGGCATTATGAACGAACGCAGAGCATTACATCAGAAAATATTCGAAATGAAATTATTTGATTGGTCCGAAGCAAACGACAGGTTCTAGACCACACCACGGATGCAGTGGGGATTCGAAATTATATTAGCAAGCACCGCGATAAGAAAGTCAGTTTTGAACTCAATGAAGGCCCAAGTGCATTGCCAGTAATACTGAATAATACGTAACAAGTGGTACAAAGTGAAATAAATGAGTGTGTATATGAAAATTACCGTTTAAAACGTAAGTAGGATTATTTTATGAATTAATCGTAAACTAAGACATAAAAATAATAGGGCTTCGAGGTCTGAGGAAAATAGGCCAGAATGCTTGATGTTAAGAAAGATTACAATAAAACAATTTAAATGTCGAGGCGAAAAGAAGAACATAATCTTGAAGTATAGGGGTGAACGAATTACAAATTTGAAGTCTATGGCAAGAATGATTAAAGTATAAAATTATAATTTAATGGTGTTGGTCCATAATGGTGATAAGTTGAATGGAATCAAAATTGGGAAGATTAATTTCAATGGAAGCGTCGTCGTAAAAAGATAAAACCAGGTCAGATTGTTAGTTATAAGGCATCTGTTTTTCTACAAGAATTTTATTTTATTTTTAATATCAAATTGGCTAAATATTATATGCTTGTAAACAAGTCAACAAAGGGTTGAATACGTATTGAAATAATAATAAGAAAACGGATTTAGAATATTCTACATTTGTTGGTAAAGATAATGAGTTTTCTTTGGTGACTTTGGGTTTTTAGTACAAATTAAATAGTTGTTGATAAATGAAATTTATAGAGGTGAATTAATTTGAAAATGTATTGTAAATAACGTCAAAGCTGTACATAAAGCATTAGTTTCATTAAATGGGATCCAAACTTACTGAATTTTTATAATTACAAATATATGCTAGCCGAGGTCATAAGATTGAAATAGTACAGAGGAGGAGCCACAAATTAAGTAGGGCAGAGATAACCCGCAAAGGCGGTAACTTGTTGAGTTTTGTCATTGGTCGATAAAGTTGTTTATGATAAACTCCAGTTGATAGCAACGTTAAGAAACAGATGGAGGAGGAAATAATCACAAGCTGTAGGAAAGATTAAAATGGTGGTTCAATAATTTAATTTAGTATTATAGCAATTAAAATAAATAGGTCGCTCAACGTAAGGACACCTGATATTACAGAAAAAATAGGTCGACCCACTAAAAGGAGTATTACAGCAATATATATATATTATAATGTATAAGGGAGCTACCAAGAGTTCTAAGGGTTGTTTAGTACAAGGTAGTATATGCCAAAGAAAAATAATCCACATATTTGATCACATAAACTTAAAATTGTATGTTTGCCGTATTTTACGTATACTAAAATACCATTCAAAATGGTAGTTGAAATTAAGTGCCAAAAGGTAATACAGTATTGCCCGAAATAAACAGTACTGAAATTGTAATTGTTTTGTATATTTAAAAAATACATATTATTGACACTTTATTATATGTTCTAAATGTGCACCTCCTCGTTCGAGACAGACTTCATAACGATGTTCTAAGTTTCTGGTCATGTTATTGAATAAGGGTTGTCTCAGGGCTGCGAAGAAGACTCTAACGGCATCCTTTAATTCATCGATGGTTTGTGGTGCCCGTTTGAAAACGGCATTTTAGCCATGCCCCAAATGTATGCGTCTGGAGGTGTGAGGTCTGGAGAATGTGAAGGATAAGGAAGTCAGTAAATCGTGATATGAATTTGCTTGGAAAATGTTCTTGAAGAAATTGACGAATTGCGGCAGCAGTATGGCAAGTTGCCCCGTCCTGCTGAAAAAATTGGTTTCGAAATGCCAAGTTACGTGCACGACAGAATTGACGTAGATCAGGGATAAATCGTGTTAAAATTTGTCTGTACCTCTGTTGATTAAGTGTGACTTGCCTACCATTCTCTTCGATAAAGTACGGACCAATGATTCCGTGTCCGGAAACAGCACACCAGACACTCACTTTTTCACTATGTAAAGGAACCTCTTGAACCTCATCGGGTCTGGCAAAGCCCAGAAATCGATTTGTGCGACGATTCACATAGCCTGACAAGTGAAAATGTGCTTCGTCTGAAAACCAAACATTTTTCAAAAATTCAGGATTTTCATACTGTAACGCGAGAATTCTGGCGCAATATTCCACTCTACTGCGATAATCCCGAGGATGTAGTTGTTGATGTACCTGAATCACATACGAAAATGTACCCAGCTCCTTCAGGATTCTTTGAAAGGAAGTTCTTTTAAATCAAGTTGTAACGCTGTCCTTGCCTGGCTGACTTTCGGATTTTCTAAGATATGCTCAAAAACACGTTCATGGTTATTGTTGTTGTTAACTGTCCTGGGACGCCCCGAGTTTCCTTTTCGTTGGCACAATACACTACCTGTATTTCTAAACTTTTCAATAACCTTCAAAATTACAGCATTACTTGGAGAACGTTTATTAAACCTTTGTGTGAATTGATCAGACACGTATAGCAAACTTGCACCATTACGTCGGCCGATTCCGTATGAACGAAAATAATGCTCTACCAGAAACACTTCTTCCTCTGTACTTAACACCATTTTTAACAATTAGGCCCTACTAATTACTTGTTTGAGGTTTACTTGACAGGTCTATACTAGCTAACTTGAGTGTGACAGCGCACGCATAAAAACACCGCCAACTTAGTTTCAGTACTGTTTATTTCGGGCAATACTGTATTAAAATGACTGAATGACGTAGTGAGATGTACAGTGCTCAAGGGTTTATACCGAGTTTGAATTTTAAAGGCCATTGAAGTACATTTGCCGTCCAGAAACCGGATGCGTCTATGGATGTTTATTATCAACCACGCATCCAGGGTCCAGTGTGATTATTTTGGTTTTTCATTTTAAATAGAATCAACTTTTGGACAATATTTATAAACTCAAAATTATTAGTTATAACAAACTCAAATGTGATTGGTGAAATGTAAATATTTAGGACAAATACTAGAATTATATGTGAAATGAAAGTGTAAAAGGACATGAAATATGGTATGTGCGACACAAACGAAATGTTAGGATGTTATTGGACGATTTAGTTATGTACTTTAAAGTGTAGTAGGCAAAAAAGTTAAAATGGTCGCCTTGGAAAGTAAACAACGGGAGTTCATTTCGAAATTTATTTGTAAAAAGACGTGTTTTTCAAACTGTGCTAATTTGTATTACGATTTTAAAAGAAGTTAATAAAAGTATTTGTTTTTAAAGAGTTTTTAATGAGTATAGAAGTGTAAAGAAGCAACAGCAACGAAAGTAATAAGTGTAAAGAGTAGTGATTGTGCGACGGCAAACGACGGAAAAATCATATGGATTTGGATTTGGATAGCGATATTAGGCAGCAGGACATCGAGAGGAAATATATAAGGAACGAAGCTGGATTTGGATAGCGATTAATAGATTTGTAGCAGGACATCGAGGGGAAATATATAAGGAACGAATTTAGATTTGGATAGCGAGTTATAGCGATATTAGGTAGCAGGACATCGAGAGGAAATATATAAGGAACGGAGCTGGATTTGGATAGCGATTAATAGATTTGTAGCAGGACATCGAGAGGAAATATATAAGGGAAAGAAGTTGGACTTGGATAGCGATTTATAGATTTGTAGCGGAGGCATCGAGCAATTTGAATTAGGACGACGAGTAGATTTGGATAAGATACGAAGAAGCGGACGGATTACTTGAGAACACGAAGAGCGGAATTTAGAAGAGAGACAATTGGTAGTGGAGGATTAAAAAGCAGGAATTAGCACAGGGGAAGTTACAGCACAGGGTATTCAAAATTCTAAATTAGGGTTAATAATTTCAGGTATTGGGGAGCAGATAAAATTAAAGGACTACACCTGGAAGCGGCACTAAAATTCGATCAGTTAGGACAACAGTGTAAAGACGCATACGGTGACAAGGATTTTGAGCCAGCAGTTAGAGCGGCCAAGAACGGAGTATAGACCAGGTGAGTGCTGATATATCTTAAAACGTCAAAAAACAGTCATATAATTTTGGTAGTAATTCAATTTGGCACAAAGCAACGTTGATCTTAATAAAATTTTGGCATATTCAAAGTAAAGTAAAAATTTAGTACTAAAACAAAAGATTGTGCACGTTGGTTGGACTTTGCTCATCTACTTATAACAGAACTCACTATAAGTAGTTGAACACCCTGAGATATAAGAGCTTAAATAGTCGAGGCATTGAAATAAATAGTTAATTAAAGAACCAACCAAACGTTGCAAGTACGGGGCGTGCATTAGGTGTGCACATTTCAAAAAAGGCGCTACAAAAAGGGGTAAAATAAAAATAAAAATTTAAGAATAAAGAATAAAGAGTGATTGACAGTGAGTGAACAGAAAGTAAGGGAGGGAAAGTAAAAGGAAGATTTAATAATATATATGTATATATATATATATATATATATATATATATATATATGTATATATATATATATATATTGATGTGATAAGAGGTCATTTAAAGGCCATGGAACAATATATCCTATTCATACAACATCCCAAAATCCGAGAAAAATAAACAAATTTTTCTAATACTAAATACTCCTTTTCAATGTTGAAACGCTCTGTATATAGTGCTTCAAAAAGCTTGACTTATGTTATATAATGTTATATAATAGTATAGTACGTAAGTAAAATCCGCGAAAATGCAAATCATCCCTTGATACTAAAAGATATTTAAAACAAATTCCAAAACAAATTATGTATGTTGAAGAATTTGTGGAAATACTCCACTATAACTATGAAATACCATTTTAAAAAGCGGTATAAAATATACGAAAACATCCGTGCTCTTCAAAGTACTTTTCAATTCATTTTAAAACTTTATTTTATAACAAGGTTGGAAGTGTTTAACGAGAAACGTGTGTTTTAGCTTCAAAATTGCATTTCATTTTTCTATATTTTTCGAAAATCTACTTAATTTTCAAATAGTAAGAACAACCAATAAACCAAATTGTAAATATAAGCAAATGACAGAGAATATAAATGAACATCCTAACTAGCGAGATTGTAAGGCAAAATCAAGACATTTAAGGATCATAAATCAGGTGGGGCGACACGATAACAGGCTGTTACAGATAAGCATTCTTATTCATTCTTTGAACTATATCAATTAACGAAAAATAGTAAGATATTTATGATCTAATAAATAAAAGCTGACAGCTATTTAAATCGCAATATAGCGCAATTGCGATGAAATTATACATCCTCTATTAATCAGAACAACTAGAAAATGATCAAAATTTTTGCAGAGTTAATGACATAGGAATCTTATTATATAAACCGAAAAATAAACAGGAATAAAATCACTTGCCGATGATCTTTTTATCGGTCACCTACGAATTGTGATTATATTAAATTACGTTCAAGTTCAATTAAATATTTGAAATATTTGTCAAGAAACCTTGCATCATAATGTTCCACATTTCTTTAGTAAGCTTCTGGAAACAGATAAATTTGTATATAAAGAAGCGTTTATCAAATAAAGATGGATTCATTCATTAGATTTCAAGAAGTTCATTCAGTAATTTGATTCGATCGCGAAATGTTATTTTAAGTCGCAAGCGGTTGCTATGCGGAAATAGTATTTGAGTATGCAGTAAGCATATTGTAACTTAATAGTGGCAAGATTGCAATGAATAAAGAAGCAATGTTTTAAACGTAACTTACAACGAAAAATGAGAATTATTAATTACAAAAGGGAAAGTTCTTCAGGATAACGCTATTTTTAAAGATTTTATTAAAAAATCGAGAGGAAGATTTAACCAAAAATGTACTTTGGTAATTGCTGTTTGAACTGAGAATTTTTAATATGGAGAATCAATCTTGTAAGCTGATTTGACGTCAATTAAAAATAAGAAGATATTTTATTACGAGAAGCGTTTTTGTGGATTCTGCAAGTATCATTTTTAGATTTATTTTAACTGATTTAAATTTATTATAAGGTATAATAATAAGTGTTAATCATATAATATTTTTATGTAAAGGGTTTTACCAGGAGAATTTGTGATCAGAGTTCGAAATACTTTGACCTTTTAATAGATTATCTGTCAAAGATTTTTTCTGGCAAAAACAAATCTTACAAGCGTGGAAATAATCATAACCAGGTAAACCATCCTCAAAAGAATAAGTTTAATTCTGTAAATTTAAAATAAGGTAAGCAATTTTTGTTTGTAATCAAAACTTCTTAGAAATTATTTTATGTTTGAACGAAACAATGTTGTAAGTGTTCTAAATGCTTTTGTATGAGAGAGAATATTTAATACTGTATAAATGCTTTGTAATATTGCTGTGTTTAACTTCATTTTGAAAAACTTCGTCAGTTCCGTTAAGCTAGCCTGGCAAAGTTAAAAAAGGAAGGTAAGTAAACCATTTTAAGTTTTACAAATTGCTGTATCTGTATCACAGTACCTTTTTAGTAACGACCAACGCAGGCCATTATCACAGGTTCAAGTCCTGTCCAAGACCTTGTATTTTCCATCTTTCAATTACTAGCTCGATTTGAAATGATCATTTCGGCTTTGCATAAAAGTCTAAGCGATTATTTCATTTTATTCACTGTAAGACGATAGTATTTATCAACTTACCTTGTGTAATTAATTATCTAAAATATTTATATATATATATATATATATATATATATATATATATATATATTGACGTAATAAAGAAGTTGAAGCCCAAATTCTACAAATAAAGCCTACTCAAAGATAAAAGAATCTGAAAAAATGAAAATTTCCGAAAATTTATGGTTAAACTCTGTATAATACAAGCGTCCTTTTGTTCATGTACAAGCGAAAAATCCAATTCCGCGTGTATAAATAATCACCCTGTATGATATAAGCGTATTGGAAATGCATAGCAAATAATGTAAAAATGATTATTTTTAAGATACTTTAAACCGCATTAAATGCGAATGCAAATCGAGCCATTTATTTCAACTTGTTAATTATCATATAAAAATTGCATTTCCCGTTGCATGACCTAGAGTAGGAATCATATTAATCTTGTTAAAAAATAATGCTTTAATCCTAAATTAAAACACATTTTCCCGCGAAAGCAAATATTTTCTATAAAAATGCAGCTCGTTTGCATTAGAAAGTAGTTAAAGCTTTAAATTAATCGTATAAATTAACTTTTTATATAATAAATTCATTTTAATAAAACATGTTCTCGAATTTTCGAGAGGAATAAAATATGTCATAAACTCATTTATTCTAAGAAACAGCAGGAACATTGAAAACGGATAAAGTTAATAAGAATTATTTGCTAGCTTTTGCGGTCACTGTAGGAAAGATGCGATGCGACACAATAACCTTGGGAGTTAGAGTAGGACGGACAGCGCACGTCACTATTATAAATCAATCATACGATCGGCGCTAATGAATTATTCTGAAAAACCTTGCATCATTATGGTGTACTATGTTCCGTACGGAGCTAGGACAATATAGAAAAGAAATAATTTTTATATATAAACCGGAACTTTGATTAAAGAGATTCATTCATAAATTCGATCCCAAAAATGTTAGTTTGAAGAGATTGTTTTAAAGTATGCATTAAGTATGCCGTAATTTAATGATTACAGTGTAACAAAAGAATAAAGAAGTCATTCTTAAAATGCAACGTTGATGATAAAATTAAACGTAACCTGCATATAAATATAGAGGTTATTAAATATAATGAACATGGAAAATTCTTCAAGATAAAAAGCTATTTAAAAATTAACTTAAATAATTAAGCTGAGGATGCACATTGGTTTTTAGATGGAGATATAAATAATATGATTATCTTGTAAACTGGGATTTGAACGTCAATTTAAAATAAAGCCAAAAAGCAGAAGATATTTAATTACGAATTAAAGAAGCGGTTTGTGGATTTTTGCAAGAATTACTTTTTAAAATATTCTTTCTAACTGATATTTGAGTATTTGTCGCTTAGTTTAGTCTTAATCATATAATATTTTTTTGTAAGCATCTTTACCAGGAAAGTTATGATTACAGTTCCAAACACTCTGACCTTATTTATAGACTATCTGTCAAGGATTTTTTGGTCACAACAAACCTTACAAGCGTGGGAATAAAAAAGTCAGATAAACTATCCATAAGAGATTTTAGCTTTGTAAATTTAAACCTAAATAAGGTAAGAGACATTTTGATAATTAAATAAATATTTGTTAGGACTAATTTTATGCTTGAAAAAGATTATGCTGTAAATATTCTATATTTGTTGTATGAGAGAAAATATTGTATACTATATAAATGCTTTGTGCGATTGCTGTGTTTGACTTCCTTTGTGAACTCCGTCACTTTCATTGAGCTAACCACGCAAAGTGAAGTTAGAGAGGAATAGAAACAATTTGCTGTATCTGTATCACAGCACACTTTTAGCGGGGCACCAACGCCGGCCGTTATCACAGCAAGGATATATATATATATATATATATATATATATATTGAAATGATAAAGCTGCACGTTGATATAATTAGTCTTCTTCTTATCACCACCTCTCTGTGTACTTTAATGTCCTGAAATTTTAAATCTGCCTCGGCTAGCCCAGTTCAATTCACACAGAGTGCACAACGTTACGATAATCAAATAGTTTACCCCCTTTTTCATAAAACTTGATCTGATTTGAATGATAAAACGATATCGATTAATATTTGTATAATGAGAAAAGAAAAATGATTTACACTTCACAGCTTAATCTGTTTGACTGTATGATAAAATTAACCCCTGAATCAAATAACAATAAATTTTACATTATTTTTCTCCAAAAATTGAAACTCCCTTTTCTTATTTTAAAGCCAGCAAAATGCCGTTTGTACTCTACTAGAACTTTCTCTGAACATTCAAGATATTTCCTTGTTTACGAAATTTTTCAGGTATCAAAATTAATTTTTGTTGACTCCTTACATAAATTATTCAAGTTTAAAATATTTCAAAAATACTAAGTAGAAAATAATGCCTTAATATGATCAATGTTCAAATATAATAAATAGAAAATAATATCTTATACAAGATAGTTCTGACCTGTAGTTTTCCTTGGGCGTAGTACCCCAATATTGCTTTTAGTTGAGTTGTTTAGTCTCCAAGTTCTACCCCATTGAATGTGATCTGCCTTAACTTTTCATAACGTCGTAATGTCCTTAGATTTATACTTAGATTTATTCTTAGAGTTTTCTTAGAATTTTCTTAGAGCCCTGAATTATGAATATTTAACCTAAATCAATTAATAAATATCTACTTACGTTTTCTAGGGAACGGCCAAGCTTTGTCTCATATATTTTCACTATAATTAATTCAAAATATTTTATAACATCACTTTTCGCAATTCTTTTTATTGTTTAACTCGAATATTTACTCGACGCGTAAATTCTTAAGTATCAGTGATGCAGCTTGTACGTGGTTCAAACCTGCCACATTATATAGCCTACGCCCCCTTTAAATTCATTGGTTTATCTGAGCTGTTGTTCAAAGTGTATGACCAACCATCGATTGTTATGGATATTCTTGGGCTTTCATAGGTTTATCACTGATATTGCCTTATAGGAACGGTCCGTTGATCACATAGGTACTCGTATGTTTCTGGTTTGTATTTAATGTATAGCGTCTGTTTTTGATGTTGCTACAGGACTTTCTAATTCGCTTTGGTACGTAATTTCACTTATGCCGTTGTTTGTCAAGATAATATTGCGATCCTTATACAGGGTGTTAAATGTTTGCTCTTTGCATAATATACAAATTACGTATTTTTAATGCTAAATAAATGCGGTTTTCTAACTCCTAGTACTATTTACATGTATTGGGTAACCATTATGACTCAATATATCTCTAAATAACCCCTTATCATAGCAATATATATATATATATATATATATATATATATATTTCTCTGAATTCTTCCTTGGGCTGTTATCGCTAACTAATTCGAGTCTCACTGTTGGGAACGTCATTAATTTTCTGAAGTTTACTAGTAGTAACGCCCCTCCGTTGAGCGCCATTACTTCTCTGAATTTTCTTGTTTGGAGCCCCACGGTTGGAAAGCCATAATGCTCTGAAGTCAACGACGTTGACCTATTACTCGTGCCCCACGATTGAGTCGACATAAATTCTGCGAAGACTACCTATGATTTAAGCCCCACAATTTGGGCTGCCAAAATACTCTGCAGTTTTCTCTGGAGTTGACGATATCTTTCCTTAATTGAGCCAAACTACTGCCAGCTTTTAGCTATAAATACCTAAAATAAGTTTTCCACGGCTGCTCAGCTGCTATCTGAAATATACTACCATACTATTCTACAAAACCAAACGCGGCTACAGCAACGATTTAATCATAGAAAAATTCTACACCAAAAATCCTCATCAATTCTTATTTCACACAGTGGTTAAATTACAAACATTTTCCTTTAAAAAAATTGGTTCAAATAACACGAGTTCGAACTGCAATTCTCGCGTTATCAAAGCGGATTAGCAAACTAGAAAACACGCTATCAAATAATAGTAGGATCCATTATTTTGACAAGTCTTTAGATGGGAAACACAAGAGAAAGCAGTTATGCGTTATCGGAATGTTTAACAAATTAACGGATACCTAAAACAAGGTATTGCCTATTTAATTTATCGAATAAATTTTCGTTTTAAAACCAAAATGGATTTCAGTTAAAATTATGTTAAAGCGGGCTTATTCTGAACACCATATAGGGTATTGTTGGAGAATTTAAGAATAAAAATGGAATTTATTCGAGCGGGTAATAACTTAACCAGGGGAAAAATGGTATTTAATTTATGTTGAAAAATAAACGTAACACAGTTATAATGCAAAATTTTTGACATACTAATACGTTCTAAATATCTAAGCTATATTGCCACCAAGCAAACATAGGACCTGGAATGTGTGTCCTTAGTATCACTGCTTGCTAAGAAGTACACTCAGAGTAGAAAGCTTTTATTTGTCAAATGAAATATTTGTAAGGTTAGGTAATTAGTATTCAACATTAATGGCATTATTGTATTTTTAATATTTAACAATTTTATCAATGACATGACATAATACACACCATGGAATTTGTTTAAAAATGCTTTCTTCCCGCAGTGTACTTTGAAACAAAACGCTTTCTGATTGGTTCCATATGTTATTGTTAGAAAATAGTTCACATATTTTCAAGGTCCTATGTTTGCTTGGTGGCACTCTAAATAGATGTGGTCCAAACACGCTTCCTTGTAGGACTCCTGCAAAAAGGTTTGCTAGTTTTGACAGACATGCCTTGTCAAAGGCTATCCTGTTCTTTAACTCTAAAGTAGGCTGCAGACATGCGATTATTAACTTACAACAATTGTTTAGACGTTGCATTTTACCTATTAAGATATCAAAGCAGAAGCAAGAGTTTAACAATACAAAGATTGTTTTTTGCCGTTTACAATGGATTGTCCAATGTCATATATAACTTTCAACAATGTTGTGTTTGTACTATAAATGGAACGAAAGTGAGATTGATACACATCCTATATATTATTTTTACCTAAAAATTCTAACACAACTAATTCTGCACATTTTGAAATTAAATCGGTATTTTAAGCTTTAATGTGTTATATTAACATAAAAAAATATGCGAAAAGCGCTGTTTTACGTTATCTGAACTTTATAAAGAATTAAAAATTTGCTTAAACGTAAATTTTATAATAATTATTTTATGTGTATATAAGAAAATATTTTTTGCTACAATGTTAATTTTTCAATTTATCATAGTTTTTCTCGCATTCACAAAATCAGGAAAATTTAAAAATAAATACATCAGGCAGTAGTTAAAAGTAAAAGCATTTTGAAACAAATGCATAATTTTCTATTCATTTAATTTAAAATTATAGAACAGTTAACCGTTACTCAAAAATAGTTCAAACTATTTTTCAAACATTATAAGCTGTGTAATTCGTTTTTATACTTATTACGAACTTAAATTCAAACCTTTGGCAGGCAACGTTAACAAATTTAATTTAAAATAAAAATTGGTTTATATATTATTAAACTCGAGAGTTTTTTTAGAAATAGCAAGAACACATTTTTGAGTAAAAAATTGTTTATTTATGGAGTAGTCAAATATTGTAAGAATTTTTTAATGATAACAATTTAACATTTTTAATATCCAACTGCTAAGAAATCTTATTAATTAACCACTTACCTTCTATTTTGTTTTACAAGTTGAATTGAACCTGCAATTCATAAATCACAACACCAAGTGCAAAACTGCACTCTTGAATTCCTACATAATTTTTCTAATTTAAAATTCACTAAATTTAAAATAAGCAGCGTAACTCGAACGTGTTGTAGAGTTCAACCCCCTCATCACAACTGTCATAATGTAGGTGACTGTGACATAACCAAAACACGCTTAATTCGAACACTATTTTTTATATGGTAACCATTTTTTAAATCTTCCGAGGTCGATTATGTTTACAGGGAAGGTCGTCTATATTTAAAAAAAATAATTAAAAATTTTACGTACTTGTTATGATAGTGATAGAGTTATCGTTTCAGACTGTTATATCGATTAGAATGGCGTCCGGACGCTCGCGCCGGTCGCTAGGGTGCAGTGTGGAAAGAGTACGTTGGGGCGCTAGTTGCGATTCGGGATTTGACTGAAATTGCGCTTTGAATGATTTTTCCATTTATATATCATACATTGCCTTTTCGGTGACTGAAAAGTGAGTACTTTATTCAATAGGTCGTATTCTCGTAACGTAAGAGCGAAGAAGCAAGAATAGTTTTCGAAGCTTTCCAAAAACGCGTGTATTGTGAAACTGGTCTAAAGTAAATAAGCTTTTAGAATTCCATGATAACATTTTGTAAACACAGTTAATTACAGTGAAATAACGAGTAGAATAGTTTTATAAACAATAAAAGATCCAGAAATACGAAAAAGAAATTGTTTGCTATTACAGCACTTGCATGACAAACATTTTGGTTTGAAAAAGCAGAATTATTTTTAGAGATCATATAAATCCTATAACACGCGATTTTCTATTTACCGTCTTCGACTTTTATGCCTACTCTACATCTTTTTCTACGCTTACATACGGAATTTGCAAAATAAAAAGCTTTACATGATACGAACGAAATGTTTCCGGATCGTACAGGAAATCATTGTTGCGGCATAGAGTTAGATACTAGTAATTAAATGTAATTGCAATTTCAATAAAGCCTAAGCATGTATATTGTTATTACGTACGTATCTACCAATTACACTACCTGGACTGGTAATGAAAATTGTAAATTTTAAAAAATCTAAATCCTGTACGTATCCATACATAAACCTAACTTTTAATTACGTTTGGCATTTTTGTCAATCATATCTGACAGTGTCAAGTTTGAAACTTAAGTCAGATGTAGACAGGAAGCGACGCTAAAACTTACGGCTATAAACCAACTATTAAATATACATATTAGATAAATATAAAGTTTTCCAATTGTCATCGCCAGTCCCGGTATTGTATTTGGTAATTACATTAGCAGCGAAAGCTGAAAATACAGGTTCGAATCCATCTGGGATCTTTTATTTTCCATCATTCACTTACTAGCTCAATTTGAAATGATTATTTAGGCTAAGTCTAAGGCTATGTATAATATATTGTTGTGATATGGTTGCAATAACCCGGTGCCCCCTTTTTCGTGACATTTTTATGTTGAATTTCCTCTTTGACAGATTTTGATTTTTAATTTTGAATCGCCTCGGATAGCTCAGCTTTAACCACGCACGGGGCTTGCAAAAATACGACAAACAAAGTTTTTATATTTTTAACCTTCTACCTCTACTTCCTGTTTAAACTAAAAACACCATTAAGCACAATTATTATAATGTTCTCAGTAGTTACAGTTTATGAAATGTGTAAGCATATTTAAATATAACTTCCTTTTTAATAATTGAATTAAATAATTTCAATAATCATCATCTTGAAAAGTTAATAAAAAAGTCATAAAAAATCTCCCTTATTATTTATTATGAGAAGCCCTCAGAACGTTCATTAAACTTCATGTAATGTATACGTAATTAGTAACGTGTACCAAACGAATTTTGTTGACTCTCACATCAAGTTTATGTAAGCAAAATTTTAAAATATTCAAATAGATAAAGATCCCCAAATAAATTTTCATAAATAACTTCACAACAAACATATACAGATTGCTAACCTGTTATCTTCCGTTTTAACCAGCTCCTGCACCAACTGCTCTATCGACTTCCGCCTACTGATTTAGTATTGTCCCAACATTGACACCAAATCTGCTTTCGATATAGACTGCATTTGTAGCTTCCTCCAATCAATTACAGCATTTAGTACTTGAGTTAAATATTCCAAAAACTTCTACATTGGATCTAGTAATTTAACATTTCATCAAAGTCCTTATCATTATTTTTTCAGCTTTCCTCAGATTCCTTGTGGAGTTCTTTAGAGTCGTTTTTCAGGATTAAACGACGAAATCAAAATTTAATTATTCACTATCACCATCGTACAATTAATTATTTATAAAATCACTTCAAATACTTTTCACGTGAATATTTTTACTTAAGCGTCGTGGACTAAGCCTCTACTCATGATGAACTGATTTGTTTACAAATCGGGTCCTATTAAAATGAATTGTTTATCTCTTGACAAGCGCATAGTTCATTTATTTCGCTGTCTACGTGATCCTTTAATACTATATTTTGGGTATTTGTGTGGCTTTTCCTATTCTACACAAATCTTTCATCACGTAGCACTTCGAGTTAATATACAGTTTCTATAGGATTTCTGGTTTTAAAGCTTACGTAAATTATTGTTTGTACAACCAAAATTTGTTGAACTTTGCTTATAAGACCATGCCGTGTTTATTTGTTACGCTATCAGGTGTTGTCTTTTCCTTTCTAGTCACGTACACAAAATATAATTTATAAATTCAATTTCATGCGTTTTCTATAACGCATTATTGAAACCACTTGTTCAATTGAGCTTCTTAGTGTGACGACAATGCATTATTGATACGTATTGCGTTTCAACTACCGTTCATGTCATCTTATGACTTCGTTTCTTTAATTAAATCTTCTAAATTATTTATTGTTTCTTAAATTAATCGTGACTACTGCTTATATACATGGTGCTGTCTATAACTTTCCTGCCTGATTTTATTAATTCTTATTTTCTTCGTAGAAGTGTCTGGTTTTTGGTGCCCTCATGCTAACTACCCCTAATTGACCTTATTAACATAGCAATATATATATATATATATATATATATATATATATATTGCTGTGATATACTCCTGTGAATGCGGGAACTGGGTCCTTTCAACAAAAAAATTCTAGTCCCACAGATTGGGCGTCATAAACTGCAGTGATCCTCTTTTCGCCTCGGCTGCTCACCTAATTTTATACACCTCCTCATTCATAAAATTAAACAACACATTCCTACCACAAACATCAACGTTAACTCTATTTACATCAATATTCAGAATACATTAAATTTTCAAATTAAATTTCAGCATAAAATTCAGTTTTAAAAGAATTTCAAGATTAATTTTATTATCATTTTAATGTGCATCCAGAATTAAAGTCCTTGTTGGATGCCTACTAATTAATATAACAATATAAGCAGACCGGAGTCTGAGTATAAAGGAGCATCTACCACCCTTTACGTTAATTAACCAGGTTCGTCTAATTGAGCTCAAAGACATACCCAAATTTTCATCATATTCCCGAACATCAATACTAAATACCCCTTTCTACTTAAACAAGCAAATTTCATCTTAAAATTAAAATTTTATGGTTAGTACAATTTCACTAATGTCCATTTAAAGTAAATCAATTATAAAGTTATTCAACACACACAAAAATGTCAAACAAAATAGTATAATTTACCTGAAGGCCACTGTCCTCGTAGCTTCAATGTACATCGTCCCTTTAGTTAATCACACCATTCCAACAGGATTATATTTACGGCTTCTAATTCTCAACGCTTTTAAAATTTTCTCCATCACCATTTATTTAAAGTTGTTCCTGGGCTTTTCCGGAACTCATCTGTGTATATCTGACCCTTGTTTCGTGGATCCAGACACGTATTTGAACCATTTAATTATTAACACCACCAAAAAATAGCAAAGAGATTCATGCGTCTTTCACCAATATACGCCAAAACTGCCTACTTTTGTGTATACATTTGTCGTTGTAAATTTTGCTAATTGGTACAGTGATACTAAATTTTATTACCTTGTATCTAAGTGCACTGAAGTACATTCATGTTAGCACGTAAATAACAAACTATTTTGAATCACTAAAATATACGAGCAAAATTTTAAATTATTTTATCAAACTAAAATGCACTGTTTAACATCTTCAATCAAGTCGCGGATGTAAGAGCTTTTAACGCATCGAATAGTCAAAAGTCTAAGAGGTTGTTTATATTCACCTCGGTATATATAGCAAAAAGCCTGTCTGTCGGTCTGTTCCCCAAAACGGGTAATTCTAAAGAATTTCTCATTTTCTGTTCCCAGTCCGTCGCTCGCGCGTCGGTTTTTACGAATTTTTCACTCGCCCCATTTAAATCTCAGAAATTCACACGGCACGCAAACATGTCCGAGAAAAACTAATTACTTTTGTACAGAAATTGTTGTTTCTACCTCTGATATTTGCATCCTATTTTCAACCAATTGTGACCCTCGTGACGTTGCTTAAATCACGCCTTTTACTATATGTGTCTTTGCTTGACGCATTTTCTCTTTCCTTTTCTAACCTGTTCGTATTGGTGCAAATTGATATTCTTTATTATCGATTATATTTTAGTCCATGTGGACTATCTGGGTTTAATAACCCCGTATCGCACATTCTCGTGAATATTAAGCCCCGGTTTCTCCAAGATTCTTTGAAACCATTTGTTATCTACACAATTTTCGCCGTACGTGATATTTAAACTACGCAGGTGTTCAAAATAATATTAATTCTCAGAGCTTTTTAAATAAACCCTGTTTTGTATTTCGTGCTAAAGCATCTGACCGTTTCCAATATCCTTAGAATCGACATGTTTATCTAAACAAATTAAACTGAAATTGCCTTTTAAAATACGCAGGTGTGTTCAAACATCCTACTTCTAACTAACACTTCTAGGATTTGCATTTTATTGGGTTTTTACAAGTTTTTATAGATATTATCTGTTACTAACGATTCAATTAACTTCAATTAAAAATAATAGCCTTTAATTTTTAGTGAATCCTAACTAAATATTAGTTATTATCTATACGTTTTGTTCAATACCGGTTACTTGAAATAGAGTTAATTAAGATAAATTTTGCATGTAATTTCTCTTTTGTTTAGGAATAATTACATTACACGCAGAGCTTTTTAAAACTGCTTCTTTTGATATAAAGCGTCTTGTACATGATTTAAATCTCTTATGTTTAATGAAACTAATAAATTTTTATGCTTCACGGTTTTAATAACGCGTATTATCTAATAATATTCATTATACACGGTGATTAAAATTATTTGATGTGATTATTTAATTTTCTACCCTGATCTAAATATGAGTATTTTCCCCCTATTTGAATACAAATAATCCCACTTATTTGAATGCAAATATAAAGCATTAGACAAAAAATTACAAAAAAATTGCCTATCTCTCTCTACCCTTATCTATCTAACTTACCTACTTTGTCTCCAATCCAAAAAATATTTACACCTATCCTATATCCCTATCCTATTCCTAACTCTCACTTAATTTTATAAACTGAAATTATCCCTAACTTCATCCTACTTATCCATCTAATCCTATATACATCCTATATACCTATCCTATTCCTAACTTTTAACTAATCTTCACTATACTTTACTTCCCCCTACCTAATCCTATATACCTATCCTACTCTTACTCTATTCCTAACTCTCCACTAATCTTATATGAAATATCTATACTTAACCTATCTTATTTTCTTCCTACATTTCCTCTTTATTCTCATCCTAAACCTATTTCTACTTATCTCCCATATTTATCCTATACCTAGCTTTATTTTCTATAAACACTTACTTCTACTCTTCTATCTACACCTATTCTATCCCTATCCTATTTAAATCTAACTCTCTTCTTGACCCTCCAAGTCTTTCTTCTCACCATCCTAATACTCTTCATCCCTCTTTCTCCTCCTTCTATATCTATACTTAACATCCCTGTTCTCTCACATACAATAAACTTATCATCCCTATTATCCTTACTCTTAAATATTACTTCTTCTTCAGTCCCTACACTTGCCTGTTTCTCATTTATCATTGTGTCCCTTTCTGCCGACAAACCAAACGATACTACTTTACAATTCTCGATTTTTCTCTCTACGGAAAATCCTACGTACCTTCTAGAATTCTTATGTAATGGAATCCGCCAGAATGAATTCCTTAAATCTACTTTATTAAAAACAAACTTGCCACTTAACCTCGTCAAAATATTTCTGCCTTCACCTGCTCCCGATATGCTGCTGTTACTTCTACCACCACTAATTCTGCATGTTTTTGTACTAAAGCTTGAACCTCTACTCTCCTATCCTCTGGACATCTTATTGTGTTGATCTGTTTACTTTCATCATCCTCTACCTCTACTACATTAATACTAAACCCCGTGTCATCCTCTGTGACTTCATAACTGCCCTTCCATGGCACTACCCTATCATTAATCCTTATTACCTTCCGTTCCATATCTATCAACACCCCTAACTTCATCATACAGTGAACACCTAAAATTCTCTGAAACTTCAGTCCAGTACAATTACAAACTCCTGTTCACAGCTTAAACCTCCTATATCTATCCTAAGCACCACAACACTATTTACTACAGCAAACTTCTTTTTATTTGGAGCTACTAAATGGCTACGCTTTATAGGCATAATTCTATCACAAACCTTATCCCTAATTTTGCTGACGAATTCCTCCGATATTAAACTCGCCTCTGCCCCTGTATCAAGTAATACTTCTACATTATTCTCAAAAATTTCTAAATTAATAATTGGCAAACATAATTTTTCCTCAGTTTCTGGCTCTACTTCCTCCTCAATTTTGAAAAATTCACGTGGATGTTCATATACATTTACACTGAAATCTAGTGGTCTGTCGCGTTCTAAAAATCCTGTCCAGGTCTGTTTTCCCTACTCGGTCCTGGTCTAGCCGTCACCTCCGCGTATGTCCTAGGCGTTTCCACTCGTTCCGTGTCTGTATTAGCAGTCCCGCTCATGTCTGGTGAACTATTCATTCTGGTAGGTCCCGGTCTCGGTGCAGGTCCCCTTCCTAAACTATTACTCCTAACGTATGGTCGTCTCTGTTCCCAATTCTGTCGCTGGTATCCGTAACTATTCCCCCGTCTAGCGTAGTTGTCCCTTCTATTGTCAAACCTAACTGTGTTGATCTGTCTTTCCCTATTATCCCGAGGTCGTCCACTACTTACGTCGTCGTACCTCTGCAGGTATTCCAAAAACATTTCTCTGTCCACTATGTTTTGTAGTGCTACGTGCTGTCTTATGTCTACCTCGAAGTGTCGTGATAAATACTTAATAATTTGTCGGTCCGTCAGTGGTGGGTTCAGTTGCTTTGCTATGCTATACTTGCGTATAGCATATTGCTCCTACTTCCTGAAAATTCTCCCTTAAATTTCCTGTGATTAAGTCGTCTCGTACCTGGTCTTGTCTGTGGTCACTCCAGTAGTGCTTTAAAAATTTGTTTTCAAAGTCCTGATACGTGTCTATGTCCTGTCCTACTAAATTGTACCATGCTTCCGCGTTGTCCTTTAATAAAGCCTTTATCGTATTCAGTTTAGTCTGTTTGTCAAATAAATTTCCCACTAGATTTCTTACACTATTAATAAAAATTTGTGGATTTACCCTGTTATCGCCATAAAACTTCATGTGTTGGTCCAATGATACTCCACCTGTAGAAAATCTGGGACCATCCCCCGTTAAATTTGACATGTTGTATTTGATACTACTAACTTCGCGTTCTACCCTGCCTAACTGATCCCTACATGAGTCCGTCACTTCAGTCATTTTTACATTAATCTCTTCTTCACAAAAAATGCGTACTTCGGACCTTAAATGTCCCATTTCCTGTCGAAGACCTGTAATATCACGCTCATTTTTATCAACCCTATTTTCAACCTCCCCCATTTTCACGGTAAGACTATTTTTAAACTCTGTAAATTCTTGAGTCGATTGCTCAATTTTCCCGCTTATCTGCTCTAATTTTCTGTTGGACTCCTCCCTAGCTCTATTAGCTTCATCGCTTAGCTGTTCTAATTTTCTATTGGATTCTTCACTCATCCTCTCTAACATTCTCAATATCATCTCGTTTCCTTGATCCCCTGATTCCGTCCTCGACTGATCTCTACTGCCTCCAGCTTCTTCCATTTTCGAATTTTTCCCACACAATGCACTATCGTCACTTCCAATTTCCACTCCTTGACTCCTTAACCACTCTTTTCTCTGCATACGTTCTAATCACTCTCACACACTCTAACTACTCTTAAATTTATACACACACAGAAACTCTCTCTCAGATCGCCAGTTTCCTGGAATAAAATCACAAAAATTTTATTTGGAACTCGAGCCTCACTTTTGAGTCGCCAAAGACTGTTGTGATATACTCCTGTGAATGCGGGAACTGGGTCCTTTCAACAAAAAAATTCTAGTCCCACAGATTGGGCGTCATAAACTGCTGTGATCCTCTTTTCGCCTCGGCTGCTCACCTAATTTTATACACCTCCTCATTCATAAAATTAAACAACACATTCCTACCACAAACATCAACGTTAACTCTATTTACATCAATATTCAGAATACATTAAATTTTCAAATTAAATTTCAGCATAAAATTCAGTTTTAAAAAGAATTTCAAGATTAATTTTATTATCATTTTAATGTGCATCCAGAATTAAAGTCCTTGTTGGATGCCTACTAATTAATATAACAATATAAGCAGACCGGAGTCTGAGTATAAAGGGAGCATCTACCACCCTTTACGTTAATTAACCAGGTTCGTCTAATTGAGCTCAAAGACATACCCAAATTTTCATCATATTCCCGAACATCAATACTAAATACCCCTTTCTACTTAAACAAGCAAATTTCATCTTAAAATTAAAATTTTATGGTTAGTACAATTTCACTAATGTCCATTTAAAGTAAATCAATTATAAAGTTATTCAACACACACAAAATGTCAAACAAAATAGTATAATTTACCTGAAGGCCACTGTCCTCGTAGCTTCAATGTACATCGTCCCTTTAGTTAATCACACCATTCCAACAGGATTATATTTACGGCTTCTAATTCTCAACGCTTTTAAAATTTTCTCCATCACCATTTATTTAAAGTTGTTCCTGGGCTTTTCCGGAACTCATCTGTGTATATCTGACCCTTGTTTCGTGGATCCAGACACGTATTTGAACCATTTAATTATTAACACCCCAAAAATAGCAAAGAAATTCATGGTCTTTCACCAATATACGCCAAAACTGCCTACTTTTGTGTATACATTTGTCGTTGTAAATTTTGCTAATTGGTACAGTGATACTAAATTTTATTACCTTGTATCTAAGTGCACTGAAGTACATTCATGTTAGCACGTAAATAACAAGCTATTTTGAATCACTAAAATATACGAGCAAAATTTTAAATTATTTTATCAAACTAAAATGCACTGTTTAACATCTTCAATCAAGTCGCGGATGTAAGAGCTTTTAACGCATCGAATAGTCAAAAGTCTAAGAGGTTGTTTATATTCACCTCGGTATATATAGCAAAAAGCCTGTCTGTCGGTCTGTTCCCCAAAACGGGTAATTCTAAAGAATTTCTCATTTTCTGTTCCCAGTCCGTCGCTCGCGCGTCGGTTTTTACGAATTTTTCACTCGCCCCATTTAAATCTCAGAAATTCACACGGCACGCAAACATGTCCGAGAAAAACTAATTACTTTTGTACAGAAATTGTTGTTTCTACCTCTGATATTTGCATCTATTTTCAACCAATTGTGACCCTCGTGACGTTGCTTAAATCACGCCTTTTACTATATGTGTCTTTGCTTGACGCATTTTCTTTCCTTTTCTAACCTGTTCGTATTGGTGCAAATTGATATTCTTTATTATCGATTATATTTTAGTCCATGTGGACTATCTGGGTTTAATAACCCCGTATCGCACATTCTCGTGAATATTAAGCCCCGGTTTCTCCAAGATTCTTTGAAACCATTTGTTATCTACACAATTTTCGCCGTACGTGATATTTAAACTACGCAGGTGTTCAAAATAATATTAATTCTCAGAGCTTTTAAATAAACCCTGTTTTGTATTTCGTGCTAAAGCATCTGACCGTTTCCAATATCCTTAGAATCGACATGTTTATCTAAACAAATTAAACTGAAATTGCCTTTTAAAATACGCAGGTGTGTTCAAACATCCTACTTCTAACTAACACTTCTAGGATTTGCATTTTATTGGGTTTTACAAGTTTCTATAGATATTATCTGTTACTAACGATTCAATTAACTTCAATTAAAATAATAGCCTTTAATTTTAGTGAATCCTAACTAAATATTAGTTATTATCTATACGTTTTGTACAATACCGGTTACTTGAAATAGAGTTAATTAAGATAAATTTTGCATGTAATTTCTCTTTGTTTAGGAATAATTACATTACACGCAGAGCTTTTTAATACTGCTTCTTTTGATATAAAGCGTCTTGTACATGATTTAAATCTCTTATGTTTAATGAAACTAATAAATTTTTATGCTTCACGGTTTTAATAACGCGTATTATCTAATAATATTCATTATACACGGTGATTAAAATTATTTGATGTGATTATTTAATTTTCTACCCTGGTCTAAATATGAGTAATATATATATATATATATATATATATATATATATTGCTGTGATATAAGAATCGAGCCTCACGAATTGGGCGCCAAGATTGCTGTGATCCTCTTCCACAGGAACTGGGTCCTTTCTAAAAAACATTCGAGCCCCACAGATTGGGCGTCAAGATTTGCTGTGATCCTCGTTACTACGGTGAAATCTCCTCTGTTACTTCAATTTCTTACCTGAATATCACTTCTTGAATCCTTCCGCCTCGGCTGCTCACCTAGTTAAAACTTTCATCCTCATTCATAAAAAAAAACACATTCCTACCACAAACTCTATTTACACCAATATTCACACTACATTAAAATTTCAAAATTAAATTTCAGCATAAATTGCAGCATTATAAAATTTCAAGGTCAAATTTGTCGTCATTTTAATTTGCATCCAGAATTAGAGTCCTTGTAGGATGCATACTAATTAAATAAACAATATTTGCAGACCTGAGTCTGAATAAAAGGGAGCATCTCCCACCCCTTTACGTTAATTTAACAGGTTAGTCTAATTGAGCTCAAAGACAGACCCAAATTTTCATCATAATCAAAAACATAAACCTGATAAATACTCCTTTCTACTTATACAAGAAAATTTTACCTTAAAATTCAAAATTTGTTGTTTATACAAATTTACTACTGTCCATCTTTATCAAACAAATTATAAAGATATTCAACACACACCAAAACATCAAAGATCGAACAAAATGCATAATTTACCTGAAGGTTAATGCACTCGTGGCTTCAATGTACATCGGACTTGCTAATCCCACCATTCCAGCTGGTTTATGTTTACTTCTTCGGATTTCTGGCCGCCTTTAAAATTTTCTCCACCACCATTCGTCTAAAAGGTTTCTGCGTTTCTCAGGAACTGATCTAAGAATATCAAAATCTTGTTTTGTGGATCCAATCACGTTTACGAATAACATTTGATTACTAACACTCCCGATAAATCGCAATGAAATTCATAATTCTTTCACGCTATACCAAAAACTGCCTACTTCTATTTATTTATTTATCGTTATTAATTTGGATAATTGGTACAGTAATACCCGCAAATATAACTAGACTTTGTTACCTTCATTTATCTTCTCTAAGTGTAGTAATAACTTTTATTGTAGCACGTAATCACCACGTATTCTACTTAAAGTATCGAATAATCAAAAAATAAAGAGCAAAACTGTTTAAAGTATCGAATAAAATCAAAAATATAAGAGAGCCCAACTCCTATTAGCACGGGTTTATATAATAGCTCGTTTGCAAGTCGAATTTGTCCCGCGACGGACAATTTTTAGAAATCCGCATTCTATTTTCCCTTCCGACGCCTCGGCACAGCGATTCTACTAAAAATTTGCACACGTCCAAGTTGAAATCTAAGAATTTTCCACACGCCTCGCAACACGTCCGAGAACAACTAATTAATTTTACACACCAACTGATATGCTTCCCCTCTCATGTTTGCATCTTATTTCAACCGTAATCGCCAATCTAGTCTGTTCGTTCTATCTAAAACCTGTGCGCTTGTTTCACATTTTTCCCCTAATTTAACTGCTAATGCATTCCATCTCGCTTGTCTTTATACCACAAACTCGCTTTCTTACTTGCACTCATATAGCTTAAAGCTTATCAACTATTATATACATCGTTATTTCTGCAGGTGTTCCTTGTTCTAATACGCTGAAAGCTTTTGTATAATTTCCCCACGTCTTTTTATAATTTCTCGATAGTTTGAGTACTTGGGACGATTAAAATTAAATACAAATTGAAGATTTTCAACTCTGCTTCTTTTTATAGAAAGCGTCCAGTGAATAATTTAAATCTCTTAATTTTAACGAAACGAATAAATTTTTATACTCCACGGTTTTAATAATGCTTATTATCTAATGAAATTCTATACAAACCCTACATTCTAATTGAATGATTTAAATCTACACAGTAGGCCTTTAATTAAGCGTACTATTTTCCACTGCTTTGATATACACGGTGTTTAACATTATCTAAACAATATAAACCCTATGTTTAGAAGTAAATGACGAATTTATCCAATATGCCTTTAAATGAAGCGTATTATTGCCCAAAGCTTTCTTATACACGGTGATTAAAATTATTTGATGTCGTTTATTAATTTTTTCTACCCAGGTCCAAATTTGAGTAATATATATATATATATATATATATATATATATATATATAGTTGCGATACTGTAGCAATACCCCTATGCGCCCTTTTTGTGCATTGAAAAGGTAAAAAAATTTAATCTGTCAATTTTTAATTTTTAATGTATAATTTTAATTGCGTGGGCTAGCACAGTTTTTTTAATTACGCACGGAGCTCTCGACAATACAACAAACAAAGGATTTAAATTGTCTTCTACCTCTCCTTCCTGTTCTAATCTTTAAACCAAGACACCATTAAGCACCAATTATTACAATGTTCTCAAAATATTTACAACGTATGAAAAGTTTAAAGATTATCTAAATTAATAATTATCATAACCAAAGATGATCAAAAAGCCAGCAAAATCACTCTTATTATTATTATTAAGTGAAGCCTGATGAACGTTCATTCAACCTCTTTAAATATTTACGTAATTTACAACGTATACTCAAAAAAAAACAAACCTTGCCGACTATCACATAAATTATCATGAAAGCAATTTTTAAAGTATTTAAAATAGAAATATTCAATAACATGTCAATTTTTAAATCATTCAATTTAGCAATGTACAACGAAATATTCACAAATAAAATAATAAAACACTCAGATTGGCTAACCTGTTGTTTTCAGCACGAATCAGTCCCTGGTGCAACTGTTTTTATATTGTTTGCATCCCTCATAGCATAGCCTTAAATCACTCTAGCGTCCTCCGTTAAATTCCTTGAAAATTCATAGTTGAAGTAAATGCTTGTTGCATTTCCTCATTTGTTCCAGTAATCATTTACAATCGCTTATCCATTAATTATTTAGACTTGTCTTCCAGTATTTATTTAGACTTGTTCCCCATTAATTATTTAGAGTTCTTTTTATTAAGGTTAATATTAGAATTTAAATTAAAACAACTTTAAGTTACTTACGCCTTTTAAAGGATAAAACGACAACCCATTAATTTTCCATAATTACAATGGTATTATTTCACACTTAACAATTAATCACTTTACGTAACTATCTTTGTTTTAAGAGAAGTGAACTAAACCTTACTTCATGTTGTTTACAAATCCGGTCATATTTAAATGCACCGTCTATCTATTGACAAGCGTAAAGTTTGTTGTTGTGTATACAACTTTCATACCAGGTTTTCGGATATTCCATCGTAAAGTATTGTATGTTAACATCAACGCGTTGCTTTTGTCACGTACGATTTCGAGTTAATAGTATTGATTCGCTTGGATTTTCATACTTCTAGATAAGTAAACCATTGTTTGTTCATATAAATTTGGTGAACTTTGATTGTAATTACCATGCCTTGCTTGTTTCCAATAAAACAGGTGTTGATTTTAATTTTCTAGTTACGTAGACTTAATACAATTTATGCATTAAATGCATTAAATTATACGCGTTTGCTATCTTACGCATTTTTAAACCTGTTTGTTTTAATTGGGATTCTTGACGTAATAATGATGCGTTATCCATGCGTGTCGCGCTTCAGCTTGCAATTATGTTGTTTAACGACTTGCGAATTTGTTTATTCAAATAATCTTCAGAATATTTTTCATTACCTAAATTAATTATGATTATGGTCTATATACAGGGCGTTATCATTTACTTTCCAGCCTAATCATCGTATTTCTTGTTTTTTTCAGAGAACTTTCTCGTTTTCTGAGCCCTCATGTAGTTTAAATGAAGTGCGCTATACTATTGGTCCTAACTACCCCTAAATGACCTCATTAACACAGCAATATATATTGCTCGTCAAATGTATAACGACCGATTGCCTGCTGATTGCCACCTCTCTGTGCCTTTTAAATAATTTAAAATTGATACAATTAAATTTATGACTAGCTCAGTGATACCCCGCACAGAGTGAACCTCAATATGATAACAGGGAATTTTTACCCACGCCCTTCCAACACTCCATATACCCGAATAAGACAAGCAAAATTCACCAAAATTTATATAATCTGTAACGTGCATTTTTATAGTTTTAACATTTTACGCTTTTATACTCAATTCGTAAGTACATTTCTGCAATTGCTGTTTCTGTGTTTTGTGTTTATTGGCTCGTTGGCGAGTGCGTCGTATTATAATGAGGGGATCGCTGTTTGTATCAAGTAAATACTTCAAAATAATTCAGAATTGTATGCAATTTAACTCGTATGTATTAATTAAAGATTGTTTAATTGAAGATTGATTTTCAATTAATAAATAAATTGCAAGGAACGAATTGTAAATTGGATTATTCGTAAATTACTTTCCAACTTATCGAAAATGACAAACCGCTGTAATTAATTATTAGATATGATTGCGGCATTCACGTTTTGGATGTTCCTTATGTTATTAGCGAAGGAGATAATAGTCGACAAGAGGTTATGGTAACAACTATTTTATATAACCAGATTAGCAGTGTAGTTCTGATTACATTTGAAGGAAGTATGCTTGATATGTAACGTGTTTGATTGACCACAAGTGCGGTTGTAAGGTCATTGACGGACGGTTCTAGTGATGCGCGTTGCTCTACTAATTGGGTTTTTTGTTGATTTTCTTTTGGTAATAAAAGTGGTAGAACTTGTCGTGCGTTTTACGGAACATTGACTTAGTGATGCGCGTTGCTTTACTAATTGGTTTTTTTTTATAATGATAATGTCTGCTGCTAACACCAGTGAAATACGTAGGTGTGATTAGTGTAAAGTGTAAGAAATTCCATCAACACCCTCACAGTCAAGGGTGAAGTGCTTCGTTAGTGCAGGACATCGTGAATCCCACACTTCAACTGCAAGGAAGCGTTACGGAAGGACTTTTTGTAAGTTGAACTATTTCCTACGTGTTATTACTTTAAATATCTATCCGTTGTTTTGCCATATCTTCGTCGTTCTGATACCTTTTACAATAGACTTGCCTGCTATTAAGAAAAAAAAAAGAAAGAAAAAAAAAGAAATCAATACTACTGAATTACTCATATCTATTGTGTCTTACCTATTTATCTTTTGTTAACATTTTGTCTGATTTATGTTTAATTGGTGTGCGAGGAAACGTTTCTGCTACTCCCCAATATTACCTCACTTTGTAATAAAAATTTGTGTAATGCTTTTATCGTGATTATATTATATAGATTATCCAAACAGTTTTATTTACATTCTACAAAGTACTGAATAATTTAGACTTATCATTGCTGCTATGCTTATTCTTTTCTTTATTTCAGGTTTGCTTAACTATTTTTCTTGCAGGTATTGTCACTAACTCCTTACCGCCGTATACATTATATGTCAGTCTGCTTTCTACAACCCCCCCTAATCTCCGATTGAGCCCGGTCATTCCTTGATTTTCTTTGTGTTACGCATGGCTACGAGCCAACATAGCATAAATTTGGCGCCCAACGTGGCTGCCCCGAAAAACGTAACAAATAAGCGAAGAAATTTACAATTTACTATTTATATAACTTTTGAATCAGAATTAAAATAAATATTCCTATCAAATTACGAAGATTATAAGCTTTTTTACACCTTTTTACATTAATTAAAGCCAGCAAAAAATTGTATTTTGCTATGAATGTTTCGTTGAACGTTCAAAGAACTATTCCCCTTTTAAAACGTTCTTTTGCGTACCAACCAAAATTTTGTTGACTTTTTACACAAATATTTAAATTACATGCAAATTTTAAGCTCAGAAAATATTTAAAATAATAAATGTAACATACTATAAATTGAAAAGATAATCCTAACCTTATGTAGTTTCTCAGTAGAGTTTCCTGGCCCAAATCGGTTGTTTGTTCAGTGGTTTCAAGTCGTTGACCCGCAGCTTAGCGTGTTCTTCAGTACTTCAAAATGTTTACCAGCAACTTGGAGTCGTTTGTCCAATGATTTGAAGCACTATCCCTGTAGTTTGAGTATTATACCATTTATGTAGAGTTTTAACCCAGTAATTTAGTTTTGACGTCGTAGTTTAGTTAGTCTTGATTTAGTTTAACGCTCAGTATGAAATTGATTACTCAGTATCCGTACTTAGAGTCGATTTTAATTTCCCATAGTTAGAGTAGATTTAGCTTCAATTTAGTTGAACGTCATTATATAGTTTTCCGTACTTAGGGCCCTAAATTAGTATATTGTAAACTTCATTCATATTAATTAAATCTAGACTTACGTTTTATACCAACGATAGAGTTTTATACACACGTATTTTCGCGCACTTTTACTGCTTTCCACTTGGAATTTTTAATTAACATCAATTTTACTTATAACTTTCAATGTAACTTCAATAAATTGAAATTTACGTAATACTTCTGTTTCGACTATTACCATGCGTGCGCCGATTATGGAATGAATGTCCTTTATCTGCTTAGGTTCGGTTTACAGACAAATTCGTTCCCTCTTTTTATCTTAACTGTTGGGTTTTATTCGGTATTGCATGTGTTACGGTATTCCGTGCAAACACGAAAAAAATCTGTAAGAATAAGTACAAAAATTGTTTACGCCGAATACCGCAACAAAGCAGGAACAGAATGGTAGAATTTGGGCTACCTCAAGAATGTCGTAGAAGGGCGTTGGTGAAATAGAAAGAACACATTGAAAACCTGTGTAAAACTATATTTTCAACTTACAATCTCGAAAAGCATTTACAACTCAACAAAGAGTTCAATAATTTGCGTAATCGTTTGTTACGTGATGGTAAACAAAGCGTCATAACATAAGAATATAAAATTGGTAAGCAAATATAACTCTTATAATCTAGATACTTACTTAATGCTTTACCTTAAATATATACAAAAGTAAATAAAACATAAGCTATACAGTACTTCTAGGAAAAGAAATATACATAAGTTATATATACATGCTGCATTGTGAAGTGCACCTGCTCAAGAAATATTGAATCATTAAACTTATACACCCTAACTTAGATTAATCAAGTGTCAACTACTTTTAAATTTATAAGTAAGTTGTTTACGTTAAAAAGACAAAAGAAACATTAAAACGGGCTATAGCACAAACTTTGATTAACTAATTTTAACTTGTAGAATGATTACGTAGTCGTTCGTGCATTGTGCATGTAAGTTTGGCAACGTGGTGGTGCTAATTTATTGGATAATCATTAGTAATAACAACAAATGAAAAGTCCATTCTTCACAGCAGCATAAAAAAAATTACAAAACAGGTAACTGTACCTTGAGCTATCGGCTTCGTGTTGATATCATCTTGGGACTGGAAAATGCGGCTGTATTTTTCCATTGGCTGGATGCTGGAACTACCAACTTAACTCATACTAGCGCAGAAAGCATTTTTAGTAGCGCGACTTTACGACATGTATCTTCGGTAAGAAGATGTTGTATTGAATCTTGTCTTTCAAAGCACGGTCTCTATTTTATAAAGCCAGAATCATGTATGGGGTAGGTATTTGGCTTTCAAAGATATCACCAAAGAACCAAGTGTGCAGAATTCCCAGACAACGGCTGTCGAAATACAAACTGTAACAGCTTGCCAACAAGCAGATAACGCAATTATCAAAGGATTTTTAGATAAAGAAAAACCACTTTGTTACTTTGTAACATCTTAACAGATGCAGAATAACAGTATACTTATAGATAACAAACCCATTATAAGCAGATGCAGGCAGGTAGGAAGTGGCCTTATCTTCGAGAAGAAAACTGTGCATTTACGTGCAGCTTTTAATTAAAATGTAGTCACCGCAGGTGGTAGGAAATACTGCAATTATTTTGTAACGTAACGTTTCCTAAGCAGCTGCTTGATTTTATAAGACAAAATTTTATCGAGTAATTATTTGAGAAATTTTATAAAATAACACTAATTTCAAATGGTAGGAAATCGAACTTGTTGAGCAATTTTAAGGTGTTTTAAATATGAATGCAGAAAAAATTATTTGCAGGGATTTGAACGTAAAACATGTTACAGACGCTTGATTTTGCACGTACGTCAGAGCTTTGTATCATGGACTTTGTTTTTTTTGTACCTTTACGGCACGTAGTCTTAAATTTAGTGTCTATACTTTGTTTACATATGCTGGGTTTTATTAAATGTGGCAATTCCTACATTTCAAACGGCACGTACGCTTTCGCCTCAATTCTTTATACTTTATAAAATATGCCCGCTTTTAAATGTTTACCTATACAAAGTGGTACAAATTATATGCGTTTTATTGACTTAGATTTCTTACACAAATGCATCTAAGTTGAAAAAAATTTTATTTTACGTTTAATTTACTTTAAATATGCCGAATTTGCATTTATTTTGAGCTTAGGAATGTTTTAAAGTGGATTGGGTTGCGTTCGCAATTATTTGTTTTGACGAATGTAGTTAAGTTATTACTGAATGTGCTTGCTTGAATTAACTGTAGCTGGTTAGTGATTTTATACAGGGTGATTTGTATCTGCTTTTGTACAATGAACGAATTATTTACTTTTTATGGGTAACAAAGGAGATATTAGATTTAATAGGGAATAGAAGAAAGCTTAAACCTTTCAGAGAATTGGATAGTGAAAGTAAGCAAAAGTGTAATAGAGTTAGAAATAAGATAGTACATGAGTGTAGAAAAGCTAGAAATAAATGGATGGAGGAGAATTGTAAGGGAATACAAGATGATTTGAGAGTAGGTAAGACAGACAGGGCTTACAGGGCAGTTAAAAAGTTTTTTGGGGAAGATAGGAAAAAATATAATGGTATTAAAAATGAGAATAATGAGCTTCTAGAAAATTTACATAAAGGAGACGATATGGATGAGTTAGAGAACGACCAAGAAGAAAAGGTAGAAATAGAGTTCTCAATATTAGGAGAGGAATTTGATAGAGCTGTTAGGGATCTTAAACTAAATAAAGCGCAGGGGATAGACGATATACCCGCAAAATTAATAAAATATGCAAGTCAGAAAACTTTAGACAGATTATATGAACTAGTATAAGTAATATATGACACAGGTGAGGTCCCAATAGATTTTGAAAAAAATATTATTATCCAATTCCCAAAAATGTCAGGAGCTGATGGGTGTGCGAATTTTAGAGCGGTTAGTTTAACTTCCCACGCTTCCAAAATACCAACAATAATAATTAAAAATAAAGTAGAAGTTTTGACAGAGGGACTAGAGAACCGATACTAATGATTAGGGTAATTATCGAAAAAAGGTTACAAAAAATAAAAAGACATTTCGCATTTGTAGATTTAGAAAAAGCATTTGGTAGGGTTAAATGGATTGTTTTGTTCAGGGTTTTGCAAAAAATAGGAATCTCTCATAAGGATAGAAAAATTATTTACAGTCTATATAAAAACCTAAGCGCAGTAATTGATTTGATGAAATAGAAAAGGAGCTAAGATTAGAAATGGTGTTAGACAGGGCTGTATACTATCTCCCTTGATTTTTAATGTTTATATTGAGGAATCTTTAAACTTAGCTACAGAGAGGAAAAAGATAGGTATTAATGTACAGGGACAGAAAATAGACATGTTGCGTTTTGCAGATCATATAGCCATTATAGCAGAGTCTAGAAAAGAGTTAGGAGAGTTTTTAAATATTTTAGAGGAGATGCTACAGAGTAACTATAGTATGAGAATTAACTCAGTAAAGACAAAGATAATGACAAGTGAGTTACAGCTTAGTTCTAAACCAAAATTAAAAATAGGTAATACCGAGTTAGAGGAGGTAGATAAATTTTGCTATTTAGATAGTATAATTACAAAGGATGGACGTAGCTAGAAAAGCTCTAGCTAGAAAAGCTCAAGCTAGAAAAATGTTTTTAAAAAAGAAAGACTTACTAATAGCTAATAGTATTAATTTAGATAATAGAAAAAGTTTCTTAAAGTCGTACGTATGGAGTGTTTTATTATACGGTAGTGAGACTTGGACACTTAACGAGGTAGATAAGAAAAAGATAGAAGCTTTTGAAACTTGGTGTTATATGAGAATGTTAAAGATTAGTTGCACAGATAAAATAACAAATGGGGAAGTTTATAGAAAGATAGTTGAGGAATCCTGTATGTGGAAACAATTAAAGGTCAGGAGAGATAGAATGATAGGGCATCAGTTAAGACATGAGCGACTATTTAGTAAGGCCTTAGATTATAGACTACCAAATAAAAATAGCGTAGGAAGACCTAGACAAAGCTATATTAGTCAAATTATTAGAGATTTAGGTTGTGAAGGGTATGTAGACCTTTTTAGACTAGCTCAGAATAGAATAGAATTTCAAACTGCATAAAACCGGCCATAAGTAAGTTCGAATACAAAACAAAAAAAAAATAGAAATCAGTTAACTAAATGTCACCAGGACATAACTCACAATTAGTTAGCGGTCTGGCATGTTGGTAGCGATTTGTTGCATAAGCCTTATTATAACAAATAATTTAACACATCCTTTTTTTGGAAGGGATAACCAGATAATATTTCATTTCCTTATAAATGGGAATCATGTAAACATGTTGGGTTCTTTAACAACATCAGGTAGTAAGACCTAGATCAAGGTATATTAGTCAAATTATTAGAAATTTAGGTTGTGAAGGATATTTAGAACTTTTTAGATTAGCACAGAATAGAAAAGAAGTTAGAGTTGCATCAAACAGACCTTAAGTAAGGTCGAAAACAAAATGATGATGAAAACATTTTTTAGTATTTGATGACGTATTTGTCTTGATTAATCGCAAAGGTTCTGGAATTTGGACTTTATTTAAAATTCTTAAAGTGTTATTTTGAACAAGAATGAATTTTTTTTATATTATACCCACACGGAAAAATAATGAAAGTTCGCAATTGCTTTGCATCCTGATTGTAAATGCAATCTACCTCTCAGTTATGCAGCGTATTACGTTTTTAATATACAACGTAGTCTTAAGGTATATTTAATAAGAATGAATATTACACACGGAGGAAATTATGCTTTTTAATATTGCGATTAAATTTAATGACCTAGTACATGCAATTACATTCGCCTACGACGATGAAATGTGTTTTAATGCACTTTTATGCACAGAAAATTAAATACGGAAATAATTGAAGCTTACATTCATTGAACCGGGGCGTTTATTCATTGATTAAAATTAATTGGCTTTATCAATAAAACGATGTATTCTTTTATTAAATAACTGAAGATTCTAGAATTAAAAAAAAATTGAATATTTTAAGACGATATATCTACACACGGGATATATCTAATTAACGATGACTTCGTCCTTATGCTTTATATTAATGCAGATGCATTAAATTAATTTTTTTTTTAAACAGTAAAGATGAACGGCTTTTCTATTAAATGAAACCGACACTATTTTATTTTCAGTAATGCAGCGTATTATGTTTTATTTTAAAGATTAAAGTGTTATGTTTAACAAAAATGAATTTATTTTATCTACACACGGAGATTGATTACCTAATTTACTAAAGCTCGAAATTGTATTCTAAGCTATCTTTAATAAACGCTTCGTTCTTATAATTTGTAAATTCAATAAGAAAACCTTGTATTTTCTGGATAATTTTTTTTAAACTCTGCAATAAATGCAATACATGGGACTACACAATTAATCAGGGTACGCATATTTAAAGACGATAGTCTAAAATCTAAGTTATTTTTATTATTATTATTTACAGACTAATCATTTGTACGCGAATGAAAATAAATGTACACAAGGCAAGAAGTTGGTGTTCATTGTTATAATAGTTGTACTAATAATGAACAAAGTTTCAACAATTTTCAATGCACAAAAAGTAATAATGAGCTAAGACAAGGTTTTTATTATAATTGTTGCATTATTAGATAACGCTGTAATAGTTCCGGTACAAAAATATGTATACTTCATGGTGAGTTTTGTTTATTTACTAGTAGTTGCACTAATGAATGATGTTTTAATTTTCTATGCAAGAAGTCGTACATACGAAGAGAAACAAAGTTATGTTGTTGTTATAATAATTGCATTAATACTACACGATGATGTTACTACTTCCGATGAGTATGTATACATCATGATGTAACGAGATTAGATTATTGTTATAATAATTGCACTAATGATGAACGATGTTCTAGCAATGTATGATGTAAGAAAACGTACACATAATGCGGAGCCAAAGTTAGGGTATGGTTCTAATCGTTACATAAATATATGTATTGTCAATGTACTTGTGGTTGTGTTTATGCAAATGACAATATTGCCAAACGGGCTGGAAACTGTTGAATTTTACGTTCGTGTGAGGTTGAATATTGGTAGTCAAGGTCCTTATCTTCCCGGTGTTTAAACTGTTTAACTTTAACCGGGTAGTAATGGCACAGCCGTCCTAGGTACCTTCTAGAAAAGGTTAGCCAGACTACACTAACATTTCTTTAGTTTCATATGACATCCCGTAATGTTAAAAGTGCACAGGGTACTTGTTTGCCGCTCCATCCTTGGAGAGGTATATTTATGCAGATAGAAGCGCAGTGTTGTTGAGGTTTTATCTGCCGATACTCTTTCGTCGGCGTTAACCCAGGAGTCAGGCATTGTTTGGTATTGTAATTCATATATTTGATGGTAGCCTAATTTTAAGGTTATCATATAATAATTAAAGTAGGGTCGTTAACTATTGTAGTTGTATTTTAATCCTTAACGCCATCTCAGTTTGTATATTTAGGTTATGTTTCGGTCACACAATAAAGGTGTAACTAGCCACAGCCACTAGACAACTTGATCACAGCCAGGTATTGTGAAGAGAGGGCGTTTATTCGTCCGCAGGTAGTCGTTGCCGCGACCAGGTAGGTTACATTACTGATTCCCGCTTTGTAATAGTTCATCCTTTCAGTCAATAGAGGTACAGTCCTAACCAATAACATTGTGGTGGGTATTTAAAGGTTAGGTGATCTGTAGTAATTACTTCCAAATGAAATTTCATCTCATAGTAAAAATGGGCAGAATTCGTGTTTCCCGCGTAGGACGAATTGATTAATAAATCAAATTATGAACAGAAGTAAGGCTATGATGCGTGGTCTGTACTTATGATGTGAAATGTCGTTCTTCTTCCTTCACTAACTGCCAGATAAATATTAATTCAGCCAATCTGAAAATGATCTGCACCATATTATAAAAAGCACACTACTATCATTCCTTATCCTGATAAGTTTCAAAAAGGATGGCTATGAAATCACAAGCAAAATATGAGCGAATATATATTGACACGTTACACAAATTCTGGACGTTATACCAGATAGAGATAGGAAGCGAGGTTAAAATTCACAAATAAATTTAACTATTAAATACAAATATAAGGTAGTTGAGGAAGACAAGTTGACTATTAACACTACACATTATAGTTAACTAGAAGCGGTTTGTAGTCCCTACGGACTACTTTGAACGCCCCATCCTATCTACGCCCCGCCCTATCTACGCCCCGCCCCATCTACGCCCCGTTCTATGCACGCCCGCTCTCTGTACGCCCCGACCTCTACGACCAGCCCTCTCTACGACCCGTCGTCTCTACGCTCCGCCCTCTCTACACCCCGCTCTTTCTACACCCCACCCTCTCTACACCCCACCCTTGTAGACTTTACCGAAATCACTTCTGGGGTTAACCGGATCAAGATCACCTCGCTCAAGTAGACTTTACCGAAATCACACCGGGAGTCGGTCGAATCAAGATCATTTTACTCAGTAGACTTTGTCGAAATCACCTCATGGAGTTGATCGGATCAAGATCACTTCGCCCTAGCAGACTTTGTTGAAATCACTTCAGGAAGACGATAGGATCAAGATGCCCTAGCAGACTTTGTCGAAATCACTTCGTGAAACGATCGGATCAAGACCACCTCGCTCTAGTATACTTTGTCAAAATTACTTCGGGGAGTCGATCGGACCAAGATCATTTTGCTATAGTAGACTTGTCGAAATCACTTCATGAGTAGATCAGATCAAGATCACTTCGCTCTAATAGACTTTATCGAAATCACTTCAGGGAGTCGACCGGATCAAGACCACTTCGCTCTAGTAGATTTTGTCAAAATCACTTCGGGGAGCCGACCGGATCAAGAACACTTCGTGCTAGTAGACTTTGTCAAAATTACTTCGGGGAGTCGATCGGATGAAGAGCACTTTGCCCTAGTAGACTCTATCGAAATCACTTTGGGGAGACGACCGGACCAAGACCACTTTGCCCTAGTAGACTTTGTCGAAATCACCCCGTGGAGCCGATCGGATTAAGATTGCTTCGTTCTAGTAGACTTTGTTGAAATCACTTTGTGGAGCCGATCGGATCGAGACCACTCCGTTCTAGTAGTCTTTGTCGAAATCACTTCAGGGAATCGATCGGATTAAGACCACTTTGCCCTAGTAGTCTTTGTCGAAATCACTTAGGAGAGTCGATCGGATCAAGATCACTTCGGCTTAGCAGTCTTTGTCGAAATCATTTCGGCGAGTCGATCGGATCAAGATCACTTCGCCTTGGTAGTCTTTGTCAAAATCACTTCAGGGAGTCGATCGGATCAAGATCACTTCGCCCTAGCAGTCTTTGCCGAAACACTTCGGTTGAGCCCATCGGATCAAGATCACTTCGCCCTAGTAGTCTTTGTCAAAACACTTCGGGGAGCCGATCGGATCAAGATTAGTTCTGCTAGTAGACCTTGTCGAAATCACTTCGGGGCGTCGATCGGGGTCAAGATCACTTCGCCCTAGTAGTCTTAGTCAAAATCACTTCGGAGAGTCGATCGGATCAAGACCACTTCGCCCTAGTGACCTTATCGAAATCACTTATGGAGAGTTGATTGGATCAAGACCAATTCGCCATAGTAGTCTTTGGCGAAATCACTTCGGGGAGACGATCGGATCAGGATCGCTGCGTCCTAGCAGACCTTGTCAAAATCAGTTAGAGAAGTCGATCGGATAAAGAGAACTTCGCCCTAGTAGACTTTGTCAAAATCCACCCCCTCCGGAGTCGATCGGATCAAGATCACTTCGTCCTAGTGGATTTTGTTGAAATCACTTCGGGGAGTCGATCGGATCAAGACCACTTTGCCCTGGCGACCTTGTCGAAATAATTTCGGAGAATCGATCGGATCAAGACTACTTCGCCCTAGTGATCTTGCCGAAAGCACTTCGGAGGAGTCGATTGGATCAAGATCACTTCGTCATAGAAGACTTTGTGAAAATTACTTAGTGGGAGTCGATCGGATCAAAATCGCTTTGCTATGGTATACTGTCGAAACCACTTCGAGAAGTCGATCGGATTAAGACCACTTTGCCCTAGTAGACTGTCGAAATTACTGTGGGAGTCGATAGGATCAAGATTACTTTGCCCTAGTAGACTGTCGAAGTCACTTCGGGGAGTTGATCGCGGTCAAGATCACTTTGCCTTAGTAGTCTTTGTCGAAATCACTTCGGGGAGTTAATCGGACCAAGATAAGTTTGCCCTAGTAGAGTTTGTCGAAATCATTTCAGGAAGTCGATCGGGTCTAATGAAAATCCATACATGCAAACCAGTCAAAATTAAGCAGTATTTATTGATTGTTGCCCATGTTACATATGAGCCACATGTGTAATAACGTGTTTGCAAATAGCAACTTATGTTAAAGATAACCTTCACCTGAAGTCTATGCAATCAATTTTGCCATTAGTGATTTAGTTAAGAAGAGGTTTTTTCTATGCCGCAATATGCGTTTAACATTTCTCAATTTAAATCCAAAAATGAGTGTAATACGTATACGTAAGCAGTATTGAATTTAGGTTTTACGCTCGGAAGCTTTGTGTTTCAGCACATATTTGGTATTTTATAAGGACTTTCAGTTAATGTAGGCAACCGCTTGGTTCTACCTTCTCTGTACATCATGCTGCCTCATTACTACGTATTAGGTATGCTCGCAAGACAAAGTTGACAATTGCTGTTAATGTAAATAAGGAATAATTAACTTATTGTAGACAGTTGTATAACGTTTATAAATTTTGTTTGAGTATATTTTCTTTTGGACGTTAATAAAACTTCAATATAAAAAAAAAGTATTTGTATTTGCGATTATGAATACTTAAGTTGAAAATACGTATGAATTTTTTCAATTGTTTTTTATTCTTAAATTTTGATGTTTTTTAAAAGAAAAGTGTCATAAGTGGACCTTAAATAAACAAATATCAAAGGAATGCAAGACGTTTGCTACGTCTGTATTTAAAATAAATAAAATATAGAAGAAATTAAAAACCAAAACGCTTGAAATGTTAAAGTTTTCAATTACTGTTAATGTAAATAAGGAATAGTTAACATATTGTAGACCATTTTATAGGGGTTATAAATTTTGTTTGGCTATTTTACGCATATTAGACGCTTGTTAATGTTTAAAAAATCAACAAAAAATAAAGAAAAAAATTAATGTTATTGGGCATTGAATCACCGAGGTTGCGTATGGTAGACGGAAGAAAGGAAAGATAGGAAAGATAATCTATTTTTAACTTTTTCATACAATTTTGCTGAATACTAACAATAATAACAATTGATTGCCTTAATAGTACCTACGATGCGACGTTTAACTATAAGTAATTTAAATGACAATAATCGGTATCTATACTAAAATATTTACCTAACTGTTTAAAATAATTAACGATTTCTTCTATTTTATTTGTATTTTATACCATTGTTGTGTGTCGTACAATAGGAAAAACAGTGAAAAAACCTATTTTAAACTTAATTTTAACCTTAATACTACCTTAAACAATAAACACTAAAAACTAAAAAATACAAATGCGGGTAGACGGAGGTGTTAGCCTTACGCTATCGAACCTTATTTTGTAGAAAATCCTTTGGTTGTATACTTGTAGTAGTCGAAGCCTCAAAAGATATATAGCGTTTTCTAAATTATTTACGTAGACTTGAAATTTTTCAGATGTATTCGGTAATAAACGTCAAATTAAATTTTTAACTTTTTGTGTTTAAAATAGACCGCGTCTATTAATGTGTGATACTTTTTTATAATCAGAATTAATAATTATCAGTACTATAAAGAATTATTATGTAATGTAGAAGCTTTAATTTTAGAAATTTGTAAATTAACTGTGTTAACAGAGTTTCAGATAGTGCGTACTTCAGCTTCTACGTCTTTGTTCGTAACATAGGTTAGATGAGTTAGTATATATGCGCCACTTTCTGTTTCTAAGATGTTGGCGTCTTTGTCCGCCATCTGGACTTATAGTGTTAATAATTACTATGAAATTATAGGTTTGGTTAGCATCTACACTATATTTAAAAGGTTAAAAACCCTGCTATGGTTTACATATAAGAATGCATTTCAAATGAATTTGAAAGCTTATAGATGCAAAAATTTATATTTCCATATTTCACTAAAATGAATTACACACTTACATTATGTATGTACATAAGTCAAATTAATAAAACTGAAAATATAAGTTTGTACATCATACATGCATTTTAAGAAATGAAATAAACATTTTACCAAAATATATTATTGGCTTATTGCATATTACAGGAAGAAGAAAACCGATTTCAGGTACAATTGAGAAATATAACAAAACACGGGCTAAAAAAGTAATTATAAAAACGTAATTTTATTGTTATAGGGATTTGAAAATCTATGCCTAGTGGCATTCTTATTTCCACAACCTCTGACATAGTAGAGGACGTATCCATAATCCACGGTTCGGATAAAAATTGTAATCCGTTATTTTACCATTTGTTACAAAAACTAATAAATATGAATCTCCTCTAAATACAGTAATGTATAAACAAACACCAAGCTCTAACTTTAAGACATCAGTTTCTCTTAAGTTTCAGTTTTACAATAAATTATTTGTCCATTTAATATCGGTAGGTATGTAATAACAACATTGATGGTGAAATAAGTACCTATAAAAACATTAGTAATGTAATCTTAAGTAAAAGTAATTGTATTTTTTTTAATCACATACCTGGATATATTCAAGAAGTCGATTATTAATATCACAATTCATAATGAATTTTTTGAAATGCAGCAAATCAAATGGTTAGATAAACAATAATTCTAAACGTCAAATTAATGTCAAATAAATGACAATCTAATTGCTGTTGAAATTGTGGCCGCCATCTATTCGGATAGTGTTAATACTAAAATACGCCAACATAATCGTTTATAGATGCCACCACCGTCGTTCGTTACCTACTTTTGACATTTCTCAAATAAATTACACAAATCGCAGTAATAGTGTAACGTATTTTTTTTCTAGTTACACCTAGCCTAATAAATTAATAATAAAACAAATAAATTTTAAAGTATTTAATTCGTAAATATTCAGCCAATAAAAATTAAAGTATAATGTTCATAATAACACATGGATTCTAGAAGATATATATTCTAAAGCTTGCTACCAAGCGCTGTCAAGTTGATAACCGGCACTTTGGTCTCCAACGTCCTAGAGTGAAGCCGCTTTTTGTAGACGAGAGATAAAGTCAAGATGATGACCCGTCAGAAACACGAGGCATCTAATCGAGTGAAGAAGAAAACTTGAGCTGAGAAAATGGATTGATAATATACATCATTTTAATACATGCAATATCATATGGACAGGTTTACAGCAACGGTTTTCAATGTAAATTATAATAATTTTCCGTCACAGTAATTAATGGTAAACAGCTATGGTTTCGTCCTTTTATCTAACTACGCAGTATGGAAATGGTTGATGTTACAAAGAACCTTGACACTTCAATCTAACTGATGACTAATACGATGAAATAAATACAACAGCTGAGGTCGTGATTTTCCACCTGCAGTTCTTTTGTCTACACGTGAGTGTTTGAAGCTATAGTAAATTATTATGAAATTTTCTACGTTAATTATTAGAGTAACAGAAAATATAAAGTACTTTCTTAAAGTTTGTAAAACAACGTATAAATATCTAGGTTGTCAGTCACTTGTACAAGCACACAATGTGTTGAGATATTCAGAATCTAAACGCCAGACGCAGTCTTGGTTTAATTTTATATTTTGTTTAATTGAAAAACATGCACGTCATGTAAAGTCTTTTATTGAAACTGAAATTCACGTATATTCTTTTAGTAGATTACCGTTAAAATTGAGTAGTTACATTTTAAGGTCGTTATTGTCCTGACGATCGAATTTTTTTGTGAATGGTCAAGGAAGCGCTTCTATGATTATAGTAAAAATAAAATCCTGTGTTAGGAACTAATAAATTATGACATATTTGCTTAAACTAAATTTTATAGAAACGATTAATTTATACGTATTTATTCTGAAGGTTAAATTATACAAAATTCTTTTTTATAAAAATTAATGACAAGATAGTAAACATATGTATTGCAGTCGCATGTATATAGTCAGATTTCCATATGAATAGAATTCCTTTTGTTTTCATAAAGTCGTTTTATTATTCAATATTTAAAATATGAAAAGTAAACTAGAGCAAATCCTCCTTAAGAAAAACAGATAGAGAGAAGAAAATAAATGCCTTTAGTATTTCATAGATGTTTAAATTCTCTTATTATATTTTTGGGCATATGCTTTTAAGGACACAAATGGTGTCCATGTGGTGTTTTGTTTGTTCACAGGTACAGCTGAGACAACTGTTTAACAACTGGTGGTCGATGTTTTGGTAAGTGTGTGATAAAGAGTGAAATTCAAATTTTATGGCTAAGATAGTGGTGTTAACATAAGGTTTCCGCATTTCCTTATACAAACACAGTTAAATTTTTGTTGGCACTTGTATTAAAAAATACGGTGGCGCCTATTAAAACTATTTTTGGTCAGTTATCCACCCATGACCCATGCTCATGATCTACCCAGAGCTAACACTCTACTAGCCGTTTAACCCTTAAGAGTTTTCTTTGTCTATAGCCGTTTTCCATCCGACATTACCCTGGGCTTGGAGTTTAAAGAAGAAATACTCGACCTAGTGATATCAGATTAAAATAGAGAGCTTTAGTATATAGCTGATAGTCACCAGGATAAATTTGCAAAAATTTTATTTTAATTACAATAGTTTTAAATGAAGATGTAGAATTTATAATAGGTGTAATATTTTTTGGTACATATTAAAAATTTCCATTTCGAATGGACCTGCACCTTGTTGAAGTTCTAAATTACTAGAACAGGTGAAATGGCTTGCGTGTTCTAATGAGCTAAAGAGCCAAACTACAGGTCCAACCAAAGTAGTAGGGTCATTAGTGAGGAACCAGACTAAGACAGGTCCCCGAAAGAGGGCAGCAGCTCTTTCGGTACTTAGATTGGCAGAGACCATAGGGGTCGGTATGGCAGTCTAAGACACACTACCGCGATGTGGAAGGCAACGGGAAACCACCACATTATCTCCCAAGTACACAGGGTACTTAAATTGTTACAAACATGATGGCATTCTCTGGGGTAAAAGATTCCGGAGTTAAAATAGTCCCCCATTCGGATCTCCGGGAGGGGACTACTTCGGAGGATGCGATCGGAAAGTTAAAAATAAGAGTCGGGAACATTCTGCGAGTCGGAGCGTGGAATGTTAGAAGTATGAAGCAAGTAGGTAAGCTAGAGAACCTAAAAATCGAAATGAATAGGTTATCACTAGACATAGTAGGGATCAGCGAAGTTCGGTGGCCAGAGGCGGGGGAGTTTTGGAGTGGAGACTTCAGGGTAATTCATACAGGAGCAGAGGAAGGAAATTTGGGTGTGGGGATAGTTATGCGGAAAAAGATAGGATACTGCGTAGAAAATTACTTACAAAAAAACGAAAGAGTACTCATGTTTAGATTAGAATCTAAACCGGTAAACACAGTAATAATACAAGTATACATGCCCACCTCTAGCTACAGTGACGAAGAGGTAGAAGCCATCTACAAAGATATCGAACACATATTAAGATACGTAAAAGGACATGAAAATTTAATAATTACGGGTAATTTTAATGCCGTGGTAGGTGAGGGTAGGGAAGGAGCGGTAGTAGGTTTATTTGGTTTAGGCACGAGAAACGACAGGGGAAATAGGCTGGTAGAATTTTGCGACAAGAACAATTTAATCATCACAAACACATTATTTCAACATCATGCTGGAAGACGATATACGTGGAAGATGCCAGGAGATATAGGAAGATATCAAATAGATTACATTCTTGTTAGACAACGGTTTAGGAATCAAGTAAAAGACTGTAGAAGCTACCCAGAAGCAGATATAGATACTGACCACAACATCGTAATTATGAAGGCCGCACTTAAATTTAAAAATATGAAAAAAAGGAACGGAAAAAAGCACTCGGACTTGGAGAAACTAAAAGATAAAGATATTCAAGTAAGATTCGAAAAAAAGTCAAATGATTTGCTGAATGATATCGGGAAAATATCTGAAACTAAGGAAGTAGAAACAGTTTGGAATAACATTAAATCCAGCCTAGACATGGCGGCCAGAGATATTTTGGGGCATACACAAAAAGAAAATAAGAAACCATGGATAACAAAGGATATCGTGAATTTAATAGAAGAAAGACGAAAATACAAAAATAAATCAGACGAAACAGGAAAACAAAGATACAAAGCCATAAAATGGGAAATAATTCGCAAATGCAGGAAAGCTAAAGAACAATGGATTGATGAAAAGTGCAAAGAGGTACAAACTAAGATGGAAATAGGAAAGACAGACGAAGCATACAAATTAATTAGAATGAATTTTAGGGATATAAAACCGTATAGCAAAAATATAAGGGACGCACAAGGAAACGTCATTATAGAAAACGTACAGAAAGTGAGTAGATGGCAAGAATATATAGGGAATTTATATGCAGGAGAGGAACTAACTGCATTAGAACAGGAATCAGACATTGAAAATGATGACTTGGGATATCCTATACTTCGAGACGAGTTTGAATTAGCATTAAAGAGTCTGAAAAATGGTAAGGCGCCGGGTACAGATAAGGTGCAAGCAGAAACTCTAAAAGCCGCTGGACAAGCAGTAACAGAACGTCTCTTCCAACTTGTAAGCTATATGTATGAGACAGGTGAGATACCCAAAGATTTCAAACGTAGCATCATAGTAACTATTGTAACAATTTTATTTTTGATAATAAATCCCTCCATAAAATTGCGAGAATAATATAACAATTTTATTAACAACAATAGTAAATTGCATTTAACAAACAATAGTAATACGTTAAAGCCGCATCGTCCTTTGGTATTCTACTTGTGGTTAAATATCTGCGTCATCTACAGCTATTTACAAACACATCTCTGTTTGACGGTCCCCCTCCGGACGCCTCGGCCGCCCGAGCTAGTTTTGTAGACAGTCGGCCAGATGTAGTAGAAGCAATAACATGTACCCTAGATTGCAGGACGGCAATTTGCGAATCCACTTCAATGAGTGAACACATCTTCGCATAACGCGCGACAACTTACAATGCAACTCTTAGAACACGAAATTTAGAATACAAAATTTAGAAGGCAATTTTTAGAAGACGACACTTGCAATGCAAACTTTTAAGACACACAAGGACAATGTTAAGATGCTACCTTAGTAAGGCGGCGTAATTCAACTTCAGGATTACAACGGCTGCAGAATGTATTGTAACAGATTTGATTCGACACGTGGGACGAATTCATAGTAGAAGTTGTTTTGGATGAATTTGGTTCACACTACAACGCTGTAATCGTTGCTTGAAATAACGAGGATCTCATCTTTCCTTGCAACAATGCGACAAATGCAGTTTTGGTTCGTAGATAGCAATAAGTTCTTTTTATGTGTTTCAAACTAGGAACACGTTAATTTGTTTTAATGCGTAAAAGCATGAATATTGTGAAAGTTTCAACTAATTGCTGAGCTGGATTTTCCAGTATTAAAACTAAAGTTTACAGATTTGATGTTTTAAGAAAACAACACGCGTGGTTCATTATGAATCGTCGGTAACGTCAACAGGTGTTACTGACGTCATATATTTTTCTGCTGTGTACTGCTAACAGATGTATTTTGAAGGCAAGTGCCTCGAACAGCTTTAGTACAAGAAATGTAAACACGTCTATTTTGTGATCAGCTTTTATAAATTAAAACTTGCATATGTAATTTAGAAAACTTGAATGCTAACATTTTAGAACTTATTAATTTGTCATCTGCCTGAACAGATCTGCACAGGTCGGAACCCTATTTGTATAACAAGTTCATGTTATACTGTAAAGTATTTGATTAAAAATAATTAAGATAAACATGAAGTTGAAAGCTATAGATTGATACAGTTATTGATTAAATTTTTGTTACAAATCATATTATTTTAAAAGAGATTCTTTTTAGTAAACAATTGGTTCAAGATTAAAGTTTTTTATTTTGATCAAGTATGATCAAATCTAATAACATAAAGCTAACATCCTTATGAGTAGGTCTTTGATGCGAACTTTATATTGGAAATACCTTTTTGCTACTTCTTTATGTATTTTTGCTGGACACAAATAGTGTTCCACTCTTTTATGTATTTAACTATTACAATTTCTTACAGGAGCTGCGTCTTATTTTATTAAGACAGGTTTTTGTCAGCGAAGGCGATCTTTTTTTTCCTTGGGTCTCCACGTTCACCCTTAGAAATATGCCATGCAATTATCATAATTAAGTCAGGACTTGGTGGCGCCTATTTGGTTTAGTTTAAGTTTGACCTACAAACAGATTTCGACTTACCCCCCCATTTCTCATAGCTCTGCCCAAGGAATAGACCCCTAGCTGTGTCGGAAGACTTTGTTCTCTGGCGCCGATTTAGAAAATTAGTAACACTGACGCTGATGCGTGAGGCTAGCTAGATATAGAAAAAATACAGTTTCACTGGCACACAACGTGGTGCTCTTAGCAAAAAACAGTTTCACTGCCACCCAATGTGGGGCGTGCAGAAGAGAAAAAGAAAAACGTTTCACTAGCGCCCATGAGTGGGGCCAGCCCTTTAGAAAAATCAGTTTCACTATACCAAAAAAGAAAGGCGCGGATAGATGTGAAAATTTTCGAACAATAAGTTTGACAGCACACGTGTCAAAAATATTAACTAGAATTGTGCAAAGACGAATGGAAAACGAGCGGAAGAAATACTAGGAGAAGACCAATTTGGGTTTAGGCGAAACAGGGGAACACGGGAGGCTATTTTAGCTCTGAGAGTGATAATGGAGAAAACAATAGAAAAAGGGGAAAGCATGTATATAGGGTTTGTAGATCTGGAAAAAGCATTCGACAATGTAAATTGAAAAAAAATGTTTGAAATACTCAAAAAGATTGGAATGAGTTATAGGGATAGACGAATAGTATATAGCTTATACAAAGAGCAAACAGCAGTAATAGAATTAGAGCAGGAACGTAGAGAAGTAAACATTAGGAAAGGGGTGAGACAGGGATGTGCCCTATCCCCATTGATTTTTAACTTGTACATAGAAGAGGCAATGAATACTGTCAAATGCAGGAAGACATTTGGAATTACTATGCAGGGACAAAAAATTGATATGCTTAGATTTGCAGATGATATAGCGGTATTAGCGTCTAGCAAGGAAGAGTTAGAAGCTGCTCTTAATGAAATGGAAACGGTTGTAACAGAGAGATACGGTATGAAAATTAACAAAACTAAAACTAAAGTTCTAGTCTGCAAAGGTGGGGAAAATAAATCAGAAACAAGAATACAAGTATTTAACACGAACTTACCAGAGGTTAAGGATTTCTGCTACCTAGGAAGCCAAATAACGCAAGATGGGAAAAGCACAAAAGATATAAAACAAAGATTAGCACAAGGTCGTGCTACATTTAACAAGAAAAAGCAACTACTGTGCTCAAAGACCACAAACATAGAAACAAGGAAAAGATTGCTTAAAGCATGTGTGTGGAGCACAGCACTGTACGGCTGTGAAGCCTGGACAGTAGGAGAAGCGGACAAGAAATAGGTAGAAGCCTTTGAAATGTGGTGCTACAGGCGCATGATGAAGATATCATGGACAGACAAAGTTAAGAACGAAGAGGTTCTAAAAATAATAGGGGAAAAAATAAATATGTGGAAAACGGTAAAAAATATGAGAGATAGGATGATAGGCCACATACTACGGCATGAGGGAATAGTGCGGAATATATTAGAAGCAGAGATAGGAAAAAGAGAAGAAGAGGCAGACCTAGATTAGACTACTGCACACAGATAGTAAAAGATGTAGGCTGTAGAGGTTTCAGGGAGATGTGTAGGCTAGCCCAGAGTAGAAATCAATGGAGGTACGCATCCAACCAATCCCAAGATGGATAAACTAATGACGAAAAAATAACTGTGCCTAAACATGATGATTATTATAAGTAACTACAAGAATTGGTTGGGCAATATTCTCGAATAATGTTAAGTGTGTGAAAGGAGTTACTAGAAAACCATTATTTCGGCAAATGTCTAAGTGTTGGGGGATCTTGTTAGCCACAGGTTGCTTAACCTCCTTCACTGAATCTCGGTAAAATAGGGTATAAAATTAGAAAACAATAGAAAGGGAACGAGCTGAATACACATGCTGTGTGAGAATTTCAGGGAACTATGTAGACTAGCTCAGAATATAAATAAGTGCAGGTACGTGTCCAACCAGTTTTGAGACGGAAAACCTAATGACGAAAAATAAGCGCAGATAAATCTGATGATTAGTATAAACAACTAGTTGTTGGTTGCGAAATACCTGCAACTAATGTTGACTGTGCGAAAAGATAAATTGGAAAATATATTAAATCGCCAAATAGTTAAGTGTTGGGGGAACTTGGCAGCCACAGGCTGCTTACATCCCTTCACAACCATTGAAGGTCGGAGAAATAGGGCATATAACTGTAAAACAATAGAAAGTGATCAAACTGCATCTAACAAAAAAGAACAGCGCCTATGAGAAAAGAAAACAAACATAGAATAAGAAGAAAATTGTTGAAAGCATATGTGTGGAGCACAGCACAGTATGCCTATGAAATACGGGCAGTCTGAAACGCAGACAGAAAAACGGTAGCAGCCTTTTGAAATGCTGTGCTTCAGATGTATGAGGACGATTGCATGGACAAACAAAGAAAATAACAAATAAGTTACAGAAATAGTTGGGGAACAAGAATATCTGGTGAAAAAGAGAAATAGTAGGGCGGAATACCTTCTAAGGCATTTTTGGGGAATAGTATGTGATATATTACAAGCAGAGATAGGAAAAAAGAGGTAGATGTAGACCTAGATCAGACAGTTATAGATGCAAACTGTGCATATTTCAGGGAAATCTGTAGGTTAGTTCAGAATAGGGAACAATGATGGTACGCGTCTAACCAGTTTTAGGACTGAAGACCTAATGATGATGATGATTAGAAATTTGTTAAGGATTGTATACCAATTTTTGAAACCAACTAAACCGTCTGTTCATCAAAGCAAATGTACCGGTTTTTAGCTCTGTGCGTTTGGGTTTTTAGATCGTAAAATATCATAGGTTTTTTAGTTTTTATACACATATAAGCGAATACGTTTCTGCAAGTAGGACAATATCTGAAAAGTAAAGGTTGGAAATGGTTTTTGGAGTAAATATAATTCACAAATTATAGATTGTAAATCGCACTGAAGCATATGGAAAACAAAGTGTTGGTTTATTTAATGCATATTGTTAAATAAATGCCATTTCATGTTTCAAAAAGCAACACAAAATTAAATTAAAAAAAAAATTAATTTTACCGGGAATCGAACCAACGGAGTTACGATTCGTAACCAGAGACGTTATGCTTGCTCTGTTGAGGTGATGTTTATTGAACTCGCGTTGGTTGTATACTTGCTATGCTTAATGCCACATAAGAAATACATAATCTTAGGAATAAATCACGGTCTATTGTAATTGTTCGGGCGACTCCGTATATAAACGTCAAATGTAATAAGTAATTATTTTTCAAATAAATAGCTGGTGTATATTAAAAAGCGATATTTTCGTATAATTGTAGTCAATTATCGGTACTCCTAAATGATTTTAGACGAATTATAAATTTAAATTTGAGAAATTTTAAAAGAAATGTGTAATCATAGATTTTGAAGGTACATATTCGTTCGCTTCCGTTGACTTTCGGAATCTGTTTTAGATGTTTCTGGAATAAATTATACAAATTGTAATACCTGTTTTAAGAAAATACTATACCACCAGCTTGCAAATTGTTAATAATTCAGGTTTTAGAATACGAATAGCGTTGTTTGGTATATATTAGATATTTTTTAACGCCCGAATACGAAATTTAAAAACCAACTCGATCTTTCTTCTCTGTCGTACTAACGCTAACGGAATAGTTGCCGACCTCGTCACACGGCCCGTTCGGTTTTTAGATTGGAAAGTTTTTGAGGGAAACAAGCTTTCTTAACACGTTAACGTATACGTCGCTTCAAATTAATCTTTTCCCGGAAAATCCTTATTTCTCCGCAATTTATCGGTTTTCTGCGATAAAAACCGGTCTATGCAACGCACGAAAAATTTCTTCACCCAACCACCACCCGCCCGCGCCCCCTACTCCGAAACCCTCGAACGCAAATCCCAAAAAGCGATTGATTTGCGCCTCTCAACTTTAGCACAAAGACGGGCATACGAAACTTATAGTTATTAGATAGTTAATAAAATAAAATTATAACTAAAACTTTTCTGTCAAATCTAAATAACTATTGGTGCGACTTAATTGAATTACCAGTATCAGGGGATCATTTGGTTAATGCCTCCTAGCACAAATTAGAAAACTAAATGTTTGAATCTTGTCCGAAAGTGTAACAGTTCGATTTAACTGCTACGAATCTGGACGTTAGGCAACTTTATTTACCTCCATTTAGATTATACGTTAAACGGAAAAGCAAGTTCCTTTGTCTTATGAGTCGAAATTCTGTTAGGTAGGGATCAAAAGGCATATTTTAGTATTCTGCGCACTTGATAAGATCGAGCTATCTTATTCAACTTTTGGTGGAAGATCGACACGAAGCAGCGTGCTATTTTCCAAAAGTCAGTTTGCTTGTTAGAAGCGTTTCTTCTTAAAAATAAATTAAATTGCCGGCTAGGGGTAAGCTGATTTTATTTATTATACAATGATTTTTAAATAAGATTATCTGTTGTAGCAAAATTAATTTAATATTTAAAAACGTGTTGTTCACTTCAATATGGTTTTGGTTAGATTGCCATTTGAGTGAATTTGTATACTTGTTCGAGTCAGTGGCGTAACTATCGATTTTTGGGCCCCCCCGCAAAAATTTTAAAGTGGGCTCTCTTTAAAATGTATTACTTTTACTGGCTTATATTTAGCCATATTTTTAAATTATAGTACATGTAGAGAAGGAAGCAGTATAGAATTAAATACATATACTATATTAATCAAGTGCTTTATTAATTATAAAACCAAATTACATAAATTCAAACTTATAAGTTAATTAATATTAAATCTACATATTTATACGCCGCACAAAATTATTTACACCTAAAAATTTGATACAGTAAAAACCTATGAGCTAGCAGACATTCCAAATCAAATTCAAAATTTTGTTTTTCTTGCATGTTTTGCTGCAAACGCGTTTATTGTATCCTCTATATTCATATTTTTGGCAGTGTCATGTTCTACTGCTAAGAGGGATAAATCGTCTAATCTATCTTGTGAAGTGCGGTTCCTAAGATAATTTTAATAATTTTAATTTTGAGAAAGATCTCCGCACTTGCAACGCTAACGGGTAAAGTTAGGTATAACATTAAGGCTGTTATGGTGTTTGGAAAACTGCTAGAACCTGTAGATTTGGAAAGTACTAGATATTCTAAAATTGTAAGATACCGTTAACATTTTTAATTCATCACAAATAAGTCTATTATTTTTGAGTGTAGTAAGTTCTATACCTATAGCATCATTTAAATCTTTGTAGTAAAATTTTTGCAATTGTTTTGCCTTAGATAAAATATCGTCTGCAGTTAAATTCAAAAATACATTAGGTTCTAAGAAATTAAACTTTTCGTTTACATGAAAAAGCGATTTAAAACGATTCGACAGCTGTGAAATTATAATATCCATTACGCGATAAAATACATTTATTTTAAATTTAAATTCTTCATCATTAAATCGATAATCATTGGATAATTCATCGTAATGCTTTTTATTTTTGGTTGCCTTTTTTATAAATTCCGGTTTAATATTCCATTGCCCTGCAACTTTCGCTGCTTCCTCCTTGATGTTGGAATAGTTATTTCTTGTTTCCTTGAAAAATTTTAAAGTTTTTGAAATAAGAGAGTTATCTGATTAATATTCGCCTTTTCACTCTGAGCAGTTTGTGAGAGCTTGTTAAGCTCTTCTAGAATTTGACTTAAAAACACTTAAAAAATAAAATTAAAGTTATCCATGCTAGTTAATATTTGCTTTGCGTCATTTCGTTCATCTGTTTTTTGATATCATAATAATTTTATTAAGAGACATTACTATATCTTTATACCGAATTCTTATGGCAGCTAAAGATTTTACTTGATCCGCCCAACGTGTCGGATTTAAGCGTTTCAATTGTGTGAAATTTTCTTTAAAAACAGAAAGCCAATTCCATCTTACTATACTATTAGCAAAAATGTATATATGTTTTCTAAAAGTAGAAAAACGATTCTATTTCTTTTATACCTTTAACGGCATCATTTATGACTAGATTTAAGTTATGGGCACTACAGTGCATATATAAGGCTGCATGCTCTATGTTTAAAATTCTCTTTGCACGCCAGAATACGTACCGCTCATAACGTTAGCTCCATCGTAGCCCTGCCTCTACATTTATTTATATCTAATTGCATGTTGGTTAAATTGCTTAATATAGTATTACATAGTCCTTCAGCAGATTGGGACTCTACTTTTGTAAAACCCACAAAAGTTTCACAAATATCTATTTTGGTTACCTCTCCCAAGCTGTCTTTTTAAAATCAATATATCTTACAATTTTACTTAATTGATCAATCTTAGTTATATCCTGTGTAGTGTCTATTATGATTGAGAAAAAGGAGCGGATCTAATTTTATTTAATAAAATATTTTTAAGTGTGCGCTTAAAGTATTAATAATATCGTTTTGAATTTTTGGGAAAGATATTTAATTGAACCTTTGGGTCGTTCAAGCACTTTTTGTAATATAGGATCATAGTTACTAATTAAATGAACTAAACTTAAGAAATTACCGTTGTAACTGTCTTTTGAATCAGAAAAACTTTCTCTATGTCCTCGAAATGACAGCATGCGCTGGGATAGTGTTAAAGTAACATTGAAAAGTCTGTGTAAAACATTTTCCAAAATTCAGTTTCTTGTTTTAATAGTAGAGTATCTTTCTTATCTATGGTATAATTTTTTTCCACATATCGTAAATAAAACAACAAGTTAAATGAGATTGAGCAAGCAAATGCTCTTTAATTTTTTTTGATAAACCCTGCCAATCATTAATTCCGGTCGTCCAACTTGACCTTACTGAAGCAAACAGCCAACATGGTTGACAATAAACACAATTTTTAATTTAGAATAACACAACCACCCATTTGAATTGTGTGGTAAGTTTAACGTATTGCTTTTATTTTCGCTTGCAGTTATTAAGTAATAACAGTGAACTGAAAAACTTCTATTTTTATTATCTTTAGGAAACGCACCATCTGGTCTACACAATCCGTAATTAATTATTTCTTTTCTTAAATTGTCATGTTGTAAAACATTGATTTTTAAAAATGTGCAAAATCGGTTGGATATTCTTTCGTCAGATCCATAGATAGTTCATTAAGTGAAAAAGTACTACTCACATTTACCTCTGTAATTGTAGTGGTATCTAGTTCCAAATTTCTATCGCGGCCGTCATTATGTGATGTACTTGCGCCCTGGGTGAGAGTTTTAAAATTGTTGACGACTGCTGTTCGTCTGTAGCGGAACTAGTAGATGCTACTGTCGAAAGCCCAATTTCTTTCATAGATTGTTCTTGTTTTCGGACTCTTTAGAAGTAAAAAGGAACTTATTTTTGGAATCTTGCTCTTTGATTCTTCCAATAGTTTCCTTTTTCGTTTTTTGCAGCGCCGCTTGTAGTGCTCATTGTATATTATTTCCTGCAATTTTGAATGAAATTAATTATAATGTAATTAGATAAGTAATAATTATTTAAAAGCCTTTTGAAATTACAAATAACACATACATACTTTGCTTTAAATGCTTTAATTAACAAAATATAAATGATTTTTATTGAATGCTTAAAGATTTATTTATATGTATTTCTCAGCGCGACTTCAACTATGATCAAATCAATAGTAGTTTAATAAAAATAGATATAAATACTTACGTTTAAATATGAAAGACCTCCTGTAATACGAACACAACACTATTGAGTAAAACGTACTGGAATGCTTTTTACTTCCTTTCCGTTATATATAATGCAGCTAATGCAAATACGTTGCAACCAGCTGACTAGAAACCACAAAATGAATTTCTTTCTAGTATTATATTTCTAGAAAGCGAAGGTTACTAAGCTACCTGCCATCCTGTGAATCTGTACTGTACAGACAATAGCCCTTTATTCCTATTTAAAATCCCACAAACCAAACTAACCCTACTATACGTCGTTTAATAATGCTTTACCACTTTATACAACTTATCACTTAAGAATAATATAGACATCTTTGTTATTAAAGTTTACAGTCTCTTTCATCTGTTTATTAACCCTTACAAAATAGGACAGAACGGATAGAAAGAAGAAAGGATGCAGGCTGCAGGTGGTGTTCAGTATTTATCTTAATTATTATTTCTTGTATTTCAGCAGTTCCTAGTAGTAACATCAAGAAAACGTTCGTTAACCTGCGGTTTCTGAATTATCTGCAATATTTTCTTGACCGTTTCTTACCTGCCAAATACGTTGAAGATGAATAAGTTGAGTTTATTATCGTTTGGGCCTTCTTGCACTTGGGGCCCCCCCGCATAGCGGGGGCTGGCAGAGGTGTAGTTACGCCACTGGTTCGAGTATTATAAAACGAATAAATTAGAAATTATCAGCAGAGATATTGAACTAATTTACACTGTTTCTATATCTTGGATTGATTCCTGGAAAGCTTGCTTTTTTTGGATTAAGATTCTTTGGGTTAGAGGATCAGGTGTTCGAGTGTCCGCCATGAGGTCACACCATATGTGGTTATTTCCATTGATCGCGTTTTGCCCTGAAGTGTGTTGAGGTCAAATACGTTGAAAATACTTTATTCAGGTATTTATGTATATATCCAATTTACATTTTATAAAAACTTATAATAATTGTTTGTGTCGCAAATGTTTCTATACTAATTGCATTGTGAAGATGCAATGCTTTAATTTATGTTTGAATAAATACGTTCTAAATTTTATCTTGTAAAACCTCCGGGACATGAGCTCATATCACGACGGTTTATTTTGTTAGCCTTTGCTACACTGTAAGTATTAAAAGAAAAGAAAGAAAATTTACTGAAGTAAAATTTACAGTTTTGTTAAAGTTCTAAGAGAATTAAAATTGTTTAAAGATTAAATTTTTATTAGTTTTACTAAAATAATTTTGCAGCTTGATTATCTTGTTAGTTCAATTACAATTATTATACGTATTTATATCACATGTTGTTTGTCTTATTTCAAACTAAATCAGTGAAGTTTTTGTTGGATAAATTATTTCCATGTGTATACTATCGCAGAGATAAAACAAAGAACCCACGGTTTTAGCCCTGATGATAAGGTCTCCCAGAAGATTTAAGTAACAAAGTAAATATCTATTAAGAAAGATTGAATAGGTGAACCTTGATAGAGGTAAAGACAAGTTACAAATTTTAGAAACGCTAAAAGGCAAGTTACACATGGCGCCCAATAATAATTTTGCTACTTATTTTTGCGGTGGTTGTCACATGGATTTAAATATTTAATTTAATTTTACAGAAATAAATTACGAAGTAACTGATTAGTTTTTAATAAGTACAAGTGAATTATACAGATGCATATACATGTACCAGTGATTTTGATTTGCTATTTAATTAATTGTTTGATGAATATTATTATTTTTTACTATGTATATAGGTCGCGTAGGTGGCGTAGTTACCTTTAGCGTTTTATACTAGCACCACAAATCCTTCTAAAAAAAAGATTTGGGGAGCGCTATGATAAACTAAAGGATACTGAAAATTGTCCTCGTGATTACTAGGGATCATTTAATTTGATTTACAAGGGTAGACCCCATTGATCTTCAACCAAACCTTGATTGGATTTGTTATTTTATAGTATAAATACTATCAATTACTTCGCAACGAAATATAATAACGGAAAGTGGAGTTAATCTGTATTGAATTTTAACTTAAGGATTTCAGCATTATCAGCGAACAAAATTCGTATTTGAGAAATTAATTTTTTTGAAAAGAAGCTTTTGGATTTATCGAAAATTTCTGTCGTTTAATTGCGTCCTTTTGTTATTTAAATATTTTTGCAATTTATTTAGCATGGCTTGGATTAATTGTCTTTCCACACAAGAATTGTCTTGGGAATTAGCAATTAGAGGTAAAGCTTGTGATAGTATGCTATTAGAAAATAAAAGAAAACTTTTGAGAAGTTTTATTTCAAAAGAAAAAATAGACCCAAAATTAGTTTATAAGTATCCAGAATGTAAATTTGATCCCTACGAACAGCTACATTTCTGTGAGGAAGCCTTGGAAACTTTACGCCAACCCTTGCTTGAGTTTTTGGACAAATCATCCAAATTAACTAATAAACGCCTTAAAGCTAAACTTCTGCATATTGGTCGCCGCTTGGAATATATAGAAGTAACAGATGAGTTACAACAAAAAGTTAATATTTTAAACAGTAAATGTCTGGAATTTTTGGATATGTTAGGTGAGGTTGATTCCGAAATAATGTTTCAAAATGATTTAGAAACATTTGTGAATTTTCGGATGGAATCTCAAATACAAGAAAGTACGGACATTAACCCTGTAGTTGCTACAGAAGAAAATCCACAGCAATCAAGCCCAATAAATAAAACTACAAGTTTAGTTAATACACAAATTTCAATAATCCCAACTGTTAACAAAGAGTCTATTCGAAATTTAGAAGCAAGATTAGCTAATCTAGAATCACCAATGCAGAATGAACCTGTAACACATCAAATCATTAAATCAAACTTTGTTACACCAATTGCAAAATGGAATGTTTGTTTTACTGGCGATACACAGCAATTAGGAGTCAATGCATTTCTAGAACGAGTAGAAGAATTGAGAATTGCTAGAGGATTTACGCACCAGCAAGTATTTAATAGTGCTATAGATATTCTTGGAGGACAAGCGCTCATTTGGTATAGGTCATTTAAAGGAAAAATTCACTCATGGCTAGAGTTAGAGCAAAAATTAAAGCAACATTTTCTGCCAGCGGATTATGATGAAGTATTGTTAGATGAAATACGATCTAGGAAACAAGGGCAAGATGAAAAACCTGTAATCTTTATTGCAGCAATGGTGAACTTGTTTAATAGATTAATCAAAATACCGCCTGAAATAGACCAACTCAGATATATTCGTAAAAATCTTCAACCCTTCTATGCAAGCCACTTAAGTTTAGAAAGAATAGACAGCATTGATCAATTAATTGAACTCTGCCTTCAACTGGAAAATACAAAGTTACAAAATTTTAAATTTAGAAATAGAGATTTGCCTATAAATGCACCATTAGAGCCAGATTTAGCATACCAACCTGCTACAACGCAAAAACAAATAAACGCCATAATAAAGAACGAGCAACAACCTCAGTCATCAAAAAGAAGTTTAATGTTCTCCAATAAAAGATTTACTAATAGATCGACTCGGATATCGAAGTTAGCTGATTTGGCATGCTACAATTGCAATGAGAAAGGCCATACCTATCACCGTTGTACAAAGGATCGTACACTTTTTTGCTACATTTGCGGAACAAAAGAAGTTACGTACAGTAGTTGTCCCAAATGTGCAAAAGTTCAAAAACGTATAAGAGCCGGTTTCAGTATTAGCCAACGAAACCATAACTATGGCATTTCGGCTAACAGTACAGAATGGAAAAATTGGTTACAACGAATTAGAGATTTTACATCAACTACATCCAAAAAAATTAACACAATTCTATATACAAAGAAGCAAGACCCAAGACCATTTATTTATGTTCGTATAAAAACACAGCCTATCCTAGCGTTATTGGATACTGGTGCAACTAATACGGTAGTAGGACGTACGGGATTACCTATAATTAAGAATTTAGGATTAAAGATAGAACGACCTGTTGCTCCTACTTATCTAGAAACAGCTGATGGTACCAAACAGTGTTCGCTAGGTCAAGTAATTTTGCCTACAGAAATTAATGGAACTACTCATAATATTACAGCTACAATAGCAAATTCTATTAATGATGCTTTAATATTAGGATCGGATGTCTGTCGTATATTTAAATTACATGCAAATTTTGACAATAACACTTTTTGTATGATAAACGAGAAACAAATAGTATCAGCACTAGAGCAGAAAATTATAAACACCACAGATGATCTCAGTAGTTATCAAATGTATCAACTACAGAATATAATGGAAAAATTTAAATCAATTAGTGGCCAAGAATTAGGAAGAACAAAGAAAGCAGTACATCGAATAGATACAGGGGATGCTGAACCCATAAAACAACGATACCATCCGTTATCACTAAATATGTTAGAAACACTAAATAAAGAAATCGATGAAATGTTAAAATTAGGGTGATAAGACCTTCGCAATCGCCATGGAATTCGCCAATCGTAATGGTCAAGAAAAGAATGGAGACATACGGTTATGCTTCGACGGAAGAAAACTTAACGCTGTGACAAAAAAGATGCATACGGCTTACCGTACGTTAATGATATACTTGATAAATTTAGAGATACTAAATTTCTAACATCAATAGATTTGAAAAAGCTTTCTGGCAAATAGAATTAACACCGGAGTCTTGTGAAAAAACTGCCTTTACAGTACCTAGGAGAGGACTTTTTGAATTTACTGTATTACCTTTTGGACTTTGTAATAGTCCCCAAACACTACAACGATTAATGGACAATATCTTAGGACCACGTTTTGATAATGTGTTTGTATATTTGGACGATGTAATTATAGCATCTGCCACGTTTGAAAGTCATATGAATACACTAAATGATGTTTATCTAGCGCTAAAAGAAGCTAATTTAATAATTAACTTTGAAAAGTGTGAGTTCTGTAGACCATCGCTGAAATATCTTGGTTATGTAATTGATAGAGAAGGACTTCGAACTGATCCGGAAAAAGTCCAGGCTATAGCAAGTTTTCCAACTCCAACAACTGTCAAATCAATAAAAAGATTTCTAGGAATGGCAGGCTGGTACAGGAGATTTATTTCCAATTTTTCAACCATAGCTGATCCAATTTTATCGCTTATTAAAGGTCGCTCTAAAAAGCAACACATTAGCTGCAACCAAGAAGCAGAAAAGCCTTCCAAAATTGAAAGCGTTGTTAGTTACCTCGCCGATTTTAACTAGTCCAGACTTCTCACAGAGTTTTATTATACAAACAGATGCGTCAGAAGTTGGTCTTGGAGCAATCTTATTGCAAGGTGAGGGCGAGAACGAAAAAGTAATAGCATATGGGAGCAGGTCACTGACTAAGCAAGAGAGAGCTTACAGTGCCACCGAGAAAGAATTGCTAGCAGTAATGTTTGGAGTAGAAAATATCGTCCTTACATAGAGGAACAAAGTTTAAAATCATTACTGATCATTACTCTTTAATATGGTTGGACAAATTAAAAAGCCCGTCCGGAAGGTTACAGAGATGGAGTTTACGACTTTCCCAGTTTTCTTATGAAGTTCTTCATCGGAAGGGAAAATTTAATGTGGTTCCCGATGCACTATCAAGAGCACCAATAATAATAAATCAGATTTCTATACACCAAGACCAGTGTGATCCATGGTATAATAAGATGATGCAACGAATTCAGAAAAATCCTTCAAACTACCCTTCATGGAAAATAGAGAAGAATGTACTTTACAAATATGTTCCCAACAAACACAACATTGTTTCTAATTTGATAGAGTGGAAACAAGTACTTCCAAAATATTACAGAGAAGATGTCATTAAACAAAATCATGATGCTCCTACATCCGCTCATCTTGGTACATTTAAAACATGGAACAAGGTCGCCGAAAGCTATTATTGGCCAAAGATGAAATCAGATATTGCTCGGTATGTCAGAAAATGTCAAATCTGTCTTGCTTCAAAAAGTACTTTACAGTCGAAAAATGGGTTAATGGGGAAGGAAAGAGAAGTGGAACATCCTTTTCAAATGATATCTATTGATATTATGGGGCCTTTACCCAGATCGAAAAAAGGTAACACATCTATTTTAGTGGTTTCTGACTGGTTCACCAAGTATGTACTGATTCACCCTATGAAAAAAGCGACAGCTACCTCGATAAATAATTTTATCGAAAATCAAGTATTTCTTATATATGGAGTACCGCAAATTATAACGACGGATAATGGATCTCAATTTGTAAGTAAGGCATTCAAGAAATTGATAAAGGAATACCAAGTTCAGAAGGTTTGGTATAATGCAAACTATCGTCCTCAGGTTAACCCTACGGAAAGAGTTAACAGAGTTATCATCACAGCGTTAAGATCATATGTGAAAGATAATCACAGGCTTTGGGACGAAGAACTGCATAAAGTTGCACATGCTATGAGAAACGCAGTTAGTGAAGTTACTGGTTACACTGCAGCCTTTTTGAATTTTGGTCGTTCAATACCTATTTCAGGAGATTATTATGGTAAACTATCTGAGTTTACTGATCAAGATCTTACGGTTCATTCAAGAGAGCAACTGGTAAAAGATCTCAATGAGCTTTCAGAGCTTTATAATGATGTGTTAGTAAGACTTCATCAGGCTTATGAACGCAATAAGAAAACTTATGATTTACGGCGTCGGGAAGTGGAGTATAATAAAGGAAACTATGTTTGGAAGAAAAACATGGTGCAATCCAAAGCTTCCGAAGCTGTATCCCAAAAATTAGCACCTAAATATGTTCGCTGCAAAATCATTGAGAAAACTGGAACCGTTACATATCGACTAAGAGACGAAAAAGGAAAGGACATTGGTGTCTGGCACGTGAAGGATCTCAAACCAGATAACTAGCGTTATTAGCTACCGATCTAGCTTTGATTTAGTGGGTAGGCTACTGGGAAGAAATGTCTTTTTTTTTGAGTGTGGGTTTGCACCTTGCTTTTGCATTAGCCTGGTGGGACCCCATGTTCACAGGGAAGTACATATATTTCTAGTTTGTCATCCTAACTTAATTGTATGAGAGTTTCTCATGTGGGAAGGGGGTAGTGTAACAGTTCGATTTAACTGCTACGAATCTGGACGTTAGGCAACTTTATTTACCTCCATTTAGATTATACGTTAAACGGAAAAGCAAGTTCCTTTGTCTTATGAGTCGAAATTCTGTTAGGTAGGGATCAAAAGGCATATTTTAGTATTCTGCGCACTTGATAAGATCGAGCTATCTTATTCAACTTTTGGTGGAAGATCGACACGAAGCAGCGTGCTATTTTCCAAAAGTCAGTTTGCTTGTTAGAAGCGTTTCTTCTTAAAAATAAATTAAATTGCCGGCTAGGGGTAAGCTGATTTTATTTATTATACAATGATTTTTAAATAAGATTATCTGTTGTAGCAAAATTAATTTAATATTTAAAAACGTGTTGTTCACTTCAATATGGTTTTGGTTAGATTGCCATTTGAGTGAATTTGTATACTTGTTCGAGTATTATAAAACGAATAAATTAGAAATTATCAGCAGAGATATTGAACTAATTTACACTGTTTCTATATCTTGGATTGATTCCTGGAAAGCTTGCTTTTTTTGGATTAAGATTCTTTGGGTTAGAGGATCAGGTGTTCGAGTGTCCGCCATGAGGTCACACCATATGTGGTTATTTCCATTGATCGCGTTTTGCCCTGAAGTGTGTTGAGGTCAAATACGTTGAAAATACTTTATTCAGGTATTTATGTATATATCCAATTTACATTTTATAAAAACTTATAATAATTGTTTGTGTCGCAAATGTTTCTATACTAATTGCATTGTGAAGATGCAATGCTTTAATTTATGTTTGAATAAATACGTTCTAAATTTTATCTTGTAAAACCTCCGGGACATGAGCTCATATCACGACGGTTTATTTTGTTAGCCTTTGCTACACTGTAAGTATTAAAAGAAAAGAAAGAAAATTTACTGAAGTAAAATTTACAGTTTTGTTAAAGTTCTAAGAGAATTAAAATTGTTTAAAGATTAAATTTTATTAGTTTTACTAAAATAATTTTGCAGCTTGATTATCTTGTTAGTTCAATTACAATTATTATACGTATTTATATCACATGTTGTTTGTCTTATTTCAAACTAAATCAGTGAAGTTTTTGTTGGATAAATTATTTCCATGTGTATACTATCGCAGAGATAAAACAAAGAACCCACGGTTTTAGCCCTGATGATAAGGTCTCCCAGAAGATTTAAGTAACAAAGTAAATATCTATTAAGAAAGATTGAATAGGTGAACATGATAGAGGTAAGACACATTACACAAATTAAAGAAGCACGACAAGGCAAGTTACAAAAGTTTATAGATTCCTGCTATTATAAGTTTAAGTTATAGTTTTATCTTAATGACAAATATCGTGATATTAAAAATCAACTTGCTTTGTGAAATTACCTGATATTTGTGCGTGCGTGTATGTGTGCGCGCGTGTGTAGGTGCGGTAACTAATAACTATTTCATCTGCAAAACGATGTTTTGGTAACTGATAAATTATATATTCGTTTTCCTTTGGTCCAATTTTGTCTCAGTAATAAATAACTTCACTGTAGGTTAAGCAATATGATTGTTCTCAAATATTCGTGCCTTATTATCGAATCTAGAACACACATCGCTGTCAACATATATATGCTTCCTTACAGTTACTTATTTGTTTATTCCAACTTCCATCGATTAGTAGGACATTCTTTTAGTAGTTTATCTTTTTTTAAGACTTAGCTTTCTTGTAACTATTATTCATTTGGAACTTTGTAATAATTTTTGTTATAGTTTGTCATTCCATCGTTGATTAAAGTATTTGAGAAGGTAAATGACTTAAAGAACTTAACTTGTCTACCTTCAATCAATGTTTTGTGAATATTTTTAATTTAATGTAGCGCCATCTTTAGAACGATTGTAAAACTAACCCATTGAATAAATGAAAAAAATATGGAATCATGTAACTGCAACGTCAATGATCTGATAAGTTGTAAATAGAATATCTTGTCTTAGCGAGAAAATAGATATTTGAATGCTGGGTTGTAGATAACAAGAACCAAGAAATGCCAAAACCCAAAATCAAAACGTTTAAATATCATTAGGTAACTTCAAGTTCTGCTTAGTTCTCTACCACCAATCACAAAACACGTATAAATAAAAAGGAAAAGTTATTGAGATGACCTTAACCCGTATTTAAGACAATGTAGATAACGGGGCAAACACTTCGGTGCTGCATTTCCGTTTTTGTCATCTGATAATTCGATGTTGATTGTTGCTTTCACTTGCTTTGGTCTTGACCGCTTTCTTATTGTGAAAATTGAATTTTACAGTTATCATATGTTAGAACCTCTTCTGTGTTAACTTGTGATGACAAAGTGAACAAAAGACACCGTTTTCTGCATGAATCTGATATTTTCAACGTGTGGCTTAGGAATATTAAAGCTCTTTAATCTTTCCCCGGCGCATGGTTACAAATCTTATGTGTGTAATTTACATTTTGAGATGTAGTTCCTGTACTAAGAGATGCTTACAAAAAATTGCTGTACCAACCTTGCATCTTAATAATTGTAAGTAGCAGTAATTAACCTATTCAATTAAATTATGAAAATATTAAATATATGTAATGCTTATATTTAGACTTAGGCCTGTATAGTATATTTAAATTATTGAAAAGCAAAATAAATGTTGAATCAATTTGTTTATTTGTATATTTATGGAATGTATAGTTGCTCTATTGGGAGAATAAGTTAATAAGTAAGTATACATATATTACATTTTAAATATTATATATGAATTCGAATTTCCCGCCTTTACCAAATAGTTTCAGGGACAACCACTTCAGCGCTGTAATACAGTTTTATCCATATTTATTGTGATTTTTTCAATTTATGGTTGTTTTGTGCCACCGATCAATAAATGCTACGTTCCACTTTTGCTTTTAAAATTTACTTAACTAATTATTATCTCATCTATATTCTGATTAAAATCATTGCCATAGTTCATATCCTGTTCTGGCGAGCCGAGTGTTTCAACATTAATCTTCGGTCTCCTAATTGTAGTTAGGTGCATTTAAATCATTTATTCTAAGCGGTCCCTATTCATACTGGATTATACTATCAATTTGATACGTTTCGCGAGTATTTTCGTTGAAAATTTGTTGCACAGATAGGCTATCAACACTCGTTGCATTGGATTTTATTTATGAATTATTCATTCTGTTTTCTATTACCAACGGTTTTCCTTGGAGTACTAATTCTGTCCTTTGTACAATTACTGTGCGGATTGTACAAGAAATTAAACGAGCTAGTACATGCATCCTCCCTTCAAATTACTTTCTCTTGTGTGTATAGTGTAGGTATCCATTAACGGTTGCAGGTAGCACTAATTTAAAATCTGTTTTTAGATCGTTTTAGGATAAATTTTCTAGATTGGTTGGTTGGTTTTCCGCTTACATTCTCGCTCCTCGACGCTACGTGAGATGACTCATTCCTCGTACACTGGGTTTTCAACCAAGACTGCTGACTAAGAAATAAGTTTGGTGACGCCGACTTCTCCGGTTCCGCTTAGCTAAAATTTTTGGTTGCTGTGTATTGCCATTTAATCCTCGTGAAGGAAACCGTGAGTTTTTGAAAATCTCACACTTTACTAATCCCGTAACTTCCTAAACTTTCTAAGGCTGTCACGTTAGTAGTAATGTTATGGAGAAGTTTCGACAGCCCTTAATAAAAAGGTGTTAATATCTTCTAAAGGGCAGGTATTTTTTTGAAAAGAAAAGCATGTATGTGTTTAGGGTATGTATGTGCAGGTGTGTGTGTGTGTGTGTGTGTGTGTGTGTGTGTGTGTGTGTGTGTTTTGGATTTTGTAGGTATGATAATAAGGGATTTGTAGATCTATGTAGAGTATGATAACGGAGAAGCTGGGACACCTTTATAAGAAAAGTGTAAATATTTTGCAGAATGATGGTTATTTTTCAAAATAAAAGCATGTATTATTATGTACGCGAGTGTGTGTGTGTGTGTGTGTGTGTGTGTGTGCGTGTGTATTGTTTGAGTCTAAGGTAAATATTGTAATGGCGGCGTTAATTGTGCGGGGTGTTTTTTTTAAGAATGCGTTCTGTCGTGTGTGTGTGTGTATGTGCGTGTAATTGATTTAAGAAATATAGAAAGGTGTATGTATTGCTCATACAATGTACAAACTAATGAGGAGCCATTTTTCTTTTCAGCAAAAACACGTCCTAAGCCATTTTTACCGCATAATTGAATTTACAATACATACACCTTTCTATATTTCTTAAATCGATTACACACACACACACACACACACACACCATACAACGCATTCTTAAGAAAACATCCCGCACAATTAAGGCCGCCATTACAATATTTACTTTAGACTCAAACAGCACACACAAGCACACGCACACACACACACACACGCACACACATACACACAAGTATATAATAATACATACCGTTATTTTGAAAAAATAACCATCATTCTGCAAAATATTTACACTTTTATTATAAGGGTGTCCCAGCTTCTCCGTTACCATACTCTACATACATCTACAAATCCCTTATTCTCATACCTATGAAATCCAAAACACACATACACCTGCACATACATACCTTAAACATATACATACTTTTCTTTTCAAAAATACACCTGCCCTTTAGAAGATATTACCACCTTTTTAATAAGGGCTGCCGTAACTTCTCCATAACATTACTACTTTCTTGCCTTTTCTGTATGTTGAAATCTATAACTAACGCTAGATGGCGTGCTAACAGTGCTGAATAAACTGTAATAATAATTCTGTTACTATTGATCCAGTTCATACAGATGGCGCTGTTAATTTTGTTTCGATTCAATATATAAACGATTGCCGGGGTATTATGTTACGGTAAACTGTGCGGGTCAGGAAGAACCAAAAAAAAACTAATTAAAGTAAAGACTCGCATGAAATTACGTAGCCAGAGGAAGAGATGCCGGACTAACGTCAATCGGAGATTGGGCGTGGAAAAATAATCGAAAACAAAACCCAAGAAGAAAAAAACCGAGTCGTCTCTCTGAAATAAAAATTAGTTGAATAGTATAAACAAAGACAGTACATTAGTCTGTCAAAGAAAAATAAGAATATATATATATATATATATATATATATATATATATATATTCTTATGCTGCCCCCCCCCCCACACTCTTTCTTTGTGTTGCGCGCCTTTTTTAATTAATTTTATGATTTTATATGATGTGCAAATACTTATTTCACTCCACGTATTTTAGCAACATTTGGTTGGTTAATTAAATTAAAATTGTTTTTAATATACCTCGACTATATGAACTCTTTCTTCTCAGGGTATCCACCTACTTACCGTGGGTTCAGTGGTAAGTAGATGTGCAATGCCCAACCAAACTGCACTATCTTTTGTTTTAGTACCTGTTTTTAGAATTTACTTGTGTATATGCCAAATTTTAAGTGATCTACGTCGCCTTGTGCCAAATTAATTAATACCACAAAATACTGACTTTGACGTTGTAATACACCGTACTCACCTGAATTATACGTCGTTACTGACCTCTCTTAATGCTGGCTCAAAATCCTTTTCGCCGTATGCGCCTTCACAAGGTTTCACTCTCACTTTGAACTGCCGTCTAGCCTCCAGATAACTTTTCTGTAATTTTTCTGCGCCCAAATCTAAAATAAATGACCCGAATTTTAGAATTTAGAATACCCTTTTTGTCTACTTCCCCTGCGCTAATTCTTCCGTAGTAATTTCTTCCTTGAATTGTACACTTCCGCTTGCTGTTCTTACGCTGCTTTCTAATTCTGCTCCTCTCGTTCACTCGTTCCAAATCTATGCTCGTTCCTATTAACCACTCAATCCAAATCTATCTTCTATCCTGTTTACCACTCAATGCCCCGCTACATATAAATCCATATCCAAATCAATCCTTATATTCTTCACCCTTATGTTTCTCACTCGATGCCTTTCTACCTATATAATCTCGTTCTAATCCAATCTTATTATCCGCCGGTTCGCTGTCGCACTAATTCCAATATTCACTTTTATTCGTCGCCGCTATTAATTCTTTACACTGATGCTTCTCTTTACTCCTTCTTTATAAATCAAACTCTTGCAATTCAAACATTTATTTACTCTTCCCAAAAATATTTATACAATTTAGCGCAGTTTCATAAAACACGTCTTTTCACAAAAATAATTCGAAATCAATTCCCTTTGTTTACTATCCTAGGTGATAATTACAACATATTCTACCTACTTTATCACATATTATATAAATAAAAACATCCAATAACATTTTATCACTGAGTTTGTGTCACAAATACCTTCAATGTTGTCCTTTTGCACTTTCCTAGTTTATACATAATATTCTATCATTGGTCCTAAATAATTCACAACCCTTCAATCACATTTGACACTGCTATTACTTATAATTTTGAGATTACATGTTTGTCCAAAAGTTGATTCTATTAAAATAAAAGCCAAAATAATTCACACATGAACCTGGATCTGCGTGGTTAATAGTGGACATCCATAGACGCATCCGGTTTTCGGATGGCAAATGTACGTTCAATGGCCTATTAAATTATAACTCAGTATAAAACCTTGAGCACTGTGTATTTTATCACGTCATCAAGTCATTATAATTTACCTCTTGGCACTTACATTTCAACTAACATTTTAAATACTTTAGCGTATGTAAAGTACGGCAAACATACATTTTTAAGTTACGGGATCTGATATATGGATCATTTTATTTGGCACACACCACCTTCTACTCAAAACAACCCTTAGAACCATTGTAGCTCCTACTGACATTACAATATATATCGATATATATATATATATATATATATATATATATATCGTGCTAATAATTAAATATCCTACGCTTTTAGGTGGTACAAGTCGCGTGACAAGGCTAAATGATAAAACGTATCAACACCGCTGGGGTGTTCTTAACATTAATCAGTATTACTAATGTTGGTTAATAACAATATACAACATGAGTAGTAATGTTATGGAAAAGGTACGACAGCCCTTATTAAAAAGGTGTTAATATCTTCTAAAGGGCAGGTGTATTTTTGAAAAGAAAAATATGTATGTGTTTTTTAGGGTATGTATGTGCAGGTGTGTGTGTGTGTGTGTGTGTGTGTGTGTGTGTGTGTGTGTGTGTGTGTGTGTGTGTGTGTGTGTGTGTGTGTGTGTGTGTGTGGGTGGGTGCGTGCGTGCGTGTGCGCGTGCGTGTGTGTATGAGAAGCTGTGACACCCTTATAATAAAAGTGTAAATATTTTGCAGAATGATGGTTATTTTTTCAAAATTAAGGTATGTATTATTATGTACGTGTGTGTGTGTGTGTGTATGTGTGTGTGTGTGTTTTGAAACAAAATTAACAGCGCCATCTGTATGAACTGGATCAGTCGTAACAGACTTTTTATTACAGTTTATTCAGCACCGTTAGCGCGCCATCTAGCGTCAGTTATAGATTTCAACATACAGAAAAGGCAAGAAACCAAACCTCCTTGTTTGAATACAAAATCTTAATATTTGAATTTCAAATCTGGAAATTTGAAATCAAGAATACAATCTAGATATTCATGAAATTTGCTTCTGTTTTAAATAAGAAATATTCGCTACCAGTTAGGGTTTTGAACTGAAAATAGCTCTCAATTTTTCAATCAGCAGTTTTTGATTATACAATTCATATATATATATATAGGCAATTCAAGACAAGTTACAACAATTTTGCGATTTCCAATTATTTGCAGATTGAATATATCAACAATTACATTTCGATGCCAGGAAGTTAATAATTCGCTTAAACATAAAACTCGCAGTCTATTGATAGATACCTCAATTAGCCGCTCTGTCATCAACTTAGTTTTGTTAAAAATGTAATAAAAAAGATTCTAAAAACAAACTCAAATATAAAAAATTTGATGTATCCAAAATAATTCGTAACTGGAATAATAATAACAATATACATATTGTAAGAAATAAACCACTTGTGAGCTCAAAGTACTACACTGCAACTAGTGAAATGAAAGACAAAATTGAATGCCTTAGTACATAAGAGTCATCAATACCATCTAAGCTGCACATATTACTGTTTGCTTATAAATGACATGATTAATGCAACCTCATCCAGTTATCACTAGTAACATTCTACCACAAACGGTTATCAAAAAAGTTTTAACAGTATAGTTATTTAATGTTAATATTTTGTGCTACTCCATCTTCAACTCGAGTGTCGCTAACCAACACTGTTAAAATATTGTCTATTTATGTTTTAGTATACCTATTCTCTTTCACTAGGTTTCAACAATATCCCAAGTAAACTAACATGGCAACTCCAATCAAGACTGTGCAGCTGGTTTCGTTGCTTTTCATAGTATGTATTTGTCTCGTGAAATGGCCAATAAAAGGCAAACTGATTTAATATTAACAATCGATATGTTCTATTAATATCGAACAATAATTCAAATGTGTACACAGACAAATAAGTCCAAAAAAGTTTAAATAGTCATAAAATATGTATAAATTACAAAATTCATTTTTATATAAACTAAACTATGTTTGAAAGATAACTTAATATTAATATTATGATAGTGGCATGCAGCCTAAAGTCTCTTCATCACTAACACTACCTTCATCAGAAGTTGAATATAAATCTGATCCTTCTGAATCTTCATCAAGTCTGATAATTATATGATCAATAACGTCAATTACATATTCTCTTTTCTGATACTCGTCTTCAATTTTTTCAAGATGTGAACAAATATTTTCCCAATCTTTAACACTAATGACATTAAACTTGTCCTCTACTATTTTTCTTACATCATCTAACTTGAAAGTTGTCTTGTGTGCAACAACAAAGTTTTTAACGGATGCCCATATTTTTTTAATTGGGTTTTACTCTGGATGATAAGGTGGTAGACGAAAGACAACATGCCTATATTGTTCTAAAAGTGTATCAACAACATACGTTTTACAATTAAGTTTGCTCATATATATTTCTGAATATAGTTCACTTTTTGTTTTACGCACATCATACATAATTTCTTTCTCTGTTAACCATTTCTGCATATCCCCTTATTTCCAAGAAGACCTAGTAGTACGTTCTGTTATATTATGGTATGTTGCGTTATCCATTACTAAAACTGAATTTATTTCACAATTTGAAAAAAATCTCCCTTACAAAATTACGGTTGTTCATATCATCATGATAATCCCCCGTTTTAAGCCCCGATTTAAACATTAACAAAGCCTTCGGAGTAAATTCTTTATTACCACCAGAATGACGAATAATCAGACCTTGACCCTTGGCTACAGGTGCTTTTAAACATTTACTGCTGCCATCATCCCAAGCTAAAGGAACCGTATGTGAGCTATGTAAATATGTTTCGTCACAGTATACGATGTTTCTTCCTTCTTTGTTGTTTTGCTGTAATTGCTGTAAAAACTCAACTCGCTTTTACAAATGTCAGATTTTTCAATTAACACTTTTCGATTATCCTGTGTTTTCTTACACCAAAAACCTAATTTATGTATAAGCCGACTAAATGATGACAATTTTCCAGTAAAATTAACATGATCATCATTTCTTAGTTCCTCAAATATGGCTTTCATGGTAGGTCTTCGCTTATAAATGCTTGCATAATTATAAACAGACATTCGGAAAATTTCTTCTTCAAATTGGTCCACATTAGATTTAGGACTACTCTTGTTAATTTTCTTTCTTGGAGATGCAAATTTGTCACCCTCCAGTTTGCATTTCGCTTTCGAAATAATTCGCTTGACTGTGTTTAGTTCAACTCCAGTTTTTGTTGCTACTCGTTCTTGTACATTATTCATAGGAATGACAGGTATTCCATTCATTTCTTCACTCATAAACTTATACACACTATAAATAATTTCTCTCCCTTGACTGTGACCTGTTTTCTTGCCATTACTCATTGTAAAGCAGAAAGTTCAGGAATAAAAAAATAATCTGCAAAAATCTAACATTATTCTTCTAATTGAATTGAAAACTGCATGATCATTACAAAAAAAGCTAGACTGAGTGGTAGTAGTTTTGAAAAAAACTGTTTGAAGTTGAATAAAGGCAGAAATCTCATAAATAATAATCAAAAACAATAATAACAAACGACAATCTTAAATATGCAAATAAATGACAAACGAATTAAAATTCCACAGCTGGTTGTTTTTAGGATGCACTTTAATGTAAATAACTTAAATTGTGTTCTGCGCAACAGCCCATGAGATTTTGAACGACGTATAATATACTAATCGGATAGTATACAAACTAACCAAACTTGTGGATAATTTAATAAAAAACAACAATTCTGTTAAATTAACCATTAAATCTCAGTAGTTTGTATATTGCCAGGTTTGTGTATAAACCTAACCATGACAGACGGTTCGTATACTTACTGTGTTGAAAATCGATAAAATAGCTAATCTTTTTTGGTTAGTTTAAAAACTATTCAAAAGTTTTCTTTTGGGTAATACAAAATAACCAATGATCTGATTAATATGTTACCCTTATTAGTTGAATACAATTGCAAAATGTGAGTTATACTGTTTATTATATTTTATTTGACACGAGAAACAAAGTATCATACAAACATGTACCCATAATACATACAACATTATAACATTTAAAGGAATGTAAACATAACGTATAAAAGAACAACTAAATCAATAACTTATATAATGTAAGTTGTAATTTACCTATTGCAACATGAGTTGCTATTGTGGCATTTACTATTGCATGTGTACCCTATAGAAGTACATTTACATTTTTTGTTCACACAGTGTTTTTTACATTGGCAACGTACCTATCCTTGAGTGGTATCCTACACAGATCATTTTCCAACAGCACTTCGAATAGTTATTTCCGTGTCCTCTTAGTAGAAGCTTTGACTGAGAATTATTTAGGCGAAGACCAATATGGTTTTCGTAAAGACAGAGGGACTAGAGAACCGATACCAATGATTAGGGTAATTATCGAAAAAAGGTTACAAAAAATTAAAAAGACTCATTTCGCGTTTGTAGATTTAGAAAAAGTATTTGATAAGGTTAATTGGATTGTTATGTTCAGAGTTTTGCGAAAAATAGGAATCTCTCATAGGGATAGAAAAATTATTTACAGTCTATATAAAAACCAAATCGTAGTAATTAGATTTGATGAAATAAAAAATGAAGCTAAGATTAGAAATGGTGTTAGACAGGGTTGTATACAGTCGCCCTTGATTTTTAATGTTTATATTGAGGAAGCTTTAAACTTAGCTAGAGAGAGAAAAGAGATAGGTGTTAGTGTACAGGGACAGAAAATCGACATGTTACGTTTTGCAGATGATATAGCCATTATAGCAGAGTCTAGAAAAGAGTTAGGAGAGTTTTTAAATATTTTAGAGGAGATACTACAGAGTAACTATAGTATGAGAATTAACTCAGTAAAGACAAAGATAATGACAAGTGAGTTACAGCCTAGTTCTAAACCAAAATTAAAAATAGGTAATACCGAGTTAGAGGAGGTAGATGAATTTTGCTATTTAGGTAGTATAATTACAAAAGATGGACGTAGCAGAAGGGATATAGTAGCTAGAATAGCTCAAGCTAGAAAAATGTTTTTAAAAAAGAAAAACTTACTAATAGCTAATAGTATTAGTTTAGATAATAGAAAAAGTTTCTTAAAGTCGTACGTATGGAGCGTTCTACTATACGGTAGTGAGACTTGGACAATTAAAGAAGTAGATAAGAAAAAGATAGAAGCTTTTGAAACTTGGTGTTATGGGAGAATGTTAAAGATTAGTTGGACAGATAGAGTAACAAACGAGGAAGTTTATAGAAGGATAGGTGAGGAACCCTGTATTTGGAAACAATTAAAGGTCAGGAGAGATATAATGATAGGGTACCAGTTAAGACATGAGGGACTATTTAGTAAAGTCTTAGATAATAGACTACCAAATAAAAATAGAGTAGGGAGGCCTAGACAAAGCTATATTAGTCAAATTATTAGAGATTTAGGTTGTGAAAGGTATGTAGACCTTTTTAGACTAGCTCAGAATAGAAAAGAATTTAGAGCTGCGTCAAACCGACTTTAAGTAAGTTCAAAAACAAAACAAAAAGAATAAGTAAATAAAAATCAGTTAACTAAATGTCACCATGACATAACTCACAATTAGTTAGCGGTCTGGCATGTTGGTAGCGTTTCGTTGCTTAAGCCTTACCATAACATATAATTTAATAAACGTCACCATGACATAACTCACAATTAGGTAGCGGTCTGGCATGTTGGCAGCGATTCGTTGCTTAAGCCTTACCATAACATATAATTTAACACTTTTTCTTTTTTGAAGCGGATAACCAGGTTATAGTTCATTTCCTTATAAATGGTAATCATGTAAACATGTTAGAGTTCTTTAACAACCATCAGGTTGCTACTATCTATGTAGAGCCAGGTGGATAGGAAAAAGATAGAAAGATATAGGAAGACCTAGACCTAGCTATATTAGTCAAATTATTAGAAATTTAGGTTGTGAAGGGTATGTAGAGCTTTTTAGATTAGCACAGAATAGAAAAGAAGTTAGAGTTGCGTCAAACCGACCTTAAGTAAGGTCGAAAACAAAATGATGATGAAGAGCATAATTACCGATGTTTATAGTAGGTCCATCTGATATATCGTCACTGTCACTCTCATTTGGCCAATTATTTTTTGGCGCTGCAGTTCTGTGATGTACCACAACGCTGTGCAACCTCCAAATTTTGTGGTTCATCAATTGATTCTAGTGATAAATTGTTTGACGTGATGTCTATAGCAACATCATGTAAAGTTATTCTTACATAATTATTTTCATCTGGTACTACAGCAGAATTTACAAAACCAAATTTTCCGCTATTACTACTGTAGAGCTGTCTAATATTTCTGCAAAAAGCATGTTTTCATGTTCTTCATTTTCCACAAATTTATTAGTTACTTCGCTTTCTTTTACTTCACCAATTGCATTAGCATCAGTAGATTCTTGGCCAAGAACATTTCCATCCCCATCGTATAAACCTTTTAACAGCATTGAGTTGAAAATTATTAGACCATGTATTTATTATTAACAGAGAAAATGTACAGGATGTTCAAAATAAACGTAACAAGCTAAGAGTCTTTAATACTTCCCCGTGTGATGTAATTATAACATCCAAAAGCTATTAGCTGAATACCGTTAGAGATACATAAATTGAAATTTCCACATAGTGAAATAGTTCGGTTTAACAAAATTATTCCAGTCTACTTTGTTACACATAACTTAGGTTACAAAGAAACTCAGATTGCACTGAAAATCAAAACAATTAGTCTTTTATAAAATCTAAAAATAATAGCAAACCATTGAGGTAACTTAACTGAATATGAGGACTAGGCCATCAGCAAAGTTAAACTTTGCAAGGCGCCTCCTCCAGGCAATACGTCGATTATTATCAGAGAACATCTTGTTATTATATTTGTAGCGTGAAAATGAAGAAATCAACACAGAAATATATAAAGGCAAGTTATACTTGCATGCACACAACTTAAATGACCAGTGCAAATGCTTAAAAGGTTATAGATATAATATGACAACAACATGTAATTTTTAACGAGCGCTAACACAAACATCAACCAAGGTTAAAACGTTGAATTATTAATACAAAATAAATAAGCTTGTTTATGGTTATACAGGAATGTAATATGTGTAAGTGCACAAAATTAAATCAAATAAAATGTGTTACATATTTGAATGCAAGCAAATCACTTTCGTATAAATAATACACAAAATTCCGATTATGAAATTAAGTAACTAGAAGGTATACCTGAACAGGACTTATTTCTGTTATAACAGTATAAAACATTAACTTCAAGTATTTATAACCTCAAGAATTTAAATTTCACTGTAAATTGCAAACAATGCATTGGGAAAACAATCATGATGCTTTTAAAAGGAAATAAGAATTTATACTAATGTTGTTTTCGTCTTTTAGACATAAGTTGTTTTGTATTTTTAATGCTACTTTCTCCAATAAATTTGTTTGGCAGTCGTAAATTAATTTTTTAAAATTTTTATCATACTGTTTTTAAAAAATAAATAAAAAATAATTATAAAAAAAAAGGATATACAAACAGCAGACTTCCTTGTTGACAAACAATTACCAATGATGCCGAACAATCTTTTGTTTACAGCTATTTTGCAATTACTGTTTATTTTGAAGTGATAAACCAAATTTTACACTTGACCAATACCTTTTCCAGCAGAAAAATCTCTTAGAGAAAATTACCTCAATAAGCTTCTTTATTTATTGATGATATTTTCTAAGTGGTTATGTTTCAGGTTCACAACAGAAAATATGCTGGCAATAAACTGTGTGCAATGCAATTTCCCATTACAGATTGCCACTATTATGTAACCAGTATTGCAATGATAAATCCAATTACATAAAATAAACAAACGTGCTAATTTGAACATGTTCCTGTTAAAGAGATTCAATACACAGAAAAATGTGTGGTTACTTTAAATGATATTGTTGCGAGAAATTTATCAAAGTAAAACCAATTCAAAGCAAATATAAATTTTAGACTTCATGTTTGGGGGTCGGCTACATCATTTACTTTGATCCGTATTAAGGTTCCTCTCACACACTACTGAAAAATGAGAACATTTGGGATATTTTAAAAAATATGTCCTACAAATTATTTCATTTCTGTTTCAACAATTACGTTACTTCACTTTCCTTGCTGAAATTAAAAACCTCAAAGTAACAGATACAGTATTCCACAGTCATTTTTAGCAAATGCATAAATTCTGAAGAAAAAATAAGATGTCTTTAACAATGCGGTGGCTGAAAAAGAAATAACAATTTGTAAGTGGAATGGTGTTAGTCTTGGACTGCAGCATCAAATATTATAATTTTTTTTGTTATGCAAGCGAAGCAGAAAAAGTACAGCAATATTATACAATGACAATATAGAGTAGATCGATACTATCAAAACATGAGCAAATATAGCATAGCTCTTTAGCATATCTATTTTGTCCAAAGAAATAGGCAGATTGTTTAAACTATCTCTACATCTGTACAAGGGACGCCAAATAGAGCCTCATATGGACTTCTTCCAATTTCGGAGTGAAAGCATCTATAACTTACAAAATAACCTTGATGACAATTTTTTTATACTTCTATGTATGGACCAACCGATTTTTAGAGAACTGCACAAACCGCAGACCTTTGCGCCACTTTGTTGAATCGTTGTCTTTCATCCACGGTGCAAGCTTATTCTCTATATCCTGATTCGCCTCTCTAATGAACCTTGAGACTGGGAATGCCGTGGTTTCTCATGCACTATTTGACATTGTGCCCATACTTGGACTAATTCTTCGATAACCTAAATTATTAAACATAAACAACAGCCATAGTTTACAATTTTTTTAAATAATTTTTGGTTAACTCACCTGGTTGGCAAATTCTCTGTCATTATTACTCTGCAATACCCATGGACTTCCCAAGTCTGTGAGTATATCCAGAAGATTGTGAGCTACTTTTCTAGCGGTTTTGTTTTCAGTGGTCATAAACGGATATATTTAGTTAAATGATCATGGTATACGAAAATAAATTAAAAACTTGATCAGGATGTGTTTGCAGTTAAATCTACCATTTTGAATTCAAGCTATTTGAAATAATAGGTTTGACCACAATTCCTTTTCTAACTTTGTTTCTTTTTAATTGACAATTTTCACATCCATCAATAAATAAAACCACAATTAACTGAGTTATGTTGCCGTATTTTTCATTAATTAATTTCATAGTAACTTTTGTTCTGCCATGTTTTGTTGCCAGATAAGATGCTTTTATAATATCATACAATTCATTTATATGAACTATTATTTTGCCCGTTTGTTTATTTAGCAGTTATAAACTGTATTTACTCACTGCAGATCATAATGTTTAATAAGGTAATAATCACGTTTGTTTCACTAGAACTTAACCAGAGCATATAGTGACTGGTTAGTTTGCATACTAATCAGATCATTGGTGAATATTTTGTATTACCAGAACAAAAACATTTATTCTAGGCAGTTCAAATTGGATAGTTTTCAAACTAACCAAAGAACATTAGCTATTTTATTGACTTTCAATACAGTAAGTATACTAACCGTGTGTCTTGGTAGGTTTATAAACGAACCAGGTAGTATACAAACTATTTAAATTTGTTGATTAATTTAACAAAATCTGCTTTTTCTATTAAATTATGCATCAGTTTGGTTACTTTGTATACCATCCGGTTAGCATTTAAACTAGCCAGTTTTGCACTTTAGTCGTAACATATATATTATTATTATATATCTGTGATGAAGTGAACCTATCTCTTCCAATGCCAATTCACTTACCTTCATTATCTCTTGTTCCCGTTTATGTTGTTGCAAATAGCAACAGGATCTATCACAGGAATTCGACCAGTGGCGTAACTACACCCCTGCCAGCCCCCGCTATGCGGGGGGGCCCCAAGTGCAAGAAGGCCCAAACGATAATAAACTCAACTTATTCATCTTCAACGTATTTGGCAGGTAAGAAACGGTCAAGAAAATATTGCAGATAATTCAGAAACCGCAGGTTAACGAACGTTTTCTTGATGTTACTACTAGGAACTGCTGAAATACAAGAAATAATAATTAAGATAAATACTGAACACCACCTGCAGCCTGCATCCTTTCTTCTTTCTATCCGTTCTGTCCTATTTTGTAAGGGTTAATAAACAGATGAAAGAGACTGTAAACTTTAATAACAAAGATGTCTATATTATTCTTAAGTGATAAGTTGTATAAAGTGGTAAAGCATTATTAAACGACGTATAGTAGGGTTAGTTTGGTTTGTGGGATTTTAAATAGGAATAAAAGGGCTATTGTCTGTACAGTACAGATTCACAGGATGGCAGGTAGCTTAGTAACCTTCGCTTTCTAGAAATATAATACTAGAAAGAAATTCATTTTGTGGTTTCTAGTCAGCTGGTTGCAACGTATTTGCATTAGCTGCATTATATATAACGGAAAGGAAGTAAAAAGCATTCCAGTACGTTTTACTCAATAGTGTTGTGTTCGTATTACAGGAGGTCTTTCATATTTAAACGTAAGTATTTATATCTATTTTTATTAAACTACTATTGATTTGATCATAGTTGAAGTCGCGCTGAGAAATACATATAAATAAATCTTTAAGCATTCAATAAAAATCATTTATATTTTGTTAATTAAAGCATTTAAAGCAAAGTATGTATGTGTTATTTGTAATTTCAAAAGGCTTTTAAATAATTATTACTTATCTAATTACATTATAATTAATTTCATTCAAAATTGCAGGAAATAATATACAATGAGCACTACAAGCGGCGCTGCAAAAAACGAAAAAGGAAACTATTGGAAGAATCAAAGAGCAAGATTCCAAAAATAAGTTCCTTTTTTACTTCTAAAGAGTCCGAAAAACAAGAACAATCTATGAAAGAAATTGGGCTTTCGACAGTAGCATCTACTAGTTCCGCTACAGACGAACAGCAGTCGTCAACAATTTTAAAACTCTCACCCAGGGCGCAAGTACATCACATAATGACGGCCGCGATAGAAATTTGGAACTAGATACCACTACAATTACAGAGGTAAATGTGAGTAGTACTTTTCACTTAATGAACTATCTATGGATCTGACGAAAGAATATCCAACCGATTTTGCACATTTTTAAAATCAATGTTTTACAACATGACAATTTAAGAAAAGAAATAATTAATTACGGATTGTGTAGACCAGATGGTGCGTTTCCTAAAGATAATAAAAATAGAAGTTTTTCAGTTCACTATTATTACTTAATAACTGCAAGCGAAAATAAAAGCAATACGTTAAACTTACCACACAATTCAAATGGGTGGTTGTGTTATTCTAAATTAAAAATTGTGTTTATTGTCAACCATGTTGGCTGTTTGCTTCAGTAAGGTCAAGTTGGACGACCGGAATTAATGATTGGCAGGGTTTATCAAAAATTAAAGAGCATTTGCTTGCTCAATCTCATTTAACTTGTTGTTTTATTTACGATATGTGGAAAAAAATTATACCATAGATAAGAAAGATACTCTACTATTAAAACAAGAAACTGAATTTTGGAAAAATGTTTTACACAGACTTTTCAATGTTACTTTAACACTATCCCAGCGCATGCTGTCATTTCGAGGACATAGAGAAAGTTTTCTGATTCAAAAGACAGTTACAACGGTAATTTCTTAAGTTTAGTTCATTTAATTAGTAACTATGATCCTATATTACAAAAGTGCTTGAACGACCCAAAGGTTCAATTAAATATCTTTCCCAAAATTCAAAACGATATTATTAATACTTTAAGCGCACACTTAAAAATATTTTATTAAATAAAATTAGATCCGCTCCTTTTTCTCAATCATAATAGACACTACACAGGATATAACTAAGATTGATCAATTAAGTAAAATTGTAAGATATATTGATTTTAAAAAGACAGCTTGGGAGAGGTAACCAAAATAGATATTTGTGAAACTTTTGTGGGTTTTACAAAAGTAGAGTCCCAATCTGCTGAAGGACTATGTAATACTATATTAAGCAATTTAACCAACATGCAATTAGATATAAATAAATGTAGAGGGCAGGGCTACGATGGAGCTAACGTTATGAGCGGTACGTATTCTGGCGTGCAAAGAGAATTTTAAACATAGAGCATGCAGCCTTATATATGCACTGTAGTGCCCATAACTTAAATCTAGTCATAAATGATGCCGTTAAAGGTATAAAAGAAATAGAATCGTTTTTCTACTTTTAGAAAACATATATACATTTTTGCTAATAGTATAGTAAGATGGAATTGGCTTTCTGTTTTAAAGAAAATTTCACACAATTGAAACGCTTAAATCCGACACGTTGGGCGGATCAAGTAAAATCTTTAGCTGCCATAAGAATTCGGTATAAAGATATAGTAATGTCTCTTAATAAAATTATTATGATATCAAAAAACAGATGAACGAAATGACGCAAAGCAAATATTAACTAGCATGGATAATTTTAATTTTATTTTTTAAGTGTTTTTTTAAGTCAAATTCTAGAAGAGCTTAACAAGCTCTCACAAACTGCTCAGAGTGAAAAGGCGAATATTAATCAGATAACTCTCTTATTTCAAAAAACTTTAAAATTTTTCAAGGAAACAAGAAATAACTATTCCAACATCAAGGAGGAAGCAGCGAAAGTTGCAGGGCAATGGAATATTAAACCGGAATTTATAAAAAAAAGGCAACCAAAAATAAAAAGCATTACGATGAATTATCCAATGATTATCGATTTAATGATGAAGAATTTAAATTTAAAATAAATGTATTTTATCGCGTAATGGATATTATAATTTCACAGCTGTCGAATCGTTTTAAATCGCTTTTTCATGTAAACGAAAAGTTTAATTTCTTAGAACCTAATGTATTTTTGAATTTAACTGCAGACGATATTTTATCTAAGGCAAAACAATTGCAAAATTTTACTACAAAGATTTAAATGATGCTATAGGTATAGAACTTACTACACTCAAAAATAATAGACTTATTTGTGATGAATTAAAAATGTTAACGGTATCTTACAATTTTTAGAATATCTAGTACTTTCCAAATCTACAGGTTCTAGCAGTTTTCCAAACACCATAACAGCCTTAATGTTATACCTAACTTTACCGTTAGCGTTGCAAGTGCGGAGAGATCTTTCTCAAAATTAAAATTATTAAAAATTATCTTAGGAACCGCACTTCACAAGATAGATTAGACGATTTATCCCTCTTAGCAGTAGAACATGACACTGCCAAAAATATGAATATAGAGGATACAATAAACGCGTTTGCAGCAAAACATGCAAGAAAAACAAAATTTTGAATTTGATTTGGAATGTCTGCTAGCTCATAGGTTTTTACTGTATCAAATTTTAGGTGTAAATAATTTTGTGCGGCGTATAAATATGTAGATTTAATATTAATTAACTTATAAGTTTGAATTTATGTAATTTGGTTTTATAATTAATAAAGCACTTGATTAATATAGTATATGTATTTAATTCTATACTGCTTCCTTCTCTACATGTACTATAATTTAAAAATATGGCTAAATATAAGCCAGTAAAAGTAATACATTTTAAAGAGAGCCCACTTTAAAATTTTTGCGGGGGGGCCCAAAAATCGTAGTTACGCCACTGAATTCGACCTGCATAATAATTCCAATATCTTTCTGCATTTTACAATATTCATTACTGCAAAGTGCATTGCACCAGTACTTCAATTTCAAACTCTTTACTAAGTAAGTGATGCCATTAGGAATTTGTTAGCATATTACTAAATTTTGTAAACATCGGCATTGCAGATCTATCTGTGGTATGTCAAATGTACCTTCATTGGTTTCTGGTAACATTTCATTGTAAGTGTATTGATTTATGCAATAGAGGATAAAAACAGATTAAGAAATTCAAGCTTTTCTTTGCAAGAAAAAGCACGTTTGCTGTTCGTGGTCTTTAAAGATAATAATATCGTTGGAAATGAAAAAAAAACGATGTAGTTTCCGTTCAAGACAGTAAAAGCATGGTTTCAAATAACGATTGAACTTACTAATATCCCCAAATAATTGTTTTCAAGCTACGATTCTTTGAATACTATTTTTATATTCTAAAAGAAGATATTAGAAAACGAGCTAGAGAGTAAAGAAAAGTTTACATACAACTGAAGTAGGGGACTTGCTTATCCCCCAAAAGATCAGGATATTGTAAATAGTAAAACAAAATTTGACTTAGAAAATCATTGTGACTATTAAATAAGGTAGGCATTTACAAATCGTAGCATAAGATGTCTTTAATATAGAGAAGTTAAGTTTGTTTATTTGATTTTTGTAATTTTAAACTCGAGCTATAAAGTTTTTTTTAATTCCAGAACACCGACCATGATGAAAATTCAGAATCCAATATAGAAGTTTTATACCAAACAAAGATAGAAGATGTCGTAGCTGTTACTAACCTATTTTTCAACTGCAAAAAATTATCAATCTGTAGATGAAATAATAAAGTTGCTAATCCTCAACGGACGTAGTATATATTGTCCGCTGTAGGTGGTTAAATTTCCAAATTAAAATTATACTTATATTTTTAGGATATAACCCCTGAAGAATCGCACAACTGGATTAAAATAAAACCACCAACTTTAAAAAATTCCTTGATTCAACCTTACTGGCAAATGTGGACAATGTATGCTTATAAACTTCGTTCATATAGGATCGATATATGCTTTTTTACCATTTGTGCTGTTTTTGCTTGTAAATATTTTTCTTTATTACAAATATTTCAACACCAAAATAAAAGATAAACAAAGTGCATAACACTTCTAGCAGTGGTCCGACAACCATAAAAACATCAACTAGACTAGGTGAAAAATACGAAGCAGTAATTGTCACAAAAATCCATTCAATAGATTGTTTGGAAAATGAATATTCATTGAGAATTAAGCTATTGCATTATGATATCACATCAAGAAAACACGAATTATCAAATTGTAGCAGGTGCGCCCCTGTATAGTAATAATTTGAGTTGGTACGAGCCAAATAAAGGATAGTTCAGCACAGGCTGTCATCCTGGTTAGATGTGAATGTGTCGAATATTGATATAGGTTTTAGCCTTTTGTATTGATGTTACAAGTTTATATTATACGCTAGCCGGTGCATTTTCATTGTTGTAATAAATAAGTGTAGTGTTTGTTTATCGATTTTGTATTATCTCAAACTACGCGGGCAAGATTAAATAAAGCACCAGATTCCACTTTGGTGCGTTATTTATTTATCCCCGAACCGTTACAATTGGTGCCCAACGTGGAGCGTAGGAGGTAATTTGCAAGAATTGGATAAGGAGATTAAACGATACAGTGCCAACAGACGTCAAATTTTCAAGGTAGGAGATAGAAATTTACATTAATTATCGTATTCAAGAAGTAACCCGCACATATTTTCATATACTTTGGGGGGTTAAACGTGTAGAAAAGCAGGCGAAGCGACCGGTTTCTGGTTGTCCTTGAACGCCTGGGTAGTTCCGTTGCATCAGCCGGCAACAGCGTGCAAGTGAACTGATACTAAAATAAACTTGACCTACATTTGTTGTGTGTTCTTTGTTAGGAATAACACCTGCGGATTGGGGTCGTAATTGTTTGCAGGAAGTTAAGTATACGAACCCTCTGAAATGATTTCATTATTCGGAATATGGTTAGATACACGCATAAAATTTAGTAATATTAAGAAGTTTAAATTTTATGGATAATATTTTGTTGGTTCTGAACTGTAATAAATATTGTGATTTGGACTAAGAGACACGCAATGGCACCAAAGAAGATCAGAAATCGCAAGGCAAAGTCGGACTCGGTTTCGGAGTCCGTCAAACAATTATTAGAAAGCAACAGGATCTTGTTAGATAGCATTATGTTAATGCAATCTAATAATAGCGAGTTAGTAAAAAAGCTTGATGTGTCCATTAAGAATGTAAATAGCAATGTAAAAAATATTAGTACTAATGTATCTTCAAGTGTGGCACAAATTGATGATCAAGTTTTGCTTAGCTTAAAGGAAATAAAAGTAAGAATACAAATTCTAGTACCTATGATAATCAGGAGGAAATAAATAAAACAGATTATGCTGTAAAGGATATGGAACCTGGCAGCAGCCGGGAGGTTAGAGTAAGACGCGATTTAACATACATTAGTCTATTTAAAGAGTTGGGGGTTGCCAGTTTAACATTCAGGTCTAACGACACTAAGAATCCAGTAGCTTTCATTAACGAGTTACAAGACATTTTTGAGGAAGCGGGTGTCTCAGAGGATAAACAAGTTTCTTTCGCGATTAAAACTCTGAAGGGAGCTATTTTAGATTGGGCTTTAATAAAGAAAGAGCGTTTTACTAATTTTGAAATTTTCAAGACACTTTTTCTGCAGAGATACTGGGGCCCTGAAAAGCGACAGGCATTCAATCATTTAAAATATGGTGAATATTGATCGGGCTCGAAAGTTGATTACTTCATGAGAATTGTTAGGGAATGTAAGTTTTTGGACGAGGAGATGTTGGAATTAGAGGTTATAAAGCTGGTGGCTCATCACTTTGATTTCGAAACTAAACGGGGTATTTTTAGTGGCGGTTACAGGACTTTCGATGAAACGGAGGAGTACTTATAGAATTTGGATGAATTATACAGTCAGCAGGGAGCGTCGAAAAATCAGCGAGGGTACAATGATTTTATAGAAAGTAGGGACGTGCGCGTTTTTAATAGCGGAAGGAATTGGAGGCAAAATAATGAACAGGAAAATAAAAATAGAGGTAGTGGGTACGGAGTAGATAGGGCCGGGGGTAATTGGGAGGCATGGAATTCCAGAAGGGATTTTAGGCAAAGTTATTCCCAAAATGATAGGAATCGGGATAGGAAATCTGAAAGTGAAAATGTAGAAAGTGTTCAAATGAGGGATGTTAATTCTATACAGGTAATAAAGGATTCAAATGAAGTTATAGAGGAAGAAGTGGGAGAGGACGGCGTAAAGGAGAACCGGTGAATATATTGTTTACCCAGGACAATGCTGAGTTACTGCAGGAGAGTGATGAAGGTGAAGATCAGTTTAAAAATGTGATACCGGTAGTGGAAGGTCGTGTTGAAAATATTACTACCCCTATTTTGATCGACAGTGGCAGTCATCTGTCATGTATTTCTCAAAATTTGTTCAAAAAGATTCAAAAGGAAAATCCGCGAATTCCGATTTTACCTATAAATAATATTCTTATTGTGACAGCTTTGAAAGGAAAAGGGCAAAATTAAGGAACAGGTGTTGCTGAAATTCAAATTGCAGGATTGTATGTTCGAATTTCTTTGTGTGGTAGTGCCGTCTTTAGTACGCAATTTAATCTTGGGATGCGACTGGTTAACCCAACATAAAGTTAAAGTCTGTTTCGAGTCCCTGACATTATCAGGAAAATTTTGCAATTCGGTTGTAAGTATAAATTTTGACGGAGAGAAGGGCGAGCCGGTGGGGATAAATATTGCAGAAATTAGAGTACAAGAAGAAACCGTCTGTTTTGTACAACATCCGACGGAAAATTTGAAAATTAATCCGTTAGGTTTGCGAAAAATTGCTGATCAAGCGAAAATGTTGAAAGATCAAAATAAAGAAAAGTTGTATGAATTAATGTGCGAGTTTTCTGGTGTGTATTCAAATAAGCCAGGTCAAATTCGGGGTTATTCTCATAAAATTAAAATGAAGGATAAAACCCCGTTCTTTATTAAACCTTATCCGATACCCCAGGCGTATCAAAAGGAAGTCAGCCAGCAGATTAATCAAATGGTGGAATGGGGGGTTATTGTTGAGCAACAAACAGAGTTTGTCAGTCCCCTCGTAATTGTCAAGAAGAAGGACGGTAGTCCCAAAGTATGCGTGGATGCGCGATATCTCAATTGTCATATGGAAAAAAACCATGTCATCCCCCTAAACGCTTCTGAATTGCTATACAAAATTCATCCTGGTGTTTTTTTGACTACAGTCGACCTGGCCATGTCATATTGGCAAGTTAAGTTGTATGAACCCCATCAGAAATATACGGGTTTCTTATTTGCAGGCGTTGCCTACGTATTTCGGGTATTGCCGTTTGGATTGGCTACATCGGTGGCCAGTTTTATTCGGGCGTTAAAATTTGTACTGGGTAGTGGTACGGACAGTTTTGTTATTCCGTACGTAGATGATTTGTTGATTGTATTGGATAATCCGAAGGCTCATATTCGACATATCAAAATTGTATTTGAAAGATTGGCGGGTGCAGGAGTCACGCTGCAGCTAAGGAAATTAGGTTTGTAGGCCATCTTCTCACCGAAAAAGGAATTTGCATGACACCTGAACGGGTGCAAGCGATAATAGATTTTGAACGTCCAAATAATGTCATAGCCCTAAGAGGATTCTTAGGATTAGTAAATTACGACTCACGGTTAGTAAGTAAGTAAGTAAGTAGATTTATTGCATAACTCAATATAGGTTAATAAAGTATAAAACAAAATATTACACTATAAAGCAAATTATTAAAATACAGTTAATAATATAATTAGTTTTCATTTCTACAACTTAAAATATAGTTTTTTAAATTACTCTTGAATTTTCTTTGAGAAGGCTGATTTGTAACTGATTTTGGTAATGTATTATATATCTTAACGCCATAATGAAATACATTTTTTGTGGTTATCGTTTTATTCTTCTTGTATATATAGTAATTGTCTGCTTGTCTTGTGCTGTAGTTATGTATATCTGACACTTTAATTAAGTTGCTAACCAAGTACGAAGGCAGCAAACCATTTATAATTTTATATATAAAACCATACTATTATATTTCATTTGTTCCTGAACATTTAAAAATTAAGGCATTCTAACATTTTACGGACTTTGGCAAATCTGCTACATTTTAATAAACATCTCATTCCACGATTTTGTATCTTTTGCAATCTTTCCAAATCACCTTGGTTTGAGACAAATAAGATGGTGCTGCAATATGTTAGGTGTGGATAAACTATTGCTCTATATAAAGTTATTCGAGCAAAACTTGATAACTTTGCACTAATTCTTCTCAGAAATCCCACCTTTTGCTTACTTTATTTATAACCATCTGTAGATGCATTTTAAAGTTAATTTTCGGTCGATTATTACGCCAAGGTATTTAATGTTCTCTACCAGTTCAATATCAGACCCATCTATTTGTACATTCCTATTTTCTGTTTTGATCATTTGATAACTTCTATCATTCGTTAACAACATCCATTTTGTTTTATCAACATTTATCTTCAGCTTATTTCCAACTAAATATTTGCTAATTCTTATTAAGTCGCTATTTACAGATTGAATCAGGTGTATTACATTTGCACCTTCAGCATATATTAAAGTGTCATCAGCAAACATATGTATCTTTGTTACCTTCACTACATTCACTATATCGTTTATGTAAATTATAAAAGCAATGGTCCCAAAATACTTCCTTGTGGAACACCCACTCAATTTCTGCTTTATTAGATGTTTCCTGTTGCCATCTCGTTTCTTGCTCCCTGTTTTGTAGGTAGTCTTTAAACCACTCTAACGCGTTGTCTTTAACCCCATATTTTTCCAATTTTTGAATGAGAATATTTCTACTTATAGTCTCAAATGCTCTTTTGTAATCTATAAAGACTGCACACACTGCCTTTCCTTTATCCATTGATTCTTTCCAGTCATTTATAATTAGCTGAATCGCTGTTTCACACGAGTGTTTCGTTCGAAAACCAGACTGATAGGTGGTTAATATATTAGTCTCATCCAAGAATTGCTTCAGTTGCTTATATATTACTGTTTCTAATACCTTTTCAATTGTGGCCAACATATTTATAGGCCTGTACTCTTCGCATTTCTTTGTTGATACTACTTTTGAATTGGTGTAATTGTTGATATCTTTAAGTCCTTGGGCACAATACCATGCATAAGAGACATATTTATTATGTTTAGTAGCGGATAACCAACAATATCAAAAAGTTCTTTAAGAACTCTACTGTTTACACCATCCGGGCTGCTTTTATTTGCTTGCTTATATACCAATTCTTTTAGTTCATGTATTTTTAATAATTTAAAAGTACTTAATTCCTTCAGGCTTGTACGTATTGGATCGTGAAACTCAAACTTTCCAATACCAATTGATGATGTAATTTCTGTTATACTATTTATGAAGTAAGTATTGAAGTTTTCAGCAATAGTTTTGTCACTAGTTTCTAGTGTATTCTCAAATATAATGTGCTTACTATTTTGAATACGTTCGGTTTTAATACAGATTTTAAAGTCTTCCACATTTTACTGGGTTACCTTTATTTTCATCTATTTTTTTCATAATATTTAATCTTAGCTCTACGGATCATGAATATTACATTATTTCTGCATTCTTTGTATGCTTTCCAATCTTCCATACTTCTTGTGAATGTAAATTTTTTATAAAATTTATTTCGTATATTAATTACTCTTTGTATTTCTCCATTAAACCATAATTTTGAACTATTTTGTGACACCTCCTTGTCATATGAATTATGGACAATTGCATTTTTAATGTTTGTGTAAAATGTTTTATAAAGTTTATCGATGTCGGTTATTTCATACTTCCAATCTGCCAATATTAACTCGTTCTTTATGGCCTCATAGTTAAGAATTTTCTTTATTTTGCTTTCTGCATCAACTTGGAGTTTTTGTGTGATGTGACTAATGTCTGCAACAACAATACTATGATCTGTAACTTTTGGAGTGTGCCATACTGTACTTTTTAATCCATTATTATTAGTTATCACTAAATCTATTAATGTTTCAGATTCCTTAGTAATTCTTGTACTCTCAGAAATTAGTTGTACAAATCCACAGTCCTTTACAATATTTTTTAACTTAATTGTATAGAAATCATTTATTTTATTCCAATCAATATTATAATCCCCAATCAGAATTATATCTTCACTACCACGTGATTCTACTAGTTCTTCTAACAAATTTTCCAACAGGTTTAAAAATTTGCACAACTTCCACTTGGTGAACGGTAAAACACAGCTATACTTATACTTCTACTATTCAACTTAATATTACCAACAATACCCCAATATTCTAAATGGAGGCTATACTCTTTTAATATTTCAAACTGTAGAAATGACTGATAGTAAATTATGACACCTCCTGTGTGTCGTGAACTAGAATCAACCCTACCTAAACTGTATCCTTTAATGCCTATTTCATTACTTTCAATACAATTTGTCAGATGTGTTTCTGTTAAACATACCAATATTGGTTTTCTCGATTGATTAGCTGTTGTATTTCGTCAAAATGTGTAGTTAAGCCTTGTGTATTTAAGCATAAAATTATTGACTTATAGTCTGCTGTTATATTTAAACATCTAGAAGGTAATTGCTATATGTAGTTTATTTTACGCTTTTGTAATTCAATAATCCTTTTAAAACATGTACAATTATAGTCCCATACTGTATGCTGTTCATCTAATTCTATATTTAAACGACTTTTTGCTTCCACACAGTTAATACACTTAAATTGACTTTCTTGACAATCTGCTTCATTATGAGATTGTGCACACCGTGGGCACACTACACTCCCTTTGCATTCTTTGGCAATATGCCCAAACTTACAACACTTATAACATCTTTTTATTGCCACATGCTCTAATACCTTACATCTCCTCCATCCTATTCTCAATAGTTCTTCTCTCATAATGTATTTAAATGTATCTGTATCCAATTCTACAATAATGTTGAATAACCCTTTAACAATTTTGGTTTCATACTTAATATTCATTTGAAAATTTTGTTTATGCTCATCTAACTTATTTTGATTTATAATTTTTTTGTAAATGCCTTCTTTGTCACTTTCATCTACTCCTATAATTTTTATCATTGGAAGTCTTTTTAATGGAGTCTTTACTGTATATTCTTCTCCCATTTTTTGTGATATAGTTTTCTTCATCACCTCTACTGCCCTATTATTTTCACATTCAATAACAATACCACCATTTTTTGTAGTTTTCCCTACACTTACTCCAATTTCTAAACTAACAGGGTCAATATTATCTTTCAATTTTTTAAGGATTTCCTTAGAGTCTGTTTTTCCACCAATTTTATCTATTATTACTATAGGAGGTTGAGATACATTCCGTTTAGTGACTGCACTGTACAATTTATTAACATCGAGTTCTGCCTCTGGACACTTTTGTTCGAATAATTTATTTTTTATTTCTACCAAGTCCTTACCCTGTTCATCAAACTTTTTTAAAAATTGCTCATGAGTTCTTTCCAGGGATTTTAATTTTTGCATAACTTCCCCAAGTACATATTTCGTCTCAGTCACTTGCTTTTCACACTTTGAACAATAAAATTTTAAAACTCTTCCTTTTTTTAACTGCATACATCTTATTTCAGAACTTGATAAGTCTGTACAGTCAAAATGTACTATTTTTGTACACCCATCACACTCACAACATTTGTCATCTTCTATATTTAGATTACATTCCCAACAAACTTGCATATTATACCCTTATTATTAATACTTTCACCAAAAATATGTTTGCATATTTTCCAAAATAACTTTCTTTTGGTTTCTTGGATTTAACGGTTGTTTTAATACATTTATTAAAAAAATCGTCGCCTTGGTCATGGACCGACCGCGAACAAGAAACATTTATACGGATTAAGGAGGCTTTTGTAAAATAGTCATGTTGACTCACCCGGACCCAGCATCGGAATTTTTTACCCAGACTGACGCATCTGCCTATGCTATTGGTTCGTGCTTGTACCAGGTCAAAGAGTTTGATGGAATTCAAGTAATTTGTTTTTTATTCAAGGATGCTACGGGACGCCGAACAAAATTATTCGATTACTGAGAAAGAAGCGAAGTATCGTCGCCGCATTAAAAAATTGGTATGTTTTGCTGTTAGGTCATGAAATTACCATTGTTACGGACCATAAGGCGCTGGTGTTTTTGAAGACATGTCGTCTGCTTAATCCTAGACTTCTGAGGTGGAGTTTATATCTCCAGCAATTTATATTAAAATTTGAGTATACCCCCGGTCCGACAAATATTGTGGCAGATACCTTGTCGAGATATTTCAAGGGTAAGGCGTCGTTAGTGGAGAAGCCGACGCCCAATACTTTTGAATTAAATGCGTTGAAGAAAAGGGGGGTAATTACGCCAAGTAAAATTCTTAATAATTTGCAATATTTGAAAAACTCAGGTTGAGGATGAGTTTTGTAGGAAAGTTATACAACAGTTGCGCGAAGATGGTGGGGATGAACGCATTCGGAAATGGTATGGCCTACATGAGGGTCTTGTATTTAGGAGGGGCAGTAAAATGTTTTCCGGATTTCGGTTGTGTGTACCGAGGTCGGAAATTGTGAAGTTGGTTGCTCAAACGCTTACTAATATGGGTCACTTTGGGGCGGAAAAATTTCGTTTAGCACTGTGCCGTGATTTTTATTGGTCTAGAATGCAGCACAGTATTCGTAAAATCGTTGGTAGCTGTGATATTTGTCAGAGAGCAAAAATTTCACAAAGGTGTAATGGCGAGATGCTTCCTGTTGTGGTTGACAAGCCAAATTATATGATAAGTATAGATTTTATGGGCTCTCTTCCGGTGTCCCTGGGAGGTGTAACCTATTTGTTTGTAATATTAGACGTTTTTAGTAAGAGGGTAGCTTTCTATTGTTTGAGGAGGGCCACTGCTCGAGCTGTGATTAGATGTTTGATGAGTTTTTTCCTTAAGATGGGCAAACCTAAAGTTATATTGTTTATCAACGGTTCCCAATCTTGTAGTTGTGTCTATTTAAATGCGATGAAGGTGGAAGAAATTACGGTGACTCATGCTTCTGTCTATTTTCCCCAGGGGAACATGGTAGAACGGGTTAATCAAGAAATAGGGAGGCTTCTGCGTACGTATTGTGATGTGCAACACCAGAAGTGGGTGCATGCAATTCAAACCGTGAAGAACTATCTCAACAATGTTACCCATTCAAGTACTGGATTTACCCCTTTGAAAGTGCATGGTGACAAGATGTTGGATATCAACCGAGTGGATAAAATCCCCTTTCCCAGTAAACATCCAGGGACAACCAATGTTGTGGCGTTGGCTCGATCTAAGTTGATGTCTCGTGCCGAAAGATATAAGAAGAAGCACGATGCCTCTCGTAAGATTACTTTATTTTATTTCTTTTATTTATTTACGGGAAATCCCCATTATAAAAACAATATTTTCTTCCAAAATGTATAACAAATACTAAAAACTAAAGTAGCTCTAAATTAATAGTATTTATCGTGGGTGATAAGGTTTTGATAAGGTCACATGAAATGTCGTCAGCTGAAAGTAGTCAGATCCGTAAGTTTTTTCTTATTTACAAGGGTCCCTGTACTATTCAGAAAAAGCTCAATAATAATGCTTATGTTGTGGTTGATGATTCGTTTGGGACATCTGCATGTACACAAAACATTTACAATATTAAACCATATAAGTTTCCGGTAGAAGCATAATTCTACCTCCTGCTAAGTGGCTGTAGCTAGCTTCCAAATTCATAAGCGTGCTAGGCGATAATTTTCTTTTAGTATATTTAGGTAGCGTTTTTTTGTTGCTTTTTATAAGGGTTGATTCTCATTATGTTGCGGAGTATAAAGGCGGATTGATGCCATAATGTTTCTGTTTCTTTTTGCATTTTCTTGCCTACTGTGACAATATAAGGTTACTGTAACTTTTAACCACATGAGTTTTTTTAGTAATGTTGTGTATGCTTTTCAGTTGTAGAGAGTAACAAAAACATTTAAATTTTGTTTCAATTTAGCATATTTTTTGTCGGGGGGTAATGTAGCAGGTATGCCCCTGTATAGTAATAATTTGAGTTTGTACGTGCCAAATAAAGGGTAGTTCAGCGCGGGCTGTCATCCTGGTTAGATGTGAAGTGTCATATATTGATATAGGTTTTAGCCTTTTGTATTGATGTTACAAGTTTATATTATATGCTAGCCGGTGCATTTTCATTGTTGTAATAAATAAGTGTAGTGTTTGTTTATCGATTTTGTATTACCTCAAACTACGCGGGCAAGATTAAATAAATCACCAGATTCCACTTTGGTTTGTTATTTATTTATCCCTGAATCGTTACAAAATGGCGGTTATTCAGATATGGATATAGTTTTTTTGTTAGTTCCCGATTTGATATTATAGATAGATTTGAGGTAGATAAATAAAAATTCCTAATGTTAATACAGAATATATTATTTTATTATAATTTAATATTAAGGTAGATTGTTAAAGTAACAGTTAGTTGGGAAGATTAGGCTGATCTGGAATATTACCCATTTCAATCAAGTAACTTAGCTCCTTGATACCTCAAGAGAAGGTTCTTCATCTTTATTTGCTAGTATTATATTGTGTAAAACTGCTGTAGCTACTATAACTGACAGAGTCGTTTGAAGATTTAATCTTATTACATATGCCAACAGTGGAAATCTCAGTTTTATAGCTCCACACAACCTCTCAATACAATTCCTAGTACAAATGTGAACTCGCCTTACTGAGTTTGACAAAGGCATTAACAAAAAGTTGCATAATATATACCCACTATTACAATAAATATAGGATAATTTGTATCTATGTATAAAAACTTAATAGTACAGTACAGTTTGGAAGCTCCCCTTGTTCAATTCTGACACAGATATTACTGTGATTGAATAATGTATTATCATGCTGCTATCCTGGCCACCGTGTCACAATATCACGGACCTTTAAACTGCCGTTCACATACTACCTGAACATTAATCGAAAAGTAACCATCATGATTCCTAAAAATTTCCGCATCCATTACTCCTAAAAAAAGCATGTTATATAATGTACAATACACGCTTCCTATATACTATTATAATTACAATAAAAAATTATTGAATCAATTTTTGCTACAACACAAATTTGCCTACTAGGTGACTGTTTTTGAATTTTTGTTTCATCAATACATTCAGTGGCTCTTAGGAAAGGAAGCGATTTGGTAAAAATCATTTTGAACAGCTAAATTCCTTTCAATATCAGTCATTTTATATAATTGGGTTTTAAACCTGCTAATGCCTCAGATGCCTTCTTAATTATATGAAAAGCAGTAGATATATGCATATCAATATCATCAGCCACCAGTAGCATACAAGCACAGAATTGTTAACATCTGATTAATTGAAGTAATTCTGTTGTTTCTACAAAAAAAGTTTAAACTATTAAGTATAAATGCATTTTTTTTAAATGTTGGCACATTTTTAAAACTAACTTATCCTCATAAATTTCTAACATATGTTCTATTGTAGCTAAAACTTGTCCTTTTGTTAATCTCAACGTTTGAAAATTGTAAACATCCATTTCTTCAAAATAATTGAATTTTTCATCTATCTCTCTAGGAAACTCATTGTCCGCAATATCCAAAATATCATATAAGAAATCGACAGTGATACAGTAATATTCTAAGACTAAAACCCAGGAAGAAATCGTAGCTCAGGGATTACGAAGAAAAATTGACATTTGTTTACTTTAAACGTGAGGAAGGAAATCCCTCCTTAGCATATTTAGGAAAGGAAATTTGGCTACTATTTTAAGTAAACCATAGAACACTAATTTGTGTGGTGCAAGCGAAAAGTACACTTAGTGCAAGAATTAGGAATGTGGTGCAAACAACCATAAGTATATGATATCCTAAACCATACTTTTCAATGTCTATTTCCTGTTCTAGTACTGTTAGCTTCCGTCCCTTGTATAAATTCCCTATATATTCTTACCATCTATCCACTTTTTCTACATTTTCTATAATGATCTCTCCTCCCGTGCCTCTTACATTTTAGCTATATACCGCTCTATATCCCTAAAATTCAATTGAATTAGTTTATATGCTTTGTCTGGTGTTTCCTATTTCCATTTTAGTTTGTACCTCTGCACTTTTCCTAGGTTCATTGTTCTTTGACTTTCTCATATTTGCGAATAATTTCCCATTTTAGGACCTTGTATCTCTGTTCCCTGCTCTGTCTGATCTGTTTTTGTATTTTCGCCTTTCTTCTATTAAATTCAGAATATCCTTTGTCGCCTATTATGATATTAAAAATATATAGTAGCCTGTCAAAGATGAATGTTGGTTGGCAGGGTTACGCTTGACAGAAAAATCAATTGAAAATACTTCAAAAACAAGGTGCTGTTTTTATTTCATTAATTAGGTAATAGTAATTACAAAGAACCTGATCTAAAGTTCATAATATGGCGCTACGAATTGTTTAAGTATTACTAGTGGAAATAAAACTGACATGTGGAAAATCACAAACAAATAATAATGAATCAATTAACACAACCATCTTACTTCAATATCGATACTTCAAATCTTACTGAAGAATGGAAGCTGTGGAAAAGAAAATTCAATTTATATTTGGTCGCATCAGGTGCAAGCAATAAGAGTAAAGAGATTCAAGGAGCTTTACTATTGCACATTATGGGTGGAGAAGCATTAAATATTTATGATAATTTCAATTTAACCGACAAAGAAAAAGAATTACAAATATAGGGATCTTAAAAGCAGTTTAATCACAGATCGAATTATATGTGGTACTACGGATGTATGCATTAAAGATAGATATTAAGACAGGAAAATTTAAGCCTAGAAAAACAATTGAAATTGTGAAATCAGCAGAATTAACATATGGCAGACTAAAGGAAATTGAAAAGACGCCCACTCATGTTGCACACCAGTTCACATTAAACAATTGTAGTGATCCAGGTTCAACTGGATGGATGTTGTTCAAGTAACCATGGTAATAAAATAAGTTATGTCAATGTAATATATAGTTAAAGAAATATAATTATCCAAACAGGAAGAATTCATTATATTTGTATTCAATTCTATTCATAAGAGTCACAACAATTGGCGACGAGGATTAAACTGAAAAAAGAAAGAAAATGAATCCAGAACAGTTTCAACAAATGATAGAAATTTTTATTAAAAATCAAGAAGTATTAATCAGTCAATTTCAAAAAGTCAACATCCAGAATGCAAATACTGAAAATACTACACAAAGTAATATAAGTTCAATTCCAGCATTTGAAAATTTTGATGGCAAGAAAGAAAAGTTCAAGTGTTATTTAGAGAGGTTTGAAAATTATCTGACCATTAAAAACGTTTATAATCAACAACAGAAAGCACAACTTTTATGTATATCAATTGGATGTATACATTACAATAATCTTTCAGTGTTTTTGGGTCCAACAAAATCAATTAAAGAGCTGCCATACGCGGAACATAAATGCTTTTCAATCAATGTTGAGTCCTCTAAGAAGCACAATAATTTCTCAGCATTATTTCTTGAGCACCTATCAGCAGGAAAATCAAAATATTGGGGAGTTTGTTGCGACTTTACAAAAAGATTTGGACGAATGCAAATTTCAAGTCAGATGTGAATGCGAAAGAGTAGTATCAGTGACCGATATGTTCCTACGAGCACAGTTTGTAAGAGGAATAAAAGATAATTGGATACGAGAACAGTTACTTCAAGCAGAAGAAACCCAATTTAGCAACGTCCTAACAAAGGCCGTAGCTTTAGAAGCATCTCGAATAGAGACCAAAGAAATTTCAAACCAGCAATCTATGCCAATTAGCCAAGTAAATAGAATAGGTAATAGTTCAAGCAAGACCTATAAGTCCAGTCGTGATGGGAAACATCGCCTACATTCAAGATCAAAACATAAATCAAAAATAGATTATAAATCTCTGGGGATTGCAGATTTGTGCATCAAATGCGGCAGGAATAATCATTGTACTCCAGACTGTCGTAGTAATCGAGATCATCTACATTGTTCAAGCTGTCATAGAAAGGGACACGTCGCAAAAGTTTGCATTACCACACTCCTAAGACATAAAAATTATAAAAATTATTCAAATAACGAAACACATAATTACATTAGTGCGAATGATGATAACCAATTTGGAGTTAATTCAATTAGTCCAGGCGACCCCAAACTTTTCGAAGCATTACAAATAGTGGAAATTTATGATCATCAAGCGATTAATGCTCCAATTCAAGATTGTCAAAAATACATTATTACTGTAGAAGTGAACCATAAACCAGTCGAATTTGAGGTAGATTCAGGGGCAGGATTTACACTATTACCAGAAGACAAGTTTAAGATGTTAAATCTACAATTAAATGAAACGTCAATTTGTTTCCGTGCATATACAAACGATGTATTTATTCCTAAAGGAAAGGTTACAGTAAGTGTCTGTTACAAAGACATTAGTTCAATAGAAGAAATGTTCATAGTACCTAGTGGTCGTCCGGCAATTCTAGGGCGCACTTGGATACGCCACCTTCAAATCAGCTTGCAAGAGATCGACAACAATATTAAAACTGCATATTCAAATAATTCAACACATCAAGTGGATAGTCTTTCTATAGAGCAAATTATATTTCAATATTCAGAGGTATTCGAATCAAAAATTGGATGTGTACCAAATTATTCTGCCAAAAAACACTACGCAAGGACACGCAGCCAGTTTATATAAAAGAAAGGAGTATACCATTTGCATTACGTGCCAAAGTCGAAGCAGAATTAGATTCATTGGAAGCTGCAGGAGTAATTTCTAAGGTAATCACCAGCGATTGGGGTTCACCTCTGGTGGTAATACCAAAAGCAGATGGAACAGTTAGATTATGTGTCGATTACAAAACAGGAGTCAACGAATGTCTGGTAAATGGTAAATATCCAATCCGAAGGATACCAGATATTTTGCATAGTCTAAGGAATTCAAATTACTTTTGCAAATTAGACATATATAAGGCATACTTACACATCGCAGTAGATGAGGCCAGTAGCGAAATTCAAACAATTACAACGCACAGAGGGATATACCGCATGAAGAGATTGAGTTTTGGTATAAAGACAGCACCAGCAGAATTCAACCGCATGCTGAGTAGAGTTCTTCAGGGTTTAAGAAAACGGAATATTATTTCGACGATATCATTGTACATGGCCCTACAAAAGAGGAATGTTTAAACAATTTAAAGGCGTGTTTGTCTCGTTTTCAAGAAAATAATTTGCATGTAAACAAGAATAAATGCACATTTTTAGTCCAGAAAATAGAATATTTGGGGTATGTTGTTGAGAAGAATAAAATTCTGAAATCACAAAAAAAGGTAGAAGTAGTTTTAAAATGTCCAGGCCTAAAAAGTGGAAGAAGTTCGCAGATTTTTAGGATTAGTGACGTATTATTCCCGGTTTATATATGATTTAGCAACTAAAACCGCACCATTAAGGAAAATTTTACAAAAGAATGGTTCTTTTAGGTGGACATCAGAGTGTGAAAAGGCATTTCTGAATCTAAAAGAAGAAATAGCAAGTGAAAAGTTCTTGTACCATTTGATCCAGACTTACCAATTGTCGTAGCGTGTGATGCAAGTCCAAGTGGCATTGCTGCGGTTCTTAGCCATGTAGTTGGGAATGAGGAAAGGCCAATAGCTTTTGTTTCAAGATCATTAACAAGCGCAGAAACAAATTACAGCCAGTTAGATCGGGAAGCACTTGCGATAATGTTTGGCGTGCAACATTTTTCAAATTTATTTACGGACAGCATTTCACTCTAGTTACGGATAATCAGCCACTTACGAGAATATTTCATGAAAACAAAATTTACCAGCGATGTCTTCAACCCGTCTTTTAAGATATGCCAGTTTTTTATCACAGTTCGATTATAAAGTTCAGTTCAAAAAGGGGAAGCATCATGAGAATGTTGATTGCTTGTCTAGAGCAACAGCGAGCCAGTTAACTAGTTCAACTGATATAGTTATTAATAATGAAGTTTCTTCAATATACATGGAAGCTGTCGTGGGCATAAGTTCTCTAAAGCTTAACTCAGAGATACTTGTTCAAGAAACGGCAAAAGATGTTACATTAGCAGAAATTCAAAAGAATTTACTTACAAAATCAATCGAGTCTCCATATACTTTGGAAGGGGGAATTATATTTTTCAATGACCGAATAGTTATACCTCAGAGCCTTCGTGAGTTAACACTTCAAGAACTACATACAACTCACGTTGGAATAACTAAAATGAAGCAATTAGCAAGGCGTTACGTTTATTGGCCAAAAATAGACAAAAATATAGAAAATTTAGTAAGATCATGTGAAGCTTGTGCTTCAGTACAGTCAAATCCAGTAAAAGCTATTGTACATCCATGGTCTACACCAGAAGGCAACTGGGAGCGTGTACACATTGACTACGCGTCATTAGGGAAACATAATTTATTTATTTGCATAGATGCAAAATCGAAATTGGTTGAATGCAAATCAATAGCATATGCACCAAATTCAACAAGCACAATGGAATTACTTGAGGATATATTTTCGTTAAATGGTTACCCGAAGGTTATAGTATCTGACAATGCTACCATTTTTGTTAGCGAAGAGTTAAAAAAATACTGTAAAGAACGTGGAATATTCCAGAAACTCATAGCTCCAGGACATGCTGCAACAAATGGATTAGCAGAACGGACAGTACAAACCATCAAAAGAAAATTAACATGCATGGGTAACTGCAACACAGCTATATTATCAAAATTACGAGCTATTTTGTTTCGATATCGTGCAACTCCACTAGCTTGTGGGAAAAGCCCAGCAGAGATGTACTTCAATCGTAAATTTCGTATTAGTTTAGATGCTTTAATACCGCATAAAGAAGAAAAAATTCAAAACAGTTTATTTCATTCAATAGTTAGAACATTTCAAGAGGGGGAGAGAGTACAGTCATGCGAATTACGTAACAACAAATACGTATGGATCTTGGGAACAATTCAAAGAAAATTAGGTACCCGACATTACGTGGTAAAATTAGATACCGGTTATACATTGAAACGTCACGTAAATCAATTGAAAGGTACAAATGTCAAGCAGATTATGTCTCATCCGGACATGATGGACACACCACAGAATGAACGACAGATACAAGGGATACCAACATTGAGATGTACAGTAGAATTGCAACCGCGTTCACAAGAGATGGCGACTGATGTTCATGATCCCAACAATGCAACGTTCGCCGAAGCCGATCCACGAATCAGACGTTCAGAGCGCATTCGTGGACGCCCAACTTGGCTAAAAGATTTCGAGTGTAGATAACAGTCACGGTTACAAAAGGAATTGGGGTATGATCCTTCTTAGGGGGGAAGACTGTAGTGATCCAGGTTCAACTGGATGGATGTTGTTCAAGTAACCATGGTAATAAAATAAGTTATGTCAATGTAATATATAGTTAAAGAAATATAATTATCCAAACAGGAGGAATTCATTATATTTGTATTCAATTCTATTCATAAGAGTCACAACAACAATAATGAATCAGTTTGGGTAAATTGAAGTCAACTAGCGCAACGGTTATCATCGATAACAGAGGGACAAGGACAGTGGCATACAACAACTACAAATTCCAAATTCAGACAGAACAGTAGTAATAATCGTAAACTAATTAATAATTGTAGAAACTGTGGTCGTTCACATGCTTTAAATGAATGTCTTACATACAACAAGACATGCAATTATTGTAAAAACCAAATCACTTTGCAAAGTTGTGCAGGAGTAAGAAGCGAGTAAATTGCGTACACAATGAAACACATGTAGAACATGGAGAAAACGAATATTTTTTAGGTGCAATTAAAATTCCATAAGCAGTGAAGATGATTGGATTGAGGATGTTAAAGTAAATGACCAAGTAATTAGCCTTACGCTAGATACAGGGGCACAGGTAAACTGTATTAATTTAGAAACTTTTAAAACAATGAACTGTAAAAAATACATTACAAAAGTTAGGCTGACTGGATATAATAACGATTCAATACCAGTAATGGGTAGATGTTTTTAAAGTGCAGTACAAAACATAACCCACTTAGAAATTTAAGTCTAGAGTTTCCAGTTATAAATTCAAAATACGCTTCTCCTGTATTAGGTTTGCATGCAGTACAACTATTAAATTTAGTAAAACTTATTAGTGTTCTGAACAGAGAAGAGATAATTAGTGAATACGATATATTTGAAGGTATCGGGGAAATTAAAATACCACCCTATCAATTACAGTTAAAAAATGGTTGTGTTCCGTCATACATGCCTATACGTAAAATACCTTTCCATTTACAGACTGATGTTAAAACTGAATTAGACAGACTACTAAAATTGGATATTATAATACCAATTGATGAACCAACAGAGTTTGTAAGCTCTTTTGTAAATGCAAGGAAAGCTAATGGACAAATACGTCTATGTTTGGATCCTCAGAATTTAAATAAAGCGCTGATGAGATAACATGTAAGTTTGCCAACGTTTCAAGAAATATCTTTAAATTTGGCAGGAACTAAGTGCTTTAGTATTTTAGATGCAAATCATGGGTTTTTTCAAATTTAACTAGATAATGAAAGCACCAAGCGCACGACATTTCAAACAGAGTGGGGATGTTTTCATTATACCAGACTGCCTTTTGGAATTTCTCCAAGTCCAGAGATTTTTCATAAAACGTTCTCTCGAATATTTGAAGATTTAGAAAGTATACAAATTTACTGCGATGATTTAATTTGCTATGGCACCAACGAAGCCGAACACAATTATAGGTTGAAGTGTATACTAAAGCGCGCTCAGGAAATGAGTGTCAAATTTAATAAAAGTAAATACCAGATTGGGGTAAGTAAGGTCAAAAAGCTTGGTCATATATTTAGTCAGGACGGTATTGAGGTTGATCCTGATAAAGTAGAGGCAATCAAGCAGATATTGACTCCGACTAATGTTGAAGAAGTTCAACGCATATTAGGAATGGTTACTTTATGTTGCCAAGTTCATACCCAATCTATCTGAATTAACGAGTAACATAAGGATGCTCAGTAAGAAAAATGTTCCGTGGACATGGACTGATGCCCACAAAAAGGATTTCCAGAAACTAAAGGAAATTTTATCAAGTACTTTGGTATTGAAGTATTTTGACAATAAAAAAGACACTACACTGTCAGTTGACAGCAGTCAGAATGGGATAGGAGCAGTAATTTTGCAAAATAGAGGACCAGTTGCATATGCATCCAAATCGCTAACAGAAACACAAAAAAGGTATGCTCAAATAAAGAAGGAAATGTTAGCCATTCTTTTCGGTTGTGGACGGTTCCATCAATATATTTATGAGAAAAGGGTCGTTATTGAAACAGATCTAAGCCTCTTGAGTTCATTTTTAAAAAACCATTAGATCAGTGCTTGATGAGATTACAAAAAATGCGAATTAAACTCCAGTACTAGGATCTAGATGTAAAATATAAGCCAGGCAAAGAGCTTTTTATTGCTGACACGTTATCAAGTACTAGCTACGAATCTAAATTCTTGATAAGTGAAGATTCGGTAAAAGAAATAGAAGCTCAAGTAGGTTTAATCAAAGTCGATGCTTCTGAGACGAAAATTAAACAATTAATTACAGAAACTAAAAATGAAGAGGAATTATAGGAAGTTATGAGATATGTTCATGTAGGATAGCCCCAAAACAGTCTGAAGTTTTAGAATTAGCAAAAACAATTTTTACGTACCGCGAGTCCTTAATTGAAATACAAGGTTTACTGTATAAGAATAGCCAAATTATTATTCTACGAAGCATGAGGAAGGACATGTTAAGTAGGTTGCACTACAATCATATGGGTATAGAAAAGACCAAGGAAAAAGCTAAAATAGTATATTGTATACCCAGTAGGAAAAGCTCAACATTCCTGGACGATGTGGGGTTGCTTGTCGAGGCGTAAGCCGAAACAAGCAACATGGAGTCCGAGAAAATTGCTTTTTCTACGTGGTATACATACTATTTTTTCGCAAATCATTAAAATACGACAGAAATTAAAATACTAATTTTAAAAACCTGATTAATTTTATTTATAAATAAATGGTGCTGTCAAATTCCTAGTAAAAATTTTTGCGTAACCATGGAAACATTACTATCAAGACATTGAATTGTCAAACTTGACACATTGAAATATGATTGCTGGTATTTTTGAAAGTAACAATACAAATTCTATAATTGTATTAATTGAAAAATACCTGAAAATTCACACACAACTTACTTCAGAATCAAATATATTCTTAAGTTAGTTGTTTGTTATATTTGCATAATGTGTTAAGATTGTTTAAATAGAACTTGCCATGAAAGTGTGTTCTCAGTCATTTTTGTAGTCCATATGTAGACACATATTATTTCTATATCGTACAGTAATGAATATTTCCTTACAGGGATTTGTCGTTGCTTGGCAACGATTAAATACTTGAAAATATTCAACTTTTCTTTAAGAAATTTTATCAGAAATGTCAAAATTTCGGAACGATTTGTAGAAAATAATATTTTTTGACCGGGGTTGAGTAAGGATATTGAGGCAGCAGTTGAACAGTGTAGTATTTGTTTAAAATACCGAAGAAACAATACCAGTGAACCACTGTTAAATCGACAGATTCATAACAGGGCTTGGGAAGTACTTTCTGCAGATATTTTCTATATGGAGGGTAACAACTATTTATTAGTAGTAGATTATTTTTCAAAATATTCGGAAATTCAGTTACTTGACAATATTACAGCTACCTGTGTAGTGACACATCTGAAATCATTTTTTGCCAGGCACGGAATTCCTTCGTTAGTATATTCGAACAATGGAACCCAATTTACGAGTTCTAATTACAAACAATTTGCAAAGGAATGGGATTCAGTATTAAAACTTCAAGCCCAAACTATGCACAATCGAATGGACACATAGAGCGTACTATTCAGACAAGTAAACTCTTACTCTTAAAGGCCCTTGAAGGAAATGACAAGTATCTGGCGCTTTTAGAATTTCGTAATACACCAGTAGAGTACGGCGAGCCTTCACCTGTGCAGTTACTTTTTTCAAGACTACTTAGAGGGTTAACAAATAATGCATAGGCACCAAAAATAGAAAAAGTTTCAAAATTACTTCAAAAGAAAGGCAGGACAGACAAAAAATATATTATTATAAAAAATCCAAAACTTTGACACCTTTAAATAAAGATTTTGTGAAAGTATTTAGTAAAGAAAAGACAGAGTTAGGTAGAGTAATTGATTTGGCAGACAGACCTAGATCATACAAGATTGAGTTAGATAGTGGTACTATAGTAGAGCGAAATCCGAAACATTTAGTCAAGGACAATACTAGGCCAAACCATTTCTTGAATGACTTTGATATGTCGATAGGGAAACATGCCGATAATACTGGTAGTGACATAGTAGAGATTCCATCAAATGTGGAACATAGTGTTAGCAGCAATGTATGTACGCCTAAAGCATTTACGAGAGTAGGTAGGGAAGTTAGGAGGCCACCATTTCTTTTGGACTATGACACATAGCTTAAGTAAAGTTTTATGTGGTTTATGTTGTATTTTTCATTTAATGTTACTATTTAGTATATTTACATTTAAGAAGGTGCTGTTTTTATTTCATTAACTAGGTAATACTAATTACAAAGAACATGATCCAAAGTTCATAACATTGACCATGGTGTTACCGGTAAAATAAGCATTAAATGAATTAAATTTTGATTTGCTCTGATTGTGTGGAGACCCTGTAATAACAACATCAGGGTGCGTGAGATAACTGGAATGGTGTAGGGGTGGGTTTCTATAGATAAGTGAGAAAAGAAAATAAATACAAAAATTCTACATTACATTAGCACTTACCCTGAAAAATTTTTCTATGGAGGAGTGCCAAACTGGCTGTCACAGCAATTTGTTATGATGTTATTTCTATATGAAAGCGGTTTTTCTGCAAAAAACCTCCTTGCTTCGGTCATAATAAAATATAATTGTAAACTAAAATACTTCTTCCAAATAAGATACCATCACCGGGGCAGTTGGATATAATTTACAAGTAACTGACTACCTATTTCTGTTCCTTGCTTCTTCTGGTCTGTTTTTGCCTTTATTCTATTAATTTCAGAATATTCTTTGTCACCCATGGTGTTACGGGTAAAATAAGCATTAAATGATCTCGTAATAACATCAGGGTACTTGGGCTAACTACAAAAGTGCAACAGTAATAAAATAAAAGTGTAAACTAAAATATTTCCTCCAAAGAAGATACCATCACGGGGGTAGTTGGATATCATTTACAAGTAACTGACTACCTATTTCATAAATAAATTGAAATCAAATTCAACCTAACTTAAATTTTATTAACATAAAATAATTTCAGTACACATAACAAATACACTTTCCTAAAAACTAATCTTTAACCTTAAATTTGGTCAGGTATTCCTAAAATAAAAATCGTCCAAAGAAAAAACATTAAATCTAAGCCATCGCAAAATTATTCATCACTCCAAACTTTTAAATCCAAAATTATTCAAAATGTGCTTCATAATAAACAAAAAACAAACAGCTAAATACCAAATTTTCATAATCTGTTCATTACACTTTCCAAAATTTTCATCCAAAATAAGACAGCTAGTCCTACACCCTGTATATATTTTATTTAAAAAAAAAGTAGCTCGTGTGAAAATTTTTTATTTTCCAATTACATTATTACGTAGGTACAAATAAATCAAATTGCAGACCCATTAAATTTTGTAAAATTTATGTTATGTATTTAACTTACCTATTGTACTGTCCTTAACTATGAATTGCAATATTTTAACATCCTTAATAGGCAGATTTTTAAGGAAAAACTTCCTTTTTTAATTAATAATTTTGGGCATCAGATTGCAAAAAATTATAATAGCACACTCAATGGGTGTAATATACATACATTGGATCGCAAGTTCCTATTGTATGATTTCCGATAGTGTCCATTCAATGTTTGTAAACATACATTAATTTTTCAGATTAGGAAAACAATATCTAACAGAATTTCTATCTTGGCAGTTAAAAACTGCACATTTGTTTATAAGGTATGGTCTTGGTTTTCCAAACTAAAGAAATAAGATGACATTTACAGTTAATGTTGACACAGTAAATCCAAACAAATAAATATACAAATAATTACTGTGAACTGTGATTAATTATAATTAACGAATTTGTTTACCCAATGACTTAGGTCTCAAGTACAATGAATCAGGATAAAAGAAAATGGGAATAATGGAAATCTTAATAAAATCAACTTTAATTAGCTCTACTCTAGTACTTAAAACCTGTTGACACCTGATATTGTAACCATAGTTACAATGTTTTTCAACAGCTGCTTAAATGACTTTTACAAAGAAAACCTTCATTTTGGTATAAGAAAATTAATCCTATCGTAGTTCAATATAAAGTTTTAAACAAAATAACTTTATTGTAAGGGCAAATTTTGCCTCACTTTGTGTGTTATGGTCATTTGATCATGCCCGTTTTAAAAAGCATACGGGATCGTTTTTATTTAATTTTGTTATGAAAGTGATGGCTATTTATTGTAATCTAACCACAAATATTTAAAAGTCTGGCAACAGCGCCCTTTTACCACAAGAAGATTGTCATAGCAGCGATTAGCAGTACTAGCACTTTTGTAGGTGCTAACTGAAAACAAAATAACATGCGTGGTCATCAATAACCAATTAATCAATACTACTGTCTACAATCAAAACCCATTTGTTCTATAAATAAGCAGTCTAATGAACTCGACTGTGAAGTAGCGGCCTCGTATTACCCCAAACTTAATATTATTGTGTTGGCCATATACCGCTCATCACTTGGTAACTTCAGCAAATTTATGGAGGTACTGAATGATATCATTCTTTTACTTAACCTGTCCAGCAAGATCATAATTTGTGGTGATTATAATGTCAAATTTAATGAAACAAATAAAGATGCAATTAACATATGCGACTTGCTACTAACATTCAATCTCTAACCTCTAGTTACTTTCAATAGAAGAGGTTCAAACTGTATTGACAACATGTTTTCTAACATTACTGATACCCAAGTGTCTAGAATAATTACACAGTTTTCTTATCATGATGGCATATCAATAAGAGCTCCTCTTATTTCGGTCAGAGAAGCCATCAGCTCCAAAGTATATATACCACTAACTCAAAAAGGTAAATATTTATTCTACAATGAAGTGTCCCAAATCAACTGGACCTTCATAAATTGGAATATCGACATTAATAGTAAATTCCTCATGTTCATTAGGGAAATTTACAAAGCTTATATTATTTCTTTTCCACACAAACGTACATCAGGCACTAAAAACTGATCGCATAATGCAAACTTTTTTAATAACACGCTACGAAAAATGAGATCCAATTTAGATATATGCAATGATTTTTACAGGGAGTACCCCTCTGATCGAACTCGCTTAAACCGTAATAAATATAGGAAAATATTCAGAGATGCTATTAACAAATGCAAATTGGATAGTAATGTTGGAATATGTTGAGTGTGCAACATAGCAAGTTAATTCATAGTTATCTAGTGTATGTGTTTTTCAATTTAAAAAATTACTTTACTGCCACTCAAAATAAATGTGAAATAGTTTTCTCTTTAATGCACTATTCTAGCTAAACAACCAACAGGTTATGGGCTCAGGTGATATCCTTTGATTGCTAGTATAGTATTATCAGTAGTAATTCCAAAACTAACATAAAGATGTGTGAAGTACAAAAAGCAAATATTGCGAAGCTAAACAATGAAAACTACCAAGTTTGGAAATATAAGATGGAACTACTCTTAATTAAAGAAGAATTGTGGTCAGTTATCTCTGATATCGCTTTGCCGGAAGGAACTGCATCAGCAGCTTGGAGTAAAAAAGACAGTAAAGCTCGTGCACATATTGGACTTTCCATTGAAGATGATCAAATTTCTTAGTTAAAAATAAAGCTACGGCTAAGATAACGTGGGAAACGCTTTACGAGTATCATCAAAATCAATACTTCCTAATAAGTTAGAATTTTGAGACGGTTATGTCGGATGATATTACCCGAAGGCGGAAACATGAAAACGCATCTAAATGAAATGGATGAATGTATGGATGAACTAGCAACTTTAGGTGAACCGATAGGTGAAACACTAGTTGTGGCATTATATTTGTCAAGCTTATCGGAAAGTTACAGCATTTTATCCACAGCTTTGGAGGCACGTCCAGAAGGCGATTTAAATAAGTTTACAGTAAAGAATAAACTTCTAGAAGAGTTTATGAAGCGACAGGACAATGAAGCTAGAAGCGACAATAGTGAAAAAGCTCTTAAAGTCGTAAAGGAAAATACTATTTCACAGACGTCGAATAGTTTTTGCTTCTTCTGTAAAAAATGGGGCCATTTTAAAGAAGACTGTAGAAAATTCCTGACGTGGAAACAAAGAACTTTGAAACTGGGACAAATGCAGGTTAACATTGTCACGTGCAGAGACAATGACGAAAGTGATGTCTGCTTAACGATGGGAAAAGCAAGTGATAAACCTACAGGAGAATGGTGTGTTGATTCCGGAGCTTCAGCACACATGTACGGTTAGAAGACTTATTTCACAAATTTGGACTACGGAACAACAAGCCAAGTTACATTAGCTGATGGCAGATACCAACAAGTGCAAGCTGTAGGCGTTGTAAAGTTTAGATGCGGAGGTACAAGTTTTGTGTTGAACAACTTACAGTTTATCCCTAAACTTAAATGCAATTTGCTGTCAGTAGGAAAACTTACAAAGAACGGTTGCAAAATTTTATTTAAAGGTGAAAATTGCGAGGTCAAGTACTGTCACTCAAAATAAATGTGAAATAGTTTTCTCTTTAATGCGCTATTCTAGCTAAACAACCAACAGCTAAACAACTCAGACAATGTAACTAGAGATTCCTGGTCTAGAGTAAACAAGCACCGTAGTAAAAACAAACGCAACATTTGTCCAAAGGATTCTAATACCATGAATAAGTTCTTTATTAATTCCATCAATAAAATTATAACTAATATACCCTTTATTGCAAAAACATCTTCCAATCAGGTGAATAATATCAATACACATACCTTTTCTTTCTCTGAAGTAAGTCCCAATGAAGTTTTTTTTTCCCAACATAAGAGCTGTATGTGCAACGGCATGTTTGCATGTGCTCTGTGCATTTTAAATTAATTCTTAGAGTTAAACTGCAAGTTTTACAGTTTTATTTATACCATCTGAATACTAATCTACTGGGTTATCTGGTGACATTAGTGTTTTTAAGTGCAGTGTTTTTATTGAAGGATAGTTCCTACTAGAAGCAGTTAATTTTTCTACAAAATTGCAAGGACATTTATAAAAGTAGTTATCAATCCACAGTGATATTCTTATCTTCAGGTGTTTTGTGATTTCTAATAAATATTGTTTGGAATTTGAATTCAAGACAGGGCTGTATTTAGCAGCATTCAACTTATTATTTATTTATGTTGGAAGGTATTTGGAGTTAATGTTTCAATTATGGGTGAAGATGGAGACAAACCTGTCACTATGTCTATTAGTAAAAAGTGCAATAGTTGTCTTAGAGGTGTTAAAGGTGATGTGAGATGCATCTACTGTGTTCCCTCTTTTCATCCTGGCTGTGCAGTAAGACTAAAAGGTACACTTATAATTGGATATGATAGGTTATGTGCTGAATGTGCTGCACCCTCCATTATCTCTGATGCGGAGTTTGGTGATGGTCAAGATTCCAAAATTCTACGAGCAATCTTAAAATGTATGCGGCAAAATGTTGAATTTTTTCATAATAAGTTTCTTTCAATGGAAATTGAAATTGCTGATTTAAAGAGCAAATTAGTAAGTTTTCAAAGTGGTAGTTCCATGGTGAACCATGCTTCAAGTTCTCACAATCATATATTGGATTCACAGTTAACATCTACTCAGGTTTCTAATTTATCAATAACTAATGACCAAGTTAGTAAGGCTATACATTCAGTAGAATATGCTGTTGCAGCAAAGAATAGTAGCAAAACTATGGATACGATTATTTCTTTGAATAGTGATTGCTCAGTTCCTGTGACTATGGCATCTAGTATGGAATCCGTTTCTAACACTGTTTTATGCAATGAATCCAATTCAGAAAATTGTATGAATTCTGAGTCTTGGTTGGATGTTGCTAATAGGAGAAAAAACAAATTAAAATCAAGAAACAAGGTTATCACTGGTACCCAAACTGTGTTACCAAATTCAGCTCCTTTTAGTGGTAGTGTAAAGAAAACTTGTCTGCATTTGAATAGAGTTATGGCTAATGCACAAACTCCAATTGTGGAAGCCTCGCATATTTTGAGATACATGCACGAAGATGGCGCCAATGGTGTCTGCTTCAAGATTGGCACTAGAGGTAATTTAAATTTTTTTAAACTGGGAATTCCTGCTGATATTGTTGAAAAGGTCATGTCTCCTTCTTATTGGCCTTGCGGTGTTATGGTAGGTTTTTTTTAATTTAAGGACAGTGATAAGGACAAAAGGGAATCTAAAATAATTGCCAAAAGTTCTTTGCCAAATACGACTGTGACTAACAAATTGCCTGATACTGAATTACCAGCTTCATGACTAACAAAACCACAAGTTAATAACAGACATTCATCATTCATCAACGTTATTTACCAGAATGTTCGTGGTCTTCGTACAAAAACTGTTGATTGCTACCGTGCCAGTTGTTCTTTCAATTTTGAAATTATTGTCTTGACTGAGACATGGCCGAACTATTCTGCACTCAATTGTGACCGTGGTGGTGGCTCACTCTTTGCTATTACTTCTAATATTAATACTTCCCAGCTTCTTGATTGTTCCAATATACATTTTGAGGACATCTGGGTAAAAATCGACCTATTTTCGCAGTGTATAATATGTGGAGTATATTTCCCACCTAACTCAAATTGTGAATTATATCAAGAATTTATGTACAATGCTGCAAGACTTCAATTGGGTTATAAAAATCCCAAATTTTTAATAATCGAGGATTTTAATTTACCTAAAATTAATTGGGTACCTGACGTTGATTCTTTCAGCACATGTGGCACTTTGCCAATCGAGGCTGAAAATCTAATTGAGAATATGCAATTTCTTAATTTACTGCAGGTTAATGGTGTTTCTAATTCTTCTGGTAAGTTGTTGGATCTAGTTTTTGCTGATGTGGGGGTTAATGCTCTAGTGCGTGAATCTGATGTTGCTTTAACTACTGTGGACGGTCACCATCCTCCCTTGCTTATTTCTATCAAGAGTAATTTTATTCCTTGTACTAGGTTTTGTGAGAATGTCCATGTCTTTGCTTATAAAAAAGCAAACTATGATGAACTTAACAGAATGTATAAGTCAATTGATTGGTCAGTTTTAGACAACTTTCAGAGTATAGATGATGCCACAAATTACTTCTATTCAACTGTTTTTGAAGGTATTAATAAATTTGTTCCCATATTAAAAAGAAAGTCTGGAAAATATCCGTGTTGGTATAGTAATTCTTTGATTAAACTCATTCAATTAAAAAATAAACTATATAATAAGTATCAGCACTCTAGATCGGAAACTGACTATGTTAGATATTCCACGGCTCGTAAGGAATCAAAACGTTTGATTGACTTTTGTTATTTAAAATTCATCTGTGATAGTGAGCTAATGATTTCCGACAACACAAAACATTTTTGGTCTTTCATTAAGTCATTAAAGAGAGATTCAGGCATTCCAAAACGGATGTCATACAATGGCAAAATTCTAAATGATGACCGTAGTCTAGACAATGCTTTTGCCTCAATGTTTGAATCTTGCTATGTTAATCACTTGAATGATCCTTCCTCTTCTAGCAAATGTTTATATTCTTACAATAGCACTACTCTTGTTTCACATATCTTTACTGAAGATGAAGTAAAAAGAAAAATTCATGCCTTAGATTCATTTAAGTGTGCGGGATCTCACGGCATTCCTTCCTTATTCCTACACCAATGCTGTGATAGTCTATCGCAAGCTTTAGTGATTCCTTTTAATAAAAGCTTTAGTAGTGGAACATTTCCCCTAGCTTGGAAAAGGTCATTTTTAATCCCAGTATTTAAATCGGGTGACCGTGCTAAAATCGAGAATTATCGTGGCATATCAATTTTATCCTCTATTGCTAAGCTGTTTGAGTCCATCATATGCGATGAGTTATTCAGTGTATTTAAAAATTGTATTGCTATTGAACAGCATGGATTCTTTAAAAGCCGCTCCACTGTCACTAACCTTGCCATGTATCTTGATTTTCTTATAAATAGTTTGGAAAGTGGATTACAAGTTGAAACAGTATACGCCGATGTTTCGAAAGCTTTCGACAGTGTTTGTCACACATTACTCATTGATAAACTTCGTTTTCTTGGTATAACAGGTTCATACTTGAAATGGATATATTCCTACTTAGTGAATCGCACCCAATGTGTGAAAATTGCAGGCATAATATCCAGAAGCATCAGTGTTTCCTCAGGTGTGCCTCAAGGGTCACACCTTGGCCCAATTCTTTTTATTCTCCTTATCAATGACGTTGTTTCTGCATTTAAAAATACGAAATGCCTACTATATGCCGACGACTTAAAGTTTTTAGGGTGTATTAGTTCTATACATAACTGTCTTAAAGTGCAAAAAGATATTGACAATCTAGTAATCTACTTGGCTCATAATAAACTCAAACTAAATATTGGGAAGTGCAAAATTATGAGGTTCACTAAATGTAAAGACTTGATTTTGATTGATTACTGCATTGGATGTTCTAAACTCGAAACTGCGGTAACCATCTCTGATTTAGGGGTTGTTTTTGATGTTGGTTTAAATTTTATTAATCATATTAATTCAGTTGTCTCTAAAGCATTTAGGATGTTGGGATTCATTAAAAGAAACTGTATACACATCAATGATGTCCAAGTTTTGAAATCATTACACAATTCTTTAGTTCACAGTATTTTAGAATACAATTGCATCATTTGGTCACCTTATTATGCCACTCACATCCAGAAAATTGAGCATGTACAAAACAAGTTCATTAATTTCATTCTCTGGAAGCTTAGATATCCGTATACCGAAAGTTCACATGACATTCGGCGTCAGTTGGTCGGTTATCAATCACTGCTAGCTCGACGTACTGCAGCGTTTATAATATTTCTTTATAAATTGCTACATGACATAGTTGACTGTCCGGAATTACTAAGCATGCTGCAGTTTCGAATACCAGTTAAAGTCACCAGGAGTAATGATTTATTCTACATCGGTAGTCATCGTACTAACTATGGGGCTAGTGCATTTAGTGATAAGTTAATGGGAGTTTATAATGCTTATATACCATCCGATATCGATATTTTCAATGTTATGTGTAAATATCTGAAGACATCTTTATCCATTTTGTAAAGTGTTAACTATGTTTCTTATTTCCTCATGTATATTATTACTATTTGGGTATTACCTGTAAGTAATTAATTTATATAAATAAATAAAATAAAATAATTTATATAAATAATACGATCCCTTATAACCAGCAGCTCTAAAGATGTCTATGAATTTAGCGTCAATCTCTGTAAATTTCTAATTAACCTTTTGGTATATCCTATTACTAAACTAATTAATTTGTGCTTAAATACTAATACATTTTCTGATCATTTAAAAATAGCCAAAATCATACTGGTTTTCAGAAAGGGTGACGAAAATGAATTGGATAATTATAGGCCAATCTCAATCCTACCAGTTGTATCTAAAATTCTGGAAAAAGATCTATATATACAGTTCTATAACCACTTCTGAAACAATAACCTGTTTAATAAAAATCAATTTAGCTTTCAACGTAATAAATCAACTACACTTGCGATTTTAGAAGTAATTGACTACATTACTAAAGACTTTAACGACGATCTATGTATTGTTACATTATTCTTAGATATAAGTAAAGCGTTTGACAGTGTTTCTCACTCAATCCTTATTAAAAAATTGTCATAATACAACATTGATACTGCTAGTGTCTCATTGATTAAATCATACCTATCCAGGACACCAGCAGAATGGGCATATTAAGGATGTAAATTTGGACCTGCTGCAGATCATACATGAAGTCCCACAAGGCTCCATACTGGGTCTATTATTGTTGCTTATCTATGTTAACGATTTTCCCAAATGCGTTACCCATGGCAAATATATCCAATTTGCTGATAACACTAATATCCTTGCATCCTCGTATCACCTAGATAAGGCCATTGAAATTGCAGAATGGACACTAAAATCGTCTTCTGAGTGCTTCTCTACGAACCAACTATGTTTAAATGCTACAAAAACGGAATCTTTAATATTCACACTAAAGCACAATCAGGTGAATGATCAAAACCCTGTTGATAAAAAATATATCAATTCTGTTAAATTTCTTGGCATACATCTTGATGGTAAACACATAGGAACAACGTGTCAACAACATAGCAAAATCCCTCAACAAATCAATATTCTGTATTAGATCGATTAAGAACAAGGTTGCGTTCAATATTCTACAAATGGTTTATTGTTCTCTATTTGTGTGTTGGTGCTTGAAAAGTGAACATGTTTTTAAAGTGCTCTGTTATATTGTATTATTTTTACACAGTGTATAAAACAAATGTATAACAATTTTCAAGGCAGTTTAGAGTAGAATTTGATTTTCAATAAGGTGGTGAAATTTGATATACAGTTAAACAACCAAAAATTACAATTTTGAATCATTTTGTATAATAAAAAAAAGCATTTACTTGGTCTCAACAGTGAAGTTATCTTAATTGCAAATAGTGTTATTGTTTGTTATCACACCGGCTGTGTGATTAATTAAAAGAAATAAACCAGGACTGTATTTTAAATAATTTCTTTTTCTGATTACAGAAGTAGATTTATTATGTGAGATACAAAATTGTAATTAATGTTCAGAAAAATCTGATTATTTATTTGATTGCGATCACTGCAGTAATCACCTGTGTAATAACTGTGCTCAATTAACTGAGACACAAATTAGATGTATGAAGCTTAGTAGGCAAAAGTTAATATTACTGTGATGGATGTGAGAAGGTTTATTTAGAATTCCGGAATTTTTAAATAAATTAATTATTCTTGAACAAAAAATAGAAGATTTACAGAAAAAGAATGAAGATCTTGAAAAACAAAAAAGGGTGTGCGTGCATGCGTGTGTGTGTGTGTGTGTGTGTTAATTTATATTCGTAAGTACATTGAGTTTAACGTATACACAGAATATGTATTGCAACCAAATTATTGGTGTAATGCTGTAAAAGTACTATTATTTGGGTCACTGTGGATCATATGACTGCCATACCACTCCCCAAGTGCAAGTGATGCAGTGTTTCTAAATAGCTTTGAAGAATAGAGTGAAAACCTATTTAACGCAAACCTACAATGTATTTATTATAGCGGGAGATTTCAATTTAAATTATAACAACAAGGGTAATTACTATGTAAAAAGTTGAGTAATTTCATTAAGGTAAATGGTATACAGCAATTAATTACAGAGCCTACTAGAATGGCACAAAATAGCTCAACGTTAATTGACTATATTTTAACTAATGTTAAACAAGTCACGGTTATTGTCCATCCGACACCAATAATAACTGATTACAGTATTATATCGGTAACAATTTCTAAAGAAAATAAACACTATAATAGTAATAAACAAATAAGTCAATTCAAAAACCTAAACGATGCAGCCATTTGCCAAATTAACCTAAAACTTTTAAAATGTACATGGAAATTTGACAACACAAATATTGATATAATTCCGAATGATATACTAAATAAAGTTACACATGCGTTAGACCATGAAGCTCCTATTGGAATAAAATTCCAACCACATAACTGTTTAAAGTGGTATGACAATGAAGTACGTGCCAATAAATGTGTTGTAAACTGGAAAGATTATAAAACATGTAGAAATCAATTTGTTAATTTATTGAAGAGGAAAGAAAAAGAATTTTATGAAAAACAAATTCACACCAACAGAAGAGACAGCACTAAAATGTGGAAAATATTAAAAATAATCACCATAAAATCATTATGAGGGAAGAAAAGGATATACCTGTACAGGAATATCCCTGACACTAATAATCTATATTGACTAAACCCATTGCACAGCCACAATGTCAAATTCACTGAATTTAAAGCTGTTTTCCTTTTAAGTGCGTATAGCACCATGGGTGTGAAGTTCCGGAACAGCTCGGAACTATTCTTAAAAGGACCGTATTGTTTTCGTTTAAGGACAGTTGCACAGCTTTTTGAACTTGAAGCACGAACAAAATCGTTGGTGTTTGAGACGACAGGGGAAGGGTAAATTAGCAGCTCCTGAAGCTTGAAACACTTTGTAAAAGGAAAACAACGTCTAATGCACCGGAGCTGTTCCGACCTGCTGATTCGCGTAAAAGGAAAGCACTATAAATTGCTAGCCATACATGATATTAAAAAAATTGTACATAATCTACCTAAAAAGTGTAACTGGTCCGATACAGTAAACTCAAAAGTAATTAAGGCAACTTTTAATGCAATTGGGCATGTTCTTCTTCGTCTGGTCAACTCCTCCTTAAGAATTGGCAGTTTTCAAGCTAAGATGTATTACAGTAATTCCTATTCCAAAAGTTCAAAACATCACATTAGCTAGCAAATACAGGCCAATAAACATACTTCCTTGTATTGAAAAAATATTAGAAATTGCTGTATATAACAAATTAATAAACTATGTGGACAGTAACCAGTTATTGGATTGTAATCAATCAGGTTTTAGATCTAAGCACTCTTGTGAAACTGCTATTCAACTAACTTTTAGTAAGTGGAAGCAATACAAAGATGAGTATATACTTGTTGGTTTCTTAGACCTTAAAATAGCATTTGATGCAATTAACAGAGAATTATTATTGACTAAGTTACAACACTACGGCATTGGTGGAACAGTGATAAAATGGTTGAATGACTACCTGTCAAATAGAAGACAAAAAACGAAAGTAGGAAATTCAGCATCTAGTTCAGTGCTAGTAAGAAATGGTGTCCTTCAAGGAAGTGTTAAGGGACCATTGTTATTTATTTTGTATTTAAATGATTTTCAGATTATTGGCTGTGAATGTGAATTTGTTAATCTATATGCTGATGATACCCTATTTGTAATCAAACAGTAACAAATAAAATGAATAATAGCTTGGATAAAATTTATAGGTACTTTCAAATGAACAGGTTAAAACTTAATACAAGCAAAACTGTGGCAATGGTTATTGGTAGTAAACTCGATAGAAATGCTATTACATCGAAGATTGGTGATGAAATATTACAAATTGTTGAACAGACTATGTATTTAGGTATTATGTTGGATAGTACTTTAACATTTAAAAATCACTTTGATTATGTTAAAAATAAAATTACAAAAAATTCTATTTCTTCTCAGGATTAGCACCTAAATTGTCTTTAAGAACTAAAATTACAGTATACAAAACAATCATTCAAGCACATTTTGACCACTGCACAACAATACTATATTTATTTGACCAAAATAAGGTAAGTACTCTTCAAAAACTACAGATCAGAGGTTTAAAAATAATACTAGAATGTAGCAAAAGGACTAACATCAGAAAAATGTTAAGCACCCTAGAATTGAATATTTAACAATGTTATTTATTTTTAAAATTATCAATGGATTAATGCCAAGTTATTTTGATGAGTTTATTGTTTATGCCAACCAAATATATAACCACGAAACTAGGTCACAAGGCAATTTATATGTTGCAAAGACCAAATTGAAAAAGACTATGAATTCAATATTCTTTAAAGGTCTGATTAAATATAATACTTTACTAAAAGATATTCCAGACTGTAATACATTGATATCTTTTAAAAGAAAATTATTGAAAAAACTAAAACCAAACTAAAATGTAAGTACTTTATAAAATAAACCAAATGACCTAAACTTGGTACCAGTAATTATAATTTACAAACTTCTAGTTAAGTAGTAGTTGCTTTTACTGATACTTAATTTTTCCTTTTGGTCATGAGTAACTTCTAAGTAGCACTAAATGTATTTGTATTTATATCTACTTAAATTAAGAAAGCATGTACTTTTTATTTTCTATTCTTAATATATTGTAATATTAGTAATACCTACTTTAAATAAATATTATTATAATTAGAATCACATCTAAACTATGCACTATTAGCGTGGGGTCACTCTGCACAAGCTGATCGCTTATTTGGAATTCAACGTAAAGTGATCAGAATAATGTGTGATTTAAAGTACAGAGCAGACTGTCGAAACAGCTATACAACACTTCCATGCCTATATATCTATCAAAATCTTATCTATATATTTCATAATAGAAGTAGCTATACCAGAAATAATTAAATACATTCGCATGCTAAATGTAATAAAGCTTTTATGAGTCATAATTTCTTGTGGGGTAAATAAATATAGAATAGCTATTAACTACTACACAATAAAGCTTTTCAACCACTTACCCCAGTCTGTTACTAATTTACCTTTTAAAAGCTTTAAATTGAAAATTAAAAACTTCTTAACTCATAATCCCTTCTACAGCATTGAGGAGTTTTTCGCTTATGCTGCGACTAAACCTATAGAGAAAATATTTCGCTAAAATATTTCAGTAACGTAATTAGCATGTTGTAAGTTTAGAATTCAGGTGACTATTGAAGTTGAGGAAACTTCTGTATAGCTAATACTTAAGTATTATTTTATATTAATTTGTATTAAATTGACTTTTATATCTAACTGACCTGCGTAAAATGAAATGAAACATTATCACACCAATAAATTACTTACTTACATTAAGTTATCTGGCTTCATTGTGACAAGTGCCGCGATGTAGAATTCAAAAGTTCCTGGGTAACCAATATGATACCAGGAGTGTTTTCTCTTATGGGAAGATCGTAAGTAAAGTAGTGCCTCTTACTTGCATCAAGAAGGTATATGAATTTATTGTCATAAAATTTCTACTTTGAAATTGCCAAGAATAACATTACCTGCTTGAGTATAACAAGCTTGCATTCCCAAATACTCGCTTATTGCCTCAAAAGGTGAATCGTGTACCAGAAGGTCAAGTTGTTGTTGATTATTCATAACTTGTTATCTTATAAGATTTGGCTTAGCCAGCCGTATCTTTGCAAAAACACAAACTACCGTTTACGTTTTGCTGGTGTCACAAAGGTACCTCGATTTAGCTTTAAGATTTATACTTATTATAATACTTATAAGTCCCCTTGTAATAATTTAGTTTTAGTTTTAAGGAAATGTGTCATTTCACATAATTAAGTTAGAGTGTAATATTTTAAATTGTTACAGCAATCAGCATCCAAGAACGCCATCTGACCCTAATGAAATAGATTAAAGTTTTTTATTCGTACATTATAACCCGCCGAGTCCCCCCCCCCCAGGAACATCACCAAAATCTATAATTTCCCTATACCATTAAAATTAAAAATTATGGGAATGTTACAATTGGCACCTTTTTGCGTGATGCATGTTAAAGTTTACATTGCTGTATTTTATTGCACATTGAAAGGAAGAAAAATCGAGTTTCATTATTTTAAATATTTTAAATTATTACCAGAAGTAAAAAGTATGTAACTTCTAGTTTTTGTACTAGTAATCGCAAATAATTTGCTCGTCTTTACAGTTTATAGTAGAAGACCCTGGCCTTATACAACATTTCTTGGAATACATAAAATTTTTGTTTTCTGAAGGTATGTGTAGGCTACCCTGTCACTTGTTTGGTACATTTACCTCACGAAACTATTTCATTCTTGTTTGCAATTATCTTATCTGAAGTATAAAATATAATCCTTGTGAAACAAATTAGTTGAATATTACATTGATTAATTTTTAGAAAATCCAAAAACTTATTTTCGTACACATATTAAAACTAGTTGTTTTACATAATTTCTTGTGGCTTTGAGTGTATTTCTTGCAGGTGCTATAAAATATTTTTGAATAATGTATTGAGTGATAAACTTGGTAAAACCATATTTTTATGTTCCATACGTACAAAGTAGTGAATACTATTTTAGCCTTTGCATTAATCTTTAATTTGTTAAAAACAGAAAATGAAAATCGCGCATTTGAAAACAAAGGAAATTAGTTTTGAATTATTATGTCATCAAATAATCTCTGCAGAAACGCAATCACTTCGGCAATCTCAACTTCGCACTATTTTAGTGGAAGAAAAAGAACGTAAATCTCGAGATAAAATTTGACCCTTAGATTTTGAAACAAATAAAATAGAAATCACCTAATCATTGGGCGATATTAAAGAACTTCTTTCGCAGAAAGGACCCCTTCCCTCTGATAAAGATTTTAAACGTTGACGCTCTCGTTTAATACATATACGCAATCGTGTTGATTTATTATTTAAAACTCCTACCGAAGGCTATGAAAAAATTAAACAAACATTTTTGTTAGAAATTTTAATATTACAGGGCATTGTTATAGAAAAATTAGATTTTGAAAATTATATCGATTCTATTCCTGCATCTATTCCATCAGCAGATGGCAATTGGTCTCAAATGAATGTTACCAGCCAGCGTACAGTACCAGTTTATAAATGGGGTATAAATTTTTCTGGCCTTAACTCAAAAATTAGTTTAATCTCATTTTTAGAAAAAAAATCGAAGATTTAAAAACTTCACGAAATTGTTCAGATACTGAATTATTCGCCTCTGCCAGAGAACTTTTTAATGGTTCAGCTACCCTGTGGTTCCGTAATATTAAATGAAATCTTCTCTTGGTCAGAATTAATAAAATGTTTAAAAAGAGATTTACTACCATTTGACTACCAATACGATTTAGCTACCAAAATACGTGATAGAAGACAGGGTCCTTCCGAAAATGCTATTTCTTTTATTGTTGCTTTACAAGCTTTGTTCAATAGATTAGATATTAAACAAACAGAATACGAGGTTATTAGACAAATAGTTAGAAATTTGAATCCGTATTTTGCTGTTGCGGTAGTCTTTACAAAAAATAACTACTTTAACACAATTAAAAGACCTATGCCTTAATATTCAAGAAATAAAATTTCGCACAGAAAAATATAAACCCCTCCACAAAACGTTCAGACTTATTAGAACCTGACCTAGCTGTTCCAGTTGGAAATTCCACTCCAACCCATTCTGCTGATAACTTCTTTCAAATGCAATTTCTGAGAAATCGTATATTCATGTAGCCAATTCTTAACAAGCTGATGTTACCGGTTCGATTATTTTAAAAATCTGTTTAAGCCTTCTCAAACAAAATATTACTTCTTAATTGTCCCCTCAAGTAATTTTTTATTTATTTTAGGCATCAATTTTTGTGCTATTTTTAGATTACCTTTGTATTTTCATGATTTTTCGTGGCAAAGTTCTGTTGACCCAAATGTTTGGTCATTTTCAGGAATTTAGGATTGTATGTCTTTATCGGCCGACCAAGCACTCGCTTTAGAAGAAGTTGTAAAAAAATTCAAAACCTTAAATACTTCAGAATTGGGATGTGTTACTATGGCATCTCCTTTTAGCGATACTGGTGACACCCGTCCATTCAATCAACGCCAGTACCTATTGTCCCTGGCCATGCACGAATACCTTCATGCGGAAATAGATAAAACGTAGTCTAAAGTCATCTCTTTGTCAAATTCCGCTTGGTCAAGTCCTCTATTCCTTATTATAAAGAAAAATAATGAATTTAGGGTATGCTTTGATGGTAGAAAGTTGAATTAAGTAACGGTACCCGATAGCTATCCCCTCCCGAGAGCTAATTCTATCTTAAACCACTTACGGAATGCTAAATATATTTCCTCTATTTAACTTTGTCAAGAATTTTATCAAGTATCTTTGGAAGAATCCTTTCGCCCTAAGATCACTTTTTGTGTTCCAAATAAAGGATTATTTCAATACAATGTTATGTTCATCGAATATTATTACTTTACGTGGATTGGGGATTAATACAGTACAGACGTTGGGGTCATTCAACAAATGTGTCGAAATAAACTCTGAGAATTTTGATATTTTATTTCATGTCGTACCTAAAAATCAGTCTAATTTTCAAGTCATAGTTGGAAGCAATTTGCTTGAACAAGGCGATGTTCAGATTGGAAGTCATGGAATAGTAGTCCACAAGAAAGCAGAAGAAAACTTCTTAATGCGAATTACTATAGATAAAGAGATGTCGAAAGTTAGGGACGAAGTGGAGGTTAGTCATCTAAAAAGTTCTAAACATAAGTCGATAGTTAAAAGTCTAATGGAAGAATATGAACCACAAAAAACTGCTACTACAGATATTAAAATGAAAATCTTACTTACATCAGATGCGCTGATATATCAACGACCGCGCAGATTGTCCCCTCCAGAAAAAGAAGAAGTAGATAAACAAGTTGACGAATGGCTGAAGAAGGGAATAGTAAGAGAAAGTTGTTCTGATTTTGCTAGCCCTATCGTTCTAGTCAAGAAAAAAGATGGATCTACAAGGATATGCTGCGACTACCGTAAACTAAACAAAAATATTATTAAGGACCGTTTTCCATTGCCTTTAATTGAAGACGTTTTAGATTCATTACAAGGAGCCAAGATATTTTCCACAATAGATTTGAAAAATGGATTCTTTCATGTAGATGTAGAAGAAAGTAGTGTGAAGTATACGTCCTTTATTACCCCCACAGGCCAATATGAATTTCTTAGGTGCCCTTTTGGTCTCTGTAACAGCCCTGCAGTGTTTCAAAGATTTATTAGTCACATATTTAGGCCACTTACGATACGAAATATTGTGATATATTATATGGATGACTTGGTAATCCCTAGCAATTCAATAGAGGATGGAATTGAAAGACTGAAAATAGTCCTAGCACTAGCTAAGGATTATGGACTTGAAATAAAGAAGTCCAAATGTCAACTCTTAAAGGAAGAAGTAGAATTCCTAGGATTTAAATTGCGAAATGGTGAGATACAGCCGTCAGATGAGAAAACAGGTGCAATAAGAAATTTTAGCGAACCGATTACTAGTCGACAACTTCAGTCTTATCTTGGATTAACGGGATACTTTAGAAAATTTATCCCTGGTTATTCAATAATTGCGAAACCATTGAGTGATTTACTCAAAAAAGACGTTCCATTTAAATTTGGACCTATGCAAGTGGAGGCGTTTCTTAAATTGAAAGAGCTATTAACAACATACCCTGTATTGCACATTTTTGAAAGAGGACTTACCACGGAACTACACACAGATGCTAGCAAACATGGTTATGGAGCATGTTTACTACAGATATCGAACGAAGATTCAAAACTACACCCAGTTTATTTTTTAAGTAAAAAAACTACACCAGCCGAAGAGAAATACACGTCATATGAATTGGAAGTTCTAGCTATCGTTGTTGCTCTGAAGAAGTTTAGAATTTATTTACTAGGAACTAAATTCAAAATTGTTACTGATTGTTCAGCGTTTCAAAAGACGATGGAGAAAAAGGATTTAAATACCAGAGTAGCTAGATGGGCCATTTTATTGGAGGATTATGACTATGAAATAGAACATAGAAAGGGCGATAGACTTCCTCACGTAGATGCATTGAGCCGTAACCCCGTACTAATGACGATCATAGAAGAAAACGGTATCATACAACGAATAAAAGCCGCCCAAGAAAAAGACGAAAACCTAATGACGATTAGAAAGATTTTAGATTCAGGGAGGACATATGAAAGTTATTCTATGAAACATGATATCGTGTATAAATATGTTGACGGAAGGGAATTATTGGTTGTACCAAGCGCAATGCAATCAGAAATAATAAAAAGGGCTCACGAAGAAGGGCATTTTGCCATAAAGAAAACTGAGGAATTAATACGAAGAGAATTTTTTATTAATAAGTTGACGGAAAAGATTCAAAAAGTTATGGCAAATTGTATTCCATGTATTTTAGGAAGCAGGAAAGAAGGGAAGCAGGAAGGATTTCTTCACCCAATATTGAAACAAGAAGGGCCACTACATACCTATCATGCAGACCTCATGGGACCACTATCATCGACAAACAAGAAGTATCAATATATTTTCGCTGTAATAGACGACTTTTCTAAATTTACATGGCTTTATCCAACCAAATCTACCACAGCCAAAGAAACGATTAGCTGTATGGTAAAACAACAAAAAAATTTTGGTAACCCGTGTAGAATCATTACAGATAAAGGAACTAGTTTTACAGCTAAAGAGTTTGAAGACTACTGTGATGAAGAGGGAATTTCTCATGTTACAATTACGACAGGTGTTCCACGTGGGAATGGACAGATTGAAAGAATTCATAGGACAGTCATACCAGTACTTACTAAGCTAAGTATCGACGACCCAACAAAATGGTATAAGTATATAGACAGAGTGCAGAGAGCGATTAACAGTACCTATCAACGTAGTATCAACACTACACCATTTGAAGTACTGATAGGAGTTCGAATGAAACGTAAAGAAGACACTATAATCATCAGTTTGATTGAAGAAGAAGCGCGAAAGCAATTGGTTGAAGAGAGAGAAGCTTTAAGGAAGCAATGTAAAGAGCATTTGCTCAAAACACAAGAAGAGAATCGGAAAGGGTACAATCGGAAAAGAAAAAAAGCTAACACATATACAACAGGAGAGCTTGTAGCCATTAAGCGCACCCAATTTGGAACGGGGATAAAAGTTCACAGAAAGTTTCTAGGACCGTACGAAGTAGTAAAGGTAAAAGACAACGATAGATATGATGTGTTAAAAGTCGGAAACCACGAAGGTCCTTTACGCACATCCACAAGCTCAGAATTCATGAAGCGATGGATTCAGCATGATACCGATTCCGGGTCGGAATCATAATCAGAATGGCCGAAATGTAGGAATAACCCTTAATATTAATTTAGTAGAAGTAAGTTAAACTTTTAAGATACACCCATGCATAATGAGAATACAGGATAAGGTTGAACAAACACCACTGCTATAATATTTACCTGACCTTAAGAACACAAATGGAGGGGAGGCTCATAGCAGGGGATCGTTCATTCGAAGTTGAGCTAAGACGAGATTAAGACGTGTGTCCTAGGGAAAGACGACCCTAGAACATATTTTAAAGACAAATGCTAGATTGAGCCGCAATCTATTTACGTGTTTATTAGCTACCTGTATTTATTAAGCAAGTGTTTTCAATTCCTCATGTTACGGTTAATTTCGATGTAGTAAAATTACATAGTTCTAAACATTAATTGTGTTTATACGTTCACGAAACTGTATTATACCTGTTTATTTTATTAAATGCTTCATATGATTACGCGAGTGAATTATCTCAAAAAGGTATAAAAGTATCAAACCCCTAGACAACGTAAAAAACAGTCTACATATATATATATCCACCACAGGGAGTGAACTGTAAGAGCGATAATGTGTTAAAACTGAATAAGGCTCTATATGGTCTGAAGCAAGCAAGCAAGTGTTGGAATCAAAAATTTAATGATTTTTTACTTAGTTTAGGATTTACAAGGTCAAACGTTGATTACTGTTTGTACATAAAACATGATAAAGAGAGTGTAGTGTATTTAGTAATATATGTAGATGACATTTTACTGACAAGTCAGAACTTAAGAGTTTTAGATGAATACAAAAGTAAATGTAACTAACAATTTTACATGAAGGATAAAGGAAATTTAACGAATTTTTTAGGACTTGAAATAGATTATGACCGGGAAAAGGGAATTTTGAAAATATTCTAAAACGTTTTAATTTTGATCAGTGTAAACCGTGTACAACTCCAATCGATTTAAAATTGCGAATAACTGCTAGTGAAAATAACGAAGGCTCAAAGCAAAGATCAGTTTTGTTCAAACAAATTAGAACTAGGATTAATAGAATAAAATAAACAAATACAAACTAGATCATTTGAGTAAGAGAGGGAAATAAATTAATTTTATGTTTTGATGTTAAGATTTTAATTTATTGATGTAGTTGAGATACTAACATGTTTTAGAGAATTTAAATTTGATTGTTTCATGTTATAGAATAAGGAAAGTATCAAGAGAGGGTGTAGTAATTTATCATACTGTTATTTGTGATACTTACCTTATTCATTATTAATTGTAGTAGGTTTTGGGAGAGATGTCAATGATTGTCAAAAAGGAATGATTTTGTAATAAAAAGTTATCTGATTTACTTTTGAGTTATATTGAAAATACATATAGTTAATTATGTGCAGTGTTTTACTGAATATCTACAATAACAATTTATACCTGGTGTCTTACCTTTTTTCAGGCCCTTTAATGCTAATTCTAACACATTTCTAATTATAGAATTTTTTAAGTGATCCTTTTCAATCTTTGATTCCTTTTCTATTGCTGTTGGTTCCTGTCCTACATATAAATTCTAGCCATCTAACCACTTTTTCTATAAGGATGTCTCATTCCGCTCTGTAATGTAACGCTTCTGGTCGCGGCAACAAATCTGTTCACTAACCTACCTGAAGCCGAACAAACGTCCTCTCTTGACAATACATGGTTTCGTGATCTAGTCAGTCGTCTAGTGGCTGTGGCTAGTGACACCTACGTTATGTGACCGAAACATAAACCAAACATACACACTGAGACGGCGTTTAGGCAGGAAGGTTTGAAATAAAACTACAGTAGTTAGCAGTCCTACTTTAATTATTATATGATAACCTTAAAATTAGGTTACCAGCAATTAAAAATTAAATTACAAGAGCAAATGATGCCGGACTCCCTGAGTTAGCGCAGAGGAAAGAGTTTCCGCAGATAAAACCTCAACAACCCTGCGCTTCTAATTGCATAGATACATCTCTCTTAGAATGGGGCGGCGAACAAGCACCGTGTGCTCTGTTAATATTACGAGATGTCAACTGTTACTCAGACATTCTACATCTGAAACTGAAGAAATGTTAGTGTAGTTTAGTTAATCTTTTCTAGAAAGTACCGAGCACGGCTGTGCCATGACTACCCGGCTAAAGTTGAAAAGAGGTCGAACACCGGGAAGATAAGGACCTGGACTACCAATGTTGAACACCGCACCGGCATAAAATATCAGTAAATTCAACAAACTCTCAAATATACACGTTTATCTTACAAACCATTAACAGTGTTCAGCCCGTTTTACAATATAGTTCATAATGACTAACCTATATTCTATCATTTGCATAATCACAACTACAGGTACCTTGACAAAAGCAAATATTTATTAACAAACATGAACATATGCTATGATGGTGCCAAACTAAGGGCACTAATTGAATCGACCAACTTCTACATAGTCATAATGCAAACTCGTCATTAATGGGATCCTAGCAGAGGTTCGCTATAATTACATCGTAACAAGAATAAATAAATTTCAATATTAGTCATCCTCAGAATCACAGGTTATAATACATCAGATCACATGAAACTAACCTTGCGGTTAGGTTTTTGAAATCAAGACATGAATTATGCAATTATAAACGCACAACTAAAACTGAAATAAAACAATTACACAATCATAATGGATAAACAATTATAAAATATGCTTGCAACAAATACATACCAAAGCCTACAGAATAATACAAGTCCAGATTCAGGATCTTTAAACTTTCAAAAATGTATTTCAACATAATATATTCACCAGACACCCAATGCAGTCAACCCCATCAGCATTATGGAACATTAATTTTTGTTGTGATTATTATCTAAACATACGAATTTTAGAAAAAAATTTAAACTTGTTACTAAAGTGCCTTGAGTTATTTTGTTCGGCAGCAGATATGCATTCTGTTTCACTAATTTAAGTTTGCTGATGGTCACAACTTAATTGGTCGACATTAAAGCATAATGTAATTGTATATTATATTAGTGACCTAGCCAATATCCCAGTGGTTTTGAAACAATGTTAATACTTTTCTTGTGTGTCCATTTGTAGCTAAACTGTTTGCTTTAAACACCTGGTTCATTGACAATTTTTGTTAGTCTTATTGGTCTCTACACCCCCTTTAAATTAACTACATAAAACTAATGCCAACCTGTATACACTATAATATTTGCAATAATTATCAACCAATGAGAGTCGACTTAGGAAATATTACAGATCACTAGAGCGCCTCTTATATCTTTGCTATCCGGTTTTATATCCCTAAAATTCGTTCTAATTAGTTTGTATGCTTCGTCTGTCTTTCCTATTTCCATCTTAGTTTGCACCTCTTTGCACTTTTCATCAATCGATTGTTTTTTAGCTTTTTTACATTTGCGAATAATTTTCCATTTTATGGTTTTGAATCTCTGTTTACTTTTTATTCTGGTCTGTTTTTGTATTTTCGTCTTTGCTTTATTAAGTTCAGGATATCCTTTGTTATCCATGGTTTCTTATTTTTCTTTTGTGTATACCTAAGAATATCTGAACCAATTTACTATTGAGTTAATTTCTTAAACTTTGTATATTTGCTACATGCTGTAACTTATATTAAATTCAGTCCTTAACTTCACCTACTAACATTGACAGAATATGCTATTGTTGCGATCCACTATTAGGCAACCCGTCAAACATACAAACGCCCGAGGCACAGCGCATTCTTCAGGATTCGAGAATCCTTCTAGAAAATACTAGATAATGAGTCATATCTTTAATGCAGGGTATATATAAGGCCGCTTATGAATGTAAGAGTTAGTCCACATAAGAATGTCGTATATAAATTATATCGTGTATAGTGAATGTAGTCGAGCTTTTTGGAAGCCTAAGAGTATATATACATAAATGTTATATGAGCTAAACGTGTCTAATGTACATGCAGCTTGTATATACATAAATAGATAGAGCTTGGATTGAATAATAGTTGTGTTAGTGTTGTTAATGGACCTATGATAAAGAAGTTAGTTTAAGAAGATATTAGTGCTTGTAAATTCATTAGTGTAATAGTGCTTCATTGTTAAGTGTCCTGAAAACATCTATAAATAAGGCTTATACTGTTAATTAGACTTGTGAACAGTGAGTAATAAAGACCTTTATTATTACTTGTTTTGAATTAAGGAAACGCGGTAGCAGTAGCCCGCTTCACTGGTGTCAGCTGCGAGGTATATAGTGATTAATTTAAAACACAAGTCTAAAGACATTTAAGTAGTTTGTATATGCCAGTTACAAGAAATCAAACTAAAATGGAGGCAGAAACTTTAATGAACTTCCTCAAGGATTTTAAATCCGGTATAGAGGAGAGGTCGGCTAAACTAGAAGTGACACTCAGTAAAAACTTAGTAAAGTCAGTTGAACTGGAATCGGCCCTTAAAGAGTTTAAATACGGTATGGAAATGACACTTAGTGAAAATGCTGAGAAAATAGAGGAACGGTTTAGTGAAAACGCGATAAAATGGAAGAGAAATGGAGAGAATGAAAAGAGGGCCACGTTAGAACAAAGATTAATAGCAAGCTCCATTGCATTGAAAGAAGATGTCACTGAACAGGTAAAAACAGTTGAGCAAAAGTTGGACAGTAAATTGGTCAAAATGGAAGAAGATGTGATGAGGCTTCAAGAACAAATGATTTCACTAACAACGCGGCCACTTGAATTAGTAAACCAAGTTGTAAATCAGAACATTCCAGAAATAAGAAGCATGGAAGGAAGCGAGTCAATACCGTCAAAATTTAGAGTGAAACCACCCACATTCGATGGCAAAACACCTTGGCCGACATATTTGAAACAATTTGAAGCTGCGGCAATAGCCAACGGTTGGTGCAACAAAGAGAAGGCTATCTCCTTAATAGTGGCCCTACGGGGGGAGGCTCTTACATTTTACAAACGATTCCCGATCACCAGCAGAATGAGTACGGCCTCTTAACATCGAAGCTTGAGATGAAATATGGAGATGCTCACCTTCAACAGGTTTACCACGCACAAGTCAAGAACCGCTCGCAAAAGACAAGTGAAGGCCTGCAAAAATTTGAAGCTGACATCGTCAGATTAGTTAGATTGGCATATCCAACGGCACCAGATAGTTTCCTCGAACAATTGGCTGTTCAAACATTTGTGGATGGCATTAAAGACAGTGAAATACAGCAAGCGCTAAGATTAGCACGGCCAAAAATGTTAGATGACGCACTGGCTCATGCGCTTGAATTTGAAGCAGCTAAGCAGACATCACACAGGATGAGTCACAAAGTTCGGTCTGCATTAGAAGAACCTGAACCAATCGCAGAACAGCATAGATGAAATAATCAACCGTGTGTTTGAAAAGCGAAAGGCGGAAAGGCTGAAAAGATTACGACCGCGGAGATGGCCTCTGCGATGCTGGAGCTGCGGTGAAGTTGGTCATATGCAGAGACGCTGTACTCAAGCAAAGAAACAACCGGTTGAGTTAAAACAGGTCAATGTAAGGGGGCGAACGTCGACAGCACAGCGTAGTGCTCCGGAGATTGTCATCCGTGCTGCATCGTCGATGGGAAGTCTGGGCAGCATTTATATCGATGGTAGAATTAATGGTAGGATTGTCTGATTACTTGTGGATACAGGAGCGACAAGAACTATTGTGAGACCAGATTTGGTTGGTCGTGGAAAAGTGCTGCCTGTATCGGTGTGTCTCCGAACGGCAAGTGGTGAGAAGATTGGTACTCACGGAGAGACTGCCGTTATGTTGACAATTGGGGACAAATTAATTAATCATCGAGTGTTGGTAGCTGAAATTACAGAGGAAGTGATCTTGGGAATGGATCTCATGAGAGAATATGGGTTTCATGTAAACATGAAAGAAAATGTGCTTCGGATAGATGATGATGAGATTCCATTTCAAGGTACGAGTAACCAGACGATGCAAATTCGAATGATTTGCGATATGAAAATACCCGAGAAGGCGGAAATGATAGTAATGGGACGCCCGGATGGTACCCTCCGGGAAGGACAAGTATGCATGATGGAAGCAACTGAATCGGGAATGGGTCAGGAGGGATTACTGATTGGAAGAACGCTGGTAAAGTTTCGAAATATGGTACCGGTAAGGGTGCTGAACATTAATCCGCATACGGTAACCCTGAAGAAAGACACGATTGTGGGAAGTTGCATTCCAGTATGCCATATTAAACGTTGTGTGGACGACACGAAAAATATACCAGCCAACGGTTGCTCACAGAAACTGCTGGATATGTTAATACCTTCGTGTCAAGGATTAAACGGCGACCAACTGGGCAAGGTAGGAGATCTGGTCGGACGATATCGAGGTGTGTTTGCACTGGATGAAAGTGAGAAAGGAAGGACGAATGTTGTGCAACACAAGATCAATACTGGAGATGCGCAACCGATAAGACAACACCCCAGGCGGCTTCCTTTGGCAAAACGTAAAGAAACCGAGCAAATTATCACCGATATGGAAGAACAGGGAGTGATTGAACCCTCGAATAGTCCATGGGCATCCCCGGTAGTGCTTGTCAAGAAAAAGGACGGTTTGACAAGGTTTTATGTAGACTACCGGCGGCTTAACAATGTGACAAAGAAAGACAGCTATCCTTTGCCCAGAATTGATGACACCTTAGATACTCTATCCGGATCCAAATGGTTTTCGACCTTGGACTTAAAAAGCGGATACTGGCAGGTAGGCTTGGAGACAAACAATAAAGAAAAGACTGCGTTTACAATTGGAACTGGATTATGGCAGTTTAAGGTCATGCCATTTGGACTATGCAATGCCCCTGCTACTTTTGAACGATTGATGGAGTCGATACTGCGTGGACTGTCTTGGAAGACTTGTCTGGTGTACCTTGACGACGTAATAGTGTTAGGTCGGTCTTTTGAAGAACACCTTAAGAATCTAGAGGAGATATTCCAAAGATTACGGGGGGCAAACCTTACATTGAGCTCCAAGAAGTGTCACCTGTTTGGAAAAAAGGTGAAATACCTAGGACATGTCGTTTCGGAGACCGGAATAATAGCTGACCCTGACAAAATAAAAACGGTACAAGAGTGGCCTACACCAGCAGATATACACCAACTACGCAGTTTTCTAGGATTGTGCACATATTACCGACGTTTTATACTTGGGTTTGCGAACATTGCCAAACCGTTAACGAAATTAACCGAAGATGGACAAGAATATGATTGGAATGACGACTGCTACAGTGCATTTGAACAACTGAAACGGCTACTGGTTACAGCACCAATTTTGAGTTATCCACGGATGGAGGGGAAATTTGTGTTGGATACCGATGCCAGTAACACAGCAATAGGAGTCGTTCTTTCTCAAGTGCAGGACGGACAAGAAAAGTTATTGGGTATTTCAGCAAGGTCTTGTCGCGGCCAGAAAGGAACTATTGTGTGACAAGAAGGGAGCTGTTGGCCGTCGTCAAAACAGTAGAGCACTTTTATAAATACTTATACGGCCGTAAATTCCTGTTGAGAACAGACCATGCTGCACTGAAATGGTTACTGCAGTTTCGAAATCCTGAAGGGCAAGTGGCAAGGTGGATAGAGCGGTTGCAGGAATATGACTTTGACACAGAACATCGTGTAGAAACTAGCCATCGGAATGCAGACGCTCTATCAAGGAGACCTTGTCCGGTGGACTGCAATCATTGCTCCAAGATGGAAGAGAAAATAAGTGTCATCCATAGAATGACGGTAACCGATGATACTTGGCAACCCGAAAGAACACGAGAAGACCAGGAGAATGACGCCGAATTGGGACGTATTATTGAGTGGAAAAATAGAGGACAACAACCAGCTTGGGAAGAAATTAGTATTTCAAGTAGGAGCCTGAAGGCATACTGGGCACAGTAGGACTCCTTGATGATGGAAAATAGAATCTTGAAACGACGCCTGGAATTTGAAGATGGCACTGAGAGACTTGGAGTGATAGTGCCGAGAAGCAGAATGCCGGAAGTGTTGCAGCACTTGCACGATGGTATTTCCGGAGGGCACTTTGGCGTGAAAAAAACTCTCGAATGAGTGAGAGGAAGATTCTATTGGGTGAACTGCAAAGAAGATGTGAAGGAGTGGTGCCGGAAATGTGAATTGTGTGCCTCTGCAAATGACCCGGTCACAAAACGGAAAGCCCCAATGAGACAGTATAACGTGGGTAATCCGTTTGAGAGGGTAGCCATTGATATAGCTGGTCCGTTTCCTGAATCGGAAAAAGGAAATAAATACATCTTGGTTGCAATGGATTATTTTACCAAATGGCCGGAGGCATATGCTATACCTAACCAAGAAGCCGAGACGGTTGCAGATGAACTAGTGAAGGAGTTGTTTTGACGCTTTGGAGTTTCGTTGGAATTACACTCCGATCAAGGTCGGAACTTCGAATCAGCATTGTTTCAAAATGTCTGCAAGCATCTTGGAATCAGGAAGACTAGAACCACGCCACTTCATCCCCAATCGGATGGAATGGTTGAAAGAATGAACAGGACGTTAGGGAAGTACCTGGCCAAAGTTGTCTCTGAACATCAACGAGACTGGGACCAATATCTACATTTGTTCTTACTGGCGTACCGATCTTCGGTACATGACAGCACAGGGTACTGGCCCGCTTGCGTAATGTTAGGACGTGAATTGCGGCTACCATGTGATCTTCGGTTTGGATTTAAACCTGGAAAAGAGATCGCAGGTGAAGATTACGTTAGTAAGCTTCGTGAAAGATCAAATAGCATTCACGAAAACGTCCGAAAGAATATACACGCAGCAAGCGATCGAATGAAATCACAATATGACACGAGAAGAGCACAAGAAGGTGGTTATCAATCTGGAGATTTAGTGTGGTTGTACAATCCACAAAGAAAACGTGGATTGTCGCCAAAACTACAAAGACAATGGGAAGGGCCGTACGAAGTGTTAAAAAGAATTAATGATGTAGTGTACCGGATCAGAAGATCCCCTCGTGGTAAACCGAAAGTGGTACACTTTGACCGTTTAACATCCTACGCTGGCAACAACTAGAAAGATTCGAATAATGATAATGGTGTTCGACAAGTTATTAATCATGAGCCAAACGTAGATTTTGAGAGCTTTATGGCGGCGTATGGTGGTTCCGCTAAAGCGAGATTTGGCGTTGTTATTGAAAAACAGCAAGATCTGTGTAGAGCACCAGAAGAGTATTCCCTTGCACATTGCGTAGCTCAAGATTTGGCAATGTCAAGGGGAATAGCTGCTGTTTTCAAGAAAAAGTTTGGATGTGTGGATGAATTAGTACAACAGCAGCCAACTGTAGGAAAATCTTTGGTTCTTCAAGATAAAAATCGTTGTGTTTACTATCTGGTCACCAAAAATTCTTCATGGCAGAGACCTAGTTATGGACATCTATGGGAGGCTTTGCTAAATCTTAAGGCGCAGATGATGGAAAATGGAGTAACGAGACTAGCGGTGCCAAGCTGGGCTGTGGACTGGATCGCTTAGACTGGAGGACAGTCCGAAATATGCTAGAAGTAGTTTTCCAGGGAACCAACGTCCAGGTTCTTGTTTGTTGTTATCAATTGGTTGCCTACCAAGACCAAGAAAAGAGTGTTGACTGTTACTTCCAACGACGCGGTGGATGCACCAGAGGAGATAGCTGCCGATACCGTCACCAGTCATCGAATTGGCGTCAAAATGGATTTACAGTTACGAGACATAACGGTTTTAAGGAGGGGGCAGTGTTGCGATCCACTATTAGGCAACCCGTCAAACTTACAAACGCCCGAGGCACAGCGCATTCTTCAGGATTCGAGAATCCTTCTAGAAAATACTAGATAATGAGTCATATCTTTAATGCAGGGTATATATAAGGCCGCTTATGAATGTAAGAGTTAGTCCACATAAGAATGTCGTATATAAATTATATCGTGTATAGTGAATGTAGTCGAGCTTTTTGGAAGCCTAAGAGTATATATACATAAATGTTATATGAGCTAAACGTGTCTAATGTACATGCAGCTTGTAGTATACATAAATAGATAGAGCTTGGATTGAACAATAGTTGTGTTAGTGTTGTTAATGGACCTATGGTAAAGAAGTTAGTTTAAGAAGATATTAGTGCTTGTAAATTCATTAGTGTAATAGTGCTTCATTGTTAAGTGTCCTGAAAACATCTATAAATAAGGATTATACTGTTAATTAGACTTGTGAACAGTGAGTAATAAAGACCTTTATTATTACTTGTTTTGAATTAAAGAAACGGGGTAGCAGTAGCCCGCTTCACTATTGTTTTTATGACGTTCTTAAAATGTCTTTCCGTTTAAATATTTATTTTTATAATTATCCATAATACATTATTTTATGGATTTGTTTTTTCTGTTTATCTAAATGCTTAAAAGCAATTGCTTTGCTTCAATATTAGTTTTTAATAATGGTAAGATTGTTACTTTCAAAATTTATTTATACATTTTATCGAATATCGATCGCTAAGCATGTATATTAGACACAACCTCTCTCTTCTAACTTTAATCATAGATTAATAAGAAGAAGATAGGAAACGAAGCGACCGTATTTTTTTAGCGGTATCTGTCGTCTCAAATGTTAACTAAAGCGGTATTACAGAATGACTTGCTTACCGATGGCGTGCTTATTATAATACCTATTTATAACCTAAAATCATAAGTTTTCCTAAAATTATATTTTGTTTCCGTTCTTCTTAAAGTGTTTGCGTTTATTCAAGCTCCACTTAATTGAATATTTATTAGAATCAACTTTAATTTAAATGTGAAAATGAGTCGCGGTGCATATTGTATTGGTAACTTCTGTTACAATAATAAATTTGAAAATCCAGATATAGCGTTTTTAATTTTCCTAAAGACCGTATGATGTAAGTGGAATCCTTTAAACTTGAAAAATTATATAATTTAATTTGTACTTTCATTATAGCGCTATGCAATGGATTGAGTTAATGGACAGAAATGACTTGATAATTAATAATAAATATTTGACTGGTCACTACCAGGTGTGCAGTAAGCATTTCTCCTGGAATCAATTTAAAAACCTACCCTAGAATTATTCTTAAACCAGGAGCTGTGCCATTTAACTACAATAATATTACAGAGATTAGAAATCTAATTAGTAGTGAACATAATTATTGCAGAAAGTTATCAACAAATGGAATTGATCTTTTACCAACAGGTAAGTTCAGCTTCATGCATGCCTATTGTTTTGTATGAATTTTCCGTTTATATAGTTAAAATTAAAATTATTAGTTAATTGCCAATTTTGTTCAAATAAAATATATTCCTTAAGTATTTATGAGATGTTAATTTGGACTATTTTAAAGAGACAATTGACTTGGAAGACAACCTGATTGTTGCTAGAACAAATACAAGGACTGCTGGTATTGCACAAGTTGGTGTAAAAGCAATTGAGGAATGTAAATCTGAGACATTGTTGGATAATAGTAAGCATTTAATTTTGTGATTGCACCATTATACAGTATTGAATTTTTAGACCAACAAGCATCTACTAGTGAAATTGTAAAACTCCTGAGAAACCAGCCAGATTTGTGAGGCAGTATACCCCTAAAACTAAGAGGAAGCTTAATCAATTTAAGGTGGATCGCAACAAAATTAAGTGTAAACTGTATCGGAGAAGCAAGCTGTCTGTTTGTTCTTGTGCATCACAGATAACAAACAGCAAATCTAGTAGCCGAGCAAAGATGTGCTATTTGATTAAAGAATCAAAGAAATTTTTATCCAAAGATGCACATACATTATTTGCTAATGAGTTGAAATCTGCATTTGTTAGTAAATATAATCGCCGATACACTGACGATATGAAACAGTTGTGTTTAAGTTGGTATTACTCTTCTCCTAGAGGATACAGAAAAGCTGCTGTAGCATTGAATTTACCAACTCCACGAAGCATTAGAAATTGGCAGTCTTCTTTAGAAATGCAACCAGGCATCAATAAGGCTGTGCTTTTTCAATTAGAAACTATCTCAATAACAGTAAGCATAGTTATGAAAATTCTGTTCGCTGTTATTTGACGAAATAGGTATCAAAGAAGAAATTCATTATGATACAGCCAAAGACATAGTTATTGGTGTTGCGGATGATGGATGCATTCGGACAAATGAACGGGCGAAATCCGTTCTTGTGTGTATGGCAACTGGAATTGCACATCAGTGGAAGCATGCTGTTGGTTACTGGTTTTTAAGCAGTAAGCACTCTTCAATTCACATTGAGAACATAGTTTCACATTGTCTTAATGCTGCAGAAGAAGTGGGCTTAGTAGTAAAAGCCATTATATGTGATCAGGGTCCACTAAACCAGAAACTTGCCAGGAATTGAAAATTTCTAAAGAACAACCTTATTTTTGGCAAAATGAAAAAAAAATTTATTTCATTTATGATGCCCCCCATTTGTTAAAGTCAATTAGAAACAATTTGCAAAAATATAATTTGATTTGGGATGGAAAAACTGTTAGTTGGCAACATATAAAGACTGTAGTTGAATCAGCACATCCAGTTCGTGTAAGATTGTTACCAAAAATTGGTCACCAACACCTAAATGTTAACAGTTTTAATAGCATGAAGGTGAAGTATGCAACTCAAATTTTTAGTGATGCCATGAGCGTTGCGCTTTTGGTAATGAAGCTTCTTCAAGTCGGTGAAGCAGAGTCGGAATTTACGGCTGCTTTTGTGAAAGACATGGACAGTATATTTGATTGCCTTAATAGCAATCAATTGAAAATTAATAAACTGAAAATGAGATATGCCGTTTCAGAGCACTCTCCTCATGAGAAATGCATGAGGGATATATATCATAAATTTGAAAACGCAGTGTTTGTAGGAGCTAAAAGGCGTAGACCTCCATGTCTGAATGGTTTCCAAATAACTATAAACAGTATATTATTGTTGGCAAAAGAACTGAGGGATGATTTTGGTATTTCCAGTTTACTAACACGACACTTAAATCAAGATCCATTGGAAAATTTGTTTGCTATTGTAAGGCAACAATATGGTAATTGTAAAATCAAGTGCTAAACAATTTGAAAATGGATTAAGACATACATATATTACAAGTATGTCAAAACTATCCTCAAATTCAAATTGTGAAAATGATTATAATGTTATGCTTACTTCTTTAAGAACCATAGCAAAAACTTCTACAGAAACTGATCGTTTAGATTATATGAAGCCTAATAATGTTACATTCAATTTAGACTCCAATGCAATCCTACAGTTGCTTGAAAGTGTATCTGCTTTAGATGAAAATGCAATATATTATGCATCTGGCTTTTTTTGTAGAAAATTTTTAAAAATGCATGACTGTGATTTTTGCGGATCAGTTGTTTTGGACAAAGAAAAGCGTCTTATTGGGGAACATCAACTGTTTACATATTTTCGGCAAAGTGATGTTCTTGATTATCTCAAAGAGGGTTTGTTGTTTCCTTCGAACGAAGTGTACGAATTTTAAAAATCATTGAAGTAGTGCATAACGACAATTTTAATACGTTACTACAGAGTAACTCATTGACATCAGATTTTATTTGTGTTATTCGTAGTTTGGGTATTGAACCTAACTTTACTTTGTGTTCTGAGAATTCATTTATGCTCTTTTTGACAACATATCTGAAAATGAGGCACCGGTGGGGATGTCGATTAGAAAATAGGCATAGGTCTACTACAATGTGTAGCAACAATCAAAAATTAAAAAACGTTTGCCACAAATAATAAATCATCATGCTTAGGAGTAGAGGTGGGTGATTTTAAAAATAAGCATCGATTTTTGATAGCTGGAAAACTATTAACTTTGATTAATCGATAGTTATAAATAAAATATTGTTAATTGATAGTTATAGACTATAAATGTGTTTTGAAAATTACACGGAATTATTAGCAAAAACATTCTTATAACTTTTGCTCTAAATTCAACAGTAATGGTTCTAGTTTAGAGATCTTCTTAAATAGTGACTACTCAAAGATTTATTAATGTAAATTCAAATTTACCGCTTGTTTTAAGTTTAAATTTGCCGCAAAATAACCGGTCACTTCTTTAAACATGTTTTGTAGCGCCCTCTCAACGGGTCAAATGTTAACTTAACATTGTAAAAGCTGGTCGTTTTAATACATAGGTCCCTTTGCACGTTTCCTATCTTCTTCTTATTAATCTATGACTTTAATGTCATGGTTTAAAGCATCCATTTTTCTTTGCCTTCTCGTTTCCTTGGTGTTCACATCGATCAATAAAGAGTAACTGAAGCCCATAAATAAATAATGTTCTCTCTCTATGGCGAAGCGTTAGTAGAAGCCGTTTGTAGAAACGTACATGTTAATGGAGAAAATGAAATTATAGTTATTTTTCCAGTTCATGTACATTAGAATTATATGGTTATTAAACAAGAAACGGATGTAATCGCTAAAGAAGTAAGTATAAAGTTTTAATAGTAGAAATTGGTAATTGTTGGGGCTAGATCACATTTTTGTAATTTGTAGTATTATGGTAACAACGTTTTTGTCAGTTTTCGCATTTTACGCCGCAGCGTTATAACAATAATTCAACATAATGTGATATAAAATTTTTATTAGGAGGTAGCGTAAACGGGACAGTGATTGGCCCCCCTCAGACGTTTTTACTGTTAATAATTTACCAGGACCTTAGTTTTCACAAAATTTTGCGGAAAAACTTCCGTACTCCTCCTGAGCGATTTTTGGACGAAATATTTTTTACTAGACTAAATCGATGATGGAGAGTCCGAATCCAAAAACCGTTTTGGGCCAAAATGTAGGGTTCACGAGATACAAGAGGTCAAAGGTCAGATTTTAACATGGGGTCTTATGGGAGAAAAAAGGTTTTGTATTCGACTTAAATCCATTCAATATTTTTAAAAATTACAAAATTTGACAAGAAAAATATTAAATTACTCTAATTAGATTGGATTTGCTGCAGTAATAACAAAATGTGCATTTTACATTAATCATCCCTCTTAAAGGGATTATAGTATCTTTAAAGGAAATACATTGTAAAATATATACTTTATATTACAAAATTCGACAAGAAGAAATTTAAATTTCATATGACAAGTATAAATATAAAATATAAAAATTGACAAGAAAAAACAATACCACTAAACTAACCTAACAGTAACAATTTTACAAACATAACCTACCTGAAACAATCTCATAAACATAATCTAAACAACGTAAATTTTTTTGATTGCATGAATGAATGCCAAAAACTTGTCTTCTTCTCGGTTCAATTTATGCCAAAGATATTCACAAAGATGGTCAGCAATGTTGTCCTTTCCTCCGACGCCTCGCGTTCCAATCGATTTTTAAAGGTCTCCAATTTGACTCGATGGTATTCGTGTGGACACCTGTCTCCGAATTAACAAATTCAAGGAATGATTCACTGTAAAGTGATAAAATCCTTCCTAAAATGTAACGCAAATTAATTAATCGATTTAAAATTTTTTAAAATGTATATTACCTGAGACAAACAATCATACGCTTTCCACATATCAGAATAAATGATGGTTCCCGGAAGGATATGCTTGTGGATAAGCGGTAAAAGCGTATCCTTATCCCTCTTATTATTTGGGCAAATCTCGAGCCTGAAGTTATCGCTGTTGCCCCTTTCAATCATCCCAATGATCCAATTACCCTCCACCATTCGTCCTTTATTATATTTGCGTTTTCCAATCTGTAATAAAATTAAAATTCAACAACATTAGCAAAAATATATTAGTGAAATAAATAACACCTTTGATTCGTCAATTTCCACAATTTTCCCGCTCCTCCGATTTTCCCCATATTCTCATAATCCTTGTCCAAATCGATCATCATAACTTCGCGACAATACGCAAACCAATCGGACACAGTTTCAGTCGATGTTTGAAAAGTATCATCCGAGGACTCGTGTATGGTATTTTCATAGGAAAAACTTCTCGTGAAACAGTATGTAACACACAAAGCCTTTTCCAATGAAAGATGGGATCCTAAATAAAATATGCAAATTACTGTTTTAACATGGGCATTACATTCGAAAATTAAGGAACATTCTAAGCAAATGGCCTCGACAATAAGGGTAAGTAATATATCATTCGAAAGAAAATTCAACGTTGATTGTATTGGTGTAATTGATCGAAATGAATATTTAAAAAGTTATTAATATTCAACTTATACCAATCGCAAACAAAGGAAGAACCATGAAGCGAGCGGCTGATAACAGATAATTTAATGATGATATAGATTAAATATAATAGCTAATTTAAGCCTACGAAGTCGGCGTAGTCGACTGAGTTGGTTATTATATTTAATCTATATCATCATTAAATTATCTGTTATCGAGCTCATGCTTTTATTTTTATTGGCGAAACCATTTGCTTGGATCTTAAAGTACATTAGATATATATTATTCTAAGCGTGTAAAAATGCTAACCATTTTATCGAATGATTAATTATTTATCTTAGATATCTGTTTTAGAATTTAAGAATATTAAGAATAAGTCAAAGAAAAGCAAAAAGCGAATAAAATAAACGTGATAAAACTATTAAAAATTTAATAATTCGATTTAATTGCATTTTTAGAAATATTTATTTCATTATGCTAATCTAACCAAATTTAAATTTAAAATAATGATCTTACCTGAAAACCAAGAATTTTCTGCAATTGAAATGGAGTATTCTTTTCCATCCTTGTGATTTTTGTTTTTGACACCTAAATATGCCAAAACCACCTTCTCCTTCTTGCGAAATGACATTTCCGTGACAATTTGTCGGCGTGCCCAACATTTGGGGCAATCCTTTTAACTGGAAGTAATCGAATAGATTGGCACCATTTTCTTGTAGAAATTGAATCGTTGCAAATAGAGTATAACTTCTTTAAATTAAACATACTACTCAAATTAAAAATGATGACAATTGAAATTGACTTTAATTGACAAATACAAAAATATTTTGTCTGAAATATTGAGATATCACATGTTCAATATTATTATATTAAAGAATATATTTTTTAAAAATATTGTATGGATTTAAGTCGAATAAAAAACTTTTTTTTCTCCCATAAGATACCATGTTAAAATCTTACCTTTGACCTCTTGTATCTCGTGAACACTACATTTTGGCCCAAAACGGTTTTTGGATTCGAACTCTCCATCATCAATTTAGTCTAGTAAAAAATATTTCGTCCAAAAATCGCTCAGGAGGAGTACGGAAGTGTAGCCAATTTTGCAACCAAATACAAGGTTTGTTTATGTTTGGAAAAATTTAAAGTATTTTTAATTTATTAAAAATTATTTTATCTGTCAATCGCTTAAATGATAGTCATTGGTCACTTTTACATAGGAATTGGCCAACTAATTACACAGTTATTGGCCACCGAAGTATTTAAAAGGACATAGGTGTAGCACTTGCAATTTCTAGATATACCTGGTCATTCGTGACGATTATTCATTGATATTTGAATGGTTTTTGCTTCAAACAGTTCTTTTCAGAACTCAGTATTAAACTGAACTGTAATCATCGAATGCAATGAGCGGGATTCATTTAGACGTAGAACTAAACAACTTATTGCTTAGATCATCTTTATAGGTTATATAAAAATCGTAAGTATTCATTTTCAAGTTAAATTTATAGTGCAACATATATTGATTTATTATGTTTTTCTTCATACATTATCGTAGAATTTAAAGCATGATGAGCTTTTTAATAGCAGTGAACGATTCCTAAATACATCTTGCACAGTATTGGATTTAAGTGACAAAAGGATTATCCAAGAAGAAGTCTAATTTAATGTCCAAATATTGTGTATGGAAGTTATGTTTGACAATACAAATAAGCTAGTATGTTCGCACACAAATGGAACTTAAACATAGTCATATTTATTGTACAAGAAAAATAAGGCTCTGTATATAAAATTTTGTTCTTAAAAGAAAACAAATTGTTCATATTTGCTTTTTCTTCTTGTGAATTAAAAATTGGCCTCTTTACTGTAGCTTAACTTTTAAGAAAATATATTCATATCATATATCTCATCATTGTACACACTATTGATCACAATATTATCCATATTTTGAGATTTAAGTGGTACCACAGCTACATTAGAGATGATCTCTATGTTTATCTCGACATAGTTGAACCTGATTGAAAACCGACCCGATCGAATTTGAACTCGACCCGAACGTGTTTATACCGAACGTATCCATCTTGCTCAAATGCCCTCTTTCGATCCGCTTGATATGTATGTGAACAACTTCAGACATATTATTGAATTGTGAATAGACGTTTCGAATTTGATGAAAAGGCTGGAAAATGAGAGACGAGGAAATTATTATAGTGCTTCAGTTCTACTTGCAAACAATGCAGATGTTTTTAACATCAAGTCAACATTTCTGTATAAGTGGAATATAAAGAAAGCAGCACAACGAAAGAAAGCTCTTAAGATGTAAGTTCTGATGTGCAGGAAAGGTGTAAAAGTTAACATATGTTTAATAGGTTTCAACAAATACATACCGCATCGTCACAAGTCGTATTACCATATTGAAGATAAAACGGCATCGTTTACAAAATAAACCTAGAAGTTTTGATTGGTGGGAGAACATTGTACTTAAAGCTTTTAATGATGCCGACTGGTTAGAAAACTTTCGAGTGTCAAAAAACACTTCACTACATCTGTAGTGAACTTCGCTCAACATTGAAACCAAAAGCGAATTCATTAACTAGCTTGAGAAAAGTTGTTAATTGCGAAAAAAGTTTGCTGTCGCAATGTATTTTCTGGCTAGTTGCTGTGAATATAGAGTGTCGGGCAATGCCTTTGGTATTCACAAATCAACAGTTCGTAACATTGTACATGAATTTGTACATGCTGTGAATGTAATATTTAAGAAATTTATTACAATGCCTTCTGAAATTGATATTCTTGAAATATCACAAAGTTTTGCAAGTCAGATTCCAATACTACCTCCTAAGGATGGATATCGTGATTTTATCAACCGTAAAGGTTGGTCTTCTATAGTTCTGCAAGCTGTCGTAGATCACATCTTTTTTTGGATATATCCGTAAAAAACCCAGGCTCAACGCATGATGCTGTGTTAACAAATTCAACCCTTTACAAAAATATTACAGAGTTGATGCTCAAGGTAGTATTCATCATGTCCGTAGCAGTGTTATTACAGTTGTTTTATATTGTAGGGTAATGTACAATTGGATGGACATGGTATTCCTTATATGTTGGTCGGTGATCCGGCTTATCCTTTGTTACCATGGCTTCTTAAAGGTTATATAAATCGTGGACTAACAGCAGAACAAGATTCATTCAATGCACACATGAATTCAGCTAGAGTTTGTGTTGAAAATGCTTTTGGCAGATTGAAATCTCGCTCGAGGACATCATTGAAACGACAAGATGTTTCACACACTTTTGCACCACATGTTGTAGCAGCATGTTGTATTCTGCATAATATTGTAGAAACACGAAATGAAAAGTTTGCTACCAATTGGTTGAAAGTTGTTGAAGAAGCAGAAATGTTTCCACAGCCAGCAACACAGAACACCCAGCGACGTGATGATTATAGCGGTCACCAAATTAGGAAACCGGTTTGTCAACACCTTTCAAATAATTATCCGCTACGAACTTCACGCATAACAAATTTAAAGCTATTAGTACTGTTTAATAACTGGCCAATAATTGTGTTTGTCTTTTATTGTATAGTAATAATATTGATAATTTTAAGAATTAAACTTTTAATGTGTTTACAGTTTAATATAGTTTTATTTTCGCAAAGATGAGAGCAATAACATTACGATATATCAGAAGTCTTTTTATTAAACAAATTAACCTACAATTACAAAACTGATTAAATTATATTTTATTGTAAATAAATTCAGTTGCTGCTTTCGCTGCTTGTCAACTATGCTCGCCTACGTTTCTTTTTAGCTCGGTATTTTATTGCCGACACCAATTGCTGCGTGCAATCTTACATGATCTTTTCCTGCCGCGTCAGCATTTCGCGTAGAAGCTGCTGATCTGCATCGACGTTCACATCATCAATAAATTTTTTGAAACTATCTCGAATATCTATTTGGATAGTTATAAGCTTGACCAATGTTTGTTGATATCGAGGACCACCTGAATTTGTTTTACACAAGCTTTTCGCCAATTGCGGCTTCTGTAGTGTATCGGGAATGTCTACAGTAGAATTTGAACAAGTCGCTACTGGTTCAACGCTGTCGGTGGAGATATTTTCTGCCATTAATATTCCATTTTCATCCACAACGTACGAAACCAATGCAGAAACTGTAATAAACACTACATCACAAACAACTCGACATGTTCATAAACAAACCTTCCAACATTATCATCTGCATTTTCTTCTGTAATGAATTCGTAGCCCACCAGCTGACTAGCTGGTCTGTCGCTAAGCAGATTGTCCATTTCGGTAAAAAATTCTCCTTCTGATTGGGCATTTCCACTTCTGTCATTAGAACGTCTATCTCTATAATAATCTCCTAAAAATATTCTATTATGGGCGAATAACTGCAAGTGCATGCATTGTAACTCATGGTTTTAGATACATAAACTTAAAATACATAGTTATAACAATACACCAAGCTTACTCTTTAAATTTTTAAATTTTAATTGCATGGTAGGTGCATCTCTTATAGATCCAGCTTCAGCCATAGATTTCTTTAAAGTTTTAAATATTTCATGGGTCCTTAAACGTTTCCCGTCTAACAACCCCAACACTTTCTTTTTTTTATTAACCCCAGGAAATATAAGGTTTCATCCCTTTTCCAAATATTACATTTGTTTATGCAGGACGACATTCACAAACTATTAAACAACATAAACTAAATTCGATTGGACCTAAACCACATTCAACGGCATTAATTAGAATGCAGTTAGTAGCTATTGTAACTCGATCCACTCCGGCCACCGTTTATGTTGTCAATTTCGAGCCGTAAATTCAGCTCAATCTTCAGTGGGTCAAGTTCAGTGCTTCGATCCGATCGAAAAAGTGTTTATATCGATCATTTCAACCTGCTAACTTTGATCCGGTTGGCTTTGACCAGATCGAACGCATCGAGATAAACGTAGTAAATATTAATTTTTATTGAATCTGCAATTTTACCACATCACCATAGTCAATTAGTAGTGAATTTTCAATATTTCTCGCTTTGGGTAGTGTTCCATTGATTCTTTTAGCTTTATTAGTGTGTGTGTGTGTAGTCTTTTTTTACTTTTGCTTTCTTTTGTGCAATTTGTTGTTTTTTAATTTTCTTAGCTTCTCTTTCAATTTTTCTTTTTTGTTTTTCTTCCACTTTTTCTGTTATTCTAATTATTTTTTATCCTGTATCTCCTTCCAAGGAATAGAGGTGATAATATACGGGATTTTTAAAAAATTTTTGTCTCTTTCTTCACTAGTGCATGTCAAGTTATCTTCTTGTGATTATGTAGCACCACTATACGATTGTGAATGTTCCTCAGTAGTTAAAGGATTTTCTGGATATATTTCTTTCATAATTTTATCTTCCTCGACAAGAATAACTACAGAGTCAATGCTGAAAGCTTTTGCATTGTTTAGATCAAAACTGGGAAAAGTAGTACTTTCATGGCACGAAGAACACCCACAATAATAACTTCTTCATTATCATCTATATCGACTAACTCTGTAACTATATCCTAAGAATATTTATTTTGTACTTCATTCTGCTGATCGACTAGAGTTTATAAATTATATTTAAATCAGCATTTTCATTATTAATGTCTAAATTTTCAAATTTTTCTAAGCAGTATCAAATTGCCAAATACATATTTACGTTCGTGTTTCTCCCCTAGTGGCAAAATAGTAAATCTCCTTCTGTCGAAAGTCTATAAAAGTCACTCTAATAAAAACGGATCATTTGAACCTTATCAAGTACGTCGATAGATTCGTCCAACTGGAGCGAAAACTCATTACAATTTGTAACATACTGCATTAATTATTGATTTAAATTTGAACTTATTGAATCTACACGTCTATTAACTGTGTTATGTTATAGCTGTATTTCGTTGATGGCAGAAATTATTCGATTTATTTTTAAAGTTACAAAATAAAAAGCAATGGCCTCAATAAATTCTTTTTTAAAAATTACTCCATCACTAAACTGTCCCTCATGTTTTGCAAAATAGTGACATACCCAGAAAGACGCAACTGTAACCGCCTTAGATTTTAATGCTAGTTTGGTAATCACTGATTGTTGAGACAATAAACCTTTCTTCAAATCATTAACTCTAGCTTTTTGAGTCATTGTTATACAGAAAATTAACTTCATAATTGCTATGTATCATTTTAAGTCTTCTTATGCTTCCTATCGTTGGGAACGAAACACTATTGCTACAAATTAAACAAGTGCATTCGTCTCTGATCGTAATAGAGAAATAATCATGTTCCCATTCATGGTGTTAATGGTATGTCTTTATCTTCTTAGCATCAATCGTGTCATCACAACATACAATTATTAAAAATTGAAAATCCTCTACTATTGTGAGTGAGCATACTTTACGCGACATAACTTATTCAACGGCAATTGAATTACTTACGCACTGAATCAATGATGGGTCAAGTAGTAGTAGCTGTATTACATTACCATGAATTTGGCAGAATTCAATTGTTGATTATTACGCAATTCAGTTGAGTTCCAACTTAGCTGCTCGTTGCATGCATCTTCTGCTTCTAGAAATTCGAGGTTTTATAAAAGAACATGAATATTAAGAATATTAATATCGGTAGGCGATCGATCAAAAGCTCTTAAACTATTGACCGGTAGATAGCGATTGATCTTATGGACATCCCCTACTATATAAAGTTAAAAACAATAATAACAATAAGGCAAATACATTTCTAACACTATATTGTCGGGTGAGCTTAAGGGGTCAGTTTGGGGCTTGGTACAACATTAATTTCCCAAACACTATCTCGTACGTAGATAATACTAAATGAACTAAATGCAATCTGCTGCTGTTGTTTTTTAATTATAATTATAATTTTAAAATGATCAGAAAAAGTAAAATAAACAATAGTGTGTTGGATATGTATTTGTGTTGTATTTGTTAATTTGTAGGCGAAGCCCCTTTTTTGGTATGGTGTTTATAAATATTTTTGTAAAAAGATTTATTTTGTTTCAGGTTCTCTCATCCAATTGAAAAGTATTTCCACGAATTGGAGAAAAATGGGCATGATTTCAACAATTAGAAGTAGAGCCAATTCAAATTCTGAAGCATTCAGCAGATCTTTTTTTTTAATCATTTTTATTCCAATTATATATTCTGTGACAATTTAACGTGATGTTATCCGAGTTATTATATAATTTATGACAATGTTGATGGTACTTCGAGTGAAGACTTCATAGATCCAATAACAGATAATATATAACAACGTACAAGCTAGATATATCGACAAAATTCTTATTGTGAATGTTATTGTCCGAAAAATAATCTGTAGTTCAGTATTCACATTATTCAAAGCAATCACCAATTTCTATGGACTATGCTTAAATTTGTGTTGATGCGAGACATGTTACATTATAAAATGGCGAGAGCAATGCTACCTTCTGAAAAGCTATCACCACCAAATTTGAATGTGTACTAATTAAATAACATGGGCGTATAAACAGTACTTATGTACTGTTGTATTAAATATTAGTTCTCGAATGTTTCCAGCGATAGTTTTGTTCTATAACTTTCCCGTCTGTAATATTTGCTAGGATATGGTTGGTTATTCCTGTCTTTTGGTTGTATTTACTGCATTTTTATTGCGGTTTCGTTTTTTAAATTTCTTTTGTTTCAAGTGGGAGGTACATTTATAATGTATTTGGTATATGACAATTATAGAGAAGGTACATTTATAATGCAAATGTCAACTTGCATGAATATTCTGTGTAATTATTGTGGTTCTGCTACTGGTATAAAACTCTGTATTCAAGTGCAGGAAAGATTTTAAAAAGTGTGCCATTACACCTTTGTACAAGGTTAATCAAAGTGGCAGTTTTCTATAGTGGGTATGAAAGTATAATTACACTTGGATTAATAAGAAAAGAAGTATGTGATTCTGTATGGTAATTTCGTAGGTAAATGTTTGTTAAATTGTTACTTGTAGATTTACAACAATATTGCATAAGACAATGTAGTTAGTACTATGATTCAAATTCCTGCCACCAGTGATTTTGCCATTACTCAATATGAAAAAGTGCTTAAAGGTTAAACTGCACATTTGTGCAACAATGCACTAATGAATATAAAATTGTATTAAAATACATGCATGCAAGGTTTTCAAAAGTAAGTGCATTTGTTGTACTAGGTTAATTAAGGTGGCAGTTTTGCGAAGTGAAGGTAGGACTACAGCAGTGGTTATAATGGTTTGTTACTCTGCTATTGATAAGAAAAAGAAAGGAGGTGATACTGTAGGACAATTTTGTATGTTAGGTTGTATAGTAACTCATTTGCTTTATGTAAAACTTATAGAAACGGTGGATTTGCTATACAATATAAAATCACTAGTAGATAGGAAGGGATTTAAAACGTAGGGGTATGTTTTTGTTTTTAATAGGTTTATCAATACAGTATTGTTTTGTAGAGTACAGGTACGAATACAGCTGTGACTATGAAAGTATCCACACAGTGCCATAGACAGGCTGGTGAAAATGTGATACTGTATAGCAATCTCATATACTATTTTGTACTAATTATTCACTTTGTATGAAAAACTTTCAGACGTTACTACATGTATATTTACTGCAAAACGTAGTGCAACATTTAGATTTAGCAACATTTGATATATTCTTTTAAAGGTATAATAATATGGTTAAAAATACACAAACTTACCCCGCCCTTAACACCCCACCAACTATATTTCAAGATGTTTTCCAAATAGATTGGTTTAAATATTTTAATTGAACATTACAAAACTTTCTTATTATAAGTAATAACAAAATAACTATGGCATCGGTAACCCAAAAGCAATAGAGTGCAAGTATTAATGGTAGTAGTAGTAGTAGTAATGGTCTTATGGTCGAATGTTAATATCTTTAGTATGTGGGGTATTTGGTTATATTCATTAGACAACCCACAATATATTTGCAATTCATCCCTTCATAATAAACGATATATTAGTAATAGTTTTTTGGTCAAATAATAATATCTTTAGCATATTTGACACTCTTTTATCCTTGAGTATTTGGTTATATTCATTAGGCAATCCACAATACATTTGCAATTCATCCTTCTCTAAAAATTATTCGTTTGAAATTTAAAATGTAAATTGGAAACCATTCCTAGAATTAGGAGAACGATTGTTGTGTAAAGTCTCCTTCAGGTGTGGTTTAGGAAACGGACTCTACCTGAAATAAAACAACTTCCATTCAGAACTCATGTTTATTGTCTTTTGCTTAATGTTTAAAACTGGGTTAATATATTCACAAACTGGGTCGCATTCCTTACGAGCTATTATACTTAATTTCTGCACATCTAGTTTAGTTTGTTAATCTAGGCAGTTTCACAATACGTTCATAGTTGACACTTATTACTGACCATTGCATTGCGTTGTACTTTTGTAATTAATATTGCACCCTAATTACACTACACCTTTGCGAAAGAAAAAAAATTTTGTTCACATACAAATGCTTTTCTTTTACTTGAAGCTAGACCTAACTATGGTACAACTTAACTCGATCTTTATGTATTTTTACAAACTTATTTTCGATCTTAATAGTAACATTTGGAGATTTTTTTTAATTACTACATATGATCCTTTGAATATTGGATTCATTTTATTCCCTGCATTATTTGTTATCAATACCTTATCACATACCTTATATAATTTCTTTCAACGTCGTAATTCTGTTTACTGGTAGCTTTTGAGACCATTAGGTTATTTCTAGCATTATTACATGATTCTTGAATACAATATTTTAGTTTAATGGATGAGACTTAGTTGTACATTGGATCTATTTGTTGAGAAAGATTTGAGGGCAGTTTGCCTAATTTTCCAAAAACTGTTTCGTATGGTGCATACTTCGTCTCTGTATATATATATATATATAGTTGAAATCAAATAAAGTCAAGCATGACTCATTATTCAAATCTGTAAGAACTAATAGTAGTACAACGTATTTCTTAACTTTATACAGTCGTCGGTTAAATTTTAGGTAGGAAAAATAGCAACGATTAAAGAACATGTTAAATACATTAAACGAATGCGCTCTAAAGTGACTCGTGATACCTGGATTGAAAAATATTATTGAAAGAGCGACTCATCTCTACACTTCAGTCGGTCCATGAACAAGTTATAGGTTATGACGGTTATGTTAGGTTTCTATTTAATTACCCAATTGGATATTTTGTTCGCTGAATAATTATATTTAGATTATAAACAAAGCAATGCAAAGGTTTATTGAAGAGTATGCAAGAATCAAACTGTTAAATTTATTACAATATTAAAACATCGAGCGTGTGTGTGCAAAATATCTCAAATAAAATTCCACATTGTAGTTTGTCTGGTTGAAGAAATTTTGTTTTTGAATATGTACAGAGCTAATAATTTAGGGGTTCTACGACTTGCCTATTTACAATATCAATATAATTGGAATAGCGAAAACACTTTCAGATTACTGAAAGCCCTAACGTATTCCTTTCCTTGTGGTAGCCAACACACTTGGCCGATTTAAATTGTCACGTTGGTGGTAATGATGTAATGATTGTATCCTTTTTTAACTTTTGAAAGCAAACAAGTTTTCTGTAAACGAGTCGATATAAATTTATTGCACAAATAATAATAATGAAACTTAAATCTAAATTTCTTGTATAAAAACTCCAGCAGGCCATGAATGGTTAAACATCAATCGCTAAACATTAATAATTTGTTAACATAAATATTGCACAATAAATAATGCAATTTGGTGACCATTATCATACACTTGTGTATTATGTTTGTGTTGGTACCGTGCTAACATAACCAACTAAAATTACTGTGTAGGTAAACCTGGTTATTCTGTTCCACTGCTCTGATCAGTATCACTGCCACTGCTATCACTATTTGTATCACCCACTTTGATAATTAAAGGTTCGACAACATCAAACTGCTGTTCTATAGCCCACCATTCCGTCATACATTTTTCTGAATGTGTGATACATTTTTGCCAATATGACCCATCTATTCTTTGCGAAGATTATTGCCATATCAAGTTGACATTTGTGTCATTATAAAGTTGGTTAAGCCGTCCAACATTTTTATTGTAATATTCTTTACAGTTCGCCCATACCAACTCTATAGGATTAAACTCGCAGTGATACGGAGTTAGCCGCAAAACTTTGTGTCCGTACATTTCTGCTAGGGTATCTATTTCATACATTTTTGGTTGTGGATGTTCCTTAATTAATGATATTAGTTCCCTTTTTAACATGTGACTGCCGCAACTAACATTGTGTCTAATCAAGTAATCAGTGATTTCAGCTTTAGTTGTTGACTTGTTTGGAACTTTTTCAATTAGTTTAGAATGATATTTAGCATTGTCTATAATAACTACACTGGGTTCGCTTAAATTAGGAATTAAACGTTCTTCAAGCCATTTTGTAAATAATACTGCATTTGTGTCTCCATGATAGTCAGAACTTGTAGATTTTGTAGAATACAAAAGTGCTGCATTGGGGATGAATTCAGTTTTGTTGCCTGCATGTACGACTATGAACCTGTAATAAAAAATATTTCTATTAAATGTAATTTTAACTTTAAAAAACTAACCGTTTTCCTTCTCCAAGAGGTTTTCTCTTTACACTGAGCTTGGAACCATTATGCCAACTCTTCTTAACAGAATAAATAAATAAATAAAAGAAAAAAGAAGGCATGTGTCGTTTTGCCATGCGAAAGACGTCGTTGTGAGTTCATATAATGTCCATTGTAAGCCTGAATTAATTATTGGTACTCTAAGTTATATAAAAATTTCATTATTTGATATTGTACAATCGGAAGTCGGAAGTTTGTAATATTTGGAAATATCTTTTATTGGTATTGCTAACTTATATTTATTTTTGACTAATTCTGTAGCTAATTGTGTTAAATCATGTTGTAGTACTAATGTGTTTACTATAGATGTTGGGAGTTTGTGGTCTTTGCATGAATTTGTTATTTCCATTACATTGTGGATGATATGCTGTGGTGTATGCATTTTTCACACCCATAATTTTTGTTAAATCGTTTACTAGAGCTGATTGAAAGGTATTTCCACGGTCACTTAATAGAGTTCGCGGACTTCCATGTCTAGCAACTATTTGTTCGAATAAAAATTTTGTGGCATGTTCTGTTTTTCCGTTAGGGACTGCACGTGTTTCTACATAACGAGTGGCATAATCCGTTGCTACGATTATCATTGTATTACCTTTTCGTGAACGTCGTAATGGTCCAAGTAGGTCAATGCCTACCATGTCGAATGGTATGGACACTTTGATACTTTGAAGCTCGCCTGGAATTTTTGTGTTGTGCCCTTTACGAGCTTGACAATCGACACATCCTTTTACATAGGTGCGTACGTCTTTTAGCATGCCGTGCCAATAGTATCGGGATTTTATTTGATTCAGTGTTTTGTTAAACCCTAGATGTCCTGACATAGGTAATAATAATATTTATTTATAGTAGGTAATCTTCATATTACAATACATTAGAATAGAAAATAAAAAGAACATGCTTTCTTAACTTAAGTAAATATATGTAGTGTTACTTAGAAGTTACTCAAGACCAAAAAGAAAAATTAAGTATCATTAAAAGCAACTATTACTTAACTAGAAGTGTGATTCACACATGTTTCATTATAAATAAATAAAAGTGTGAAAATTATAATTACTCCTACCAAGTTTAGGTCATTTGGTTTATTTTATAAAGTACTTACATTTTAGTTAGATTTTAGTTTTTCAATAATTCCCGTTTAAAAGATGTCAATGCATCACACTCTCGAATATCTTTTGGTAAAGTATTATATTTAATCAGACCTTTGAAAAATATTGAATTCATAGACTTTTTCAATTTGGTCCTTGTAACATATAAATTGCCTTGTTAGTTTCGTGGTTATGTTCCGTATGGTTGGAAAATAGTATTTCTCCTATTAGAGACTTAGGAATGACGATTAATGATGACTTACCGTACGGGTTAGCGTTCTTTTTATATAAAATACCATTGCGTAACTCTTAATTTTTTATTCTTCTATTTAATGCAATTGGGTTACATTCTGGGTGTTTTATCACGTCGAATAGTTTCTGATTTTGGGGTCTAGTTTTTGGTACTTAGCCATATTATCTTTTGTGAGTGGGAAGGTTGGGATTTCAATGTTTTGTTCGTCTTCTTGTGGAGTTGGTAGTGACATCGTGTTTCGAGAAAGACAGTCAGCGCCGTTATGGCATTTGCCACTTTTATGTTCAACAGTGTATTGGTAGTAACTGAGGCGAATTGCCTATCTTGCTTAACGGCTGTTGGGGTTTTTAATATTTTTTAGAAAACAGTTGCACTGTGGCCTGTTACTATTTTTATTGGTATTCCATTTATTAGATGTCTTGGATAAGTTAGGCCCCAAATTACGGCTAATGTTTCTAACTCCGAAATTGTATAATTTGTTTCTGACTTTGTAAGAGTTGGTGAAATATACGCTATAGGATGTAGTTTTCCTTCGTGTTCTTGTAATAGCATGCCGCCAAGTCCTGATTTATTTGTGTCTGCTCGAAATTCTTTTGGTGCTTCAGGATCAAAGTGTATTAAAACTGGATAGGTAATTAATTTGTTTTAGTGTTTTGAAAGCTTGCTGATGTTCGTCTGTCCAATGAAAAGGCTCGTCCTTTTTAATTAATTGATTTAGAGGGTGTGCTATTATTGAAAATTTTGGGATGAATTTTCGATAGTAGTTTGCTAAGCCTAAATAACTTTGCAATTTTTTTACGTTAGTAGGGACTGGAAAATTCTTTACGGCTTTTATTTTATCTGGGTCTGGTGAAACTCTGGATTCGTTTACTATATGTCCAAGTAACTTAACTTCTGTTGATGCAAAGGTGCATTTCGAGGGTTTTAAAGTAAGGCCTGCGTTTCTGAGGCGATTGAAGGCGTTTCGTAATCTAAGTAAATGTTCGGAATACGTATCTGAAAAGATACAAATATCGTCCATATATAGCACTAGTTCTTTCCATTTGAGATTTTCGAATATTCTGTCCGCTAGACTTTGAAATGTGCTAGGTGCGTTTGAGAGACCGAACGGCCTTTTTTTCTAATTGGTAGAGTCCGTCAGTCGATATGAATGCTGTTTTCTCTTTATTGTCTTCATGTATATTTATTTACAAAAAACCGCTAAAAAGATCTAACACCGTAAAATATTTTGCGTTCTTTAGATAGAGTAAAATATCACCAATTCTCGACAGGGGATAGCAATATTTTTTAGTTACACTGCTTAATTTTCTATAATCTACTCAAAATCTTGTCTCTCCATTTCGTTTCTTTACTAGAACTATTGGGCTCGCCCATGGCGAAATACTTTTTGTAATGATCCCATTTTAGAGCATGTTGCATATCTGGTTTTGTATTTTTTCACGTTCTGGTTGTGATACTCGATACGGTTGGCTTTTTACTGGTTGTGCATCGCCGGTATTTATTTTGTGCGTAACTGTTGGTTCTGCCCACGTTTGCAACATTTTCCGTAAATATATCTTGGTATTCGGTTAACAGTTCTTGTAACTGCGTTTGTTCATTTGACGATAGTTCTGTATTAATATTGAATTCTGGTGTGGATTTTGTCATTGTTGCTATAAATTGTTTTAAGTCTAATTTTGTATTTTCTGAGTTTTTAATTAAAGCCAATGTTGTATCTTTGAACAGTTTTGTGCACTCTTGTACCTTGGACACGACTTTCATTTGGAATTCGTTACCTTTTTTTATGTGGTAATTTCTCTATTACTATATGTTTGTTAATAATATTTTTGTTATCTGGGACCAAATGGTTATGGGTTGGGATTTCGAATGGTTCTAATGTAAGTGTAGTTACCTTGTCTGTGTATAAGCGTGTCATTTCCTAATTTAATTTTGTTATGTAATATCGAATTTTTATTATATGGGCGATCAGGTAATGTGGTTACTGATGTTTTCTTACAATTTGACTCCAGCGATTGCGGGGTCATTGAAAATTATTCGATTTTCTCGAAAATCAAGAGTTACCGCTTGTGTGCGTAGAAAGTGCAATCTTAGTATTACTGAGACTGGTAAGTCTCTAATGACTAATGCTTCTAGTGTTAAATTTTTTCCTTGCAAAATTACGTCTATTTTAGTTGTACCTAAAACTTTAACTTTATAATTATCTGCTGTTATCAGATTTGTGTGCGCTTGTTTTTTAATTATTATATTTTCGAAATGATTTATTGCTACAATATTATGGTAACTGCCGCTATCTATTAATGCGTTCGTATTAAAACCGTTTACTATGGCTTCGAATATGAACATTTTGCTATCATATTTATAAATGTATATGCTGGTTTATAAAATGATGCGACACGCGGGGGATTTAGTGTTGGTTTTTGGGGATATAATCTGCGTGCCGCCGTTGGGGACTTTGACCGATTTGACGGGAAATGGATCATTCTTGGTCTTTGGGGTGTTCGTGGTCGAGGTCTGTAGGCTATTGAATTGCTTTTACATTGGCTATAAAAATGACCTGTTCTGCCACATCTTAGCCTGTTTACTTTCGATGTGAAGGTGCGCGAATTATAGTATGTGTCACGCGTTTGTGTCCTTCCCCGTGGATTGTAGCTTCTATTGTTTTGGCTTAAAGGGATACGTTTTCTATTCGTATAGTTTAAATTTTCATTTGTTTTATTTTTTCTTTAAGTGATCGTACAGCCATTTTCTGTGTTAGGGTGTCTTGTAGTGCATTCGTCTGCATTTCGGACAGGTGGAATGCTATATCTTTTAGTCGATCTTCCGTTACGTCGGTGTTTGCCGATAATATTAAGAAATTATTTCTTAGGGTTGGTAATAATCCCGTCTCGAAGTATTCGCGAAAATCATCTATACTTATTTGAGGACGTAATTGATTCGCGATGTTCAATAGAGCATAAAAATAGTTTATTGTTGGTTCGTTCGTCAATTGACGACGATTTTTTAACGGTATTTTTATTAATCTTAGGGCGTTTGGACCTCCTTAGTATTTTGGAAATGAATTTTTTATATCAGCCCGTTTTATTTTTATTTTCGTCTTCTGACTTAAAGTTGTCATACCAATGTTTCGCGCTTTTCCGTAAGTAGCGTCCAAAATATTGAATTTTATTGTATTCTTCCCAAAAATTTGGTTCAGCGCAACGTTCGAATTCTTGCATGAACTCCAAGCAATTCGATCGCCCTGGAGTAAATTTGTTTGGTTCCGCGAATTTTGGCAGTACGGCTGCAGTTGGCATTAGCTCTGTTGCCGCTATTGTGTTATTGGCCATTTCTTTATTAGTTTTAATATTGTTTTCTGGAGTTTTGTTTACTTGTATTCAGACATCCAAATTTAGTTCGTAATGCAAAACAATAAGTGACGGTGTATTTGGTGGTGACAGTATTAGTGAGTTTCTGGATTAAATGGTTGCGTTTACGTTTCAGTTTCGTTGGGAAAAATTGAACTTGTTTCGTTTTTTCACAATTTTGTTCGTGTGTTATAGGTATGTCGAGGGGTACTTTTGGGAACAACCATTTTTTATTTATACCATGGTGATAATGCATCGAAGCGACGCATTATATTGCAAAAATGGTTGTTTGCCTGCATGTAGTCTTGGTTTTGTTGTTCTTCTGTTTTAAGTGCGTTCGAAGGGACCCGGATGTATTTTATTACCCAAGATTTGTTACTTTCTAGAATAAACTTGTAAAACAAAGTAGTATACCAGTGATGTTCTATGTCGTTTTCAATTGCCCAATCGATGTATTTTGAAATATACTCATCATAAGTAATTTCTCCCAGAAAAAAATGCAGAATTACTGTGCAACATCTAGAATTTTGGTATCTTCAAATTTCGCTATGTGACTTGTTGAATTTAGATGGAGCGACAATGCACAACTTTGTTTACCAATCCTGGCGTCACTTCTATGTTGGATTATGCGGTTTTTTAGCCATTGCTTGAATTGGCCCACGTAGGTTCTACTGCAACTACATTCTATTTGATATATGATATTGCTGAATAATAATTTATCTGTATTATCTTTTAGTTTGGTAAACAATCTTCCTATCGATTTATCGTATGTACAAGCTATAAGAATATCTGGTTGTTTTAAAAATTTTTTAGTTGAGTTAAATTTTGAATAAATGGTAATTTCTTGAATTTTGTAACTAGTGGTCGGTCTAGTGTTGAAGTTTGTAGGTTGTTAGAGTAAAGTAATCTTTTCAGTAGGGGTTTTGGATATGCGTTGTTTAGTAGAGTATGTTCTAATTGTTTTAAATTTTTTTTGACTAAATGTGGTTCGCAAATTTTTGTAATCCGGTCCTTTAAGCATGTTATAGTATTAAGTTTATGATTGAAAGAATGGTTGGAATGATAATTTAAGTACCTACCGGAGTCTGTGGGTTTTTTGTATATGTCGAAATACAAATTGTCCGTAGGAGATCTATTGACTATGGTGTCAAGGAAAGGGATACTGTAGTTAACTTCTTTTTCATAATTAAAAACCAATTTCGAATTGAAACTATTGAATATGTATAGAGTATATTCTATTAAATGCTCAGGGATGGAACATAAGATGTCATCAACATACTTGACTATAAAAGGAATGTCGAACGGTAATAAATCTATGACTGATTCTAACATATAATCCATTACAATTTGAGAAATAATGGGAGATAGGGGTGAACCCATAGGGGTACCAAATATTTGAAGATAGAAATTTGAATTAAAAGTAAAGTAAGTGTTATTAAATATTAGATTAATGGTTGATATTAAAGAATTTAAATCAAAGTTACAATGTGGTAGAATAGTATTCCATTTTTCGGTGATAATTTTTATAACTAACTCTATGGGGATGTTGGTAAACAGAGAACGGACATCTAAAGATACAAGAATGTGGTCAGGAGGTAATTGAAAATTTCGATATTTATCAACAAAGGAAAACGTGTCTCTTAGGTTCCAACCTTCTAGGGGAAAAGAATTTTGTAAAATTTTGGACAAGAAAGAAGCTATATTGTATGTTGGGGTGTTAATACAAGAGATTATCGGTCTTAGAGGTATGTTAATTTTATGGATTTTGGCAAACCATAATATTTGCCTGGTATACAGTTGTTTTTTGTTAAGTCATTTTTTTCAATTTTGGTAATCATGGAATGTTCATACAAGAATTTGATATGATCGTTGACCTTTTTTTGTATAATGAATGTGGGGTCTTTTGTGAGTTTTTTATAAGTTTCTAAATCGTCAAGCAACTCGTTGGATTTGTTTAGATAGTCTTGTTTATCTATTATAACGGTAACAGAGCCTTTGTCAGATTTGGTTACATAAATGTTAGGGTTATTTTTGAGGAATGTGTTGGTTGTGTTAAACATACGGGTATTTATATCATTCTTTCTGATATTGTTATATTGAGGATTTGTGTAAAAATTAGTAATTAAATTAGTGACTCTCGATCTAAGTATTGTCTTTTCTTCTATTGGTTTGTCAATAGCTTCAAGGATTGATTCAATGTCGACTAGTAATTTACCAATTTTGACGTCTGTAGTTGACATTTCAATATTAAAATTTGGACCTAAGGATAAGAAACTTTTGACATTTTCTGGCATGGCTATACTACTGTGGTTGACTAACCATTTGCTATTATCTATATATAATTGTTTGTTATTGAATTGACTTTGTTGTAGAGCTTGGATTTTTTTGATATTTCGTTTTTTGACTGATGTGAAGTGCTTATTGTAAGTAACTATTTGTTTATTGTAAAAATTATTGAAAGTGTTTGATGGTATACAATCTTGAAGATGTTCTTTAATTTGGAATAGTCTCTTGGTCCAAAAATAAATATCAGTATGTGTGACTTCTATTTCCATTGTCAAAATGCGTTTTTGTAATCTGCTGTTAAAGTTTTTAATCTTGCGGTTGATACGGCTATCTCTACATACGAGCAAATTTTGTGTACCTTGTAGGGTGTTTAATATATGATGAGGTATCAAGTTTTCTCTTCGGCATCTTTCCAAGAAATTTCTACGGTTGTATAAATTGGCTAGCCTTTTGTTAATGTTAGCCCACTGTTTCATTTTCTTGCACACTTCTTCACCAAATTCTGCACGTATGCGTTGATAGAATCCCATGAATGTTAATGATTTTTGTAGTTTCTCGAATGGAAGTAATATAAATATAGTTTTTATGTTTTTTGGGATACACTCGTTCGTAAAATAACAACTATCGTGTCAAATTGTAATTTATGTTCTGACGTTTCGGCATGACATTTATGCCTTATTCATAGATTGAAAATTGATGAAGATAGTGATTACAATATTTTAACAACCAACTACCATAAAAGGCTATTCTTAGAATCTTTTTACATTAAACAATAATCAAATCCTATCAACAATAAACATGACACAAATAACCTGAGTGTAGTGTATTCAGCGCTTTACAAATTCAACGATAACCATTTCCGCAGACAGACACATTAGATCCTTTGCATCTCCTTCAAATTATCCATAATATAGTCGCCTTCCAATCATCTTGTTCGTTACTATTTCAAAAATACCAGAAATAACATCTACATATTGTACCTCCTTTTAACATCCCTACAGCAGAGCTACGATTTTAAATTATTAGAAATAGTCAACTTTGAAAAGTTGATTTCATGCAATTTTTATTTTTCAATCACTCATAGTTATGTCATTAATTAGTACATGTATTTACAACTTTAGTCATTAGTAATTGTGTAAGTAGTTTAGTTATACCTTGTTAAAATATTGTAATCACTATCTTCATCAATTTTCAGTCTATGAATAAGGCATAAATGTCATATATACTAACGTATTGAAATTAATAAGATAAAATAATAACTTCGACTTTTTAAGTAAAGCCCAAATGATCATTTCAAATCGAGCTAGTAATTGAAAGAAGGAAAATATAAGGCCTTGGACAGGATTTGAACCTGCATCTCAGTTTTGCCGGAACTGTGCGTTTACCAATTACGCTACCGAGGCCGATGGCTATAATTGGGAAATTTACAAATCTAAATCGTGTACAGTACCATATATAAACCTAACTTTCAATTACGTTTAGCATTTTTGTCAATCATATCTGAAATTGTCAAGTTTTTGACTTATGTCAGATATAGACATTCTTGCATTCGTACCGCAATAAAGATGCTCAAATCTCGTCTCCTGTTTATTTTAATATAAAAGGAAATATTGGTAAAAACACCGTTGTGTTCTCGTTGCGTAAGGTGAACTGCAGTACGCCGTCACCTTACACCAGTCATTGTAAGTTATGATTGAGCTTTCGTTTTTGTCTCACCACCAATTTGTTCACTAAACAAATCAGAGTTACTAGAAATCAAACAATTAATTCGTGCTTTTTTGGTGGCATCTAATTCAATATCTTCATCGTTACGAAACGAATGAAGTTCTACACTATTTACAGCAGTTTTTGCAAGAACAATGGGTTCGTTACAAAACTGGAATACAAGCAAAGGCGAGTCTTCAAAAACCAACACATTTTGGGAATATTCATCACAATATTTGCTCTGGTAAGAAAGTCCATACCTAGCAGCGTTTTAGAGTGAATAAACTCTGTCACAGCGATAAACGACGGGTTTTTGTCGATTCATTAAATCGATATACGTTTCAAATTTTTCGTATTAACTGTGATGGGTTTGCCAGCCGCGAACGCGATGCGATGTTCATTACCATCGGAATTGGGGACATATTTTGAGATAAAAAATATTCATACAAGCGGCGTCCTGCTATGCTACACTTACTTTCAGTGTTTTCATATGCGAGACCAGTTAAGCCGTTTATGGATACACAAAGTAACGGACAATTCATGTCATTCATGTTTACATCAGTTGCCAAAACTTGAAATGATGCAGCATGTTGTGTCGTAATCTTACTTGATGGCGCACAATTCGGGCATTGCGATTTAATATAAACAGGCAGATTACAACCATAGCAAAAAATATTTGAATTTCTACTAACATTTTTTCGGGCGTTAAAGGTTCAGCTTTAAGACAATGTTTTGTTTCACCGGACTATTCACAGATTGTCCAACAGCGAATGCATATTTCCGACAGTCATATGAATGGATAAAACATAACGGTTTGAGCTTAAATATAGAAAAAACTAAGTTTATGATAATTAAAAATCGATTTAATACTCTTTCAACTAAAAATCACAGTGGAATATTTGTTAATAGCCAAAAAATAGAGCAAGTGGAGGAGTGCAAATATATGGGAGTCATAATGGATGAACATTTATCATTTTCTAAACATGCAGAATACGTAACCAAAGAAATAGCTAGAAAAGTACATCTTTTAGGAAGAATGAATAATTATCTTAGTGTTTGGTTCAAATTGACAATTTACTAAACCATTATTTTGCCGCATCTTAATTACTGTTCATCAATACTATTTTTATTAAACAAATATGAAATAAATGATCTACAAAAGAAACAAAACCAAGCTCTGAGATACATTCTTAAATCCAATCGTTACACAAGTGTTAGTAGTATGTTAAAAAAAAACAAACTTGATGAGTGTTAATCAAATAATTTTTGTAAACACAATGAACGTCATATACAAAATAAAGCACAATTTCTTTCCAGCACATTTAATAAAACATATTAGGATAGTGTCAGATATACATTCTTATCAAACTCGGGCTAGTGAAGACTTCTATGTACCTACTGTTTCTACTACATATAGTCAAAGTGATCTCTTTCATAAGGGACTTGTGCAGTATAATAAACTACCTATTAGAGTAAAAAATTCGGAAACTGTAAAACTCTTTCAACAAAGATGTATTAAATATGCTATGGATAATTTAGGGGTGTGGAGAAGGAACACTATATGTGATGATTGTCTATTATGTACAGGTTGATGAGTGTCCCTGTGTTGCGTGACTCCATTCACTGCCTTTATATATGTATGTATGTAAACTTATTGCTAAACATTTAAGTTAGAATATTCTATTAGCATGTGCTATTAAAATGAATAAATACAAATAAAGCACGGCACTTGCTTACAAAAATATCGGTAAGTTTCAAGTCATTTTGTTCTTTTGAATAAAGTTCTTTAAAAATTTTATAAGGCGGCTTTGCACATCCGAATGCATGCCGTAATGCGTCTAAAGCGGACTTCCATGTGTCAATCGACGATTTTACACCTTGCCACCACATACTAGTGTTACCGTCTAATGCGTGGCTAATCCCTTTAACGATTGTTCATCGGAAATTCCCACACACTCGCGGAAAATTTCAACAGCGTTATTAAATGTTCGACATTTTCTGATTTCTTTCCAGAAAAGCGAGATTTACAATTAGAGAAGTTACCTTGATTAACAGCATAAGTTACTTGGTTAGGTCTTAGAGCAGGGGATTCCTCTGCTATCCTCCTTACTGCATCTAACAGCGATTGTAGATGCTCCTGAGTCATCATAATGGGTTGAGTTGCCATTATAGAATTAGCACAATCAGGCACAACATACTTCCCAGGCGCGAACGTAAATTATAACGAAGTCCTTGAGCGTTATCCGTGATGACTGTAATTACCGTTTTTCTTTTTAATCAAAACAAAATACAACGTGTTGTTTCATATCGAAACAAATGCGATTAGAACTCAAAATTAGCAGATGTATAATAACTTCAGTTACTTTACATTGATGCGACCATTTTCCTAGCGAAACACTAATAAACAAAACAAAATTCACGTTCGTGTTCAACTTTTTGTTGCAACAACCACTATAAAACATAAAGCGTCCCGTTCGGGAGTCAATTTGTAATATTATTGTAGCACTGCTGTATTGAGTTATTGGGTGCCTTAATATTATATTTATTTATTTAAACTCAATTAGGGTAGTGGGGTACGGGCTTGAATCAATCAAAACAGAATGGAAAGCCATACTGAACGTTTAATAGTGTTCGTGTGGTTTGTTTACAAGTTTAATATAACGAAATAGCGAAGATTGTTTACAATCACCGAAAGCAATAACGTTAGTTATTGAAATTATTAAATACGTACAAAGGGTTAACATAATACAATGCGAACTGTAGTAATAATTTCAAGAACGAATAATACATTATTTAAATTGGAACGAGAGAGTTGTTGCACGTTTATTCATATCCGCAATTCGAAACAGACTGTTGGCATTCTTATCTTGTGTTTAATACCTACGACAGGTGTGGTGTCACGAGTTTGCTACACTATAGCCGTATATACAATGTGAATGAAGTAAATAATATTTCTGTTACAAGCCTAAAATGTTTTACCGCCCAAATAATTGCTAGTAATTCTTTTTCGATTGTCGCATAGTTCTTTTCTGATTTATTCAAAGATCTGCTGGCATATGCGACTGGCTTGTCGTTCATATTAGAAAGTACTGCACCGATGGCATAACCAATGCATCCATTTTCAGAATAAAAGTACTATCCTTTGAAAAATTTGGATATTGTAACATGGGAGGGTTAGCTAACGCTGTTTTTAACGTTTTGAACGCAGTATTACTGTTAATCAAAATGTTAATTTGCATTTACAATCACATAAAGGAAATGATAATTTAAAGGAATATATCACCTACCTTTCACTGGTTGTAGTGGTTGATTGTATTTGCACTGCTATCAGATAATTATGGACTGTATGTATAATGTTCACTAATTGTTGCTAATTACTGATGCTCGATGCACCGAACTAAATCACGAACCAAAGCCAAGCGAGAACGAAGTTGAATTGTCGTCCACTCGTACATTACCAACCCTTTTATGTCGTTGCACTAAAGGTAGGGATAATGGAGGGTTTCTAGGTGGGAATAGTTTAAGGACTTAAATTAATTGTGATTGGCATACTACACTACAACCAAAATACTTATAAAGCCTTAACATACCGCCCACCAAAATAAGTATTAGGAACTTATTTTCTAAGTGTGTCTAAACGAGCAAAAAAAAAAAATATATATATATAATCGTAAATTTAAAAGTTAACTTACCCTAATATACTAACTATAATACTAAGTTGCCTCTGAAATGGGGAGAGGGCACAATTTTACCACGGGCCTTTTAAATAGTCCCTGGAATGTTGCCACGGTAGCCACACGACAAACATTGTCCTTTCCATAATGCAACGTATGTATACGTCCCATTTTCCACTGTAATGGAGACACTTGAGTATCCTTAATCAACACCAACGTTCCCACCATTAACGAATAATTAGCAGAAAACCATTTGGTTTTCTGTTGAAGTGTGTGCAGGTACTCCAAATGCCACCGTTTCCAAAATGATTGCTGAATACGTTGAACCAGTTGCCAACGATTTAAGGAAGATAGTTTCAGATCTAAGACATTAGGGTCGGGAATGACAGACACTGGTTCTACGTTCAGAAAATGACCAGGACTTAAGAATGAAAAATCAGTGGGATCGTTACTCATTGGACATAAAGGTCTGGAGTTTAAGATGGCTTCAATTTGAACTAGAATGGTGTTAAATTCTTCGTACGAGAGAATTTGTTCGCCTACCACCTTCTTGAGATGGGACTTTACAGATTTTATCCCAGCTTCCCACATTCCCCCAAAGTGAGGAGCCGACGGAGGATTAAAACAAAGTGAATACCTTCCGTTTCGGATGACTGCTTCATATTTTCGATTAGTTCCCGAGATGCTCCGATAAAATTTGTTCCACAGTCACTATAAATTTGCAAGCATTTACCTCTACGTGCTACAAACCGCCGTAAAGCTGCAATAAAGGCCTCTTTAGATAGGTTTGATGCCAACTCCAGATGTATCGCTTTTGTACTAAGACAAACAAATAAACAAACATAGGCTTTCAATGATTTGGCACCTCTAATACGATTCATGGTGATAGAAAAGGGTCCACCGTAGTCTACCCCAGTATGTAGAAACGCTTTACCGGCAGTAAGTCTAGCGGGGCAAGTCGCCCATAGGAGGGCATAGCGAAATAGGTTTTGACGAAAACATCGAATACAAGAGTTTAGGCACTGTTGAATAGCCCTTTTGCAGACAGAATCCAAAAATTTTGTACTAACAAAAATGAGTAGTTCTAAGTCCAGGGTGTAAATATTTCGTATGGCAATCTCGAATAATGAGCTCTGTCACCCGGTGTGACCGAGGAAGTAGCAATGGAAATTTTGTATCATAAGATACGTCTGCATTTCGCAACCGCCGCCCACCCTTAACAACCCATCACTGTCAAGGAAAGGACTGAGAGGTCGAAGTTGTTTATTACTAAGTTTTCCTTTCGAATGATATCAATGTCCTGACTGAAAACTTGTTCTTGAACCCGTTTTATTAATAAATGAAGTGCATACTGTTCGGGAGACCAATAATTGTTCTAAGTTTCGAATATCCAAATTTGCACGAACTTTCAAGTTACGAATGAACTGACAAATATATACCAGAATCCTGCATATTTTTCGCAAATCTGAAAATTGATTTACCATCGAGTCTACGAAATGATCTGCAACGTGTATATTAAGGGATAAAGTTCTTTTTCAATGTGCATCTGAGTGTGATCTGTAAGAGTTGGTTCCATATGAGCAGGCCAATTCTCTTTAGGTAATAGTAACCATGGTGGAGCCGTCCACCACAAAGGATGATTAACAAGCTCAGCAGCTAATAATCCTCTTGATGCACAGTCAGCAGGATTATCCTGTGATTTAATATGATGCCACGATGATGGAGCCACTCGTTCTTGGATATGCGAGACACGATTGCTAATAAAGGTCTTCCAATTATACGACGAAGATCGAATCCATGCTAATGCTACTGTGGAATCTGACCACGCAAATGTATCGTCCAATACTAAATTATCTCTATACGTATTTTGCACATACTCGACCAAGTTCGACAACAACACTGCACCACACAATTCTAATCGAGGTAATGATATACGATTGGTTGGTGCGACCTTAGATTTGGCACAGACCAATGATACTTGGATGTTCCCTTTCTCATCGACACAGCGGAGATAAACTGCTGCTGCATATCCAGCTTCCGATGCATCACAAAATGCATGAATTTGTACAGTTTGATGGTTATCGCAAAGAATCCGTCGAGGAATTTCAATTTTCAATAACTCGGGTAATTGTTGAAGATACAGATTCCATTTTAAAACAATTTGTTGGGAGGAAGTTCATCCCAGCCAATTCCTAATATCCATACAGATTGAATCAAATGTTTTGCGAAGAAGACCAATGGTGATAATAACCCCAGAGGGTCAAAGATCCTTGCAATTTCCGAAACCATATTCCTTTTGGTACAAGGCCGATCAACGATATTAAGATTGTAAACAACACATCACTCAATGGTTGCCATTGCAGTCCTAAAATTTTTTGAGAAGTATTGTTTACCTCTTCAAACAAAAATGCTTGCTGATACCGAACGGAATCAGGTAAATGGCCAATGACACTTGGCACGTTGCTATTCCACTTTCGCAACATAAAACCACCTGATTGGCAAATTTGGTTTAATTCATACACGAGTCGTTTGCCATCCTCTATCGAATCACACCCTGTAATCAAATCATCCACGTACGTATCCGATGCTAAAATCTTGGAAGCAATAGGAAAACGTAACGATTGACTTTTTGCAAGTTCTTGAATTACACGCATGGCTAAAAATGGTGATGATGTGATGCCGTATGTAACAGTGTTTAGCTGATAATCGATAACAGACTCCGAGAACTTAAATCTCCAAACTATACGTTGATAGTCTCGATGGCTAGTAGAAATAAGAATCTGTCTATACATTTGCTTAATGTCCGCAGTTAAAACTACAGAATGTAAACGAAAGTGTAATAACAACTCCATGATATCTTTTTGAAGAGGGGCCTGCGAGTAAATGATCATTTAAAGACCCTCCACTTTGAGCGCTGGCTGAAGCATCAAATACGACACGAAGTTTTGTAGTTGTACTGTCTGGTTTGAACACGGCGTGATGTGGTATGTAATATACCGGCGATAATGTAGACGATCGAGTTGAATCCGATACAATACGAGACATGTGACCACTATCGATATAATTCTGCATAAATTCTCTGTACGAATTATACAGTTGAGGATTTATTTCAAACGGCGTTCTAGTGAAAGAAATCTTGAAGTGCTATTTCCGAGAGCCAGCAAATAGCGGTTCAGGACCATTGAAAGGTAACAAAACAATAAAACGACCGGTGTCATCCTGCTTGTGAGTGTCCACAAAATGCCTTTCACAAATTTCCGCATGAGGAGATAATTTGTTAGAATCTGGAATATTTTCCAGTTCCCAAAATCGAGTAATGTTAGCATCTTCTACAAGTGCAGCTAATGATATACGAGATGTAACAGAAGAAAGAACCTTCCTGTTAATATCCACCCAAAGGTAGTGTGAATTGCCACGGGTTCTTCTAGTGACCCAATGCGAGTTGCGTTTAATAAAACACGCGAACAAATCTGCACCTAACAATAAATCGATATGGCTAGGTTTGTCGAAGTCCGAATCTGCTAAATCTAATCCAACTATGTGAGGCCAACTATTTGGTGAGATCCTTGATGAAGGAAGGGTTCCACAAATGTCTGGTAAAACAAAACAATCAATACTGTACTCTGGAACAGTTTTACCTTGAAGACTAATTTTACACGATACTTGTCCATACGCATGAGAAGCAGATAGACCTAAGCCTTCAACCTTCATTGAAATATTCGATTTTCTTAAACCTAAGCGTCGACAACACTTATCAGTCATGAAATTTTCCATTGATGCACTATCTACAAGTGCTCTTACTGTCTGAACTTTACCAAACCCATCTGTAATTGAAATTCTTGCGGTGCCTAATAACGTCATTGTGTTGGACGATCTAGATGATAACAACGTACTTGTAGTAGTGTTGCAGGTGGGTTCGGAAGTTGATCTGTTGCCTGAGTGATTGCAGGTTTCTGTGCAACTGTAGGGTTTTCAAAGTGCAATAAAGTATGATGACCCTTGCACACTTTTTACAAACAAGTTTGGAAGAGCAGCGTGTAACCATATGAGAGTTGCGAAGACAATTAATGCATAAGTGTTTGTCTTTAACAAAGTTATAACGGTCTTGTGGCGATTTATTCAGAAACATTTCACATTGGTATAAGTTATGAGTACCACTGCAAAGACTGCATTTCTGAGCGAATGAAGTTGTTACGAATGACTTTCGAACTTGGGGTTTTGAATATTCAAAGGAACGTTTAGAAGGTACACTAGATGATATGGTTTGTTTAATGGACGTATTAAATTTGGACGGTGTATCGGAAACAACCATATTGCTAATTTCTAATGCCTTGCAATGTTTTTCTAGAAATAATTTTAATTGATCATAAGATGGAATGTCTGATGTATTTTCTAACTCAAATGTTTTCAAAAGATTTGTATCTACCTTTTTTGATAACAAATTAAACAATACGAAGTCGAGCAAATCAATCTTAGTTTGACGTAAGCTTGATATATTTTCCGTAAAGCAATTAAGCAATTCTCTTAAATCTGTATGTGAATTAAATTTTGCTTTTGGTGACGATTCTAAAGCATTCCAATGCGTGTTTGCAATTAAACGTTTTGAATTAAACCTCTCCACAATAATTGAATAAGCTAGCATATAATTATTATTCGAAATTTGCAAATGTCTAATGAGTTCTCTAGACTTAAAATCCAACGCATCAATTAAAAATAGAACTTTTCGATCGGTAGCAATTGATTATTTTCATGAACTAAATTATTAAAAATTGAATAAACTCTTGAAATGTTCTATTTTTCCAGAAAATTTTTCATTTCTATCCGAGGGAGACGAATATTAGTACATGAGCCGATGCTAGTAATATTTTCAGTCAAGCATTTTTCAGCAGTGGATATATTATCAAATTGTGCCTTAATAATTTTAATGTTTAACAAAGACCTATCTATTTCAATTCTTAATGTTGTAACTTCATTTAATAATTCGAGTTGTCCTCATCCAATATGCACGTTTTATAAGATGTATCTACATCGTTTTTGATATCAAAGGCGCTTTCAGCCATAATATTAACAGAAATACAATTGCCTTTAATATGCTCCAATTTATCTATCGCACCAGATATATCAGATAATCTATCGAGTGCGGCCTTTAAATCCACTATCAACCTATCCGATGAAATATGTGCCATCCTAACGAACAAGGTTACTAATATCGATTTTATATTGATTTCAGCTACAAAATGAAGGGTTTGTTCACCTAATAATAGGATATACCAAGGGTAATGTTGAACTACCTGTTAAAGAATTTTTACTACAACGTGCCTAACGGGAGCTTGCAAGTTTCAATATGACAAAGAGCAAAGGGTTTTATTCTACCCGGTTTTACGAATACCTGAATTCTCTAGCGAACTTGAATTACAAGTTTAAAATAACTGTATTGCTTAAACACTTTTCTGACTACAAATTCTTACGTTAACTATCCTAAAATTTACAAAGATTTGTCATTTTTAAGGCTTTATAAGATTCTGTATCAGTACAAAATTTCAAATTTAATGCGAGATTGCATCTACTATAAGTTACTTTACACAATTGACTATGAAACTGGTGGTGTGACTACACTTTTCTTCTAAATGCGGTCAACCCCTAATTTAAGCGAAGAGCAATTAACAATGTAGTTAAAATGAATGCCAATAATAAATGCCAATAATAAACCAATTAATAAGCCAAATATCCGGCTCGAAGGACCAAAAATGTTAATCAAAATGTTAATTTGCATTTACAATCACATAAAGGAAATGATAATTTAAAGGAATATATCACCTACCTTTCACTGGTTGTAGTGGTTGATTGTATTTGCACTGCTATCAGATAATTATGGACTGTATGTATAATGTTCACTAATTGTTGCTAATTACTGATGCTCGATGCACCGAACTAAATCACGAACCAAAGCCAAGCGAGAACGAAGTTGAATTGTCGTCCACTCGTACATTACCAACCCTTTTATGTCGTTGCACTAAAGGTAGGGATAATGGAGGGTTTCTAGGTGGGAATAGTTTAAGGACTTAAATTAATTGTGATTGGCATACTACACTACAACCAAAATACTTATAAAGCCTTAACAATTACAGTTTTCGTCCTATGAAAATTTAACATCCCCTTCCTAGTTAAGTTATTTAAAGTGCGACAATATGCAAAATTTCTTATAAATCTTCTATAATTATTTTGCGAATGCCATAATCCTTTTAGTTTGATTAGAATCTATTGGTATTGGATACTTTTGAATCGCTTTAATTTTTTCTGGATTCGGCGAAACTCCTTTGGCCGATATAATTTATTTATTTATTTATTTATTTGACATTCAAAAAAAACTTACAGGAAAACAATCCCAAATAGTAAAAAAAATAACCTAAAACTGTTATAATGATAATGCATTCTTAAGAGTTGAAAACTGAACTATAAAAATATCAATTTCACTTGGAAAATATCTGTTATAGCTTTTCATTAAATTGTCAACAAAGGCATTCATACTGTATATCAAAAAGTATAGCATTTCGAGTAATATGTGACGACACACGAAACCTAATGTCACCGAGTAACTGGCTACAGTCGATAACATTGTGAAGAACTTTATGAGGAAATAATAAAAGGGAAGTGTTTCGTCTGGTATGTAAAGCCTGGTAGCCAGCTAATTGTAGCCTAACATTGTATGACACATCACTGTATGGAAAACTAAGTTTCCATAGAATGAACTTTACAAATTTGTGCTGCACACGCTCAATTTTATGTATATAAACAGTATAAATAGGATTCCATATGCATCTGTTATATTCTAATGTACTACGCACAAGAGAATTGTATACAGATTTCAAAGCTCTAACATCCTTAATGTGGACTGAGTTTCTTTTAGCAAAGCCCAACATTTTAAATGCTCTTGAGACAATACATGAAATATGCTCAGTGAACAAGAGACGATTATCAAACAACACTCCCAGGTCAGATATACTGTTAACAACGTCCAGTCTCACTTTGTCAATTGTGTAATTGAAAGTAATCAATTCGGTGCTTCTAGAAAATCTCATAACCTAACATTTCTTGACATTTAGGTTGAGCAGATTATTATTCATGTACTTGACGAGATTGAAAATGTACAATTGCACACTAGCAGAATCACATGGGCTTTCGATTGGACTGAAGAACTTTAAGTCGTCTCCATAAAGTAAACATTTACATTTGCAAAATGAATCTACAACATCATTGATAAAAAGTATAAACAGGATCAGTCCAAGATGTGACCCCTGTGGGACACCCGAAATAGCCCGTATAGTTCTGGAAGTTGTTTCTGCAATTTGCACCATTTGTGTGCGATTGTCCATATAGGAGCATAACCATTCAAGGTAAGAACCAGAGATCCCAAGAGTTTTCAGTTTGTTCAGAAGAAGAGCGGGACATACACTGTCAAAGGCCTTGGATATGTCTGTATATATCACATCGACTTGTAGTAGGCCCTTTTCTAAAGTATTGGTTAGAAAGTTATGATAAAGACCAAGATTAGTAGTAGTAGAGCGTCCCTTATAAAAACCGTGCTGTTCTACAGCAATGACGTTCTTGAAAGTGTTAAAAATTTGGTCACAAATTATGGATTCCAAAAGCTTAGGAATAGAATACAGGATGGATATACCACGATAATTTTCCACAGCTGCACGATCACCAGATTTAAACACTGGAATTAAGGTTGCTTTCTTCCAAACTAACGGGAAGGTTCCAGTATCCAAACTCATTTGAAAGATGAAAGTCAAAGCAACACATAGAGAAGTACCACATTGTTGCAAGAATAGAGGTGGTATACCATCAGGGCCAGCATTCTTTGATACATCCAGGGAACATAGTTTATTCATTACCTCATCCTCTGTAAATTCATGAGAACAGAGGTTAATCGCACTTTTGCTTACCATGTTATTATTCACAAATATATTGGGATGGTTAGTGTAGCATGATTCGAAATATGTTGCAAAACCATCGACTATTCTCTGAGCGTTTGTTAATACGGCATCACCATAAGTCATGGAACTAGGACTTACACTGCTTCTTTTCAAAGAATTAATGAAAGTCCAGAAGTGTCTAATATTACTAGACATCATAAGTTCAGTGTTGCTGATAAAATTTGAATAGCAAAGATCAATTAAGCACTTGGTGTCTTTCCTAATTTTGGAGTAGTTTTTATAATCAATTTCTTTAACTTAATGAGATTAATCAGTGTCCCATTATACCAACGCGGATATTTGCTGCAGAGCTTCTTCTGCCGAGGCACGTGCATATCAACACCCTTTAAAACAAGCTCATAAAAATGTTCTACAGCTTCATCAATACTTATATAACCATGAAGAACAGACCAGTCAATGGAGTTATTAAAGGTATTTAGTTTACCATAGTCTGCCCTACGGAAATTATAGAAGTATGATGGAGATTCATTCTTGATCGATGGAGTAAAAGTATTAACAATAGTAATTATGAGTGGAGCGTGATAATTATCAACTATGCTTAGGGACTGGTCAGCTTCAGTAACCACCATATTGTCAATTGCATCTGTAAATATGAGATCAAGCATTCTACCATAAAAATTAAAAACGCTATTAGCCTGTTGAAGGTTAAGGTAATACATATCCTGGATAAAGGATTCAGCATCCACAGGTATCAAGCCCACAGGGTTGGTAAAATTTCACTCATTATCCAATGACCACTCAATCTTAGGCAGATTGAAATCACCAGTAATTAGAAATTGAGAATGATTGTTGTCAGATAAAGATTTTCTTTTCTCAAAAATTTGCATTTTCTAGAATTTAGTTTCAAGTTTACATTTCTTAACCTTTGAAGTATTTTTGTAAGATTTTTATTATGGTTAACTAAATTATTTCCAAACACTCTGAGATTGTCTTGATAAATAAAACGTTTTTCATGGTTTAATCCCGCCATTGCAATAGTCATTGTGCGAGAAAAAGCAATGGGACTTATCTTTAGTCCTATCGGTAGCCTTTTCATTTGATATTGTCCTGGATCTGTTGTAAAAGCTGTGCAAGGCCACCTGGACTTTTCTAATTCGATCTGAAAATAACCTTGAAAAGATCAAGATGTGAGAAGTATATTGTACCCGATAATGAATCTAAAATTTCTGTAATGCACGTTATTGGAAACTTATCGTCCTGAATTTTTTGATTTAGTTGCCTGTAGTCTACAACCACTCGCCATTTCTTTGCCCCATTTTGATCTGCCTTCTTAGGAACGATCAGTAATTGTGCTGATCATTCTGATTTCGCTTCAATAATTCCATCCTTTAACATTTTGCCTATTTGTTTGTGTATTTCCGCTTTCTGTGACTGTGGTATACGATAGGGTTTTACATAAGACAGTGTTACTGATTCCTTTACATGTAATTTTTGTTTGTAAATAGAGGTTACCATTAGTGGATCCTCCTCTAAATGAAATACATCGTAATATTTTGCGCATATTCTTTGTAAAGAATACTTTTCTTCACGATTCAACTCTTCTGTGTTAAGTGAGCTTAAAACTTTGTCTACACGCTTCATGGAACGTGTCTTTTCATTTTTATTAAAATTAAAAAACTCGTACTCGCTTAAGTTTACTACCCGATAGAATTGGAATTGATTTTCTTGTTAAAATTTTTTTAAAATCGTTAGCTAATGCTACATTATCTAAATATGATGTATCCAATCGAATTTATTTTGTGATAGTCGAATTTTTAAGACATAATTTGTTAGTAATTTTTTTTCCTTCAGCATCTAACAATGCATTGTATAACTAAATGGTGTCAATAAGCTTTTTAACAGAATTTTCGTTACTCTCCATACATGGCAACATGCTAGTCACCATTCTTAAATTAAATTTTTCCCCCATTTTACTACCATCGCTATGATTTACAGCCTTACTTACACTTAATATATTTTTTGCGTATCGTTTAACCTACTTAACAAAATGTCTGAACACTCATCACTTAGAATTTCTATTTTCTCTCTCTCTCTCTCTCTCTCTCTCTTATATATATATATATATATATATATATATATATATATATATATATATATTATATCTTAACCTTACTTAAAACATCCACATTGTGGATTAAAATTTAACCGTAACTTTCATCTCTTGAAGAAATTCTTGCAATTGTTCAAGTTTTCTAGTACAACGCTGAATATTTTCATGCCGACTTTTTCTTTGTCTAGATTGTGCTTAAAATCTCTCACTTATTCTCTTAATTGCCTAATTTCTAACATTTACACCTTACCGAAACTTATGTTACTGTTGTACATATCTTATTGTACTCCCTACACGTGTTCGTTGCTTCGCCTGATTTCTGCTTTTTCCAACTCCTTGACGGTTTCCCGTTTTATTCATCGTCTGCATATTGTTACCAGTATTCCCATTATCATAAATTCAATTGCCATTCCGATTAATTGACCAAAAGACATACTATTTATTGGATTCACTGTGGTACCGCCACTATTTCCAGATTGGGCTATAATTATTTCCTCTTTTGATTGTGAAGTACCCATTTTTTCTTTATTTCATCAGCAGGTTGTCGTCCTGGCCGACTTGCAGGATCGCCATGTAAAGTCTCGTTCAGGTGTGGTATAGGAAACAGACTCTTAACCTGAAATAAAAGAACAGTTCCATTCGGAACTTACATTTATTGTCTTTTTCTTAATGTTTAAAACTCGGTTAATATATTCACAATCTGGGTTCTACTTAATTTCTGCACATCTAGTTTAGTTTGTTAATCTATGCAGTTTCACAATACGTTCATAGTCGATACTTATTACTGACCATTGCATTGTGTTCTACTTTCTATAATTAATATTGCGCCCTAATTACACTATAGTTGAAATAATTCATATATGGAACGGCCACTTTTTGAGGAAGCATTAAACGGGGAAGAATTGCATAACAACTTTCCTTAAATGGCAAAACAGTGTATCTGCAAGTCGTAGTTTTTAGTAATTTGTATTCAAAATTTTTATTAAGTGGTTCATCTTATTTCGATATTAATTGTTGGTAACAAATAATAATACCAGAGGTGCATATAATTTATCATATATTTGTATCTTAATAAATTATTATTATGCTTATCGGCCAATATTTTGAGAAATTAAGAAAATGTATTTTGTTAAAAGGATTATTTACATTAGTCCTAGTGCTGGAGTTGGCAAAACGATGTATAATAATGGTACATCGTTTGTTCGAAACCAAAGATCATTTATTTTTTACATTATTTTACAGGTTAAAAACTCGATTGCAAAATAGGCGGTACATATAAGTTACTGTTTAACAAAAGAGAGCTGGAGAAAGCATAATAATAACCTCTCACTCTGGGTTCATGCAAATAGTTTTGAGATGTGACATCGAATGATTAAAGATCTCAAGGTTTCCGCAAAGTTCCAAAAAGTTGTGCACATTGAGTATATAGAGGAATACTTATGAACATTGGTTTTGGAAGTATTATAAGTTGAATATAAAGAAGTTTAGGTTTTGGTTACAAGTACATGTATCATTATGATACAACTTTTTCCAACACGTGTGCTGTCACTTGTAACAGTATTAATTTTTTATATGTGGTGAAACGTAAATTGTTACACATTTCGGGCTCCAAGGCATTGGGCGTCAGTGTAACAGTTTTAATTATTTAGAGAACGTGTTTTATGTCCTGTCCCTAGAGAGAAGATAAAGCAATTTGCTACTTTAAAGTGACTTAAAACTTTTATGTGTATGAGATGGAACTATATAAACCCCCTATGCCGGCAGCTCCCATTGGAGATCATAAAGAGGGCAGGTTGAAATGTTCTTTGTAAAACTGAAAACAAAATAAAGTTAAGTTGGATGTCACTGTATTTAGCAAGTATTGACACTTTCAATGCTGATCAATACGGTCTAGCACCTCTAGAGGCTGAAACGGTTTTTTGATAGATAATACAAATTTATTTAAGAAAAGGGGACAAAGAACATTTATTTTCAAAAATATGAAATATAATTATATATATATATATATATATATATATATATATATATATATATATATATATATATATTCTTGTGCCACCTTCTACTGCTCCACCCCTCCCCTTTTTATATATATATTTTTATTATTTATTTAAATATAAATTATTTATACACTACTTTTGTCGTCGCCCCTATTTTTTAATATTCAATGAATGACTTCTTTATGATGTGCTCTAGTAAAGTTTGGTTGGTTATCTATTTAAACTGTTTACTATTATTATGCCTCGACTATATGAACTCTTTATCTCAGGGTGTTCACCTACTCACCGTGGGTTCAATCGTGAGTAGATGTGCACTGCCCAACCAAACTGCACACTCTTTTGTTTCACTACTTTTATATGAAATTTTTACTGTATATGCCAAATTTTACTGATCAACGTAGCCTGGTGCCAAATTTATTAATGTATACAATTTCTGACTTTTGTGTGACGTTTTATGATATTGCACGGTACTCACCTGAATTATACTTTCCTGATGCCTTTTTTTAAATGCTGCTGGCTCACGATCTTAGTCGCCGTATGCGCCTTTACAAGGACTCACAATCACTGTTGAACTTGCGTATCGCCTCCAGGTGTTTTAATACAATTTTGATGACCCAAATCTGAAATGAATAATAAATTTTAGAATTTTGACAAACCGTTGTATTTACTTCCCCTGCGTTAATCCTTCCGTGTTCCCTTTGTTTCTACGTTGAATCTTCCCCTGTAATTGCTGCTCTCCTATTTTCTCTCTTCGTGCTCCAATTAATCCTTCCGCCTTTTCGTAATCAATCCCAAATCTATCCTGCCGTTCCAAATCAATCAATGCCCTGCTATAACTTCGATGTCCACTCTATGTCCTACTGCCTTTTATCTATATCCAAATAACTCCCAAAATTATTTATATCGTCGTTACTTCACCGTCGCTTGTATAACCACTCGAATATCCTACTGCCTTTAAACCAATATCGTTCCAAATCCAATTCCAATCTCGTTTCAAATCTAATTAACTACTCGTTGCTTTCCCGTCGCACTATAACCACTCTAAATACTCTTCTTTTATCGTCGCTATTATACCACCGATGCTTCTTGTACCTCTACTTTAATAAATTAGACTATTTAAACTTCAAACTCATTTATTTTATCAAAATATATCACAACTTTTACGCAGGTTTGTAAAAACACGTCTTTATACTAATTTTAATCAGAAAAGAATTCCTTTGTTTACTTCGCTAGGCAATAAGCACAACAAAACTAGCTTACTTAATTACATTTTAACATAAAAATATCCAATAACAATTTGTCCTTTCTTTTGTGTCACAAATACCTTCACTTTAGTCTTTATATACATTCCTAAATTCTACCATTGGTCCTAAACACTTCACAATTCTCCAATTATATTTGATATTGCTATTCACTTATAATTTTGAATTTACAATTCGTCCAAAAGTTGATTCTACTTAAATGAAAAGCCAAAATAATTTACACAAGACCTGGATGCTTGGTTGATTGTAGACATCCGTAGACGCATCCGGTTTTCAGACGGCAAATGTACTTTCAATGGCTTATTAAATTTCAACTTAGTATAAAACCTTGAGCACCGTGCATTTTATCAACGTCATCAAGTCATTTTGTTTACCTTTTGGCACATACGTTTCAAACTAAAATGGTAAATACTTTAGCATATGTAAAGTACGGCAAAATATAGTTTTTGAATTTATGGATCTGATATATGAATCATGTTGTTTGGCATACACCCCTTTTAACACAAATCTACCCTTAGAAGCCTTGTACCCCCCCCCTTTACATTACAATATATATATATAAATGACGTTTTGACGTTGTTAGCCTCCTACACAAAAATTATCTGTGGAAGGCGGGTGATGTCGAAAGACGTCATGAAAATTAGTAGTGTACATACATTATTCACTTATTATGTAGCACAAATATTATTAAAAAATTACAATTTTTTTGATATGCAGAGAAGCAAGGCTCTAAACAAAGGGCTGGGTTTCCAGGACAGATTGGACAGTGGTACACAGTTTCTTTGTGCACTTTATTTTTGTACCACCAAGTGCACCTTCTATGTGCGTGTTTCTTCTTTTCTCCTGTTTGTAAATTTTTAGTAGGAACATGATTTGTGGGTCGTTGGTTTTGGCCAAGATAAGGGTGTTCCTTTTCCGGAAGAAGATATTCTAGAACTTGCAATCTGTATGTAGTTATACAAAGAAATTTTTGGTTGTTCGTATTTCTTGTACAAAAAAAAAGAATTCAATAGTAGCATATTAATTATATGGATCCCAATTTTTTTCTACCATCGTAATGACTTTCTCCCAAATGGATAGTATGACATCATTTGATCTTTTCTATCTATTCCTCCCATAAAATTATTATATTAGCAAATAGCTTCTGGCTTTACTCTTTCTTCTTGTAATATTTTCTGAGATTGTTTCTAAACTCAGTCGATATATAATGTACTTCTCTATTATCTCTCCACTTAGTAATCATGACACCGTTGGAATAACGCGCAATTGTCTCCCCTTTCTTTAGTTTAGCATTCCTTACTTCAAGAGGATTTTGTTTTCTGTCAACTCTGAGAGTGCCAGTGCAATACGTCTTTCTAGATAACAACTTTGAGGCAAATTCATAACTGTTGTAGTAATTGTCTAAATATATGGAATGTCCCACATCTAAGTTTTCTTCTGTCAAATGTAGTACTATATTGCTAGCATGACCTTTACCACCATAATCGTCTAGGGTTCCAGTATACAATGCAAATTTTAAGGTTGTCCCATCTGGTTCTGTTAGCAAATACAATTTCACACCATACTTGTGCCTTTTGTTTTTATGTATTGCCTAAAAACCAATTGGCCACATCACAATACCATTGACTCGTCTTAAGAGAGATTTTTATCTGGATATTAAAATGCCTTCATTCTGTAATTAAAATAATCAATTATCGGTCTAATTTTGAATAACCGATCTGTTGGTTGCGGTTCATTAGGTAAAGGATTTCTGCTAAAATGAAGACATCTTAAAATTAACATGAAACTGTCCCTACTCATGTATTTGGAAAAAGCAGATAGGTTGAATAGCCAATGTTTTCTCAAATAATCCTGGAGTCTATTTAATCTAATAGTGCCCATATGGAACACAATTCCAATAAATATTTTTAAATCGTCCTTGTTAATTCAGCCCAGCGTGTTATCCTCGATTTTTCTTTTATAAACAATCCTATCTAACATGATAAATGTTTTCCCTGAAGTATATTTTAGAACATACAGATAGTGGTTTACCACCGGTTTGCTAATCTGAATTACTTGGTTGGCCGTATCGTGCATGTTTCATGTTTCCTGTTAACTTTCTCGTGAGAATTGGTCATTAGAAAATAGGACTGCATCGATATTGAACAAAGGCCTAAATTGTGTATGACAATACTAATTAATAATGGGGTTGTAAATCAACTTGTAACACATCCCCCGTCTAGGAAATTTCGACCCGAAATTTAGAAAATTGTACTAAATATAGTAATAAGGTGAGTGTTAGGTAATCTGGGTAAGAAGATAGTTACTGATGATTTACATTACATAGTTAAGTTTATAAAAGTTTGAAATTGTCAAAATAAAATATTAAAATTTTATAAACAATAATAACGAATATTATATCATGATTAATATATCAAACATTCAAGGTATGATTTCCAAAAAAATATAAAAATTTAAATATAAGATTAGGTAATCTAAATATCAAACTGTATATAACTAGTAGTAATTAGAGTACAAAATCTTAATGAATAACAAGTTGTTAAAATAAATAAAAAGACTTACAAAAATAAATGTGTGTTTATGGCTGGAGCGTGACGATGTTGTTTGTGAACCAGTTGCTGAGAGTTATTTGTCATGTGTTGTGACGTCATCAAGCTATTATAACCATTTGAATCAAAGCTCACTATATTGATTGATTGTATTGCATTAATGTTCATTCATTTTACGTTATGATATGTATATATTATGATTGTAACATATATTTTACGTTGGCAATGCAGAACTTTGTAACCAGTTGGGTGTCCGCTTCTTGAGGTAGTATGAAAGTTCAATGTATTGGGTGCCTTGCCATAGTTTTTGCGGTCCCTATTTTTTCAAAAACAAAATTGCTATCTAGACAGGTTCCAGTAATGTTCAGTAATTGTTGATTCCATTATGGAAATCCGTATTATGGTTGCTGGTTCTTATTGGATTGAGCTAGCTTGGTTTCGGTATACTGGTTCTTTAGTTTAATTAGCGTGGTCCGCCATGAACTAACATAGTCAGTTAGTAGTTAGGAAAGGTACTCTTGGTTGCTTAAACAGAGTTAAGGTATGAGAGGTTTGTTTTAGTGATATATTTATAGTTTAAAATAAATCTAAAGTTCATTTTAGTAAATGAGTTATGTTGTACGATAGAGAAACGAACTATCGTTTGATAAGAGTTGTAAAAATATTGGTAATGTCTTATACAAAGTTAAAGTTAACATTAAGGAAGAAAAATGATTATGACTCAGTCGGAGAAAGAGCGGAATACGTCAACGTCTCGTTGTCCCATTGGGTCTTACAAATATTTAAAAAAAGGAAGCACACGTTCTGCACGTGTGTAAATTAAAATAAAATTCAAAAAGTAAAGCAAAAGGTTTGCTTATAAAATCGTCAAAAGAAATTTTAAAAGTAATGACTTTAAATAAGAAAAATAGGTATCCTTAATATAAAAAAAAGGATAGTTTTCAGTGAATGGTTTATTTAGCTAGATAGGACTTTTGACAAAAGAAAAAGAAGATATAATATTACTATGATTTCGGCTGAACATGTATTAACCAATGGTTCCAAAACTGTTTAAATCCGAAGAAGTTGGCTAGGTTTCTTCAGCAGTTAAGTTTGCTCAAAATTAGTCTGGAAAGGTTGGCTAGGTCTCTCCAGCCATGGTATTCATGGCCGTATAAAATAAGTAATATCTTTATAATAAAAAAAAATAGTTTAGACTTTTCCCAATCATGTTAACTGTCTGTATGAGTGTGTCTTTGGCTCATACCAGCAAAACGAGAATTATGAAAAAATAATATCGAAATGTAATGTCAAAAAAGATAAAAGTCTTAGTTGGTAGATAATACATAATAATTGTATGTAAAATGCTTTAACGCTTGAGTATGGATAACTTTACGAAATTAGTTACAAAAAGACGATTTTCTGAATATGTCCATAAATGCCCTATTTGGCGAATAACTGATTCCAATAAATGATAAATTGGTTACGTTTATCAAAGGCCAATTCCATTAAATTCTCGTAAGAAAGTGTTCTGAAAAACTAACAAATTTTGTCATCATTTGATTTTGTTACTTTCTTTCTGCAAATGATGTAATGGTGGTTGATTTATTTTAAAAATAAACGTAGATTATAGTCATGAATCTAATAGTACAAGGTGTGTCTCTGTGAAGTGAAATTAACGTAAATTTTCGAAATAATGAAAGTGATGCCTTTGGAATGTCATCAGCCTTAGTTGTTTAAATTGAAATACAACTGGTCTGCTGACATCCGCCATGCTGCTTTCATAAAGAAAAATATTGGAGAAAGAAGAAAAATAATTTATTGCAAGTAAATTTAGCTTTTTGGCTGAATTTTGCTTAACAGGAAATTTAAGTGAAATAGAATAAATTCGTAAAACTTTCTGAAGAAAATTAGATTTAGTTTGAAATTGAGACTTTACAGCTTACCTATATTTAATTAAAAAATTTTTATTCTTTTTGATGTCTCTATTATAATGTAGTTCAACTTAAAAATCGTATTCTTAGTTTTATCAGCAAAATTATATTATTTATAATTATTTAAAAAAATTAACGAATGCGGTTTGCAATCAGGTATTGTTCTCGCAGCAAGTTATTTCAGTTACATTCTACGTCTATCAGCTATTGTTTTTCTTTTGTTGGTCGCAGCTTAATGTGATCATGGATGTGACTTGAAAATAAATCAGCGTTAGTGGTTCTGAAGGAACAGATTGGGCAAGTCGCGTTGTTGCATATGGTAAGTTGAGTTTTCTTTTGTTTTATTGATTCAAAAATTTGCTGTTCTTCATTGTTAATATTGAGGTTAAAAAATTCGTTTTGTACGTTTTTTAATTCTGAGCTGTTCCGAAATATCGCACCCGATTGGCATATGATTCCAACGTTAGTTTGTTTGAGCCTGCCGTTTTGTTTTCTTTGTTTATATCAGTTTCGATGTATGTTGAGACTGTTTTCAATGCGTAAAAGTTATTAATGATCTTTTCACAATTTGTGCAAATGAAACTTCCTTCTATAACTTCAGGTTTTTGGTTGGGTAAACAGTTTCATAGCTTTTCCTTGAATAATTTTACTTTTCCGGAATTCGTTTCTAGCTTTAAATAGTTTAAATTATTTTTGTTTGTTAAACAGGTACGGCATCGTATTGGATTCATTTCCTTTTTAGTAATTTGAATGTAAATTATGGTTATCTCAATAAAAATTCCGTTGTGGTCGGACTACTTTTATTACAATACAATGCAGCTTTAGGCTTAAGAGCAAAGCAAAAAGAGAAGAAAAATTCTCTTCTAATACATACCGTGTTGTTTTAAAGTTAATGAGTTGGTTTTCGGAGGTTTTTGTTTTATACACCGTCTTTTGTGAACTATCAAAAGTATACTGCCCAAGTGTAATGCATATTTTATCGTAGCAGGACGTTTCAGATAAATTTGTTAATTTGTTTCAAACATTACTTTCTAGTACTTGTTTATCGTTGTGTTAGTGAAACCCTGTGATAATGGTTATCACTTGTGGTTTGGTATTGTAAATGAGATTGTGCGAATTTTTATCCTATTTTTGTTGTTTATACTTATATATTGTAAATATGATAATGAAAAGCATTTAATAATTTTATGGTTTGTTACTCAAATAGCGTAAAAATATATAAGCTAAGCGATTGCTTTAGATTCTTGTTCATAGTGGTCATTCAATTATAGAATAGAATTTGCGTATATGTTTTCAGTACTGATAGGTTAACTAATGTAGTATAATGTTAAGCCCAAGGCTGTTAAACTGAGGAACCGACGCTTCCGTCAAATGTTACACACGGCACTTCCACCATATGTTAAGAATGGTGTAATCCGGCGCCTCCACCATATGTTAAGTACACTTTTTCCACCATATGTGGCGTGTAGCTCAGGGGGTTTTATTATATCGTTAAGTGTACTCTTAACGTAGCACTGAAATTAACTATAGTTGCGGGATCGCCTATTAGTCACCTACTTCTACACGACTTGTTTGTTAGGGGGGCTTCCACCAGTCACCACTCTGGTGACGATAACTAGAGGAACATAGTCTTCGTTGCTCTAATGACCATTCAATTCAAGGTATGGTAAGAATGATTAGAATATAGATAAAGTTATGATACATATAATAAGTAAGCAAGCGGTATTTGTACAAGATCAACCTTAAGATTAAGTTACATAAAAAGATTACTTACATGTTAAGAAATACTCGCCGTCTCCTTTAAGGGGACGTGTGGCTCGTTGCTTGACTACATTTTTATGTTTTGATATAACCACTTAGGTGGTTCGGAGATAGACTAAATGAAAAAGCTCTTGGTTAGCCAGTGGCTACCACTTTTATAAACAATCCTATCTAACATGATAAATGTTTTCCCTGAAGCATATTTTAGAACATACAGATAGTGGTTTACCACCGGTTTGCTAATCTGAATTTCTTGGTTGACCGTATCGTGCATGTTTCATGTTTCCTGTTAACTTTCCCCTGAGAATTGGTCATCAGGAAATATGACTGCATCGATATTGAACAAAGGCCTAAAATGTGTATGACTAATACTAATTAATAATGGGGTTGTAAATCAACTTGTAAGAATATCAAAATTATTACAAGATTTCATTTCTTAGGATCTACATGAGTATCCGGTCTGATAATCACGTACAAAATTAATTAAAAACTAATTCAAATAGTCTTAAAATAGTTATTAGTGAAAGTTTCAAATATGCCAAATTTAGAGCAAATATTACTTTCAAGAAAATATACATTCCAAGTAGAAAATATATCATCAACAAAAAGTTATAATTTCGACTCAGTTGTGTCAGGTCTTACTGACTGGAACGATGAAGGTGCACCTTCAAACTTAGCTGTTGTGAGAAAGGGGAGTTGTAAAATAAGAAAATCCTTTTGGGATCATGTAAAAAACACTCACCCTTAATCACTGTCTGCTTGTTGGTCGCTATCCTTAGATTAGTTAGGCACAGGTTCCAGCTGGTTTCTTACAGTGGCAAAGGTGATGGCCCTAGACAGATGTCGTTGAACATGATGTATGAGCTCGAGGATGATCAATGATGTTGGTTTGCTTGAGGGTTGAACATGTGGGCTAGTAAGTGTTTCTTGGTTCTGCAGCATTTTGTTAGTTTTACATATTTTTGTTAGTATTATAGGGTTTTATTGTTGACCCTACTGGGTTTTTGTGCTTTAATAAAAATGGATTAAGGCACTTGAATTTTTCACCATAAAATCTCACCATCACGACTTTTCAACCTGCTTGACTTGCAGATGACATGGAAGTGAGCGGATTCAGAAAATTACTTGCAAAGACCGTTCAACCAGGGGAAATCTTATCAGAACATGCCGTGTATATAAAATAAGTTGAAAACATTAAGGTATTTCGTGAACAATGTAAATATTTATGGTTCCGAGTTGGGACCGTGTCATTTTATAAATTAAGGTCGACGTTTTGCCCACTTTTGTAAGGGGCTTCATCAGGACAAGAAAAGAAATAGTAATAAAATAAAATAATAAAAATATAAAAGATAATATTAAGTAGACAAGTTAAAGTGTAAGAGAAGAGTTACTCCTGAACTAGCAGACTTTTGGCTTTGAATGAGCTAGCGAGTCTGCTAGTTCAGGAGTAACTCTTCTCTTACACTTTAACTTGTCTACTTCATATTATCTTTTTTATATTTTTTATTATTTTTATTTTATTACTTATTTCTTATCTTGTCCTGATGAAGCCCCTTACAAAAGTGGGCGAAACGTCGACCTTAATTTATAAAATGACACGGTCCCAACGCGGAACCATAAATATTTATAATGACTCCGGCCATAAAACCCTCTTACAATATCATGAACAATGTGTTCACACACACTTTTGGAAAGATTAAATTGCTATTTACAACTTTACACACAGGTTTTTAATACAGCTGAATTGTTTTCTACATGATTGTGGGTACAAAACGAATCGTTGAACTTAACCTTGCTGAACGAAACTAGAAAATAACAAATCGCATGTTGTTTTCCATATAAGGACTAACGACTAAAATTCGAATATCTATTTAAATTTGGAAATAAATATTCTTCGTAAATTTTTAAATTTTTGTTCTATTGGCTTAATAATTCTGAATTTATACATTGTAAAAAAATGGTTACACACTAAAAGATAAATTTGTAATGGATATGATAATGATACAATTTATTTAATAACTAAATTAATCATGTTAATTGAATTGATGTTTGAAGTACTAAAGCTTTCGGGAAATGCTCAATTATTGAAAAAAATATTTCTGAACAAATACACTAAAAATCCAAAATATCTATGTTCAGATTCTAAAACTATGTTTATCTATTTGGAGTAGTTTTATGATTCAGGAGCGACTAATAAAACATTTATTCTTAGAATTTTAATTTCAACAATTACTTAGTAGTAGAATATAACTAGAAAGAATGTCCAACATCAAAATTTAAAATATTTGTAGCCTTTTGCTAGTTGTATTTCAATGCAGACTTACAAGATTTTATTTTGTTTAGGACTCCAACGCTACAGGACTTACATGATTTTGTAACTTATCATTAAATGAGTATTTAAATTTTTAATTAAAAAACATGTTTTATTGGCATTTCATACAAAGCTACAAATTCAAGTGAGGTAGATTATCATAAAAGTGGCGATAATCTTTGGGCAATACTTTTTTAGAACTTACAAATCTTCAAATTTTTATTTCTTTTTGTTCCATGTTATTTATAATATAATACATTTGAAATGTTCATTTTTCTTTGTGGAGGGTTATGATAAAGACAGTTGAATTTCAATTTGTATTTTAAGGAATTATCTGGACAATGACCATGCCCGAATATTGGTAACAATAGAATTGTCTTTCTTAATATAGATTTGTAAGGACCATAGTTGGTTTGTGTTAAACAATCAATCATCCACCAATTTCCAGTTTTGAAGAAGTGGAGTTTTAAGGTTGAAAATAAATATGAAAAAAATACTTGACAGGTTCAGGATGCTTTTTCGGAATGTAGTTTATCTATAAATTTGATACTTGAATAATATTTTAATGTTTTAATATCTAATGGGCATTATACTAGTTAATTTATCCTTTTAGACTGGTTGGTAAATCAAAATTATATATTTTGCAGTAGTCAAGTAAGCGACTTTTAAGTCACTTGAATGGTTTTGTAATATATTTTTTATATACTATGTACACTAAATTTTATTTCCAAATTCATCAATGATATCCATAAGCTACTTGGCAGCAGTAGTGTTAATAAATTTATAAATATTTTTGGCATCTTGTATATATCGCATCAACAATTGTAGATCTTTGGTTTTCATTTGATAGCGGTTTTCCAATTGACCATAAACAGCACAACACAATAATTCTAACGCACGTTTTGCTGCCTTGAATCATTTATCAATATTTAAAGTTTGAATTTCACCTTTAAAAGCTCGCTTCATATTACGTTTATATCGTTCATTTTTAATAATCTGCATTTCTTTTGTGTTCAGCCAATTACTCTTATTATCATCAATGTCCACTTTTTTTATTGGTAATGTGTTGCTACGTTCAGCGACTTAGTCACAAAAAAACCCAACAGAACAGAGATTGACCAGACTCATTCGGCAAGTGGGCGGGGTTTATACATACCACTAAACAAAAAAATTAGAAATAGAGAAACAAAAATTATATACACTCGCACATTCACACCCATTCACGCTCAAAACAACACATGCCAAAAAAGAACAAAAGCACAAAAGTACCCAGAACAAAAATTAGCACTCCATAATTAACAGGTATACATACCTACCCAATGAACAACAAAAGAAATTACTTCTAAAAAAAGCCAGCTGCTATTTTTAGGTATCCACCCCCTTACCTTATTTAGTAGCAAAAAAAAACCCAACGCAACCCTAAAAACCACAGCTCTAAATAATCATCGTAAGCCTAAAATTAAATATGTAGCATGGTTACAATAAATACCATCTTACTAATATATATTTTAATTTTAAAGTAAACTAGTCTGTAAATAATACGGGCAACAATGCTTTCAAATGTGCCAGCAAGTCGGAAACCATTTTCACATCATTACTATTTTAGTTAGTTAAAACCACATAGTACTGCATCCGTATGGGGCAATAAATATCCAAATCGTTCAATAATTTCTTTTGTTTTTTTTATATATATCGAAAAATTAAATTTAGAAATGCAGGATAGTAAACAATAAAATTCCAAGTGAGAGGGGAAGTCAACACTCACCCGTGTCGTTGTTGACGTCGTGGTTGAAGTAGGAGCTGGTCAACAGTAACGGGTAGTGGGATCCTGCACCTCTACAGACCGCATTTGGCCTCACATTACTACCAGGGACGACCCTTCCTCGCAGCTATAAAGCCGCTGAAAGAAGCTAAAGCAATTACAAATAAGGTTAATTTAATGTTGTCGAAAAGAGTAAGGCCAGCATGTAAGATACGAGAAAGGACTAGGTCAAGAATTCGGAGGTGTTCTTTGAATGGAGTAGCAAGGATGATATCATCGAGGTAGGCGAAGCAGAATGGTTCCAGTCAGAACCAATGACCTGTTTGATAAGACGTTGAAAGGTGGCAGGAGAATTATGGAGGCCGAAGGTCATACGACAAAATTGAAATAAACCTCGATGGGGGACGGTAAAGGCAGTGGTGGGTTTGGAATCGGGGGACAGAGGGATTTGCCAATAGGTGGAACGGATATCTAGCAAGGAGAGATAACGAGCATCACGGAGCCGGTCAAGGATGGTAGAAATGTACGGAAGAAGATATGCGTCTTTTTGGGTGACTTGGTTGATCTGCCGAAAATCAATGCAGAACCGATAGGAATCGTCTCTCTTCCTAACTAAATGTGAGTATGAGTGGAAGTAGTGATGGCCAAGGAGGAGGGAGGAGCAAAAGTCCATTGACCGTCCAGAAGACCAGGTACACACTGCATAGACTGCCAGAAGTCAATGCTGAGTATAAGTTGGTGGGGGACATCGGGAATAACCAATATATCAAGGGTATCCACAGACTCCGGGAAAGTGATGGGAAGGGAGATGAAACCTAGAATGGGATATTTGGAGTTGTTGGCCAGACTACAGAAAGATGAAGAATACTTATGCAGAGGAAGGTTCAAAGGAAGTAATCGGTGCCAACCAGGACCACCAATGATCGTACGAGTGGCTCCTGAATCTAACAACCCAAAGATTTGGACCGATAAGTATGGGAATTGGCCGCCCCGGACACTAGTCCACAGATAGTTTAGCACCGAACGAGATTGCTCCTCGAGACCAAAAAAAGGGATATCGGAGGACAAAGGAAGAATAGGGTCTTTGCCTCGGCCTTGGTTTACCGACGCCGTACATGTTAGACAGTTAGGTCGAGTAACTCCCTTTTTACCACAACCATAACAATGCAAGCAAGATGGCCGAAAGTGACAATCTTAATGAAAGTGGTAGTGCAAAAGTGTGTTATTACTGCAAAAAGAATGTTGTGGTAGGTGTTACCTGTAGTGCCTGTCACACTATAATGCATAATAGTTGTGCAAAACGTGTAAAATGCTGTGAATTACTATCTGCAGATGCAACCATTGATTTTACTAAAGATGCATATTTGTTTCTGAAGCAACTTGTAACTGAGCAGATGGAAAATAACAAGCTGTTAAAAGAGAAAATCAGTATATTAGAAAGTCAACTTCAGCAAGAATCTAATGAAAAGGAATCTTTAAAAATTAAATTCAATAAATTACAAGCAAAATATAACCTAAGTAATAATAATTTTCAAAACAAAGCTAATGATTTAAAAGTTGCTGATAAGGATGATATCAGTATAACAGCTGCTCCTAATCATAAAGTGTGTTCTGATAGTGTACTGCAAGCAATTACAGCAGATACCACTACAATAGGCAAACCAATTCACAAATCTGAACTTGAAATTGAAGAACCTAATGCTAAGGAACTTTCATATGCAACTATAACAAAGGGAACAATAGGAAACCAAAATACAAAGTCTCTAGAAAGAAAACAAAGACACATAATAAATCAACTTGTTAATATAAACGAAGATAAAACACATAGCAATGAGGGATTTAGTGAAGTGAGGAAAAAAGCAAATAACAAAAAACAAACACTAATTGGTACCAATATCAAAGAAGCAAAACTCAAAGCTCCTATTAAAAAGGCCTGGATTTACGTTGGTGGCTGCTCACCTGAAACCACACCAGACACAATTATTGAATATGTACATGAGGAGTATCCTAATATTGCAGTAGACTGCAAAGAATTAAAAACCATAGGAAAACTAAAAGCTTTTCAAGTGGGGTTTGATTTTAACTATTATGAAAACATTGTTAATGTGGAATTTTGGCCGAAAAATATAAAAATTCGCAGATTCAATTTGCAGTTTTTCCATGCCCAAGCGGATATAAAAGAGAAAACCAACAACTAACAGACAATAGACTGCTAACTACAACAAATGTAGAAACACTTAAAGATAATATAATCTACAATACACTTAAACTGAAACATTTGAATATACAATGTATATCCAATAAAATTCATTTACTAGATGTGTTTGTCAATCAACAAAAACCATTATTCTTATGCATCACAGAAACTTGGATATATGAAGATGCAGTACCATCTATCAATATATATGGATATAAAATTGCAGCGGTCTATTGCAGAACTATTAAAAGACATGGTGGTGTGGTAATCTTTGCACAATCTAAAATAGAAACAAAAGTAGTCGATTTATCTGAGTACTGTACCGAACAGGACTTTGAGTGTTGTGCAATTAAATGTAACTTCAACCGTGTGAGGGTGTGTATTGTTACAATATACCGAAGTGGGGATGGTAATTTTAAAAACTTTATAAAGCAGTTTGATCAAGTGCTAACTATAGTGTCACAATTATCAGAAATTTTAATAATATGTGGTGACTTGAACATAAACTTTTTAAAAGATTCTTTAAATAAAAGAGAGTTGGAAGATATATTTCTGAGCTACGGTCTAAATAACTATGTTAATACTCCAACCAGAGGTAAGAATGGGATTGATTATATGCTAACAAATGCTAACGATTGCAGTATAAATGTGACTGATCCAGGCTATTCAGATCATTCTGCTCAAATATGCTCAATTCAAGTGGCTAAAATAAAATACGGATCACAAAAGACTATCCAACTGCGAAGACACTTTACAGATAAACACATTAACAATTTTATACAGCTAATAACCAAAATGAGGTGGTATGACGTTTATGGTGCAACAGACATAAATGATGCCTTTAATAAATTTTGGGCCACCTTCTATTGGTGCGTAGAAGTAGTAAGTCCCAAAAAATGTTACAATTCAAATTACAGAATATCTAATAAGGAATGGCTAAATCAGAGTATTATTCAGCAAGCAAAACATCTAAGAACACTTTATCAGATGGTAAAAGTCACTAATGATGGCAGATTATAATAGCTGAATACAAACTACAAAAAAAACAACACAGCCAAAATATTTGCAATGCAAAAAAAAAATACTTTCAAGAAAAAATATTAGCATCCTTAAACAGTACTAAACAGATGTGGCAAATAGTTCATCAAATCACTGGAAAAATGAACAATAAAATTGCAGTAACTCGAATAAAATACAATGAAAAGGTCTTAAATAATGAATATGACATCTCAAATGCGTTCTGTGAATACTTTAGTAATGTTGCTAATAATATCGTAAGCAATAGTCTGCAAGACACTAGTTGTAGTAACTGTATAGCGCCGAAAATAATACTGAACAGTATGTATTTCACAGATGTAACCGAGCAAGAATTATTAGATACAATAGTTAATTTGAATAATAAAAATTCAGCAGGTGTGAACGAAATTCCAAAATCATTTATAAAGAAGACAATAAAGCATTTTTCTGCTATATTAACATTTCTACTAAATTACTCTATGAAAACTGGGCGGTATCCTGATGCATTGAAAACCGGATTAATAGTGCCAGTTCCTAAAAAAGGTGATCTAGAATGCGTTGAAAATTATAGACCAGTCTGCATACTCTCAGTTTTCTCTATCATTTTTGAAAAATTAATTGCAAAAAGAATAATGAATTTTCTAATGAAGTATAATCAGTTGGCGGATGAGCAGCATGGTTTTCGACCAGGTCGTTCTGCAGAAACAGCTGCATGTGAATTTCTAAATTATGTACTCAAACAACAAGATGAAGGCAAGTATGTTATAGGTCTTTTCTTTGATCTCACACGTGCATTTGATTGTGTTAATCCTAACCTCATGGAACCTAAATTATTTAATGTTGGCATTAGAGGTAAAATATGTGACTGGCTAATATCATTCATGCAGCAACGAAAATAAAACCAAAATCAATAATGCCACATCAATAGAACATGTGTGCGAATTAGGTGTACCGCAGGGATCTGTTCTGGGGCCCCTGCTTTTCAGTGTGTTTATCAATGACCTTCCGAAATACATAACCAAAGCTAAAGTAATACTTTATGCAGATGACACCACAATGGTGGTTGAAGCTAAATCTCCAGAAGAGCTTCAGACCAAAGTAAACCTTGTGATAGAACAATTTTGGCAGTGGTGTGCAAGAAACAAACTAGTTATTAATATAGCTAAAACAAAATGTGTTTACTTTTATAAAATAAGACACCTAGGCACCATCGATATTAGGCTGAATAAATCAAAGGTTGAAATATGTGAAAAAGTATTATTCTTGGGAAGTTACATAGATGCTAAATTGAACTGGCAAGCAGAAATAGATAATCGATGCAAAAAGATTAACAAATCATATTATAATTATATGTTAAAAACTATGAAGCAATACTTTAGTGAACCCCAAGCTTTAAACGTATATTACGCATTGGTATATACGCATCTAAGCTATAATATTATTCTCTGTGGGCAAGCCACTGAAATGAAAAGATTACTAGTATCACAAAAACGAATTATTAGGCTGCTATTTAACCTAAATGCCAGAGCTAGCTGTAAATTAGTTTTTAAAGAAAAAAAAATCTTGACAGTTATTGGGATATACATATACAGGGTGTCCACATTTTAATTGCACACTATAGGAATATCCCAAACTATAAGAGATACAGTGGTGATTAAATTAGACAAAAGTTACCTACTTATGAGGGTATTTTATAGCTGATCTTGAACTACAAATGTTATCCATAGATTGCTAGATATTGGCTAAAATACAAATTTTGCGATTTTCAACTTTTCTTAATAACTTCGTTGTTATTATAGTTAGAAGGATGAAATTTGGTATGGTAACATAAGACATAATTTTGCATTTAATGACGATTTACAAAATGTTCTAGATCTATTAAATTTTTCTCGCGATAGTTAACTTTTTTTTTGGTTATGGCCGCCATATTGGATTTTTACATCAACGTATAGAAAAAAAAATTATAATTTCAACAATGTAAAACACATCATTAATTTTTTAAAATAACATTATTAAGACACAAAAACGGTTTTTGTAAAAAATCTAACCTTTAAATAATAATGGAAAGTTAACTACCACAACTTGGAGTTACAGTAAATGTTCAAAATGTTCACCATGCTGTTCCAGACACAAGCAAACCCTTTTATTCATCTGCGCAATAGCATTTGATATGGAATCTTGATTAACCGATTCTAACGCACTTCTTATTTTGCTGCAAGTGTTGGACACTATTAGATGGAGTATCATAAACTTTATTTTTTACATCTCCCCATAGAAAAAAATCCAGCGGGTTCATACCAGGCGAACAGGGTGGCCACGAAATAGCACCATGCTTTCCAATCCAACTTTGAGGAAATCGCTCATTTAAATACTGCGTTAGTAACCTGAAATTATGAGGTGGTGCGCCATCATGTTGAAACCAGCGTAAGTTTCTAATTGCATCCTAACGGTAGTTGATCTAAAAGTTCTTCAACAGCATTAATTAAAAAATCTAAATATTTCTGTCCATCTAAATTCCCTTGTATGAAATAAGGGCCTATTATTCGGCCATCGAAGATTCCACACCAAACATTCACAGAAAAACGAACTTTATTCTTTACTTCCTGCAACAAATGTGGATTTTCTGTAGAATAGTAGTGCTTATTTCTACGATTAAACATTCCACAATTTGAAAATGTAGATTCGTCGGACCACAGAATTTTATTCGCAAACTGTGGATCATTGTCTAATTGAGTAATAAACCACTCAAAAAATGCTAATCTTCTTTCTGAATCTCCTATATGGAGTTTTTGTATTGGCAAGTATTTGTAGTCATGGTATTTATTCCTCTTAATAATATTATTTACTGTACTTTTGGAGACATTGCAGTCACGTGCAAAAGATCTGCACGATCCAGTAGGGTTAACATGTAAATATGCTAATACATTGTTGGCATTCGCTTCTACCTTTTTAAGATATTTACCTCTTGATTTGTTAATAGAACCGCAGTCGGACATGTTTTTACATATTCTATAAAACAATGTACGATTTGGTTGGCTTCGTTCAGGGTACAGATTATGATACTTGCGGGCAGCTGCTGTAGAATTTCTGCAGCTTTTGATATACAAGTCGTACATGTCTTTTTTTTCGTTTATCGAGTACCGCACCATATTTTAACCTAATTTTAATTTAAAACTATTAACTACAAAACTGATTATTGCAAACAGTTTAGAATTAATTGTATTTGACAGCAACACCCTGGATCTTTTTTACAAAAACCGTTTTTGTGTCTTAATAATGTTATTTTAAAAAATTAATGATAAGTGTTTTAGATTGTTGGAATTGTCATTTTTTTTTCTATATGTTGATGTAAAAATCCAATATGGCGGCCATAACCAAAAAAAGTTGACTATCGCGACAAAAAATATAATAGATCTAGAACATTTTGTAAATTGTCATTAAATGCAAAATTATGTCTTATGATACCATAGCAAATTTCATCCTTCTAACTATAATAAGAACGAAGTTATTAAGAAAAGTTGAAAATCGCAAAATTTGTATTTTAGCCAATATCTAGCAATCTATGGATAACATTTGTAGTTCAAGATCAGCTATAAAATACCCTCACAAGTAGGTAACTTTTGTCTAATTTAACCACCACTGTATCTCTTATAGTTTAGGATATTCCTATAGTGTGCAATTAAAATGTGGACACCCTGTATAAAATATCGTTATATGTATGACAAAATATTAAAAATTTTCGTACTCTCTCATCTATACATGAACATGAAACACGCCAAGGACACCTTCTTTATCAAGAACAATTTCACAATGTTTATTATGCAAAATCGCCGATACAAGCTGGCATTAAAATATACAATGCTATTCCAAATTATATAAAAGAAGCAATCAATCTTAAAACATATAAGCATTTATTAAAAGAATTCCTATTTGATAAGTCGTTCTATAGCATTAAGGAATACTTTAATATACAATAGAATATGAATAAGAGTGTAATGACTTATCACATCCTGTATATAGGCAAAGTGCTGAATAAATTCTTATCTTAATGTCGGACTTGCGGAATAGAACAACGAGTAGAAATATGTCCAATTTGGTCACAATTGAAACAGGTGACCTGACGAATAGGAGCAAACGATATGGCAACAGGGACGTTATGTCGAATCGGAGGTGCAGGACAGGCCTTGCTAGGTCTGTCAGGATGACTGAGTGTATGTGTGGGAAGCGAAGCGGGTGCGAAGGCAAAATCTGGTTCTACGTAGGGGTTTTTGTCTTGGCTAGGGGTACGTAGTTCTCAACACGAAATTTTCTGCGTTCTAGTAAGTAAGTAAGTAGATTTATTGCATAACTCAATATAGGTTATTAAAGTATAAAAACAAAATATTATACTATAAAGCAAATTATTAAAATACAGTTAATAATATAATTAGTTTTCATTTCTACAACTTAAAATATATTTTTTCAAATTACTCTTAAATTTTCGTTGAGAAGGCTGATTTGTAACTGATTTTGGTAATGTATTATATATCTTAACGCCATAATGAAATACATTTTTTGTGGTTATCGTTTTATTCTTCTTGTATATATAGTAATTGTCTGCTTGTCTTGTGCTGTAGTTATGTATATCTCTAGTTGTAAGCATTCAGTTTCTAATTCTTGTAGAGATCGAACCCGAGGTAACTGAGTGAGATAGAAGGGAGATAAATTTCGAGAAACTACATCTAATTGTACATCGTCCGGTATACTTCCGTGACGACGGAGCATGGCAGCTATACAAACTAGATACTCGATAATACTTTCCGTTGAATCCTGGGTTCGTGTCAGAATATCTTGAAATAATTGGCGTTTATAATCCCGGGTTCGAAATGTTGGATCAGTAAATCGGACGACTTCCAATCAGAAAACCTATACCGATTACCCCGATACCAAAGCAAGGCCTTAGCTTTGAATAAATCTGCTGCAGCCTCAAATAACTGCAGTCCCGACACATACCGAGCTCGTCGGAGTTCTTCTACCCGCTCTAAGAAATTATGTACAGACAGGGTGTTCAGGTCGTCAGAAAATTTTAAATTCCACTTCGACACTGGGATGTATTGGTGGAAAGCGGACCAAGGAGTAGCGGCTGACCTAGGCACGGTAGCAGAAGCGGATTCCTGTTCATGTTCCGATTCCGTGTCGAAAGTAAGCAAATGAGGTTCATCGGAATTGACACTAATAGTGTGTGCCGGGCTAGAAGTGGCTATAGGAGTCTCGGATAACGTAACAGTATGACAGAATTTTTTTATTTTTTTGTCAAAGGAGCCGCGGAGAATAGCTAAGTTTAGCAGTAATTGGTTATGGTCATTACGTTGCTCCTGCATCGGAGACATTTTCGAACAGCGTCGTTCGGTATGTACCCATAGGGAACTAATGCGTTTAAACGCAGGTGAAGATTTGTCCCCACAAAACATAGTCAAAGCTTGTTTGAGCTCCTGAACAGCGGCCGTAACCTCTGCCAGTTCGGAAGCGAAATCAGGCTCCACGAGAACAGGACTAAATCCTGGTTCCCGTTCCATGCAGTACACACTCAGTACGGACCTGCGTAACCCGTCGACATTATCCTCGGGATCAAAGTCTCGAGATGTTAGTTCGTGTTGTAGTTCGGTTTTTCGCAGCCGATTTACATGGATGCGCCAATATGCCATGGTACACCAAGAAAAGGAACAACCAATTAGTAAATGATATTTCAACCGATTGGGTGACCCGTAACACAGTTTAGGACATACAACGTCGAAAGGACGAGCGGTAGAACAGAAAAATCGGAGAAAAAGAGGAATAAACCAACTCTAGACTTGATGGGGAGAACAAAATATACAGAGGGGGGAGGAAAAAACGAAAAATTTTGGGCGTCAGCGTTTTCAATGGACTATGATTATTGGCGAAAATGGCAACAACACAAGTCCAATAATCTGCAATTAACCAACCAATAATATTGAGTGATTAAGAAAGAAACCACAACTGAAATTTAATAAAATCGAACTCACACAAGAAATAACTAAACTAAATAAAAATTAAATTCGAACGTAATGGAAGAAAACGTAAGTAACATCAGGCCGAGAAAAGGATAATAGAATAGAATAGAATAGAAAAGTTTATTAAATAATAAATTATAAACATATTAATTATTTAAATGGTACAATGTCAGCAAAGCTGATTTTCACAGAGTACCTCTGTACACCAATTATATGTGGTTCTGCTTTTCAATAATTCTAATTAACAATGCCTTTTTGAAGGTTTGAACTGAACTTGCTCTTAAATATAAATCAAAATATTTATTAAATATTATTGCAGCATGATATTCAAATGAACACTTGAACTTAGTTGTTTTATGGATTGGAATTGTTAATGTACTGTTGCTGCGAAGATTAAGGTTGTGATTAGAGCATCGTACATTTAAAATATTATATAAATAACTAGGCTGTTTACTCTTATAAATATTGAACAAAAAAAATGGCAAAAAACAACTCACATTGAAATTTTAGCTTAAGAATGCCCAAATTATTATATACAGGGGTCACATGTTCCCTATATGGTACATTATATGAAAATCTTAAACAACTGTTCTGTAAGATTTGTAACTTAATTTTATAGTGTTCTGAAAGATAACTAAAGTATACTGTGTTGCAGTAGTAAATATGACTTAGTATAAGACATTGACATAATTTCCACTTTGTTTGTGGCAGAAGTGACATTTTATATCTGTAGAGCGACTTGAGTTTGAAGTATCCTACGCTGCAAATTTTCTTTACATGGCTTTCAAAATTTAAATTTGTGTCATTAATTATACCTAAATTTTTTGTTTTCTGACTAAAATCTAATACACAATTGTCGAGAACAATATTTTCACTTTTTAATTGCTTGAATATTGTACTATTGTAGGAAGATCCTATGCACTGGCAAACAGTTTTCCCAGGATTTAGGAGTAGTCCATTGGATAATGACCATTGATGCACTGCATTTAAATTAATGTTAAGCTCATTAACAATCCAATTAGCACTGTAAGGATTACCTGACACATACAACTGCGTGTCATCAGCATGGATGCCACAATTTTCGGTTACAATCGAGGGAAGTTCTGCAGTAAAAATTGCGAAAAGCAGAGGCCCTAGTATACTTCCCCGAGGGACACCTTGAGTTACATACAATTCATTGGATGTATTGCCATTAAATTTCACTTTCTGTAGTCGTAATGATAAGTAGTTTTGCATCAATTGCAAAGCAGGCAGGCTCAACCGTAGTACATTATTTTAGCATTAAGTAATTTATGGTTTATTAAATCGAATGCTTTGCTATAGTCCAGATATACAGCTACAGTTACTTTTGATTCATCCATGTTTTTGATAATGTCATTTGTAACTTTGCACAAACTAGTTGCAGTGCTGTGTTTTGCACGAAACCCAGACTGGGTTTTAGGAAAAATATTGTTTGCATCAACATGTTGTAAAATTTGACAATACACAATATACTCTAACACTTTCGATAATGCTGGTAAAATACTTATCGGCCTGAGTTCCTTATAGGTGGTAGCAGTGGTTACCTTAGGTAAAGGTGTAATTATGGACTTTTTTCCATATACTGGGCATAGTAGAACTTTCTAGAATGACATTAATAAGGTGAGTCAAAGCGTCAGCACAATAAGGAAGAATAAATTTTATCATATGTAAGTTGATCCCATCCACACCTGTTGCGTTTGATTTCTGTCTTGTAATAGCCCTGATTACTTCACTAGAATGTACGATGTGAAACATCAAATCTTCAGTTGCCAAAGGATATTTGTTATAGGAAAAATAGTTTACTGTTTCTTCAGATACTGTGGATATCGGAACACTATCTATAAAATATTGATTAATTTAATTCTGATCGTTACTTGCTAAATTAACATATTTTTTAGGTTTGGTGTGTATATTATATAGCTAAAAAAAATTCCATAGTTTTTAGGGTTTTTTATATTTTTATATCTGTAGAATGCCTGTTTTTCATTCCTAACAGCTTGTGTAATGTAGTTTCGTAATTCTTTATAATAGCTGTAACTTGTTTGTTTTGTTCTAATAAACTTTTCAAGAGCGTTGTTCCTTAACTTAATCATTTCTGCTAAAGTTTCAGTTACCGACCCTTATGTAACATCAGGCATTCATTGACAGCTAAATTTCTTCCTGGATCTGCTATAATCTCGCAAGCTTTGATGTATACTGAGCAAAGCGCATAACTGGTGGTTCGCGACAAAAAAATATTGCTTGACCAGTAATCAGTGATTTCTGATAGTTGTACTAATCCCATTAGAAAAACTAACGAAAAGAACACATCATTTCGTTACTGTTTACAGGCCGCTAAGTTATACCGCTTACCTTTGTAGTTACTCCCTGTATGTTTGTTGTGGTTTGTTTAGCATTCTTCTTAATCTTCTTTGGGAATTAAATCACTCATAGTTTTTAAAATCATCTATATTTACGTTTCGATCCATGACCTAGGATCGTTGTCAAAATAATAAAAACTTCAAGTTTGACATTTATGACCTAAATTGAAGGTGACTTTGATTTATTGATGTTCGAAATATTTGGTTTGAGTACACTAAGCAAAATTTTGTTTAGAGTTTAAAAGAATGATTACCTTCAATTTGTGTTACGGCCTGGGACCGACTTTTTTTAGGTAGCCAATACGCTTAACGTGAAATCAGCTGATTAATTTTTATTGGTGAATTTTATATAAATTCATAACTTGGGAATTGGAAAACATTTTTTAACATGTTTCTATTTATACAATTGAGAGGATGGTTATTAAAGAAGTGTGCGATTGTATTATTGAAAGGCTTAAACAGTCGTTTTTTCATATTTATTTTGAAGGGAAAAATCATTATAATTTAGGCTACCTCTTTGGTAGATTTTAACATGGTTCTGAGGCGACCTTATGGCGGGTTTACACTTGTCAGATACCAATGTTGTTCTATGAAGGTTGTATATGGATCTGAGGCGACCCTATGGCGGGTTTACACTTGTCAGATACCAATACTGTTCAACGGAGATTGTATATGGTTGTGAGGTAACCCTATTGTGGGTTTACACTTGTCAGATACCAATGCTGTTTTACAGGGGTTGTTAATATGCTTCATCATCATCATCATATTAGCTCTTCATCTCAAAACTGGTTGGACACGTACCTGCACTTATTTATATTCTGAGCTAGCCTACATAGTTCTCTGAAATTCTCACACAGCATGTATATAGCTCGTTTCCCTTCTATTGTTTTCTAATTTTATGCCTTATTTCACCTTTGTAGTGCTGCAACTTATGTCTTCAAAATATATATCAGCACGGGCATTTGTCCAATTGCACAAATCCTTTATGACGTTTCCAAAGAAAGTTCGAAACATTTACGTGGACTCTGCATATCAGCTAACTCAACAGCAGGATGGACACAATAATTACTTCTGAAATCTTTTAGGGGATGGAATCTTTTGTCAGAAAATGGGTCAGCAATATACTGCCACCCACTGATTGTACGGGGTTCAGGTTCTTCGTTGGAAACTTCTTCTAACTCACAGTCACTGCGATCTTTTCACTCCCGGGAACGTAACTTTCATCATCACTCCCAACATAATCACTCTCATAATCTACTTCCATTATGCAAAATACAACAATAAGAAATAATAATATGTATAAAACTGTATCAATAATATTTACTTTATAACCACAGAAATTGAAACATACTAGATATGCACTAGAACATATCATAAAATCAGTCCACTATACCTACTAAACAGAATATTGCAACCCTACATCTACACTAGTTCTCTACCTACCACACTTGATCCTAGTATAATTATTGGTGAAATGCATCAATGCCTACAACCAGAACGTCCAAGAGAAGGGGCGTTATAATACCAGCCAAAATGGAAAAATGTAAGTATTCTTAATGATGACGTATGCAGTGTACGTCCTGGTCGTCAGCCTCCAATTACCAAGGACGTACACAGCGTGCATTCTGGCGCTTAAGAGATCAATGGGTGTTAATTCTAGACCATTAACACAAGGGCACATACTTCAAGGGGTTGGCAAACAAGTTATTTAAAGGCACTACAAAAAAGTTCCAAATAAAAAAACAATCAGGGCAAAAAGTAGCGAAAGGTAAAATCATTTACTGTAAATGATTTAGTAATGGTACAAAAGATAAATCTGGTGTCAACTAGAACATGTACTAAGCTTCGTCTCAAGTTTAAAGGCCTCTTCCGAATCATTCAGGTGTTGCCGCATGATCGCCGCCTGGTAAGGTCACTTTTGGATACTCAAGGCATTGACACACTGTTCCAGTTGATCATATAGAAATGTGGATAGTGATGAATAATGTTTATGATCAACCCTTTTAATGGAACCTCATCACAAATGAGTAGGTACCCAAAGGTTATATTTCTTACTACAATGTATAAAACTTGCCAGATATGCTCAGTTATACTTTTGGACTGAAAGCCCAACTGTATACCAAATTCAGTTGGAAGCGTAGTTGTATGTTTATCTCAACCAGATGCCCAGTTGTACTTTATTTTGACTGGAAGCTCAACTGTATTCCAATTTCAGTTAGAAGCCTAGTTGAATGTCTACCTTAAGTAGATGCCCAGTTGTAGTTTATTTGAAACTGCAAGCCCAATTGTACTTCAGTTGGAAGCTTAGTTGAACATATGTTCGACAAGAAGCCCTGTTGGATGTTGAGTTCAGTTGGAGGTTTAACCAATATATTTCTATTACATTTACTTCTAATTGTCGCTTGTCAATGTTCCAAGGCACTACCTTACTTATTGAAGGGGTGTTTGAGTCCGAGGACGGCCTCGTCAAGATGGGTGACTATGGGGGAATATTGCTGATTGTCAAGTCATCTAGTATCTATGTGGCCAAATAAAAGGACTCGCAGCTGCTTAAGTGAGGTACAGTAGGGGATTCGTGGAATATTTGTATTCGTAGTGTAGTTTATTGTTATTATGGTCGTCCTTTACATTAGTCCTCTGACATACCAAAGAATGGAATAAAGATCTTGTAGCACATACATCTTGTGAGAAGGCAATATTTATTTGAAGCACTTGCAAGTTGTATTATTATTATTATTAGAATCATATGGAACCCTTTTCTCCAGCTGTAATTATTTCACTCTTTTTGTATATATTTAACATTTGTTGCAAAAAATATTATGTTTTGAAAAGTAAAAATTCTAACAACTGACCAACAATCTAGTTAGGGAAATTATCACAAAGAATTTTTAATATGGGAAATCAGTGTGAGAAAGCTGCTGATAACAGTATGTTAACCAACCTGGTAATGATTTAAAGGCTTTTTTTCAAGAGCGGCATCTGCACGTTATTTTGGTGTATCTTTATTTCAGATTAAAACGAAATGTGAGAAGTATCTTTATAGTTATATTTGCTCAAATGTACCAAAAATCAAGAACATTTTCAGTCAAAGAACTTATAGCGTTGATTACAGTCACAAGTTTCACAATATTTTTTATTTAAATAATTCTAGTATATTTCCATGTGGGTTAACAATATTTGCATACATGAATTGCAAAAACATATTTATGGATTTTACGGCGTATAAATAGTATTATAGGATTAGGCTGCATATCTAAGTTAGTTTGTTAACCTTCATGTGAGACAATATTCCACATCATGCAAGTCATTCCTTGTTAAAATGCAAAGCATCAGGTTACATTTTTATATAGATGTAGTTATTTATCTAAGCAAGATTTACAGTTTTCTGGTGTATTGGGTTATACTACTTTATGCTTTATGTACAGGGTAGCCAAAGTACCTGGTGGCAAGCTTCAAAAAATAATTTTGATGGGAATACAACAATAAAATTATTTCTCTACTAGTTTTGCCAAAGTTAGAGATGCCATTAAATTATTTGGGTTTTGTTATAATTATAATTATCACACTAATAAATTACTTACTGTATATTACAAACCATGCTGCAGTATTGGTGGTTGAATTTGACTAAATAGCGCTTTAAAATTTTCCACTTTGTAGGAAGTGCCAGGCGGGCGTAAATATAAACTATAGGAACAAAACGTAATTTTAGTGTATATAATTACTCAATTTAAACAAGAACATAACATATTTGCATAAGGTCACAATAATTCATAAGTAATAACCATTTTGTAGATACGTCATCCAATCAATAATAATACAAGATAGGGAAAATATAGTAAAACCAACCAACAGTAAAGGCGGTTAATTTAAATATAAGGCAGAATGCCTACAACTTTGAGTTAATCTTAAGATTTCATAGCATTGTTGCCATTTCGGGAAGAAGAAAGATACAAAAATCTGATGAATTGCAAAAACAGTGAAGCTGGTCATTCGCTGCTTTGTCTTTACAAATGTCAATAAATACAATCAAGGCGGAATTAATTTTCTTATTTGGAAACCGATGACAGAGCACTCAACACGACTTTAAGCAGTACTTTAGTTGGAAAATCTGTAGCATTGGTTTTGAATGTGGCTAAATGGCGTATTGGAAATTTTCCATTTTGTATTTAAACATGGCAAGCCGGACATTATCGAATTCCCACACTTTATCACCTTATGCCCACCCAGAGGAATAACATTGCTACTGTTGTGCCAAACACCTACTAAAATTCTGGAGTCCTACGGCTTCAACACTGTGGACACTCTTTAGGGTACTGCTATATCAGAGACTACACGGAAATCGTCTCGATTCACCGGTTTGTGAGAATTTGTTTTTTAATATGCATGGCTAGGTACTGGGACACATCCAGAGACTATTTCAATAATTACGCCAATCCTGGGCGTAACTTATTTATTGCCGTCAAATGACTTTAAATTTACATGCAGGAAAGCAATTAAAAAATATGCAAAAAGCTTGTGTACTATGCTTATTAGCTATAGCTCTTATATCTTCAGGTATCAGGATTTCGTGGAGGTCCGTTTCTTGGGTTTGGTCCAGATTCTCGTGAAGTGTTGAACCTACACTTTTAGGGGACACACTTGTGGAGGTTAGATACGGATCAAGTAAGGGATTTCGCGGGTATACTTCCTGCAATTAAATCGCACTCACGTTTAATACCTCGATATCGTACGGTAGTTGACAGTCAAGTCCCATTAAAAATGCGTCATTCACATGAACTCGTTGTTGTCCCCACCATAAAAACGCTTCTCATTGGCTAAACAGGATATCCACGCATTCCTTTGGCATGGGAAACACGTGCTTAAATGAATACATACAATAAAATTGTAGGTTATTTCCCTACGACACGTGAGAACTAGAAACCGCAATTATATCGTCATAACCTAATTAACACGTTTAGTGCCAATTACGTGCTAGCCCGTGATGATGCTATTTAAGCCACTGCCGATCACGTGTGAGCGCGTGCTTTACTCTATGTGTTATATGTTACATTACTGTGGCGTTGGAATTGAACACAGTATGTTGTGTAGGCATTGACCTATGGTATTTAACAAAATTTTGATGCAGGTGGTTTCTAGTTTTATTTTGTTTTTTATATTGCATTGGGATCAAAGAATGATCAATTATGGCAGATAGTAGAGATCGAAATTTGAACTTTTTTGTACGTCATTCGTTTGTGCATCATAGGTGCACAGTGAACGAACGTTTGTGCACCTCTCTATACAAAGATACGAAGAAAACAAACAGGGGGGCTCTGGTTAGAATTTTTTTATAGCTAATTGTTTGTGCATTGTAGGTGCACGGTATACGAACGTTTGTGCACTTCTCTATACGGAGATACGAAAAAAATAAAGTGGAGGGAGTGTAAAAACGGCAGCCCCTCACCGAAGAAATTCAGGATTTTTTATAGCTAATTGTTTGTGCATCGTAGGTGGACAAATGTGCACAGTATACGAACGTTTGTGCACATCTCTGTACGGAGATAGGAAGAAAATAAAGTGGAGGTGCTGTAGAAACGGCAGTCCCCACCGAATAAATTTCGGATTTTTTTATAGTCAACCATAGTGCACACATGTGCACAGTATACGAACGTTTGTGCACATCTCTATACGGAGATACAAAAAAATAAAATGGAGGGGCTGTAGAAATGGCAGCCCTCCCTACCGAAGAAATTCCGGATTTTTATAGCCAATCGTTTGTGCATCATAGGTGCACACATGTGCACAGTATACGAACATTTGTCTCTATACGGAGATACGAAGAAAATAAAGTGGAGGGGCTTTAGAAACGGCAGCCACTCATCGAATAAATTTCGGATTTTTTATTGCCAATCGTTTGTGCATCGTAAGTGCACAAATGTGCACTATATACGAACGTTTGTGCACATCTCTATACGGAGATACGAAAAAAATTAAGTGGAGGGGCTGTAGAAACGGCAGCCCCCCCTGGTCGAAGAAATTTCGGATTTTTTTATGTGCAACTCTCACTACACAATAAAAAGACCGAGAAAAACACATTTTAATAAAAAGTTTATTTATCAAAATAACTACCAGCTATTAATATCGCTAATTTTGAAATTTTAAATAATTATGAAATTCTTTACACATTCTTTTTAAAATAATTGTACTAATCAACATTGCCAATCAAGCCCCTTAACTAAGTTTTTCAGTCATCCACAGTTCGTTCAACACAAAAACTATCGGCGCATTTCTGCCATGCAGGTGTAGAATATATTCACTTATAATGCAAAAGTTTGCATTATTAAGATTTGGTGTCGATGTGTTTGAATACATTCGCCCAACTATTTTCCGTAGAAACATTTACATTGTTCCATATTCGATCTTTTTTTGCCATATGATGTAATTAGCAATTAGTGAAAATTCGTCGAATACTTCTGTTTCTATATTGCAATCTATGTATCCTTTTCCAATCAAAACTTCAAATTCTTTTAGAACTTCTTCCCACGCAGTTACTTTGTTAAATCTGCCAATTGTTTTGAAGAATATTGAACAATAAAGGCAAATTGGACATTCACTACAATATTATATTTGAGAAAGTATATACAAACGCTATGACCTTAAACGAACAATTATTCATAAAAAACAGAAGAAATTTTTTTAGTAAAGAAGTTACCATTTCAACAGCCTTTGCAAATCGCTTTTCTTCTACCTTAGTATAGGAAAGTACACAAACGTTGACACTTTTGCAGAATTATGTATCTACAATACATGCAAATAAGTATCATTAAAAACCATAAATATACTGAGTAGGAAGCGTATTACTGTTTCTGGGGACAACTCAAATTAATTTCTGCATGATATTGGTTAGTATTGCTTAGCAATATAGAGTACACAAACGTTTGCATGTTACGCACTATTGTCAACGTACGACGCAAAAGCAATTGGCTTTTGGAAAATTAGGGATTGCATCGGTGGTACATTGCTGCTTATGTATGGTATTCACAAAATTCATATTCTCATATGTTAGTACAGAAAAAAGTGCATAAACATTCGTACATTATGCACATTTGTGCACTTACGATACACAGTTGATAAGGATATAAAAAATCAGGAATTGCTTTGGTGAGGGGCGGCTGTTTCTACAGCCCTGCCATATTAAGTTCTGCATATATTTGCATAGAGAAGTGCACAATGTGCACCTACGATGCACATATGAATGCGTAGAAAAAAGTCAAAATTTCGATTGTTTGGGGGAGGCGGAGGCCGTGGAAATGGACCTAAAAAATTCTACTGAAAAATGTAAAATACCAACGAAATTCATAAAAATCCTATACACAAGTGTAGAACCTGGGCATGTTGACACCTGTTATCCATAAACATTTTTGGGCAGAAACCAAATTATATTGTCCAATTTCTTATTTTAATTAATGATTTATAACTAGAACAAACACAAACTAATAAACAAAAGATATGTAACCGAACGCACATTGATCGTATATAGTATTATCTTGAATAAAATATCTGCACTGCGGTTGTTAAATTGTCTTTTACACATACAATGTTTTCATTTTAATTGACAGCGGAAAACAATACTAGCTAGAATTCGTTTGTTTGTGCAGTCCTATCTCTGACGCTCCTTATTAAAAATTTGAGAAAACTTGTATCGGTTTCATTAGTTTACAAATTAACGATCTTCGGAATGCTTTAACAACACTTTCAAACTCGTAACAAATAACATAATGGCCACTTAACTTTAGTAAATACTTCCCCGGAAACAGTTTAAAACTTTTGCAAATATACATCCCCTTTTGCTATAATTGAGAGTATTTGAATTTATGTCAAATACTAATGTTAAATTTGCCTATGAAATTTTAAATGCTTTCTACACATGCTATACCTTATGAATATTTACATTATAACACACGTTAAACGACGGTGCTAAATTAACTTTTGGCTTCTGTAAAATTAATAATTTCTATTCTACTAATTTGAAATGCATTTCTAAGGCCCGGTTGTACAATCGTAGTTTAACCTTGGTTCACTGTTAAACCAAGTTCATCATTCCAAGTATGGTTGTACAAGCTCGGATTAAGAATTGATCGGAGTTCAAATCTGAACTACCAAAATTCAACGGTTAAACCTTTGTTTAAAGTTAAACTAGGTGCAGTGCATCTTAACCTAACCTAACATTTTAGTTTGTCAAAAGAGTGAGCAACATTAATTGTATATTGTATTATGGATATTCCTGAAAATTTTACCGATGACGAAGATTTTGTAGAATTAATAAATATAGATCGAAGATTGCCAAAAACTTACAGACATAGACCGGATAATTTTGTGATTTGGAATGAAAATCAATTTGTTCAACGTTTCCGTTTATCAAAACAAACTGTTAGAATGATAATAGACGAGATATCAGAGGATATACAAAATGAAACAACACAGTATGTATTTCTATGCAAGATCTTATATGTTTAATTAATTAATTTATTGTAGGAATCATGCTCTTACTCCTGAAGATATGATATTTGTTACTTTGCGCTTCCTAAGCTCCGGATCATTTTTGCAAATTGTAGGAGATTTGCAGGGAATCGACAAGGGCACTGCTAGTAGAATTGTCTCAAAAACAATTGCTGTCTTAGCACGCAGGTTTAAACATTTAATACAGTTTCCTCAAACAGAGGAAGAAACCAGAAGCGTTCAACGGGGTTTCTATAATATCGCCAGATTGCCCAAGTGCATTGGTGCTTTAGACTGCACACATGTTAAAATCATATCACCTGGAGGTGATAATGCTGAAAATTATAGGAACAGAAAAGGCTTTTTTTTTCATACAACGTACAAGTTGTTTGTGACTCCAACTTACAAATACTAAATATTGTGTGTCGTTGGCCAGGGTCCACACATGACTCCACAATATTTTCTAATTCAAGAATTAGAGCACAGTTTGAAGGAGGTAATTTTAATGATAGCATTTTAGTAGGAGATAGTGGTTATGGTATAAGACCTTTTTTAATTACGTCACTTCACGATCCCCGATCACCTGCAGAGCAACTATTTAATGAAGCACAAATCAGAACAAGAAACCCAATAGAGAGGTGTTTTGGGGTTTGGAAGCGGCGCTTCCCGATTCTTGCACTTGGAATTCGTGTTGCACAAACCAAGGTGGAGGGTATCGTAATCGCTGCTGCTGTTTTACATAATCTTGCCATTAAAATGAAGGATCGACTGCCAACAGTAGATGAGGAAACTGAAGCTGCTATTAATTTAGTTAATAATGTTCATGCAGAACGTTATCCTGTAAATGAAGAAACTGTAAATAATATAACCAGAGTTGCTTTAATTAGATATTATCAAAACTTGCTGTAAACTTTTATTGTACAAAATGAAGTTATTAATATAATTATGCACTTAATGTAAATTAATTTAAACTAAATAATTCGACTACGTTTTCTTATAAACTTTTATGGTAAAGCTAATTTAAACTTAAATGTTGGAATTAAATTTTTGTTTCTCCAACTGTAATATTTCCATTTTAATAAAATGTAATTCGGCCTGTTGTTCCATTCTGGTTGTGTGTTCAAGCTGCATTAGTTCAATTTTTTTTCATGTTCTATCAACATGATCTCCTTGCGCAATTCACTCTCCTCCTTTAAGCATGCACCCCGGGCTTCTTCTGATTGGACTTTTGATTGCACCCACTTTTCCATTTTTTTTGGATATTTGTTTCTTACTATTTGCTATTTACACAGAATATTTAACTCAATGCCAACAATTAATTTCTATTCTTACCTTGTGGAGTGAGTAGAATTGATGATTTTGGCCGCCTTAATAGATTGGGGATCATTTTAGTCCATGTTGCACTTTTATTTTCTGCAGGAATATAATATAATTACAAACATGGATGTACTAGCGTTATTGTTTAATAAATATTACAATGTTGCTTAGGTGAATAATATTTACATATGATATATATATAATAAATAAAACAAACCATCACTTTTAACAGCAGGTTCCACTGAAGCTGAACCCGTTGAACCTAAATAATCATGGTCCATTTGTGAAAGCACGTCCATAGAATCGGTTACAATTTCCTCGTTTAATGATACTAAAAATTATTACAATATATTTAATTGTGTAAGTTAATTTTATTAATAATACTTACACTGTACATCATCATCAAATTCAGATGGAAGACCCTCAATTCGCACCCCCAGAATATCCCTAATTTGTTCATCGATGGGTGTGAAGTTTTTGGGTTCTTCTGGGGGACCACCTCTCGTGGCAAAAACAGAACATCTTTCATTTGCGAATTTCTTTTTTGTTCTTTTTTTTATGTTTTCATATATATTTTTTAAAATTTTAGGATCACGATGACACATTCCACCTCCAGAACTATTGAATTCCCGGGAAATTCTTTCCCAAGCTTTCAATTTTATTTTGTTTGAAGAAGCATCTGTCTGCTTACATTCTATCTTGTCACTATATTTATGCACCAGGGATATCAATAAAGCCTCTTCTTTACTATTAAAGTTAGCAGTTCTTTTTATTCCAACACTAGAGTTCATTTTATAGCCTGTAACAAAATCAGAATAATATTAGACCACTTGCAAATTAACTATACATAATCTAAAGTAGAATAATCAAATAAAACTTACCTGGTTTTTTATTTAAATAATCAATTAAAGTTTGCTAATCCAATAAGCCAAATGTTAGAATTTAGTGTATGTATTTAGAAAATATATACGTTATTACAAAATGCACATGAGTGAAAGTACCTAACCTCAGTTCAACTAAACTTTAGTTGTACAACAGAACTACCTGTAAGCGCGGTTCAAGAATTAACTATGGTTCATATGAACGTGGTTTAAACTGAAAGTTGTACAACTGGGCCTAAGAGACGGTTTTTCAATTGACGTTTAAACCGAGTTCATAGTATAAACTACGTTCTGCGGTTTATTAGTTTTTTCAATACCAGTTCAGTGAGTGAACATAGTTTAAACTTGATCCTTCGTTGTCCACGGTTTAAACCAATAAACCTAACCTCAATAATTTTTCTGATTTGTCAGTGGGTTAGTAGGTATATATCTAGTTGTTTACTTTTAAATTATGGAATTGGCTTTGGCTGATTTTATGTTAGAGGATGACGATGTAGATATAATAAAGTATCTAAATTATTTGATTAGGTCAAGGAGGTTACCCACTATTAGAGAAAGAACAGACCATTCGGAAAGGTGCGATAATTATGATTTCTTTTTGGGGTTTCGCATGTCCAAAGAAACTGTTTACAGGATTGTAAATGAAATTTGTGGTGCAATTAGTTCCAACACTAATAGGTAATATATATTTCATTTAAAATGTATAGATTTGTCAATATTTGTTTTTAGAAATCATGCAATTTCGCCTGTTATAATGGCGCTCTTAACCATTCGATTTTATGCTACAGGATCCTTTCTTATTGCTGTTGGTGATTTTATGGGAATTCATAAGAGTACTGTAAGCAAGGCAATTTATAAAGAGTCTCGTGCTTTAGCACAACTATGCCCACGCTATATTAAGATGCCAAGCACTAAGCAGGAAATATTGAAAATTCGTGAAGAACTCTTTAATATAGCTAGATTTCCTACATGTATAGGTGCTCTTGATTATTCCCACGTTTAGATTCAATTTCCCGGGAGCGACAATGCGGAAACGTTTAGAAATAGGAAAAATTTCTTTTCTATTAATGTTCAAACTATTGCTGGACCAGATTTAAGAATACAAAATATAGTAGCACATTGGTCGGGTTCTGTGCACGATTCAACTTTTTTCAACAGTTCTCTTATTAGGGGTAAATTTGAGCGGAGAGAAATGCAAGACAACTTAATTGTTGGAGACAGTGGATATCCTATCAAAAATTACTTAATAACACCCTTAGTAAATCCAGTTACTGCAGCAGAGCAGTTATTTAATGAATCCTTGATAAGGACCAGAAATCCGGTGGAACGAAGCTATGGTGTTTGGAAAAAGAGATTCCCAGTTCTTGCCTTCGGCATCCACCAAAAGTTAAATTTATTATGTATTTTTGCTACTTTACACTGTAATGTTGTTGCAACATTCAAGTAATGTTTTTTTGCTCAGGGGGGTAGGTATTAAATACTGTATATTTTGATTGTATATAATTTATGGCACCCAAATATTGTAAAATGAAATTAAATTCTGATAATTATTAATTAACAGGCATAAAGAAATATAAAGTTGTTAGAAAGGTTTTAAGTAAATACATAATACAAAACCTGTAAGTAAATAATAACAGAAACTTTTAAGAACACTAAAACTAAAATCTTACCCAAAAAATTACAACCTAAACATAATACACATTATTATACATCAATAACATGTAGTTGAAACACTAAACCTTTGCAGTCATGTGTCAATTTCAGGCTATACTCAAAGACAAACAATTCTGTTTTGATTATAATTTAGCATGGAGTAGAATTGTAAATGATATTGTGATTGTCTTTTTATGTGTAGAAACACGTCGCTGCCAATTTCAAATGAAATAAACGAGGATCTTTGTTATCACGTTACTGAAAAAAAATCCAGCATTTGAACTATACATCACGGCCTTGTAAATCATGTAACTACTTAACACTAATGATACACTTTTATAAGTTATTCTATATAGGTACATAAATGTAAATAAAAATATTGTTCCGCTTAGTTCTTGAGGAGCCTGAGTACAGTAAATACAGTTAAGTATTAAAGTAAAAAAATAATTTTACATACTTGTATTTGGCCTATAACGGATATCCTATTTGCAGAAGGTTTTTTATTTTCTTTGGTCCCACTCTGAGTTTCTTCAATTACTTAAGAACAACGTACTGTATAAGTAATTTTTTAAATACAAATGATAATGCTTACTTATGTTGTGTTGTAATGGTGCTGGCATCAACAGCATGCTCCTAGGTTTTTGTAACATGCTGGGTGTGTAAGGTGCCCATGTATTTCTAGGTGCTTCTGTTGAAGGTACTGTACTTGCTACTGAAATAAATATTTTATTATTAAATATATATATATATATATATATTATATATATATATTTAAGACTCGTTAAACCTACTTTTATATATATATATATATATATATATATATATATATATATATATATATCTTACAAACTGTAGCACTACTGCATCCAACGATTTCAGTGGTATGTGTATTGGAAAATTGTGATTCATAAGCGAATTCCACTATTTCATTTTCATCATCATCTTCAACGTGATTTATTATTTGCTCTGAGATAGGAAACTATTATTAGAACTCTTTTGCGTAATAAAATATAATATAAACCCTCAGTTGTACTGATTTCCACATCATCATCAAATTCTGATTGTAGACCTGTCACTTGTGTACCTAACATTTCCTTAATGTGCAGATCCGTTTCGATAATTTTAACGACTGATGCAGGACCTCCCCCTGTACCTTGGTTGTAACATTTTTCATCAGAAAATGCTTTTTTGGATCGCTTTTTTAAGTTTTCGTATTTCCGACGAAGAGTTAGGTGGTTCCAAAAAGTATTGCTATTAACGTTAAATTCATCAGCTAGCAATTTTCACCCTGCTTCTTTAGCTTGTGATGAAACAGCATTCGTTTTCTTACATTCCAATATTTTTCGGTGTTTTGCCACTAACGATATCTACAATTATTAAAATAAGTAATATAGAAATATTATAGTAGATGGTGTTTTACAAAAATAAGGCCTAATACTTGCCAATGGTTGCTCCTCTGCTCTACTAAAATTTGTTGCCCTTTTAGCATTATCCATTTTTAAAGAATGTTTATTAAATTTAAAAAAATTACAATTCAGAATGTCAACAACAATGAAATTATCGTCAAACTATTCACGCAGTCGCGTTTGGTAAATCTCTTACCAACCTAATTTTAAGAAAATAAAATCTAGGTTTCCATTTCATTAAGAGCAGCTTCTAACTCTTCTTTGCTAGATGCTAATACCGCTATATCATCTGCAAATCTAAGCATATCAAGTTTTTGTCCCTGTACATTAATTCCAAGTGTCTTCCTGCATTTGACAGTATTCATTGCCTCTTCTATGTACAAGTTCAAAAATTAATGGGTATAGGGCACATCCCTGTTTCACCCCTTTTCTAATATTTACTTCTCTACTTTCTTGCTCTAATTCTATTACCGCTGTTTGCTCTTTGTATAAGCAATGTACTATCCGTCTATCCCTAAAACTCATTCCAATCTTTTTGAGTATTTTGAACATTTTTTTCCATTTCACATTGTCGAATGCTTTTTCCAAATATACAAACCCTATATATATGCTTTCCCCCCTCTCTATTGTTTTCTCCATTATCACCCTCAGAGCTAAAATAGCCTCCCGTGTTCCCCTGTTTCGTCTAAACCCAAATTGATCTTCTCCCAGTATTTCTTCAGCTCATTTTTCCATTCGTCTTTGTACAATTCTAGTTAATATTTTTGATACGTATGGTGTCAAACTTATTGTTCGAAAATTTTCACATCTATCCGCGCCTCTTTTTTTGGTGTAGTTACTATGATGTTACGTTTGAAATCTTTGGTTATCTTGCCTGTCTCATACATATGGCTTACAAGTCGGAAAAGACATTTAAAGGCTTTTTATCAATAGCGGCATCTGCACGTTATTTTGGTGTATCTTTATTTTAGATTAAAACTAAACGTGAGAAATATCTTTATGTACCAAAAATCAGGAACATTTTCAGTCACAAGTTTCACAATATTTTTTATTTAAATAATTCTAGTATATTTCCATGTGCGTTAATAATATTTGCATACATGAATTGCAAAAACATATTTTACGGCGTAAAAATAGTATTATAGGATTAGGCTGCATATCTATTATATATCTAATATCTAATATCTATTAGTTTGTTAACCTTCATGTCAGACTATTCCACATCATGCAAGTCATTCCTTGTCAACAAGCAAAGCAACAGGCTACATTTTTATATAGATGTAGTTATTTATCTAGCAAGATGTACAGTTTTCTGTGTATTGGGTTATACTACTTTGTTTTATGTACAGGGTAGCCAAAGTACCTGGTGACAAGCTTCAAAAAATAATTTTGATGGGAATACAACAACATAATTATTTCTCTACTAGTTCCGCCAAAGTTAGAGATGCCATTAAATTATCTGGGTTTTGTTATAATTATAATTATCACACCAATAAATTACTTACTGTATGTTGCAAACCAGGTTTGCCGTATTGGTGGTTAAATTTGAGCAAATTGAGTTTTAAAATTTTTTACTTTGAGTTAATCTTAAGATTTCATAGCATTGTTGCCATTTCGGGAAGAGGAAAGATAGAAAAATCTGATGAATTGCAAAAAACAGTGAAACTGGTCATTCACTGCTTTGTTTTACAAATGCCAATAAATACAATCAAGGTGGAATTAATTTTCTTATTTGGAAACCGATGACAGAGCACTCGACACGACTCTAAGCAGTACTTTCGTTGGAAAATCTGTAGCCTTCATTTTGAATGTGACTAAATGGCGTATTGGAAATTTTTCATTTTGTATTTAAACATGGCAAGCCGGACACTATCAAATTCCCACACTTTATCGCCTTATGCCCACCCAGAGGAATAACATTGCTACTGTTGTGCCAAACACATACTAAAATTCTGGAGTCCTACAGCTTCAACTCTGCGGACACTCTTTAGGGTACCGCTATATCAGAGACTACATGGAAATCGTCTCGATTCACCGGGTTGTTGGTAGTTGGGATTTGTTTCAGAAAAGCCATTATATCGATTATGTTATATTCGGTTAATCAGCAGTGTGCTGTAAATTGTTATTCACTCTGGTCTACACGTGCAAGCACTGTATTATCACGTCTTTTATTACCTTAAAACTAATTACCTTTCATAGGTACCCTTTTTGTATTATTTCGTTAGTTTTGTATTAGTACATTTTGACTTGTACTTTATCTCAGCGTATTTGAATTTTGATCAATCTTTCACACTTTACGTCACGTTATTTTGGAGAATCTTTATTTCGGATCTTTACACTTTTTGGATGCGTTACTTACAACACACGATACACCCTTTAATGTCATCTTGTGCATTGACTTTTGGGAATTGGATTTCATTCGAGAGGTTGGATCTAGGAAATATTATGATGATGAAAATGAATACAACTTCTTTTCTTATAAAATGCTCGTTATGCTTACAAAAATAAACCATAACGTTAACATAAATTTGGTTTTTATACGGTAGTTTATAAAATAACGGTAACCAAACACACAATGCGACACTAAACTTCTCGAGCCTGGAATTGGAAATAACAAGGATGTTTAACAATTGTCCATCACCATACTTGTTGATATTATTGTGCTATATAGATAGGATTAGATTATTAGTGCTTATGACAGTTACTACTGTAGTGAAAACTGTAAATTATACTGGGTTTCCACAGGTGCAGAACCTAACTTTTTTACAACTTTGAATGGTTTCGTAACCGAACTAGTGTAAACATTTTCAAATTGACATTTATACTATTTTATATAGTATAAATTTACTGGAACGTTAAGAAAACAACTCTTGCGAAAACTCTCTAAATGACATTCTACGGTACATATTGAATAAAAGAAACTAAACTGCAGTAATCTAATCCTTGTAAGATAAAAGTAACTAATGTGCTGATTTCGGCAAAACCGATATGCCTGTTTACATTGCAGAAACAAATATCTACTGTGTTTCTATGATATTTACAACTTATTTTATACTATAATATCTTTGTATACTGAAATTATTATTTCACACTTACCTTATAACAGTTTTTGAATGTATAGTGCACGTTATATATAATAAACCTTTTAACTTTAAATAAAATTAGAAAGCCTGGAAGAGCCACATTGAGGATGAGCAACATTGTTGAAAATCAACTCAAAGCCAGAAGAAAAAAGTTAAAGCTTCGAGAAAAACGTCGAAGCTTCGGCTTTTAAAATCTCGAACCTTCGAGAAAAAATGTCGGGCCTTTGAGAAAAAATGTCGAACCTTCAAGAAAAAAATCGAAGCTTCGATTTTTAAAATCTCAAAGCTTCGAGAAAAAATGGCGAATCCTCGAGAAAACATCGAAGCTTCGACTTTTCAAATCTCGAAGCTTCGACTTTATTTAAAAAAAGTAGGTGGCCCCTACAACCTTTCGTACGTTAGTATGCGATAGCATATGTATTTTAACCCTTTAACGTGCAAATTAATTTTTTTGTATTATTGTTAGTTTTTTAAATCTAGCCAATAAAAATTAGTGTATGACTGCAAAAAATATTTGTTACTTAATAGTATAGGTGGGGGGTGGCTATATTAGTGACCACAAACCATCTTGATCTTGTATACTTTTCTAATGTTTTGTGGTTATTTAAATTGCCACTTTAAATAAACCTAAATGAATTTTTTATTTATTATTGTTTTACATAGCTACTAGTTGATAAAAATAGGTATAAAATAATTCAAGTTAATTTTCATGAAAAGGCGCAAAACAAGTTAGGCACAAAGCTACATCGAATGCTTTACAAACAATGCCGGACCTAGCGACTTTTGCTCTTGTACTGCAGTAGGCACATCTTCTAGTGTTTCCTTTGATAGGTAGATGACTTCCCACATTTTGCTTTCTGAGCGAGCTGTCCATACCTATTACCCGGCCATTAATTTTCTTCAATTTTGATTTTGTAATAACTACGCTGCCTTTCCTTCCAGGACGTTTTTTAGAACAGCAATCTCCAATCACATGGTCGGCAAGTATGCTGCGAAAGTTTAGATGTGAAAGTGCTTTTGCTTTGCTGTTATTTTGCTTTACAGATATTTTGAATGTAATGTAAGCATTTGTTATAGCTGCGTCAATAAAATAGTAGAAAAGTTTAATCCACCACCGCCGTGATTTCCAAGATATTGAATAGGTTGCCATCATCTGATCGAACCTGTCAACTCCGCCCATATATTGGTTATAATCAGCAATTGGTTGGGGACAATTTACAAGTTGGTGTTTTCCTGTAATATCAGTTCTTAAAACTTTTGTGATAACACTAGGATTATGGAATGAACTGACAACCACAACACTTTTCTTCCCTCTGTCAAACCATTACCAACAGAAAGGTCCTCACTCATAGCATAATCACTTTCACTTGATTTCAATTTTTTGTCTTCCACTAACAGTGTTATAGGGTAGTGCAGAATTACTACATGTTGTACTAATAGAATGTAATACATTTTCAGTACATAACTGATTATCAACATCGCTATCACCACCCGCATATGAATTATAAGCCTGGCTTTCTGATATGCCTTCAATAAAATCAAATAGATCATCTGGATTCATGTTTTCGAAACAGATTATTTGTACGAACGAGCCATGATCCAAAAATATTAGGTTACCTTTAGAAGAACACAGCAATCTTCTTAGCGCCACAAAACACAAACTCGCCGATAAGTCTATAAATACTGTGTACTCTGTTTAGTCGCTATCAACAAAGTTTTCTGCAAAACACTTAGCTATTTTAATGATAAATTAATAATAAACAGATAAACACCTGCACACCTCTATTCTGTGATAATGTTTTGTGGGCGTCGCCGTGGATCATTGTAGTAAGCGTAAGAATACGGATGCCTAGGTTCAAATCCCGACACGGCCGACTGCTTGAAAAATGGCAGGTGAGCATTTTTCACAAAAATTACGCCCTCGTTCGGATGAGAGGTTAAATGGAGGTCCCGTGTGTGAGTGTTGTCACGCACGTTAAAGATTCCTACCTTGCCTGGAACGGCAAGGGTTCGGCAAAATTCTAAAAATTTCCAGGCAACAAAAAACTCGCCTCTTGGCCAATGTAGTATCTTCGGGTGGAGCATCGGGAATGTAAATGAACGGTAATGGTTTGTGGCTATTGGTATAGCCACATTAGTATTGGATAACTAACCATGCACATTCATCTACAAATATGGCTATGATATTGCTCACAATCCATTTCGGAAACCATTTATTAACATCAAGCTTATTATTGATGAAAATATGATAGTAACTTGATCATTATTGGTTGTGATCTTATATTTAACCACAATCTGTTAAAAGGTTAAAGTACTTTTCTGTAATGCGGTATTTAAACAACTGTATAGTATACGAACAGTGTGTATAATAAGCCATTGAATTAAATCAGCCCTAGTTCAAGATGCTGTTGGTACTTTGTTGAGTAATGTTGAATGATAAGGTGTACATCTAACATGATTAACGATAGTTCTTCTAAATTGTTTATTAACTTCTCTGTAACCCACTGTAAAAATGCATTCCCACTTATTTCACCATGATAATCGTTACTATGCGATTTGGAAGCAAATGACAAATAAGCACCTTCCATTGATCTAACATGAACTACTACAAAGCATTTTCGATCATGCCCACTTGGCTACTTCACACTTCTCCTGCCATGATCTCTTTGGATTTCCTTTTGAAAAGGGTCAAGGTCGCTCATAAAAACAACTCGCCGCTTTGTGTTGGAGTCTATATCAGCGTTTCTCTACCTTTTTTGGCCCGCGGACCAGTAAAATTTGTAAAAAAAATTCGCGGACCAGTGATATTTTTTTAACAACAAAATTTTACTAGGTATTAAAGAACTACTACATAAGTTATTTGTAACATTTTTGTTATCATTTACTTACAACAATATTTAAATATCAAGATAATAATAAAAAAATCTCAAACTCGTGGGCATAGGAACACAACAAAAAATATCACTCTCACGATTACTAAGAAATTAAATCAAAAGCATTTACAAAAAATATAATTTGTTGTTTGTTTGTAATAATTATTATTAATAAATAACAAACCCTTGACAAAAATTACAACAAAAACTGTCAGAAATTATAAAAATAATCACAAAATCATTGCACATGAACACGACAAAATAATCCAACACGTGATACTACAAGCTACAAGCTAAGTCGGAGCGGTGAAATAACCGAAAGACGATTTCTAAATTTATTTTTATTATCGTCATAGATGAAAATCCCACCTCACATAAATATGTAGTTGCGAAGGGGACTAACATTTTCATTGCTTTTTCGTATAGAGATGGATATTCATTTTTCAATTTGATACAAAGTTTATCTATAGACATTGTTGAAAAACTAGCTTTTGACATAATATCTGTACTAATCTCAAGCAGGGACTCATATTCTCTGTCACTTAAATTGGTCATATGGTATGAAGGGGTTTGTTATCCACACATTTCTTTCACACGTGGTTTCTTCAGATGGGAAATATTTTTCGAAACTATTTTTTAAAGATTGTAAGTGATGCTCAATGATTATATTTAATTTTGATAAGTTTACATCTTTTTGCAAATTAACAAAATCAAAATAATTATTAAATACATCAATATTATTTCTATTTACTTTATCCACCCAAAAATTATTTTTTCTTAAATCCATCTATTTTATTAAATAAATGAAACGCAGGTATAGAAGTTCCTTGTAAACTCAAATTTAAATCGTTAATATATGAAAATATATCACTTAAATATGCTAGTTTTGCAACCCATCAAACAAATGCATACTTAAAGGATTATTTTTTTCTCTTAAAAATATTTCTACTTCCGTCTTTAATTCAAAAAGCACGGTTAAAATTTTACCCCGCGAGAGCCATCGAGCTTCTGTATGCAGTAATAACTGCTCATGTTCGACACCAACCTTCTGATAAGATATTGCAAATAACCTACTGCTTAAATTGTTTTTTTTTGGATAAAATTAATAACTCTTATGGACTCCGCTAAAACCTCATATAATTCTGTGAATAAACTTTTCGCTGCTAAACGTTGTCTGTGGATTATACAGTGGGTAATTAATAAATCAGAATTAACTACTTACTGAATTCTTTTAGTAACACCACAATGTCTGCCAACCATACTAGCCGCCCCAGCGGAACATATACCTACCCAATTTTTCCATTCTAAGGAATGTTTAATAACATAAGAATTAAGAGTATAAAACTCTCATTACTTGTTGTATATGAAACCAATTCTATACAACACAAGAATTCTTCTTTTATTTCTTCCAAAATAAAATCAATATATTTAATATAGCAAATTAGTATCGCCTTTTTAGAAATATCGCATGTTTCGTCGATTTGTATTGCAAAAAATGTTGATTCCTTTATCTTTTGTATTAATTGATATTCCAAATTCACTGATAATTTTTCAATTCTTCTTCTCATAGTATCATTAGATAAGGGAATCGATTTAATTTTATCAACAGCAGAGAGTCTAAACATCTCTAAACAAACGTCTATTAAAACTGGTTTTTATTAAATTTTCCCCAGTAGTAAATGATTTTTTGGTTTTTGCAATCCAAAGGCAACTATGTACAAACATTTTAATAGCGACTTGTTCTGAATAAAATTGTGTTTAACTGTTTTTGTTTGTAATCCTAATTCTTGTTTTTACGCTCAAAATATTCACGCAGTTTATTTTCCAGCTCGGAATGTTTAGTCTTCAAATGTCGTAACATTTTCGATGGTTTCCTAGCATCATTTACTAGAACTTCATGGCAAATGATACACATCGAACGTACATCTCTTCTGTAGATTTGGGTCAAAGAATTTAACCATATTTTAAATATTCATGGTTGTAGTGTCTGATAACTGGTTTCTTCTTTTTTGCTGGTGGAATTCCTATTTCTTCTTCATTTTTTTGAGACGTTGAACTGGTATTGCGAAAATTAAATAGTGTGCTTTGTTTACGGTTCATGTTACTCAGGGTTAAAAAATATTTTTTTATTAGCGCCTACATAAGTATATAAATAATCAATAAACCTACTTTTATATTGGTTCAATCCAGTTAAACATATGTATAATTATTATAATAATTCAAAACGGTGCACGTGTATTTTACATATGGAAAATACGTCTGAACATGTTTTGAATTAGGATCGGCCTTACCCCACTACTGTTTCGTTTAACAATAACTTAAAAACACCCAGACTATACAATGATAAAGCTGTACCAGATCACACATTAAATCTATATACTATAAGCGGCTTAAGTGTCTGTCGCCGATGGAAAGTCAGCCGGCCGGTGTCTGCGCACCGCGCTCGCGTGCACTTCTAAGCATTCCGGAATTTTTTTTTCAGAGCCGTATTAATCATAAATTACATAGAATTAAAATTAGTTTAAGATGTATTTCGTAATTTTATAAATTAAAATTTAGTTATTATTATTCTTTTTTGATAAGTAAATTTTTTTCGCGGATAGAAAAATTGTCGGCGGACTAGTAAAATTTCTCCGCGGACCACCGGTTGAGAATAGCAGGTCTATATTATCTTCATATGCCCTTGGACGTTTTATTCTTGAACTAACAAGTTTTTATTTTTCAAACAACGCTCTGGGACTTCCTTCTGTTTTGAAATTGAATCCAATCTGAAGTAATTCGTTTCAAATCAGTACCACTTAAAGTAATATCTTTTTAACGAAACTCCACATTCGACTATTGGAAAGATACGTGTTTTCCTGTAAGTAATAAACATTACACTATCGTTTACTCTAAAGCTCTATTAAACTTGCTTTAGGCATACATTGTATTCAGAGTATCTCTAATTTCATGTGAATACTGTATGAAAGAACCCTGGTTTAGTTTTCCTCTGTGGCCTTCTTTTTCCAGGACTGCGCACAATTACATTAGCCATCATGCATGATATAATGCGAGTAACTACGTTGCCATTCATTTGCAAAGCTGTAACCATTCTCTAATAGGTAAAGTCAATTAAAATACAGTTTGTTATGTAAAAAAGTTATCTTATATTTGATTTTGCAATGCTCTACCCGAAGGTACTGCATTGTCCAAGAATTGAGTTTTTTACCCGGAAATTTTGAATTTTGCCGAACTCTTACTATTCCAAGTACTTTAGAAATTTTTAATGTAGGTGACAACACACATGACACCTGCATTTTACCTTGCACCCGAACGAGGGCTTCTTTTTTGTGAAAAATGCTTACCTAACATTTTTCAAGTGGTTCGTGTCGGGCATCGAACCTGGGATCTTGGGCTTAATAGTCACACATGAACCAACTAAGCTACAGAGCCTCCTTAAAAAATGTTTACCTCTTGTACTGCTGCACTAAAATTAAAGAACCACCATTCTGTTGTACTTGACCGAAATATGCCAATAAGTTCGACACCATCTGTTAAGCTTATCTATGTCCACAGAATTGTCTCCGTGACTGGCATTTTACAATATTGAGTTTAATAAGTGCTTTTTACCAAATGAAATAAGTAAAAATTAGGAAACGTGTTAACAACTACGAAAGTAGGGTTATGTTATGAAGAAAAGTGGGACTGTATTATTATTGTTACTGCCAAATTCAGAGTACTACTTTTTATATATGAAATAAGTTCCGATGTATAAACTGGGCCTGCTTTATTTTTATGCAGTACAAAGCAATTAAGTATGAGTATTATTGATGTGAACGCATCATTTACTAGCTATCTTTATTATGCACTTGTTGCTTTTCCGATGAGATATAAAAGGTAGGTGTACTTCAGAGCATAAAAATAAATGTACTCTGGCGGAACTAGCATTGGCCATTTAAAGACTGCGGAGTTTGCAAAAGACTGATCTCACGAGGAGGACGTTGATTACAGTTAAAGCTCTCAAAGCTTATGATATGATTACTTTTATTTTCGTTTCACCATGCTGTAAAAGAATTAGAAATTAAGCATAACTGGAAGCAAAAAAAGTACTAAACTTGTATATAGAAATTTCGGTTATCAACATGTGAACAATTATTTCTATAGTGTGAGTGATCAATAATCAGGAAATTACAAGTTAAATATGGTGTTTTTATAAACATTTACACAAAACTTTTTGTAAAGACAAATAGAACAATTCTGTTTAAATTTAAGCTATTTGCTTCAAAACCTTTTAAACATAAAAAATTTCATGAAATCTTGTATGTTCACAGAGTTAGGTAATAAGCAGTAAACAATATTCATACGCATATTTTAACTAAATGCAAGATAAGCAGAATGCAATAGCACTGTTGTGGATACTTACTTAGATAATTTAGAAATGTGTAAAAAGTTAGGTTAAAATACTATTATCCTTTACACCAAAAGGAATCACAGCCAAACTCATACCTGAAGTAAGTAACTATTGCAGTTAGTTACATTCGTTTACTATTCTTCGAGTTCCACGTGGCGTTCAGCAGAAAAACATCTGGCCGCTGTCAAACGAGCCATCCACAAAGTGGTCTTCAAATTTGTAAATAGATAAACGTCTGGTCCACCAAATATTTGCAGTTAAAAGCTATTTGATTCTATTAAAAAAGTTATTCCGGCATCCAGATATTTTACATTGTGGGGTGAAACTGTTGCACATTCTAGCTTTTTTTATATAAAAAGTTGAGAGAAAATGTATGAAGAAATCGATAACATCCAGTGCATAAGATAAATTCAAAACATAGATAGTAGATAACAACTTATATAGAAATAATTGTAGATGTTTTCTGATTAAAAATTTAGAGGAAATTTTTGAAGATTATACTCGAAGTAAAGATTTGGAGTAAGACATTATAGTATATATTTGGACTATTTATTTGAGCTAAAATTAAAACCCTGCCAAAATTAATCGTATTGCTAAATTATAAAATACATGGTTCGATGAAACAATAAAAAATTAATCTATTAATATCTTACCATCCTTGATTTACAGGACATGTTGAAATAGGCAACATTTCATCTTACATCCGAGGTAAGATATCTATAAAATTATTTTATTAAAACTTTATGCGTTTAGGTAGAAAATATATACCTTAGGTAACCTCATGGCAATTTATAGATAAGTCAACATGGTCGACTTCTACACTAGCACGCAGTCAGGTATCAAAAGACGAACGTTATACAAATCTTACAGATAACCACAAAATAAAGGAAGGAGTTAGCATTGGAGTGGATAAATAACATTTCTGACATGGGTTCAGATCAAGACTAGTTGTGTTTTGAAAGTAGAATCGACCAATCAGAAAATTACAGTAAACGTATTTATTTATACAACGTAGATAAATAAGAAAATCGTGAATAAATATAGTAATCTCTGTGTCTAGTTTTATTTTCTAGTACAATAGCAAAAGTAAGTATATATTCGTATCAAACGTAATTCCAAAAAGTAATAAAATGTGTTTTTAGAGTAAGGTAAACACAAGTATTTTATAAGGTGCGAGCACGTTGTAACATGACTAGGCCTCGGCCAAATAGCATATTACAGTTAGACTCGTAGGAAATTTTGTACATTTTTGAATGTATATACGTGTATTCTAGATTCAAGGAATAGTCACATGATTGTCTTTTTTTGTGGTCCTCACTATAGCTTTGTCTGCAAAACTCAACTGAATTTAAAATCAAGCTAGTAACTCAAAAAAGGAAAATATAAAGCGTGTAACTTTACACTTTGTACTTGCGCATGCTAACCAATTGTGCTACCGGTATGGTAATTCAATTGGTATTTACGATAACTTTGAATCGCATACGCAACTACAGGCCAACTTATTTTTTAATGAAGATTGACAAGAATGCCAAACGTAGTTGGAAATTAGGTTGATATTGCGTATGCGATTTAAATTTGTCGACTTTTCCAATTGAACAACCAGTTTCGCTGGAACAGTTGGTTAGCACGCAAGTATAAATTGGAAGATTACAGGTTTGAATCCTGTCCGAGTCTGAGTTATTATATTTTCCTTTTTTCAATCACTAGCTCGATTTTAAATGAGTATTAGGGCTTTACGAGTAATAATTTCATTTACAGTAATATATTCGTTTTCCAAATAAGTGTGCTTAAATAAATCTAGCTGGGCAGTTGTTTATTTAAGTACAAACGTGAAGGCTACTTTATCAACGTTTTGTATAACACGTTTTCAATAAATATTTACTAAAAGATATTAGTTTTATACGAGTCATACCAATGAAAAACATTCCACATACGAATTGTAGACCTTTATTATCGAACACATTAACAAATAGTAGTAACAGAAAATTTAAAAGGAAAATTATTGTACAATAAGAACAAATCTTACTGTACAATAAGAACAAATCTTACTGTTACTAAGTAAATAAGAAATGGTATATAGAGCAGCTGAACTCATTGTAATCTGAAAAAAGAAATAAGTGTATTAACCTTCTGGTTTATAATGCAAATACATATCAACTTTTATCTCTAAATAGTATTAAACAACGAAAGCGTGTGAGTAATGCATTTTTATTATTAGTGCGAGATATACAGAGTGAAGCTAGAACAAACTAACAAATATTAGGGCAGATAGAATGTATAATATTATTAGAGGTGTTTCATTAGTTTTGCCAATAACACCAATTGTTTTGCATGCGTTAACTTCCGTAATCACAGATGGCGTAGAAAGTGGACGTGTAAATATGAGCAAAGTTTTAAAAAGCGAAACCTTCAGGTACTTACCAGTAATAACCAGAGTTAAACCGGGTCATTTCGGGTCACTTCTTTTACCGGGTCAGACAGGTGACCCGGTATTGATTCGGTGACCCAGTGTTGACCTGGTGACACGGTATTGACCAGGTGACCTGGTGTTGTCCCGGTGACCCGGTTTTGACCAGATCACCAGCCACTGGCAGTACATGCTACTGACATTGATATTCGGTGGTGCATAGGTACCTGGTTCCTACAATGCTTAAATCCCACTAAAACAACGGAGTTATAAATAAATAAGTACATACGATAAGGAGCACAAAAATCATATTAAAATTGCTTAATCAAGTTCAACAGTTGGCAGTTTAACACAACACGGCAACATTTATTTATTCATCACTTATCACAGTCGATGCTAAATTCTGCCTCTAACTTCATACTATACATATTAATTTTCAGTTGCACTACTTTTTATAATTTCAAACTTAGTACGTTATCAACAAGAGCATCTCAAATTTATTCAAACATTACAAAACAAAACACATCTGTATGTATATAATGGTATATAATGCACTTTCAGAACATTTCAAAATAAAAGACTCTAAAATTATTATTGGTGTTTGTGCTTAAACACTAACCATAATTTAAAATAGATATCAATTCAATTTTTGATTTTCTAAGTGTTAAATCAAAAGTGAATAGCATACATAAAAGATATCCTATATAAGCATTAAGTTTAATTCTTATTAAAAAGTTTAAAAATAAAGTGGACAATTGAGTTTTCCATATTATATAGAATTGCAGGTAGATACTTAATATGCTGATCCCACTGTAATTGTATTCTATATATTGGTAGTAAAGTAAATAAAATTTCTATCAAAAATGAAAGTGCGGGCTTTTCAACTGTTTGTTTATTACGCATTTCGTCAGCACAGCTGCATCTTTTGCTGTGGGTGTTTTCGATTTATTTGGTAGAGGCATTTCTTAGAAAATAAATGAAGATTTGTAAGTTTTTTAAGATTTTTAAGTTTACCACTTCAACACAATAGAGAAGTAGCTATTGTATTTCGTTTGTTGTTACTGTTAGCAGAACTTGAAAAGCGTTCCGAGTTGAACAAAATTAAAATAATACAGCACTGTATGTTACCAAGGTCAACCGTGGCTGCTCTTCTGCCTTTTAAACGACCAACCTATTACCCTTTCACAAGAAACGTCACAATAGCTGTTGGTCAAATAGCCGTTAGGTATATTTGAATTTGCGGTTTTGCTTATCAATACAACAATGAGATTGCTGATTCTAGAAATAGATTGTACAGGGTTCAAACATAATTCTTTCCTATTATACTTTATTGTTCCGAATATAGAAAATAAAGGAGACAATAATCAATTTAGTTACAGTAATAATCGTTATGAAATTATCTTGTAGCGTGTTCTATTCCCGCGTCGCGTGTTCAGAGCCACTTCCACAGTTAGCAACACTGGTACTATCCACGTTCACATTATTGCACAACAAAGATATTACGACATAACTACGTGTCAAATTGTATCACATGCCAAATATGTTTACAATGATATAAATTGCACCTTAAAGAAAGATAAAAAGTAGTTGACAACACTGGTACTATCCACGTTCACATTATTGCACAACAAAGATATTACGACATAACTACGTGTCAAATTGTATCATATGCCAAATATGTTTACAATGATGTAAGTTGCACCTTAAAAAAAGATAAAAAGTACTCACATAAAAATGTAGAACGCTTCACGATTTTGCGGTCTTCCTTACGCAGGGACAATGCTGATTTCCATGTATCTCGTTTGGATTCTGGGTTGCGTTATGCCATAGTTGAAACCAGATTTAGCGTTTTCCCTCTTCATTGATCGTAGGTAGGACGAAGGAACAACCAGGTAAGGAACGATAAAGAGGAAACTTACCTTCTGAAAGAGAAAAGACAAAGGAACGACACAGGCAAACGTCACCGTTCGACGTCTCGTTGGTTAATAATGTCGTGTCACACACCGCGCACTTGCGCCATCACTCCGCGTCTGCGCATTCTTTTGCGCAAACGCAACTGTCCGAAATAACGGAAATGCACAAGTCTATTTTAAAAATAATGGCGGGAATTCACTAACAAATTTAAAAGTGTACATGTCCAAATTTGGAATGTAACAAGCGGTTAGACAACATTATTTACATATTTTTCTTAGGTTCCAAGAAAATAAAGACCTCCCTTCTAAAACAAAAGCTATATAATAAGGTGGTGTTGGAAAAATTAGTTTTTTTAATTACCTTTGACAGAATATTGTTGCGTTTTGTGGTTTGATGGGTACTATTTATTAACACGTTTAATTTGTGGGATAGGAAAAAGCAGGTAGCATTGGATTGGATCTGTTCGCTTTATCGCTAGAACTTAAGAAACAGAACAGCGCTTATGAACTTCATAATTTTAGCGGTATTGCTAGAAGGGATTGTTGGAAATCTTTTAAAATAATTAGTAAAACGGAAAACACTTAAGAAGTCTTTGGTGTCGCATTTTGCAGTGAGTGTTTGGTATGTTTGCTTTATAAGAAGAAAAATGAAGCCGGAAAAGTGATTTATTATGGAACTAAAAGTTTAAGGAACCACTTAAAGCGGTGTATTCGTGAAGTTACACGTACCACACCATTGATACAAATTTAAGAGCTTTGCTTTAAAAGCGTGCGGCGTTTGTACCTGAAATTTTTTTTAATCCCTATTACGAATAATAATTTTTCGTCTTAGTAAAAAGAATATCCAAAATATTTTTATATTTAATATTACGTAATTATTCGAACAGTAAATATAGCGGGCGACTGTGTCGGAGACGGAGTTGGCGTTGATCCTTTTCTGATGTTTAAAATAAGATTCATCAAATATAATAGCAGTTTTACGGAGACCGAATGGAACGTTATGCCATGGAATCATAAACGAATCACTTTCGAAGGAGTAAGAGAGAGCGAGGAAAAAAAGATCGAGAATTCGATAGTTTAGATGGTGTATGGTCGTATTTAGAGCACATCGTACTTATGCAATTAATAGGAGCCTTGGTATACTACATCTATTACAAATATAAAAATAAAATATGTGCACATGAGCAACATTGTTCGCGCTCGAACGAAGACCTGCGCGCGCAAAATAATTTTCAGTTCTAACCAGTGGTATCTTCGTTCAGGGTGTGCGTGTGAGATTTACACTTAATTAAATAGCAATTATGATGAACTATATTCAAGACGAAAATAAGCATACAAACTATAGGGGTTACGACAGTAAAATATCTTTAAATAACGATGATGATGATGTAATTTCGTCATCATCTACGTGTACAGTATCTGGATCCCCGTAGGCGTCGCAACCGTCACGAGACAGTTCGCATGTTTTCACAAGCATCCATGTCTACGATAACGATCACGTGATGGATCCCCTGATATGTAGCACCGAATACCGATTGAATTTCCACAAGGAGAGCGCACAATGGTGCGTTCACGGCCATACGATCGAAGTGGGCTTAACAAAAAAAAAAGCAATATGGATTTTAGCCCTGTTATCAGACTTATATGTCCCAACAGATTTTGTAAAGGCGAATTGCAAATGAACGAAAACGAGTGGAAAGATTTGTCGTCTATCACTATCAAGCATAAATTTAGAAAGTTTTTAGCAATCGCTCCGATAGTACCAAGGTTGCATCTGCAGACTCTACCGCCGCCACCGTAGTTGTAGACGTATGGCACTGGAGGCGTGAAATGCATCAGACGATCGACGCTTACTTGGAAGTGGAATTTAAAGACGAATACGGGTCTTCATAGAGTCGACGTGCAAAAAACTGCAGCGTCGCATTAGAATCAACAAACTCCGAATACAATATGGCACGAATTTTTCTCGCGCGCAAAGAATTTGCAAAAGTGTTTACTCTAGCGCCGCTTATAATGCTCAAATTAGAAATATTGAAAGGACAAGAGTTCTACGATAGAAATATAGAGCACGTCGCCACTTGCCTTCCCGAAGAGTTCGGAGCTTGCGCCTATAACAGATGCAAGAGCAGCGGCGGCGATGGAGGTGAAGGCGGGGTCGTGGATGCTGGATTTATTCGAACATGCAGAATGAAATTTAATGTCGAGTCAAGATGATAAGCGAATACGTGTTTGGAAATTCATCCCTAAGCGCCCTAAACGTTCTTACGATACTAACAGACTCGGCTTGTTAGAAATCACGCGCCATTTCCCTCACAAAATTGTCGATGACGTATTATGTTTATATCAAAAGAATGTAAGTGTCGAAATGAAACCTCTGTATTTTAAAGATAGCATATGATCCTTTTTGTAAATAAAATTTACTTTGTATACCGTTATTTTTTATATATATTTAAATTGTTACGTTATTGCAGGAGAGATGTTAGTCAATGTTGGTACACGGGGGTGAAGGGTTCTTCAACAACCTCTTAAATAAATTACTCTTTGAACCGCGCCTTCCAGATCATAACTTCTGTGGCTCCGGAACCAGATTGCAAGAGTTTAAACCGCGGAGACAAAGGTATTAAACCCCTAGACGAAGCGTGCAAGCAGCACGACATCGCGTATTCGCATCACAAAGACGGAGCGCAGGCACGAGGCCGACAGGGTCTTGCAAGAAGGGGCTTGGCTGAGAGTCAAGGCCAAAAATTCTAAGTGGTCCGAGAAGCTCGCAGCGTTGGGCGTTGCAGCTGCAATGAAAGCGAAACGCAAACTAGGAACGGGAATAGACAAGAAAATGGTTGTGAAACTGGGCCGTCGACAGCAACGACGACGACGAAGACGACGTCAAGTACGACGCAGCTCGGGAAAATCCAAAGGCAATAACAGCAACGCAGGTAAAAATGCTCCTTCAGAGGCGGTCTTATAATTAAAATATATAAAGAAATAAGAAAAAGCGTTAGGAGTAAAGGATACGGCGAAGCTTCGCATCACCATCTCATTTCGAGTGCGATAAATGCAGCAAAAATTATAGTCAACAAGATGGGATGTCGTTCGAAAATTAAAGTCCCAAGCACAATACCGGTGTCCAAGCGAGGCAGTCTACTGCCCTTGATTCCAATATTGGCAGGTCTTTCGGCACTCGGAGCACTGGCCGGCGTAGCGTCGAGCGTTTCAAACGCCATCAATTCAGCTAAAAATGCAAAGTGGTATTTCGACGAGAACACGCGTCACAACAGAGCCATGGAAGAGTAAAAAGTCGGCGACGGATTGTATTTAAAGCCTCACAAGAAAGGTAATGCCTTGTACTTTGAAACCTTTTCCGGGAGCTTCAAAAAACTGATGACTACGATGGTGTCGAGGAATGTTAGGTTCACCATCCATAGACCGCCCATGCGTGCATTGACCGATCTCGATCTGCACAAATATGCTCAAGGTGTTCTGTATTTTAGAGGTGTGTATATGCGAGACGAGCTACCGCTAAAAGACGCGACGGGAGCTTAGTACCACCGTGGCGGCGTTAACAACTTGGGGGCCCGCCAGCAAAATATTTGAGGGGCCACCCCTTTATAAAAATAAGAATGACCCATGGCATGTTTAAATAATTCGTTTCCAGCCGTTAATCATTATAATTATTTTATAGAACTATGAATTTATTTCTATGCAAAAACGAATTCAATGATAGAAAATCATTTGCCAATTGTGATACCATTAAATAGTATGACATCACTACCATACTTACCTAGTCTAAATTATTTTATCTAAATCATGTCATCCTCTGGGCTGTCTCCAGTAGAAGTAGAATAAAACCTAACAAAACAAGTATTGTTTTGTTCAATAACTTGTTACGTGCCAAAATTTGGCACTAGACATTTTTAAATAAATGCGGGAGTTTCGCGCCATAAATTTGAAAGACTTGTTGCGCGTATTTCCGTCACTTCAGAAGTGCGTTGCGCGAGACTTCGCGCCGGCGTGTGGCAGAAGAAAAGTGGGGAGTTTCCGCAAGACGCTGGGACCTACTTTGCTTTTGAACGTCGACAAGAGTGGTGTTGGGTCTGGTATCGTATCTTTATCTTTATTATGTTGTCACGGAAAATTTAAGTCAAGTTGACGGCCACTAGAAAAGTGCTTAGGTAGCGGCTTTTGAGTTGGGGGTGGTGACAACTTTTGCTCCGGCTTAGTCAGGGTGAGACTCTAATTCAGGGTAGATCAGAAAATGTACTGCACAGATTATATTAATAAGGGTTAGTATTGAATCAGAGCCTGGACAGGGAATGCCAAGGCGCCAGGAACTGATAACAATTAAGGAGCGTATGAAACCTAAAGTCCTAGTTCCAACAGACTTCGAAGGAACCCCCTTCCAGATCACAAATATAAAACACGCAACTTCACAAAATAACTATCTTTAATATCGCATCGGAACACAAAAACAATTAATAACAAAAATTCCAAATACCAGTTGAATTTCAATATTACATCAATTATGATTAACACAAGAATAGAAAATACTAAATTAGTAAATATTACCGTAAGGAAACCCGCACGAGTGCATATCATGGAAGAAGAACTTTTAATTTCTCACTCACTTTAAAGTTATTTATTACTCACGTACTCATATACCCTTGGCCAAGAAAGCATGTAGTAGTACGTAAAATGCACCATAAAGTGCTAGGTGTTCTAACTTTAATTTCAAATAAGCACCTCGTGGGAGCAATCTCTAACAATAGTGTAAATATTAGATACTTTAAAAACGGGTTTGCGGTCATTGACCCTGGTCGCCAATATTTCTTCATATTTTCGTTAGTTGTTAAAGTTTTGCATGATTTTGATGTTACAGCTTCATTATTAGCATGAATGGTTGTGGTTTTTCTGCACGTAGTATTTGACTTTATATATCGTGAAGATTGAAACTGACCCATAATTTTAAAATCCACAGTTAGATTTTTGTAAAAAAAAGGACAAGAATTTAACACCACTAACGTTCGAAATTTTAAAAAGCTATAATTTGACAAATTGTCAAAACACGTTTGTTTATCTATGCCGCCCTGTGGATTTTTAAATTATGGGCCAGTTACAATCTTCACCTTATATACAGTCAAATACTATGTGCAGAAAAAGCACAATCAATTAGATACTTTAACGTACGGTTGAAATATTTCACAATTATCTCAATGAATCACCCTAGGCAGTAAAGAGGGTGCCTAGAAATATACTAAATGTTGATTTTTAAATATTAAATTTTGTATATCAGTATTACAGAATTTTGAACGAAATAGATGTACTTCTTATGAACAGCAATAGCTCAAATTATTAATATTAAGTACTAGTAAAGGAAAATAATAAAACCATAATGGCACCAAATAAGCACAAACACTAACAACGAACAATAAATACATGGAATAATCTTACTCAATGATTAGCTTCTGTACGTAGTTATCTCACATCAACGGTCGTCGAAGTCCTAGGCTGCTGGAATGGTAACCCAGAGTAACGACAGCTGGTCGGCAACGCCAATAAATGATAAATAATAAAGTTGACAGTGCGACAACGTTCTTGAGATAACGGAGACAGAAGCATAAACAGAATGAAGAGCATACGTATAACGCACAATGAGAAGGCGAAGGGAGCAAAAGGAAAAAGAAGAACCCTAAAATTTAATATTAGAAATCAAGTTGCAAACAAAAATTGAGATATTAATTACCACGTAAGTGGGTCAATTAAATGTGCAGTAACTGATTTAGAGATAACAGGACGTTACAATATTTAGATTTCAATAACGAACATCTGCACCTAGAAAAATTAAAATAATAAAATTTAATCTATTTTAATTCATACCAATTATGAACGATGATGATGAATTTAAATCCACTACAAGTGAAAATCGAAGCTTGCAAAAGGTATTCTAGAATCATAAAACCCAAAATTACCAAACTCCAATAATTATTTGTCGGTTCTACCTAAATCCGTAATCAATACGTTTATATCGGCAGAATCCAACTTTCACCAACAACGATCGAAATAAGAATGCCTCTTATCCACAAGGACAAAAGCAAAGTACAGCTTATTATCATATTTGTAATTTCCAATGCAGATAAGTAACGTAAATTTGAGTATACGGCAATAACTTGTAATTATGAAGGCTAACACAAATGAAGCGCAAAGGTAACAACGATATGGATAGCAGGACAATGTTATCAGCAGACAATTGAATTTAGAAATATTATATAAATAGAATGCTGACACAGAAGTGTCGACCGGAAGGTTACATCGTAGATCCCTTTTTCTGTGTTATCTTTGTTTATCGTTCCCTATAACCCGTTCCCGTCGTTACCCCTACATATAGGTAGAAGACCAACCAAATCTGGATACAACCTGGCCTAACCGCAGTCCACGCCCTGAGAACCATCTTTAAATAATCCCGAAGGACGCCCTGAGAATCATCTTTAAATAATCCCGAAGGACGCCCTGAGAACCATCTTTAAATAATCCCGAAGGACGCCCTGAGAACCATCTTTAAATAATCCGGAAGGGAGCCACGAGCAACCCTGAAGGAAGCAATTCTGTGAGACGCTTACATATTCACGTAAGTTCCCCGTGTGTGGGGTTTTTTATAATACACTTTAGAAATTTGCATATTGCGTCATTTACGTGTGATAAATTGCATAGTGTGTGACGTCATTGACAGATGGGCGCGCTAATTTCCACATTATAGATTAGCGTTACCAACTATCTTTGTGACTCTTATACCGAGTAAACGGGTATATAAGAAACTTTTATAACACACGGGTTCCCTGGAAAACACAAACTTATAGAAATACTGCTTAATATTAGGCATAAAAAACAAAATTGGAAAGTCCAGTTTCAATGCTATACTACCAAATGAATACTGTTACTTCTAAAATTAAATTAAATGTATTCTAAACTCCAAATTTGCATTTTTTCTTAATTTAAAAACTTTTCCACTACTTCACTTATGTCTACTTTAAGAGCCTCTTCATGTTCAATACTTAAAATTGACAGACTGCTTAGACGCATTTGTGTCATTACGCTTCTTAAATAAGATTTTATAAGTTTTAACTTGGAGAAACTTCTTTCAGTTGTAGCTGTGATTACGGGTAACGTCAGGTATAGTTCCAAAGCAGTTGTAAGATCAGAGAAGCAGCTCATAAGATAAGAATTTTCTTCAAGTAATAAACTTGCAATTACTGTAATACTTTTCTTCTGGCTTATTTCATTTTTTAGAACAGTTCTAAAAGATATGACCTGATCCACTGAATTTTCAGATAAGTTTCTTCTATACTTGTTCGCAAGAGTAATCAATTGACTTTGTTTTTAATTCTTCGTTAGTTACGTTTTTCAACTTCTGTGGTGATAAAAATGAAAAGTTTTCTATAACAGTTTTCAAACCCGTAAATTTCATTTGCAGTTGATTTATAATAACATCCAAAGAATCATTAAACACTTTCACTTCAAAAGATTTCAGATCGTCGATTCTGTAATATGAAGCCAAGTTAATCAAAAAAACATGTTACAGTTCGCTTACGCTTTTCCTTAGTTTTACAGCATATACCCCAAGATTGCGCTAACTGTGTTGCTTCTTCCAAAAGAGCAGGAAAGTTGGCTCTTAAAAGTCTTAATTTATCATACGCATTGCTTACCAAGATCCATGCTTTGTCGACTTCCGCCGTTTCCTCCTGCACACATTTTGATACAATGTTTGTAATTTCAAGCACTTTGCTTTCAAGGGTTAGGGCAAGTACGAAATCAAATCTATCAAGGTGATTTCTAATGGATAGAGCTTCATCTACTACAGGTTTCTTGGAAGCTTGTAATATAATTGTGATCAAGCATTTCATAATAGATTTGAAGTTAATTTTTAAAGCAACTGAACAATCAATACGGGATGACCATCTTATTGGACACATTTTAATGTTAAGGATTTTTTTTTTAAAATCATCCTTTACCTTAACGTTAATAATCTCATTTAATTCCTGCCAGCGAGGTAAGCTTTCACTAAAGAAAACATATACCCTCTGTACAATATCGAAAAACTGACGTATTTCAGAAATGTGTTATTGAGTCGTTTATAACTAAATTCAAATTCTGTCCAACGCAATGGATATATTCTGCATAAGGAGCAATATCCTTTATTCTTTTTTGTAAACCAGGATATTGTTCACTCATTGTAGCTGCGCCGTCATAGTCTTGTCATCTACTCCTTTCTATATCCACACCATTTTTCGTTAAAACTTCTAAAACTTTATTCTCAAAACCACCACTTGTTTGGTCACATATTTAAAAAAATCCCAAACACGATTAGTTTATTTTTAATTCTGCTGATGTAGGACATTTCTCTGATATAGTTACATACCTGATGACAACGCTCATTTGATCTTTTTTGACAAGTCCTGCGTGGTACCAACAATAATAGAGAAAAAGGAAGCCGAACGAATTTTTTTCAATAAAGACTCGATCACAGAACTGTCCTATAAAGTAATAATTTTATTTTGAATTTCATGATGCAAATACAGTATTGCCCGAAATAAACAGTACTGAAACTAAGTTGGCGGTGTTTTTATGCGTGCGCTGTCACACTCAAGTTAGCTAGTATAGACCTGTCAAGTAAACCTCAAACAAGTAATTAGTAGGGCCTAATTGTTAAAAATGGTGTTAAGTACAGAGGAGAAAGTGTTTCTGGTAGAGCATTATTTTCGTTCATACGGAATCGGCCGACGTAATGGTGCAAGTTTGCTATACGTGTCTGATCAATTCACACAAAGGTTTAATAAACGTTCTCCAAGTAATGCTGTAATTTTGAAGGTTATTGAAAAGTTTAGAAATACAGGTAGTGTATTGTGCCAACGAAAAGGAAACTCAGGGCGTCCCAGGACAGTTAACAACAACAATAACCATGAACGTGTTTTGAGCTAATCTTAGAAAATCCGAAAGTCAGCCAGGCAAGGACAGCGTTACAACTTGATTTAAAAGAACTTCCTTTCAAAGAATCCTGAAGGAGCTGGGTACATTTTCGTATGTGATTCAGGTACATCAACAACTACATCCTCGGGATTATCGCAGTAGAGTGGAATATTGCGCCAGAATTCTCGCGTTACAGTATGAAAATCCTGAATTTTTGAAAATGTTTGGTTTTCAGACGAAGCACATTTTCACTTGTCAGGCTATGTGAATCGTCGCACAAATCGATTTCTGGGCTTTGCCAGACCCGATGAGGTTCAAGAGGTTCCTTTACATAGTGAAAAGTGAGTGTCTGGTGTGCTGTTTCCGGACACGGAATCATTGGTCCGTACTTTATCGAAGAGAATGGTAGGCAAGTCACACTTAATCAACAGAGGTACAGACAAATTTTAACACGATTTATCCCTGATCTACGTCAATTCTGTCGTGCACGTAACTTGGCATTTCGAAACCAATTTTTCAGCAGGACGGGCAACTTGCCATACTGCTGCCGCAATTCGTCAATTTCTTCAAGAACATTTTCCAAGCAAATTCATATCACGATTTACTGACTTCCCTTATCCTTCACATTTTCCAGACCTCACACCTCCAGACGCATACATTTGGGGCATGGCTAAAAATGCCGTTTTCAAACGGGCACCACAAACCATCGATGAATTAAAGGATGCCGTTAGAGTCTTCTTCGCAGCCCTGAGACAACCCTTATTCAATAACATGACCAGAAACTTAGAACATCGTTATGAAGTCTGTCTCGAACGAGGAAGTGCACATTTAGAACATATAATAAAGTGTCAATAATATGTATTTTATAAATATACAAAACAATTACAATTTCAGTACTGTTTATTTCGGGCAATACTGTACTTTGATCGGGATTTTTCATTTGTGATGTGAGCTTTTAGAAGAGAATCATAACGTGCTAAAAGGTCTACTATGTTCAAAAAATTGCCACATTCAGGCAAGATTGTGGTGATATGTTCCCTATGACCCCGGAAAGGCAGGAAATACAGTTATTGTTCGGACAACATAAACAATTCTCGTAAATATTTGTTTCCATTTTCTTTGCTTATCAGAAATTTTGTTAGCTATGGTTTGATTTTTTTTTTATACTAGTGTAGGCTAGAAAACCTTGAAGATGGGCAGTACTTGTTTCATGTCTTTTAATCTTTTTACATATACCCTTCCAGACACGAATGCTACCGTTTCGCCAATTCTGAGTTTCGATAGATTCAGTAAAAGACCAACATGGTTTGCAATAAACGGAAATTTGACATCTAGCATGTGTGTATGAGTTTCTCATAAAATTAATTTTTTATTTTAAAAACATTCCATTATCGTTCCCGTTTCGGCCCGCCCGGCGGGTTCCGCGGGCGCCTTATCGCCGCCACTACTGCACAAATATTGAGATAAAGAACCCGGGAGGACCCACAGCTGAAGTATGTAGAAACCGCATTAGTTGGATGTAGTTAAATATTCAAGTGGTAGCAGGACTTCACGGAGAATTTTATGACATGGTTATTAGATGGCCTGGTTCTGTACAGCCGAATATTTAATAACAGTTCTTTAAAACTACGTTTTGAATAGTGTCAAATTGCAGGGTTGCTATTAGGCGACAGCGCATATCCACAGTTGCGATTTCTTTTTACTCCAATACACATTCTACAGACAAGGGCTGAACGGAAATACAATCCATCTCAGGCAACAACTCGTAGTGTTATTGAGCGAACATTTGGGCAGAGGAATCAACGCAAAAATTATTGACAAAGAAGAAAACTACCAAAAGCGCAAAATCAAAGAAGCTGCTTGATGGCGCAAATCAGAGTATCGGAAATGGTAAACTGTAATTTTTTTGTAGTGGACTGTGTTTGTAATTACTACCCTGATTTGAACCCCAATTCGAGTAATGTAAAATATAAATAAAAAGTAGACGACTTACCAGTGGAATCAGTATGTATACACGTGGTAGTCATGGATGATTGGTCGGTCGCTGGTTTTTCCAATTTCCGTTGGTTTTGTTGCACTCTTAATGTTTGTAATGTCATGTGGAATAAATATCACAGCACACACGGCAGAGTGTAAACTGAAGGTAAAATGTTTCCAGTAAAAATCACGTTACTATAACTCCGAAAATCGTTCTCGCGTGGTAACAGTAGTTGTTTTCTCTATGGTTCTTGGTTCACCCGCCCGGGACCGATCGGCACTAATAAAAACTTTGAAAATCACTCCATCTCGTGCTAGGTTTAGCAAGTGATCGCGAAGCAGTCTGTAAATAGCGGCACTCTAATGTTTTATAAATTTTACAGTCGCGTATTGTGCGAAAACTGCTTATATAACCCTACTTAAAAATAATTGCGTAGCAAACGAATCCGTGACTTTCAGTAAACAATGGATTCCATTACTAAAAGAAATAACAAATAAAAATGTAATGTTCAAATAATTCAAATGATAGTTCAAAAAACGATTTCGTTGTTTAAATAAAAGTATCAATTATAGCTTACAAACCACTGTTCGTATAATAGCTGCTACTGCAGTATTACATAATATTGCTGTGATGGTTAAACAAGAATTTATTCCGGATCCTCTGTTGGGCTATAGAATTGTGCCAGTACCCCTGCGCCTCATAATGTGCAGGGTAATATAATGAAGGCTGATTTTATTGCAAAACATTTTAAAAATTAGTTGTTAGTTTTTTTTTTAGATATAAAAATTTAAGTATGTATATAAAAATTAGATTAAAATAATATTTGTAACCATTAATATAACTTGTATAAAATTAAATTATTGGTTGAATATTATATACAAAACTATAAGGTCAATCCACGTTAAGCGTTTCTTGCTTCGTCATTAAACTCCTTCTTTCGTTGTTAAACAGAAATTCTCTTTCTTGTTCTTCTACTTTTCGTTCCAGTTCTTTCACCCTCAAATTGTGCAGTATTGTCTCCTGTTCTTCAAATAAGTCGTTGCTCTGCGATCGAATTTCCAACTCACGCTCAATTGCAGTGCCTCCTGATGTAAAGAAGTTGTGATTTCTTTTTTTTTTAAACCTAGCCGGTGTTGAAGTTGCAGGTATTTCATCTAAAATAAAATTATTACTAACTAGTGCAATAATATATCAAATTGATGGTCAGTTACAGGGATGTATAGAGTATTTAAAAATCAACGAAATTAAGATTTTACCGATGTGTGGACAATACTAACCAGTGTCTTCATAATTCTTTTCCAAAGGAATAGTGGTAGAAATATCATCAACCACTAACATTTGGTCCTTTGTTTGATCAATGTGGTTTTGTTGGGACACTATTACACTGTCGCTGTCAATTGTGTCCTTTAACTCAAAATTAACACAATCAAGAACATCGTCAATATAAGTATCGACCAAATTTGGTTTATAGCTTCCACCCCCGTACACACTTGTTGTCGCTTTTCCTTTGACAACTCCTTCTTCTGCGACCTTTCATGTTTTCCCAACATTTGCGGAGTTGTTCAGTGGTTCGCTATAATGTAATTTGTCAAGAAATAAGCAACATATTATGTAACCATATACTTACATTGTTGTTTTCGGCTATACAATTAAACTCTGCAGTCAACTTGATCCAGGTCTTCTTTTTTTTGCAAGAGTTATACAGTCGCTTTTATATTTTCAATTTTGTGTTGAAATTTTCCAACTAGTTCTTTAAGATATAATTTTTCATCGCCATGGAATATAGTACGTTTTGCTGTAGTGCTCATGTTTAAATTATCTACTAACTTAATACAATAATACAATACTTAATAACTACACAAAAGATAAAAAAATTAAACAATATTATGAAACAATAAATCCAAATAAAAACTAGCTAAAAACAATACTTAATAACTACACAGAAGAAATCAAGGAAAGTTATTGTTTAAAGCATGTTATTCGTGTTTTTTCAGATCCCTATTCAGGGTGTAAAAAGAAGAATACATGATCCATTTGCAAAATTCTGTTCATCGCCTGTCTATGTCACAACCAAGGTGTGTCCTTGTTGTAGGAGGGGTAGGGAAAAGAACCTCTAAAAAAGAAATTGAAATTAAATGAGAAATTCGACGGTACAAAAGCACTGAAAGCCCATTCGGCGGCCATTTCGTTACAGTTGAAAACTGCGAGTTCTTCAACCCATTAAAATGGTGGAGAAAACAAAGATATACTTTTCCAATATTAAATGAAGTTGCGCACCGGTCATTTGTGATACAGGCATCGTCAGCACAGTAGATTATTTGTACCGGTTGAGGGAAGAGGGAGCACTTTGCACATCCACATCCCTCCAGGCAGCACCCCCCTCTGATGTCACACTTGTCACTTTGACACATTTTGTCATCCGCCATTTTTCGTACGTCACATCTGCCAACTGCCATTTCTCTTACGTCAATCCATCATTTTTTAACGTCACGATTTTTAAATTACTCTATATATATATCTACTTATGCTCCATCCTGTATATACATTTTACCGCAAGTTCTTAGAGTCAATCTAAACCATTAGTTGCACATCTTATATTATTATTTACTGAACATATCCTATTTTAATTTAGAGACGAACTTAGAGTGTATTTAAATGTGAAAAAAAATCGGTATGATTAAGAAACGGCTTACAGATAACATTTTTAGAGATTAATTTAAGAGCACCTAATCCAAAATGTTATAATCATCATCATCATCATATTGTTTTTGACCTTACTTAAGGTCGGTTTGACACAGCTCTAACTTCTTTTCTAATCTGTGCTAATCTAAAAAGTTCTACATACCCTTCACAACCTAAATTTCTAATAATTTGACTAATATAGTTTGGTCTAGGTCTTCCTATATCCTTTTATCTTTTTCCTATCCATCTGACTTTACATAGATATTAGCAACATGATGGTTGTTAAAGAACTCTAACATGTTTACATGTTTACCATTTATAAGGAAATGAAATATAACCTTCAAAAAGGAAAAGTGTTAAAATATATGTTATGGTAAGGCTTAAGCAACGAAACGCTACCCACATGCCAGACCGCTACCTAATTGTGAGTTATGTCATGGTGACGTTTATTAAATTATATGTTACGGTAAGGCTTAAGCAACGAATCGCTACCAACATGCCAGACCGCTAACTAATTGTGAGTTATGTCCTGGTGACATTTAGTTAACTGATTTTTATTTTTTTTTTGTTTTGTTTTCGAACTTACTTAAAGTCGGTTTGACGCAGCTCTAAATTCTTTTCTATTCTGAGCTGGTCTAAAAAGGTCTACATACCCTTCACAACCTAAATCTCTAATAATTTGACTAATATAGCTTTGTCTAGGCCTTCCTACTCTATTTTTATTTGGTAGTCTATAATCTAAGACTTTACTAAATAGTCCCTCAATTGTTTCCACATACAGGGATCCTCACCTATCCTTCTATAAACTTCCTCGTTTGTTACTCTATCTGTCCAACTAATCTTTAACATTCTCCTATAACACCAAGTTTCAAAAGCTTCTATCTTTTTCTTATCTACTTCTTTAATTGTCCAAGCCTCACTACCGTATAGTAGAACGCTCCATACGTACGACTTTAAGAAACTTTTTCTATTATCTAAACTAATACTATTAGCTATTAGTAAGTCTTTCTTTTTTAAAAACATTTTTCTAGCTTGAGCTATTCTAGCTACTATATCCCTTCTGCTACGTCCATCCTTTGTAATTATACTACCTAAATAGCAAAATTCATCTACCTCCTCTAACTCGGTATTACCTATTTTTAATTTTGGTTTAGAACTAGGCTGTAACTTACTTGTCATTATCTTTGTCTTTACTGAGTTAATTCTCATACTATAGTTACTCCGTAGTATCTCATCTAAAATATTTAAAACTCTCCTAACTCTTTTCTAGACTCTGCTATAATGGCTATATCATCTGCAAAACGTAACATGTCTACTTTCTGTCCCTGTACACTAATACCTATCTCTTTTCTCTCTCTGGCTAAGTTTAAAGCTTCCTCAATATAAACATTAAAAATCAAGGAGACAGTATACAACCCTGTCTAACACCATTTCTAATCTTAGCTTCCTTTTCTATTTCATCAAATCTAATTACTACGCTTTGGTTTTTATATAGACTGTAAATAATTTTTCTATCCCTATGAGAGATTCCTATTTTTTGCAAAACCCTGAACATAACAATCCAATTAACCCTATCAAATGCTTTTCTAAATCTACAAACGCGAAATGAGTCTTTTGTTTTTTGTAACCTTTTTCGATAATTACCCTAATCATTAGTATTGGTTCTCTAGTCCCTCTGTCTTTACGAAAACCATATTGGTCTTCGCCTAAATAATTCTCAGTCAAAGCTTCTACTCTATTTTTAATTATTGTTATAAAGACAACCCATATTTTTTATTAACTAGCACCACACACAATACACGTCCGCATCGTTGACAGACGTCCTTAAACTGAACAACTTGAGGTTCAACTTCTTTAATTACGCTCATTTTCCCCCCATTGATTTAATTAAGAGTATTGTGGTCTATCAATAAGACTACCACCTTAGACCTGAGACCAAAAAAACAACACAATTTAATACATTTACTTGTAACATGTCAGTTGTATATGTTGAATTACAAAAATATAAATTTTGAAATTGCCCATCAGAGTAATCGAGTACACGCTGTGAATCTGAAAATAGACAAAAGTATTAGAAACAAATGTAAAAAATGCGATATTATAACTAACAAAAAGGATAAGGTTTAAGGAAGTGTGTTGTTAGCCTACAAGGATGTTGTAGTTGCCCCCATTTTTAACCTGGGGGATATTTTTCAAGATAAATATGTCATGTGACGTATCAAATTGTATTAAAATTTTCTCAGCTACCTGAATCTGAAGGAATTTCTTAAATCGGATCGAACTCTTATCCACCAACGCCATTTTTAGAATTTTTAGCCAAAAGATAGTTTTAGCGATATTTATAATACAAACCTCCCATGCACGATATCGATTAATATTGTTTTTCCTTAGCTTCTCAAATCTTTTGAAATTTTTCAAATCAGACCCTTCTTCTAGCCACCACCGCCATTTTAGATTTTTTTGCCAAAAGGTGCTCTTAGCGGTGTTTTTAATATAAACCCGCCACATAAGGTGTCCATTAATATTGTTCAGCTACTTAATTCTTTTGGAATTTTTCAAGTCGGAGCATCCCTTACTGAATTAAAAAATAGTCCTTTACCATACTATACAGTGTTGATCGTTAATCTTCTTTTAAACAGCATTGCTCTGTCTTTTGAGATAAATATGTCGTGTGACCTATCAAATTATACTAAAATTTTCTCAACTACCCATGAAAGAATTTTTTAAATCAGATAGGACCCATAGCCACCAGCGCGATTTTTAGAATTTTTGCCAAAAATTACTCTTAGCGATATTTATAATACAAACTTTCTCGTGTAAGGTGTGCATTAATATTGTTTTTCCTCAGCTTCTCAAATCTTTTTGAATTTTTAAAATTGGGCCATCCCTCTAGCTACCAACACCATTTTAGATTTTTTTGCCAAAAGGTGTCTTAGTGTTGTTTTTAATATATCCCACCGTGTAAGTTGTTCATTAATATTACTTTTTCCTCAACGTACTTTTATATCAGTACTAATTACTATTTCTTTTTATAAGATCTTATCCCAATGGTGTACAATGTAAAAAACAATTACTCATTGCTATCATGAAAATTAGCAGATTTTATGCACGAAAGGATCAGTTCTAGTAGTTAAAACACTTCTAGATTCGTATTGTTTATATATAAAATTTGCTAAATATAAAATTATACGTGTCTTAATAATTTATATTACAAACCAAAATAAATTTACTATGAATTTCAGTAAATAATTTTAGAAAACCTAATTTTTCAATTTCGTTTAAACTTCTCAATTGCCCACATCATTGCAATGCACTCAGAACTGCACTTACTTACTAAGTGGATCAGATCGATTTACTTGAAAAACGTTAATGATGTGTTTAACCAATAAAATTGTGGGGTTTAGTTTTCGCATGTAAAGGAATATACACATGCTGTTGACCGACCAATGGGTGTGCAGGGTTTAGCATAGAGCAAAAAAATGAGTTGGATATTCTTGGTGTTCCATTAGTTTGTTCCGTTTACTAACAAAAGAACTTTTCTCACATCCTTTTCTTATAACATCCTTATTTTGTAAAGTGGTAGATAATGTTGCCGGAATTTTAAACACTTCAGCAATATTTTGTTCCTTTAAACTGCCTTTTCCACCTTCTCGATTATGCAAATTTTGTGTTGTATATTTATAAAGTTTTGAATTTACGTTTTTGGAGTTGCATATCTTAACAGAAATAATCAGTAATTCAGTAAACTACCATAACACTGAACAGAAAAAGTCAAAACTGTACCTTCCTATAAATTTAAAGCTTTTCTACAAGGTGGAACCTACAAATACCTTTTAATGTATATCAGTATCTATTGCCAATCATACTTTAATAATTTCAGGAGAACAACATTTACCTAGTTTATATCGTAGAAGCTTTTTAATCGGATCACAGAAAATTGGATTGAAGTTAAACCTCTTACTGTTTATATCGCTATTTGTTGGGAAGATGAATTTGCAATGAAAAAAGAAAGAAATATCTTTTCTCTTGTATATTGCGTCTATGTTCAGATAAAGTTTGTTAATTACTTAACCTACAAATGTGCATTTGTGTTTATATGAAAGAGACAATTATGGGGTTTCATTTGCACCAAGTACATTGTTATATCATTATAATTATGGTCATTTGTGTGGCCCACCATTCTTATTTAAATGCTCACATGTTAATGATATTACGATACCAGAAACTTAAATGCAGACGAATAAGGTATATTGTATAAAACACAGTTTTAATTTGTTTATTATGTTGTAATGTTTTTTAGATTGAGGATCCAGTATAATAGATTTCGGGTATTAACTACCACATTGCGGTCTACAAAATGGCCAAACAAGAGTAGAAGTTATGATTGGTGGGACAGAATCGTGTGCAATCATTTTACTTACCAACAAAGACTTTTATGAAAATTTTCGTGTTTCAACGCATATTTTTAAATACATCTGTGATGAATTAAGACCTTTCTTGACACCCCGATACAATGCCTTAAGTAGCTTAGCCAACAACATTTCTGTTGAATAGAAGATTGCAGTATCATTATACTATTTAGCGAGTTGTTGTAAATATAGAGTTGTGGGTAACCAGTTTGGTATTCACAAATCTACAGTGTGGAAAATTCTACATGAATTTGTAGAATCTGTTTTAACAATTCTAACTCTAAAATTTATTACAATGCCAAATAAGCAAGAAGCGGTTGAAGTTGCTTCTTATTTTGAGCAATTATCTCATCTCCCGAATATACTGGGTGTTATTGATAGTACACATATTCTTATTTTACAAACATCAGATGGATATAGTGACTTTATAAATAGAAAGTCATGGCCATCTATTATTTTACAAGGCATTGTTGATCATAGATATCGATTTCATAACATATCAATCAAACAACCGGGAGCAACACATGATGCTGCCGTATTAAAAGGATCAAGCTTTTATCAAAACCATGAACATCTAATACCAACCGTAAGTTCAAGTTGTTGATAACAAAAATATTAATTTCTACACTTTTAGTGTAACGTACACTTACAAGGTCGTTAGCTACCTTATGTCATTATTGGGGATCCAGCCTACCCATTATTACCATGGCTGTTAATAGGATATAGTAGCAATAATGTTGTTGCTGAAGAAGACTCATTTAATGCATATTTAAATTCCTCACGATTTATTGTTGAAAATGCATTCGGACTACTCAAGGGACGATGGAATACTCTTCTAAAACGATTGGATGTACATTATACATTTGTTCCAAAACTTGTAGCTACATGTTGCACACTCCATAATATAATTGAAAGCCTGGGTGGAAAATTTGTAGATGATTGATTGGTTGGATGCTGTGCAACAGGTTGAAGCAGTGTTTCCTCAACCTCGACACCGACATACGAATTTAAGGGATGACTTAGATGGAGATCAATTAAGGGAAGTGTTAGAGAATTATTTAGTAAATAATTATCCACTAAGAAGATCAATCAAACGCTTATAAAATAATTTTTATTTAGTTGTTTTTTAACATAGTTAATTCAATATCAAATGTAAATTTTTAATAAAGTAAATAACAGACTGATATGCGTGTTATTCTTTCGAATCAGCTTTACGTTTAAAAATTTCTTTCATTCCATCCACCATTGCTGCATTAAAATTTTTAATATTTTTCTTGCCTGTCTAGATATGCAAACATTTGCTCATTGTCCTATGCATCCCTTCTTGCTGTATCAGTTAGCATTTCTGGCATTTGCTCTAAAGCAATGTCCAACTTCTGTTTTCTTTTGATGGTTTTGTTCGTGGTGCATTAGGTCGGTTTTGTATAAATGTGTTGTTATTACTAGTACCATGCATTTCTCCATCGGTATCTGATGTGGAAACGTACTCCACAACACACTCGCTGGCAGGTGTTAAGTTAATAAAATATTCGGATACTTCTGATACTATTATTCAATAGATTAATAAGTTGATGTATTCGGATTTTTTCATTAAGTACTTACCATAACTGTCTGGTGTTTCGTATCCACCACTCATTTGTACAGATGGTCTTATGCTTAATAGTTCGTCCATGATATCATACCACTCAAATGTTGTAGGGACACTTCCACCCATTGAGTTAGATCGTTTGCACTTGTAATACTCTGCTAAATATATGTAACACATTATTCATAATTCTTTATTCAAGTTCACCTACCTTTCAAATTTTTCCATTTAACCAAAGTTGTAATATGCATCCATATTCATTGACAAGAAACCTCATTTTCAAATGCCGACCAATCGTTCCATAACACTTCTTGTAGGTGTTTGTGATTCGTTGTAACGTTGTTCAGTTATGGTTTGTGTATCCAACATCGGTGTCAGCAAATAGCACTGTACATTACATTATATGCACTATCACCTACAAACAGCGAAATAATTAATTCATAAGGCAAATTTTAAGATAGGCATACCTAATAGCAGGGCATTGCCAAAGGTCCCTTGTTCAAAACGTGCTCATAGTCGTGAGCACAACATGGCCAACGAACAACAATATCGATTATTTTCATCTTAGCAATCTGACACCACTTGTATATTTAAAGAAAAATATCCTTTTCGGTTACGAAACACTTCTCTATCATTACATCCTAAAGAAAAACGTACTGTGCAATTTCTTTTACAAACAATATGATGAAAAATATCTGGAGATTGTATTCGAATATGAGTTCCATCAATTGCGCCCAAATACTATTGGAAATGAAGCTACAGTAAAATACTGTCGTTGTGATGTCAGAATTTCAGCACCTGTTATAGCCATTTGATGTATTCGTGTCGTAAAGAAGCTAACGCCCACGAAACCCGGTGAACAATTCGACATGCTGTTATATGAATATTGGTAAAATCTGCTATTGTTTATAAATGACCACCAGTTGAAAAATATCTTAGAGTTGCTAAGAATTGATTCATTGGTGACAGACTACTGACTACATTGGTGACAGTGTTATCTGTATAAAAACAGAGGCTGATTTAAATCAAATTGTATGAGCCTCAAATCAGTCCTGGTAGTATTCACTAGTGTGTAAATTTTATGTTAAAAAATCTTTTACATGATATAGATAATAAAAAATTAAAAACAAGCACTGCTAATACAAACAAGGACTGAATAGATATCTTAAACTGTAAGGGTGCGAACTTTAATATTTTTCATACTGTACAGTATGCCGTGCAGATTAAAAAGAAATAACGTACACTGGTTAATACTTACAATCACGCCGGTATGCTTTTAAAGATCTGCTGGTGATATCTTCGATTTTTGAATGTGGACTGTAGATCTATAGGTTGATAGGTTGATAAGCACTAATGTTTTAATGCCGATGCTAGCTATTGTTCACAACGAAAAACGACATGCACTTGGGCGAATTGTTACCTTCATGTAGGTTTTGAGTGGTCGTCTGTAACACGCGACGTGTTTTGCACAAAGTTCGAGAACGACTCTTTTATAACGTTACGGCAGGAATCAAAAGGAATTAAAGTTCGGGTTGGTTCATATTGGACCGTGAATGATGGGGGTTACTTATGTACAAGTCAAGGCGGTACTTAATAATTTCTACAACTGATATGCAATTTATATGTATAATAAATTAAACTATTAAAAGGCATTAACATACCGCCCACAAAAATAAGAGTAACACACTTATTTTCTATCAATGAACAAAAATCAAATGAATATGTAACTATCTAATAAAACTATATAGAACCAATACAATAAATTACGAGTTGTCTTCCAAGGGAAGAGGACAAAGTTTGACTTGATGAGACTTGCTGCTAGCCGTTCTTACTAAAGCGACACGAGAAACTCCGTCAGTGCCTGGGTACAGGTCTTCAATTTGACCTAAATGCCAAGATAATGGAGGCGTCTGATCATCTTTTATAAAGACTAACATTCCAACTTTGGCTAATGACTTGGCTGAACACCATTTCACCTTGTGTTGCAATGTATGCAAATACTCAAGGTGCCACTTTTTCCAAAACGATTGCTGTAGGCGTTGGATAAGTTGCCAATGGTTAAGATATGACAACTTGGTATCAATGAGGTTTGGGTCCGGTATGACGGATACCGGTTCGCCGTTGAGAAAGTGAATGAGAGTCAAGTAGGAAAAATCTGTTGGGTCACTACTTGATTGACAGAGTGGTCTAGAATTTAAAATTGATTCTATTTGCACTAAAACTGCAAGAAATTCCACATAGGACAGCATTTGATCTCCAATTGACCTTTTCAAGTGAGATTTTACGGACTTAATACCAGCTTCCCACAAACCGCCAAAGTGAGGAGAAGATGGAGGATTAAAAACAAACTTTATGCCTTCGGATTCTGCTGATTGCTGCATCAGTTGCGATAATTCGTTTGCCGCACCAACAAAATTGATTCCACAATCGCTATGGAGATGTACGCATCTGCCTCTGCGTGCAATGAAACGACGTAATGCTGCGATAAATGAATCTTTTGATAAGCAGGAAGCTAATTCCAAATGTATAGCCTTAGTACTAAAACAAATGAACAAGCATATGTAAGCTTTTAATGACCTTGAGCCTCTAACACGACTCATTGTGATGGAGTATGGACCACCGTAATCCACACCCGTGTGTAAGAATGCCTTGCCAGGAGTGACTCTAGCAACAGGGAGGTCACCCATGGGAGGAGTAAGTCGCAGGTTTTGTGCGAAAACAACGAATGCAAGATTTTAAACAACTTTGAATGGCACGCCTTGCAGACAATATCCAAAAATTCTGAACCAATAAAAAATGTGTAGTCCGAACACCTGGGTGTAAATATTTCTTATGACAATCGAAAATTATAAGTTCTGTTAAACGGTGTGAACGTGGAATCAAAATAGGAAATTTTGCATCGTAAGGCAAATCGGAATTTCTCAGTCGACCGCCCACCCTCAGCAAACCGCGACTGTCAAGGAAAGGACTGAGACGACGAAGTTGTTTAATACACAATTTACCAGCACGAAGATTTTGTATATATTGATCAAAAGTTTCTGTTTGCATTCTTTTGATTAACAAATGAAGTGCGTCCTGCTGTTGAGATATTGATATATTTTCCGCCAATTTCAAACGAGATTTCTTGGGAACTTTCAAATTGTGAATAAAGTGACAAACATATATAATTATTCTCAGGACCTTTTGTAGATCTGACAATTTTGTTAATAGCAAATCCAAAAAATTGTCTAAAAACGACGACATTCAACGACATTGTATGCCTTTCAATCTCTATATGTGACGAATTAATATGAGTAGGTTCGGTGTTCAATGGCCAGTGATCTTCTGGGAGTTTCAACCATGGCGGACCTGACCGCCATAATCGATGATTAATCAATTCAGAAGCAAAAAGTCCACGCGATGCACAATATGCAGGATTTTCTTGTGATTTAATGTGAAACCATGATGAAAGCGAAACTCGTTCTTGAATGTGCGAGATGCAATTGCTCACAAAAGTTTTCCAATTGTAGGATGACGAGCGAATCCATGATAATGTAACTGTGGAATCTGACCATGCAAAAATGTCATCAAACGATAAACGACCTTCATAATTAGTTTATCAAATTTTACCAAGTTTGATAACAGAACTGCAGCGCACAGCTCTAATCTGGGTAATGATATGTGATTTGTAGGTGCAACCTTGGACTTTGCACATACCAATGAAACTTTAATATTGCCATGATCATCAGAACAACGAAAGTAAATTGCAGCAGCATAACCTGCTTCCGAGGCATCACAAAATGCGTGTATTGGTAACTTATTATATTTCTCCGAAATAACCCAGCGAGGGATTTTTATTTTGGGCAACTCAAGCAATTGTTGTACGTAAGTGTTCCATTTTGAAGCAATATTTATAGGTGGACTGTCGTCCCACCTGATGCCTAAAATCCATAAATGTTGAATAATATGTTTTGCATAAAATACCACGGGCGATAATAAACCAAGTGGTGCGATTTCTGAAACCATGTTCCTCTTTGTGCAGGGACGGTCAACGACATTAACACAAAAATCAAATTCATCTAATGAGGGTTGCCATTGTAAGCCTAAAATTTTTTGTGAAATGTTAGTAGTGTCTTCAAATGCAAATGCTTGCTGATAACACAATTCCTTTGGTAAATCTTCCAACACTGTAGCAATGTTGCTATTCCATTTGCGTAGAACAAAACCTCCAGATTTGCAAAGTTGATTGAGTTCGACAATAAGACGTTTTGCTTCATCGACAGACTGACACCCAGTAAGCAAATCATCCACGTATGTGTCCGACGATAAAACTTTTGATGCGAAAAGAAAACGAGATTTTTCCAAATGAGAAAGTTCTTGGATAACTCGCAAGGCTAAAAACGGGGCTGAAGTAACTCCATAAGTTACTGTATTTAAACGATAATCCAAAAGTGGTTCTGATGAATGAAATCTCCAAAGTACTCTCTGATAGTCACGATGATTCTGAGAGAGTAATATTTGCCTGTACATTTGTTTAATATCTGCTGTCAAAACTACAGCGTGCGAACGAAAATGTAGCAATAATGCCATAATATCCTTCTGAAGAGGAGAACCAGCCAATAAATGGTCATTTAACGAATTTCCACTAGGGGTTGATGCTGAAGCATCAAACACAACACGGAGTTTTGTGGTAATACTCTCGGGTTTGATGACAGAATGATGAGGTATATAATACACGGATGATTATTAGCCAAATGTGTATTACGAAGACAATTTAAGCAACGATTTTTTTGCTTTACAACCTCATATCGCTCTTGCGGCGATCTTTCCAAAAATTTCTGACACTGAAATAATGCATGAGAAGTATCACACAATAAACACTTTTCACTAGGCGAGGTTGTTACTAATGATGTACGAGATGTATGACTGCTTGAGTAAAAAGGACGACGCTTTTCCAAATTATTACTAATTATTTTGTTAGGGAGCCTTTGTTCCAATTTAACTTGTTTGTCTGATGCCGACACAACCATGTTACTCACTTCTAAAGCCTTGAAATGCTTTTCGATGTAAGATTTCAATTGATCATACGTTGGAATTTCCTCCGTATTTTCTAATTCAAATGTTTTTAGAAACTGTGAATCTAATTTTTTGGATAACAAATTAAATTTCACAAAATCTAAAAGATCTATGTTTGTTTGATGTAAACCTGCAAAATTTTCAACAAAGCAATTGACCAAATCCCTAAGTTCTACTGACGAGTTTGCTTTAGCCTTAGGTGCATTCTCCAAGGCTGACCAATAATTATTGACGATAAGACGACGAGATTCATATCTTTCGATCAAAATGTTATATGCTATCTCAAATGTGTCATTTGTTACAGATAAATGTCTAATACAATTTTTGGAATCTTCATCTAACGAATCGAGTAAAAAAATGAATTTTTTGCAATTATTTAAACTTGAATTTAAATAAATCAGATTATCAAATACACTTCGAAAACTACTCCAATTTTTTATACACCCTGAAAAACGAGGCAAATTAATTTTTGGCAATTTAATATTACTGTGAAAACCTATTGCGGCATTAGATTGTTGAGACAAACTTGAGTTTCCAAAACGAGCTTGAAAATCCGCGTTTATAACTTTAATTGCTATTAAATGCTGGTCTATATCTGAACGAAACGAATTCAATTGATCTAATTCAGCATCACTTCTTTTCTCTAAAGGTGTAGTTTTATAATTGTTATTAAATTCCTGTGAAATTTCAATTGCATTTTCTAACATAATTTTAACAGTGATTAAATGTTGTTCTGATTTTTCAAGCTTTGTTAATGTGTTAGAATATGAAACTAACCTCTCAGCAACATAACTTGCGTCAATTAAAAGTCTATCAAAGCTTAATTTAGACATGGTTTAATATTTAACTAATGAACCTAAGAAATGTATAACCAGAAATCACCTTTAAACTAAATTCAATTTCAATAATGACCTTTTTCTTCGAAATTGTACCCTTTGTAACAATCCAACCACTTGCTAGAAATATAGCCACCCAACCAACTTTTATATGTGAAAATAAACGAATATCTTTCACAATATGCGAGTGTGAGAGAGATGTACTTTACAATTTGTGTGTTTGCAGGATTAAACCCCTATACCTGCATGTGTATTGAGTTAATAGCTTGCCTTTCCAATACAAAAGAACCCAAAGTGGTTTTTCTGCTTGCTGAGCTTTAGGAATGTTAATGTCCAAACTATTTGTCTGCTAAACGAAATTTAAGGTAAATTTGAAAATCGTACCACCTTGACCATAATTCTTTGTTAAGAACTTATAGGAATGGAATTCTATGATGAATGTGAATGAGCGTCCAATTGCCGTAAATACACTTTTAATGATATATAAATTCACGCGTAAACGAAACTTGTCTGTTTTGCTAATGTTATATATTAAAATGTCCGATAACTATAATTAATAATGTTCAAACGAAAAAACAACAACGTGTACAAATGTCAATTAAACTAATAACACATCTGCGCTGAAGGATCAATAAATGTACAGTATGCCGTGCAGATTAAAAAGAAATAACGTACACTGGTTAATACTTACAATCACGCCGGTATGCTTCTAAAGATCTGCTGGTGATATCTTCGATTTTTGAATGTGGACTGTAGATCTATAGGTTGATAGGTTGATAAGCACTAATGTTTTAATGCCGATGCTAGCTATTGTTCACAACGAAAAACGACACGCACTTGGGCGAATTGTTACCTTCATGTAGGTTTTGACTGGTCGTCTGTAACACGTGACGTGTTACGCACAAAGTTCGAGAACGACTCTTTTATAATGTTACGGCAGGAACCAAAAGGAATTAAAGTTTGGGTTGATTCGTATTGGACCGTGAATGATGGGGGTTACTTATGTACAAGTCAATGTGGTACTTAATAATTTCTACAACTAATATGCAATTTATATGTATAATAAATTAAACTATTAAATGCATTAACACATACAAACATCAGAAGTATCAGCAAACACTATGATGAGTTACAAATATTAATGCAAATTTATAATAATCTTTTCGATGTGATAGTTTTAGGTGAAACTTTTCAGTGCGAATCTCCCGCACTTTTTGATTTAAATGCATATACTCATTACTATAATGAAGCAATAAGTTGTAAAAATGAAGGGGTTATTGTATATATTAAAAATTCAATAAAACACAAAGTACATGTAATATACACAAATAAAATAAATCTTGTAAGGGCAGAATTGTTTTGCAATAATACTAAAGTAGTCATAAATGCATTGTATAGGCCTCCAATTATAGATTATCATGAATTTATTGGTTGTTTAAATGAATATATAGATCATATTTGTTTGGAAACAAATGAAATCATAATTGGTGACTCAAATATTGATATACTAGCAAGTACAACAAATAACTATTTAAATTTAATGCTTGAATTAAGCTTTCGTTCTTCCATCAACGATTTTACTAGATGTGAAAAGCAAACAAAGTCATGTATTGATCATATTTTTGTTAAAACTAAGTTACCAAACCACAAGCTTGTGCCTATAATCCTAAATAGTAAAATTACAGATCACCATTATCCTTGGTTGTAGTTTTGAGTTTAAAACCCAGGTACTTGTTTCAACTACTAAACAGTATCGTAAACATAATATAATCTTGTATAATAAAGTCATTGAAAATTTAAAAAAGGAATCCTGGAGTGAACTTGTGAATATGAATGTTAACACGGCATGTAACGCTTTTATTTCTAAATTACAATTGTATATCAACATATCTAGTATAAAAGTTAATAATAAGGTAATAAAGAAAAGGAGTGAATGGATTACAAACGGAATAGCAAAATCTATTGATGTACGGGACAATATATACAAAAAATTAAAAAATGACATAGACAATCAGTACCTCAATCAATTGTATAAATTCTATAGAAATAAAATAGTTACACTTATTAGGGTATCTAAACAAAATTACTATAACAATAAACTAAAAAGTAAAGATTCAAAAGCACTATGGAATATAACAAAAACTGTACTTAAAAAAATATATAAACAACAAGATAATGACATACAGTTACTCAAACAAAATGGCACACAGACAAATAATGATAAAGAAACAAACGGTAGATGAGTTCAACAAATTTTTTGCAACCATTTGTGAAAAAATGGCAGTAAAAATAAAAGACATTACAATTCAATCTCCTACTTTGCTTAGCAATATTCAATTAAACCAGTATTCATGTTTTTTAAAACCAGTAACTGAATCAGAAATTAAGAAATATATATTAGAATTTGGAAACCATAAAGCTTCTGGTTCTGATTATATTAGTACTACTTTTCTAAAAAAAACTGCAGACTATATCATACAACCTATAGTTATATTAATCAATAAATCTTTCAGTGAAGGAACCTGCCCTGATCATTTTAAAATTGCTATCATTAAACCAATACACAAGTCTGGTAACAAAAATGAAACAACAAATTATAGACCTATTTCTTTAGTTTCAAATTTAGCAAAAATATTTGAAAAAACAATAAAATGCAGAATGGCAGATTTTTTGAATAAACATTACATACTATCCAAAAATCAGTATGGTTTTAGGGCATCCATGGGGGTAAATAATGCTCTTACTGCTGTTACTGAAAAAATATATGATTCCATGGAATTATCAAAACCTGTCATTGCAGTTTTCTTGGATCTGCAGAAAGCATTTGACACAGTTTGTCATAAACTCCTCTTATATAAACTCGAGTGTGTCAGTTTTCGTGGTACTTGTCTGCACCTTCTTGGGAGTTATCTAACAAATCGTAAACAATATGTAATGTTAAATAACATCGAGAGTAAATGTGAATTGGTGAAATATGGAGTGCCACAAGGTACAGTACTTGGTCCGATATTCTTTCTTATCTATATTAATGATCTATTAAGTTTAAATATTAACGGTGATATCATATCTTTTGCAGATGATACAGTCTTAATTGTGAATGATACGGACTGGGAACGTGTAAAAAGTAAAACATCTAACTGCTTAAACCAAATAATGCATTGGTTGGATAACTTATTAACATTAAATATAAAAAAAACCAACTACATGCCGTTTGCACCGTATAAAGACAGCCTACTATTGCATGAGAACCTAAGCGTAGTATGTGAAAATAGGAACACTAGTCATTATAGTATTTTAATTAACTCTACCTTAAAAATTAAATATCTAGGTATCATGATTGACTGTCATTTGAAATGGAGTGACCATATAAATTATTTGTGCGGGAAACTGCGACACCTAATTGCTCATATTATCTTGCTGCGAGGCATTTTATATATTCACAACTTAAAGATAATATACCTAGGTATGGAATAATAGTCTGGGGAGGTACAGCAAAATATAATCTAAAAAAATTGGAAGTCTTACAAAAAACCACATTAAAAATAATTTATAGAAAACCCAGATTGTATGGCTCTAAAGCACTGTTTAGGGAATTGAATATATTCAATATATACCAATTGTATGTATTTGAAGTCTTAAACATTACAAAAAATTTTCCATAAAAAATTCTCCCCCACAATTATGACACAAAAAGTAAACTGGATTTAGATGTACAAATGGTCAGAACCACAAAACAAATCAGTCAACAAAGCTTTAAGTATGTAGCTCCACGTCTATATAATTTACTACCAAAAGAAACTAAGATATCAATTTACTCTCGTTTTATTAAGAAAGTAAAAAGTTGGATTGCAGAGTTTTGCTTGCCTGATTAATATGATGTTTCTTTGTTTAAACAAACATGTTACTTTCTATTGGTTAAAAGGCCTATTCTAAGTAGATTAGTTATTATGTAATGTGAATATGAATATTTACCTTGTTTAATTATTTTTGTTCTATCCTCGCGCACAAGCTTTATTTAGCTTTTGCGAGGTAATTATTTACTTTATTTGTATTCCTGTCATTTGGTTTTGTAGTTTTTATTTTTATGTGTAATGCAAATAAAGATTTATTTATTTATTTATATTTATTTACTGTAAAGATAATAATGTGTTTGCAGTTATATCCATCATAAGAAAATGTTAAGTTGTCTCAATTAAGGGCAACACTTATAATGCAGTTGCTTTTGTTATACGAAACCTTTTATAAAATACCAATTCAGTTAAATTATCAAAATGGTCTGCTCTCACTAACAGTTGACGAGGTATTCCAACTTCCAATAACTCAAGTACTTCCACATCATGGTGTAGAATATCATAATCAAAATTGTTAATCTTTAAACATAAGTATAACAATATAGTCGGGACCAAATAAACTTGGTTATGACTCATCGATATTTGGAACATGGAAATAAGACATACAATAATTTTGTCATGCTTTATTTAAATACTATAAAATGAGATGTAAACATTCACATTAGCTTCCGCATAAGAAATAGGAGAAAATGAAACGTTTGTTGTGGGAATGATGTAAAATTGGAAATTGTGGTGTCTAAGTAATCTCTGCCGTTGTTATTATATTTAGAACGTCTGAACAAATGGATAATAATTATTAACCAATTACAACACCTTACAGGTATCGAGAAAACCAAAGCTACTATTGTAAACATAAGAAAGTGAAGCCAAATAATATAAAGACCCAGCTATTGGCAACCCACCAAGTCTATATGCAAATAAAGCAGTTTTGTTGAAATACATTTTTTGACTAATATTTTTAGCACAATCCTATTTTTGAGTTAGTTGTACAACTAATGCAAAAATTTACAAGTATAATGGAAACATGAAATTCAATTACCATTAACAATATTTTTACAGTTTTCTTACTAGAGACTCTTTAATGAAGCGCATAGTTCAAATTTATTTACCAATTGATATTAACAAAAACTATTATTAATATAAAAAAGAAACATTAATAGTTTAGTTACTAAAGGTTTCCACATACCTACTAATGCTAACTAAACTATTAATATTTATGTGTCAAACATTTTTTGCTTTTCTTAGATTAATTTATTACATACAAATAGCAAACTTTAGTTTACAATACAATATGTTTTATAACACAGAACTTGATGGAACGTTGTTTTACCATTGGCGGTATACGAATACTGAATTTATTGTGTTTCGATTGTGAGGTTAGACACATTTTTGTTCAGTTTGTATTGCTTCCCACATACTTACTAATGCTAACTAAACGATTAATATTTATGTGCCAAACATTTTTTGCTTTTCTTAGATTAATTTACTACATACAAAAAGCAAACTTTAGTTTACAGCAGAATATATATTACAACGCAGAACTTGATAGAACGTTGTTATACCATTGGCGGTATACGAATACTGAATTTATTGTGTTTCGATCTTGAAGTTAGACATATTTGTGTTCAGTTTGTATTGTACAGACTTTTATTATTTTACTTCATTTTTGAAAAAGTCTTCCAAGTAAAACAGTCTTTTTTAAAACTAAACCTAATTTAAACCGTTCGCTTTGCATTTAACCATGCTTCTAAATGAAGATTTAAAATCTCAGTCACAGCTGGTGATTTCAAATGTTTTGCGTTACTTTGAACGAGAACGTGACAATCAAGACACGTTTGTGCCCTTTTGATCAGTTATACAGGCACGATATAAATTATTCCTTCAAAATCAACCACAAATTATTTAATATTTCTTTTAGCGTACTGCTGATGCGTGTGGTGTAGTGGTGAACACTGTTTCTACGATTAAGAAACGTGTATTGAAAGCTGAAAAGGAGAACCAACTACCTCAGTCCCCTAGTAAAACCAGAAAACGCATCAAGCCAATGTCTGTCGATGTGGACGATATGGTCAAGGATGCTATTTGTTACGGGCGGATTTGATACGATGATTTAAAATTTTGTAATAGGGGGCGTGGGTGCTTGTAACAAGGGTTAGTGATTTGATCTCGACTAGCTAGCATATGTCGTGGGGTTTCTTAAGACAAACAAACTAAGACTAATGAATATTGACTGTACCAAGTCTGATAGGTAGATAACATCAGAGAGTAAAGAATTACAGGTAAGGTATTGAACCTTACCTGTAATTCTTTACTCTCTGATGTTATCTTATAGGGCGCTAGATTCACCTATCCAGGAACTCCTATCAAGAGTGATCACCTTGATATAGCTTTATAAATACGACCCTTCTAGACAGAACTATAGAAATTCCACCTCACTTTTGGTTATAAAAGAAGATTGTGTACACATAAAATTTTTTTTGTAAAATTCACTCTGATAACTTTATCCAATTTAAAGCTCAAAAAAACAAAATAATGAATTCTCCTGGTGCAATTACGCTTCAAATAAATTTGACTATCAAATAATTTTGCCCACAATTTAAATCTAATTCTACTTTCTAAGATAATATTTATTGTGATCAATTTCATTACGTTACGATTAATTTTTACTTAATTTTTCATTTTTTTTTTGACTAAAGCTTTTTTTACATAAAATTTTAACACATCAATATGATAAATAATGCAACTGGAGTCAAGATCTTATAAATCTATTTATTGACATTGAATGAAATTCAAACGACCGTCAAGAGCAAAGAGAATATTTATAGTAGTTACAACTTAGTCATATAACCTACTTCTAGTGCACTATTGTCCTAACAAAAGTTTATAGATAAATTAATAAAATATCTACATGGTTACTATCAGCAATTCAAGAAAATACATATACAGTGATTAATCTCACATTTGAATCATCATCTTCTCGTAAGCCAACAAAAGAAGGAAGCTGTTGTTCTGATTTTCCATATTAAATACACGTGTGCACCAACATTTAACATGTATCCTTTAACAATAAGGTTCACAATTCACTTTGCTAAATAGATAACTAGTTCTATTTCTGTTATATAATAATACGCGATTATCCCACAGGTACTAATTCGCATAACTGGCCACTCAGCATTTGTATATGAAATACCGAGAACTCTTAATTTATTGAATTGCGCCGGCAATCAAGGTGGTACCTTGCTCGAGCTTCTTCGATCAGAAGCAGAATTGAAATATCTCCCCTGTTTACAAAATTTAGTTTTTATAACATGATTGACTGTGCCTTTTTTATGACGTTTATTTCATAATTTTTTCTCAACAGCACAAAGAAACGTGTACGGTAGTGATTCATGGGTTAGTTAATTTTCCTAGGAATTCTTCAACCAAAACCTCTCAGGTGTGTACAATTATGAATGACATAGATGTATGATTTATGTTCCTCAGTTTACATGGATTGGCATTCGAAAGTTTAGGAATTTTAAAGTTATCTTAATGACTAATCTAGAGCTCGTCCATTGAAATTGAAAAATAGGTTAAGGTATACAATTTTAAAAGGGTTACTTGTGTTGCCAGAATACATAAAAGACTCGGTCCCGCAAGGTTAGGTTAGGTACCTTCTAAGTGGTGGATTTTGTCTGAAGGGATTAAATTATATACGGCTCAGTGTAGATGGTGGGTTCTTGTTTTGAAACCTCTTATTGGAATGTTTCCCAGAACTTTCAAACACGTTCCTATTCCTATACCAATGAAGGTTAGTTTAATTTACTAAAATGGTCGGTACTCGTGTCATTTTGTTGTAATTATTTGAAAACGAGCAGGTTTCTATGTATTGATTTTGGGGTAGTTGTTACAAATTGACTTAGGAGTATGACATAGTAATAGGATTAAATTACGTTATCATGATTATTCACAATAATGTTACATATTAAACGAAAAATTTACGAAAGGCATTCCAAAAATAGTAGATCCTTATTGAGTGTAATGAAAATCTTATATTGCAACCCCTATATTTTTAAGACTTTCACTATGAAATCGTTGAAAGGAGAACTAAGTTCATGTGGAATATTTAACTTTAGTGCTATAAGTTTGAGGAGATTATTACCAATAATTGGTTTTACCTTTCAAATGGATGATGGCAGATGTTGTTTTTTTGTGTTGCAGCATGTTGCAGCAGCACGTGTTAAGTTCTTAAGAAATTATTACTCCAACAAAGAAATGGAGCTCTACAATCCTGTATTTTTAGACGAAACTTAGATTTTTAGTCGCAGTTGTAAGAAGAAAAGTTGGCACGCACACTCAAGCCAAGTATTAAAAAAAAGCCATTTGGAAAGGGAAAATGGTTAGTTTTAATAATAATACAACGATTGGTCTTAGTAATTATGTTTTAGATTTATTGTACTACATGCAGGAAATAAAGATGTCTGTATTCCAAGCGCTTCATTTTTATTCTGAACAAAATCAGTACTTGCAGATTATCATGGGAATATAAATGCAGAGTTGTTTACAAAGTGGTTTGAAGAATCTTGTACGGACTAGTCGACGTAAGCTCCAACATGATACTTATAATTGATGCCATTCTTGTTATTTCTAAGTGATTAATCTGCAAATGGCTTAGTTACTTTTGTATGTAGACACACATTTACTTTTATAAGTATATTTTTAAAAATGTTTCCTCAACCTTTAGGTTAGAAAAATATTTGCTAAATAAATTTTAAGGTTATTTCATATTGTACACTTTGAATTGTTCATATTTAATGTAACGAAGGATTTCGTTTGAAGTATCTGGACCTTGCCAGGAACCATTGTGCACAAAAGGTCATTACATTTCATAGGTTAAAGACCTACTTTAGTGAATGACAGTATTCATTGACAATTTTTACCTAAAAATTATAAAGATTTCTCATACTTTCAGTGTAAATATGCTGACTTGAACGTTGAAATTGTTGAAACTGCAGTATAATTAATACTCGTTGTGTTTGTTGTGGTTTGTTTTGTATTTTTCTTAATCTTCTTTGGGAATTAAACCACTCATAGTTGTTAAAATCTTTATTTATGTTTTGATCCATGACCTAGGGCCATTGTCAAAATAATAAAATTTCAAGTTTGACATTTATCACATAAATTGAAGGTGACTTTGATTTATTAATATTTGATTTGAATACATTAAGTGAAAATTTTAAAGTTTAGAAGGAGTGCCTTCAATTTGTGTTGCGCCCTGAGAGTGACTTTGAGGTAGCCAATACGCTTAACGTGAAATCAGCTGATTAATTTTTTTATATTTTTTCATATAAATTCAATAACTTGAGGATTGAAAGCATTTTTTAACATGTTTCTATTCATACGATTGAGGAGATGGTTATTAAAGAAGTGTGAGATTACGTTACCGTAAAGTTAAGCAACTGTTTTTATACTTATCTTGAGGAGGAAAGCTACCCTATTTCCACAATATTTAGTGTATGTGAAGGGGGTTAAGCAGCATTGCAACTACCTAGATCCACCAACACTCGAGCATTTGCCAAGCTAATATGCCTATTGTTAAGTAATTAGTTATTGTATGTATAAATAGAAATCATGTATGTAGGCTGTATTTCATGTTAATATCGCAAGAAGTTAGGATTATATAAGCAGCTTCTTTGATTTTGCGTTTTTGGTGTTTTTTTTCTTTGTAAATAATTTTTCCGTCCTCCCACTTTATTTTATGACGAGTCCCATGCATGTTGGCAAATCAGGGATTTTTCAAATTTTCTATTTTTTATATATGATTTATGTTCTTTTAATCGAACTTCAAATGGTCTGAAACTTTCCCTTATGTAAAACTTGTTACATTCGCACGGTATTTTGTAGAAACAGTTTTTTGAACTTTGTATTGTGTTTTTGGGTTTTATTTTTGTTATTTGTGTTCTTAGTGTGTTGTTGGTTCTAAATACTGTTTTGATTTTAAATTTGTTTCCTATTCTTTGTATTTTCAGAGAATCCTTTTATGTATGGTATTGAGAGGATTTTAGTTGTTTCTATTTTCTTCTTTTAGGATACTTGGTTTTTATTAGTGTACATTTGATTAGGTCTTTCTCTTTCTTTAAAATTTCTTCGTTTGATGATATTCATTTTCCTCTCTCATACATGGTTTTGATAATTGCTCGTTTGACACTGTGTGGATGGTTTGAATCGAAATTTAAGTATCTGTTTGTGTGTGTTGGTTTTCTGTATACTGATGTATTAATTATTGTATCGTTTTTGCTAACTAGAATATCTAAAAATGAAAGTTTTCCATGTTGCTTTAATTTATAAGTGAATTTAATAGTTGGTCCTCTTTTGTTAATTAAATCTACAAAGTTTTTAATTAGTTCTGTAGTATGAGGTCAAATAGCGTAGACATCATACACGTATCTCCACCAGATTAGTGGTTTTAATTATTGTGTGAATATTACATCTTTTCGAATTCCTCTATGAATATATTACTAAAGATTGGCGATAGTGGACTTCCAATCGCTATTCCGAAGCTTTGTTTGTAGAATTGGTCATTTATTTGAAAGTATGTGGTATTGACGCATAAATCAAGTAATTCCATGATCGATGATATACTTAGTTTTGTTCTTTCTTTAAGGTCGTCCTCTTTCTGTAGTTTGTTTTTTATAATATTAAGTGTTTTGTTCACAGGGACATTTGTGAAGAGATTTACTACATCAAAACTTATCATTGTGTGTGTATTTTCAATTTTGATGTTTGATAATTTTTTTAAGTGTCGGTTGTTTTTTTATGAAAGAATTGTTTTGCCTGCTAAATGATTTATAATTTTTAGGAGAAATTTTGCTAAATTATGGCATGGTGAGTCTATGGAGCTTACGATAGGTCTCAAAGGAATGTCTCTTTTATGAGTTTTTGGTAGACCGTAAAAGTGGGGTGGTTTACTGTAATGTCGGACCAGCTTGCTTCTTTCTTTGTTTTTGAACTCATTTTTAAATTTATATAGAGTTTTGTATATTTTATTTTTAATTATTTTTGTTGGGTCCTCTTTAAACTTGTGTAATTCTCAGTGTTTAAACAGTTCGTTGACTTTTGGGTTGTAATCGTTTTTATCCATTACTACTGTAGCATTGCCTTTGCCAGCAGGTAGAATTATAATAGATTTGTCGTTTTTTAGATTGCGAATTGTTTTTATTTCATTATCACTTACATTTGGTTTTATTTTGTGATCCTTTTCTATTTCGATTTTGCTTTGTACACTAAATTCGTTTGCTTGATCTTCTTCAAGTTGGTTCGCTGTTTTCTCAATACAGCTGATTATTTCAAATGTTGGTATTGATTTTGGTGTTACTGCAAAGTTTAGGCCTTTTGATGGAATTAGTTTTTTGTGTCGTTAATAGTTTAATGTTTATTTAACATGTAAGTAGTTTATACCAAATCTACTTCTTGTTAATCTATGGAACGGAACTACTAAGTTGTTTTTACAACGAGTATTAATACTGTGAAAATCAGTATGCATAGAATATCTACCTACATGTTTTTATATATATATATATATATATATATATATATATATATGTATTAAGCATTGAAAAATATATAAACATGGGAAAGTAAGAATTTGGAATTTTATAAAGTAACTACGACAATCGTAGCGATACCCAATATTTGCCAAAATACATAAGACACGTCATTGTAGCCGAAAAACACGTTTGCTCTTAGAGCAATGACCCCAGACCTCAATTGCATAATCTGTATGTCACTGAAACATTGCAAAGTAACGTGACTTTAAAACATCGAAAGATAAAGAATTCTTTACAGATTTGATAAAATAAATAGATTTGCAAAGAATTTTGCTTAGATTATCGCAATGTATATCCCAATTTAGGGTTGAGTCAAGAGTTACTCCTAAGAATTTCACAGAATGATCCTTACAAGGTAAGTTATCTTTAAGAGAAAAAAATATTTGATCTGTTTTGTCCTTATTTAAGCAAAGCTTGTTATGATCGAACCAATCTTGGGCTGCATTTAAAGCTACATTACTTAGGAATGATAAGCTTTGAATATTATTATCGTGATGAAAAAGACTCGTATCGTCTGCATAAAGAATAATATCTGTATTATGAATGGATTTTGGTAGATCATTTATAAAACACAAAAAAGAAGTGGCCCAAGTATTGAGCCTTGAGGCACACCAAAAGTAACTACTAATTTATGTGAATACATCTTGTTATAATATACCATTTGCATTCTATTACTCAGGTATGTTTTAATAAGTAGAATACTATTAGTCCCAAAGTGAATTCGGTCCAATTTATCAGTTAAAAGGAAGTGATCGACACAGTCGAAGGCTTTGCTCATGTCACAAAATTTAACTATAAGAGTTTTACATTTTTCAAAAGATGAGATGTTGTCCACCAAGGTGACAATTGCGTCTGCTGTAGACAAATGCTTACGAAAACCAAACTCTCAAGATAGAATACCATTTGGTCCTTTAGAACTTTCTCAAAAATTTCTGCAAAAATTGGAAGTAAAGAAATTGGACGATAATTAGCAGTAACATTTTTTGGACCCTTTTTATGAATAAGAATAACTTTCGCAAGTTTCAGTACATCAGGAAAAATAGTTGCCCTAATACAATGGTTTATTAGTTTTGTTAGGGGATAGTAATGATATTGATTGTTAATTTAATTAAAGAAGAGCTTAGATTATAGATATCTTTGGAATTTGAATTTTTCATATTCATAATAATGTCTCTAACACAGTTGAAAGAAACCTCTTGATATATAAATTGATATATAAATTAATAATAGGTAAAACAGTTTCCCTATCTGGACCTACAGTGAGAATAGTTTGTGGTATACAGTGCTCGTATCCCTCCCTTAATCGAAAACTTGCTTCCACCAACAAATCACCTTGATAGTCCTTGTCTTTAGATTCAACCAATACATTAATCAAATGGTCTTTAGGTATTATTTTTGTATCTGTTGCTTGGAACACGATTTTTCCTACATTTGGGAATATATTCCCAATTTTACTAATATTTCCTTCACCTATAAGTAAATTTTGATCGTCTTTGATTATTACAATTCCCTGTAACTCAGTAAAGGGATGTCCTATTAAAATGGGTATATCTTGTTTTGAGTCGGGCACTACATGGGCTGTCACTTTAGCTTTTATCTTATCTATATTTAATATAAAGTTAGTTTTTCCCAAAGATAAACACGATCCACCACCATATCCTTTTATGGATATTCTTTCTTCTTTATCATAATTTAAACCTAGTTTTTCTATTTGCTCTAATTTAATTGCTATAATTGTGCTTCTTAAATCTAAGTTTTGACCGGTTGTCCATTAATAAAAACATCTTTAAAATATTGTTAGAGTTAAAATTTATTTTTCCGCTATCTAGTCAGGACACAGTCTTTGTATTATTGGAGTTCTTTCCCTTTTGTTTAAAATAGCATTTATTTTCCAAATGACCAAGGTTACGGCAAAAAACACATCATTTGATTCTACAATCGCGCGCTCGGTGACCGCTTTTCCCACATTTGAAACATTTAGGACTTATTTATAAAACGTTCTCACACCCCCTTTTGTTTGAATTAAATCGTACGTTATTGAAATTGGCTTGGTTTGAGGGATGACACTCGGGAAAATCATGCAGACTGCTTAAATACCGGAACAATACCTCTGGATTACCATAATTTCCAACGTTAGCAGAAGTTTTCACAACAAAGTCATTGATACCTCCTAGTATACACGAAACCGCATCTGCTCCTGTTATTTTGCATTGGTTCACTAGCGTCAATTTTTCGTAGTAATATTTAATGTAATTTTCGTCGCCGCATTTACGCCGCCGCATCATATCCGTCAACATTTCATAGTGATCACGACTCGCAGGAAAGGCTGCTGCTATCTTCCGTTTCCATTCGTCTCAAGAAAACCTCGTTGATTCCAACCCCTTATACCATACTTCGACCAGTCCTTTTAATTTCGTTAACGCATAAACTGTAGTGTCTTCCTCAGACCAATTAAAGATATGTTTAAGTTCATCCGCCTTCCTCAACCAAAGATCAGAGCTTTGTTCCCGATCTTCAGGATTGAATTCAGGAACCAAAGATGCACCCTTTGCCAAGCCCGCGTTTGCTGCACTAGTAGTATTTTGTAAAATTGTCGTCATGACCTCACTTAACCGATCTATAGAATCATTGCTGCCGACGCTGCTATTACTGCTATTTCTAGGAACGAATTCCTGTATCGCCTCCGAATTCGGAACAATCTGTCTCCTTTTTAAACCTCTTCGACTCATCTTACAAACAGCTTAGTTCGCCTTTAAAAACACCACATATTAATACAACTCTAGTACACCAATTAATTTTAATTATTTAATGTAGACATCGTCAGGCCACTCCAGATCAATCCCGATATAAAAATTAATAAATAAAAAAAAAATGTGTATGTGTGAGCAAGAGAGCTATACCATTGATGAACAAATGTAAGATAATAACAAAAAAAGGGGCGAGAGAGCAGGGGGAAATTTACATAGGTATAATGATAATATTAAACGCGAATTGAAATTTATTGTTAATAGTAAAGCCAATTAATTAATCACCTAAATCTTTTTTTTATTAAACTATAATCCCTTTCTTTTCTTAGTAAACCGCCGAGAGAGGATCTGAAGTGGTTCCGAAGATCTCTATCTGAAATCAAGACCCTGAATGAGTGTTTAGAATCCCAAAAGTTCAATCATTAATATATTAATCGTATCAAAACTATAACTAAAATATGGGCATATTTGCAAAAGTTATCTCAATACAGAATAGCACATTTCGGTAAACAAAGGGATACAAAATGCAATGTTTACTCACCATATTTCTCTAACGCCCTTGTACTGAGTGATGCTATTGGTCCAAAGGGATACAACGCGCGATGAACCCGCTCCAGCTACCAGGCCCGACAGAAGGGAATGCAACTCGCAATGCACCGCACCGAATGCAAGGGGATACAACTCGCAGTGCATTCCAAATCCAATCATAATCTAGTACTGAGAATATTAAGCTCAAAGGGATACAACACGCATTGAACTCTTCTCCAGATACTAGTGCCTCGTTATAGGGAGTGCAATGGTTACAAAGAGTTAAAACACGAGGTGCAACTTTCCCACATCAAATTTGCCTTTCTGTATAATTTTAAGTGACATACATCTTAAAGCCCATAACGGCCATAAAGAAATAATAGAATTTTAATGCAACTCTTCTAGGCAAGATTATTAAAAATAAATAAATTCGCATGCAATATCACTCTAATGACATTCTTGAAAAATAAATTAATCAGGATAAAATACTGTGAGAAAGCTGACCTGTATATTTTACATCAAAAAATCACATGCACAAGCACAACACTCACTCAATGCTAACTGTACGCTTGCTTCTACTAAATTTCATTTTACTGGAATGTTCCTTACCCCTGTCCACAACCACCGAGCTACCTGCCTTCGGAATTACTCATAATTGTATACATAGCAAAGGTCAAGGTTTTCGTGTACCCTTTTATTTTTAGAAAGATAGATATTTTCAAAACCTACCTTACTTATGCAAATACCGTAATTTCCAATTCTTTCTATATTTTATAGTGTTTAGAGAAAGAAAACTAATTGGGTTGTATTTGTAGTTTGTTTCTGTACAGGATAATCCATGATTATAAATAACACGGGAATGTTTTGTTTAAAAATTCTGGAATGAACTTTTGGATTTTCATACATAACGAATTACAATAATACAAAATAGTTATTTTTCTGTATTTGGGCAAATCCCTTTAGCATTTTCATTTCAAAATGCTTTAAAACCTATATAGTCGATATATTTTAACTCGTTTCCATTTGTGCTGCAAACACCGCATGGTTTGTGCTACTCCCATTTTGAGATTTTTAAAAACAATTTGGGGTTCCTGTAGAAATGAAATGAAATGAAGGTAAGGTGTAAGTTTGAAACTGCATCAAATTTGTTGAAAGTGCTTGTTATCGAGTTTGTGCAACACAATGTTTTAATCAACGACGTGCTATAATTCTACATATTCAAGAGCAATAAATGCACCATTTATGACGCTAATTTTGTTCTTTATCAACAACAAGGTTTTTAAAAACATTTATTACAATAACTTGGTACTATGAACAGTTACACACGATGTGTACATACATCTAACTTAAACTATAACTAAACTATGAAGTGTTCTTAAAATGAAGTCTAAATTTGAAGTGTTAACTTGACATCTTAATTTGAAGTGAAGTCCGGGGCGTTCGTTCCTGGTATTTATGTATTTCCTTCCTACGACCCTTTGCATTGGTCGTGTGTGAACAACCTTGGTTCTCATACACTTACGTCATTTATCCGTCTTCTGGAGGGTTTATGCCAGACATAAAATAAATATTAATTGAGATATATCAGATTGTTAAGGGTGCTTGTCACCCATTGTCGTATGTTTCCTATAATAAAAGTTTAAGGGTAACTATGATTAATATCACAAGTTAACCTAAAGTAAATATCTATATTTCAAATCTCGAAGGGACGCAATCCGCTCACACGAATGTTTAGTCTATACACCCACATGTGTTAATTATGAGGGTGACTTTTATTACTATGTCTACACTTAATGTGTCTGCAGCTTGACAGGCTTAATATAAAATAAATATATGTATATTTCCAATTTTGAAGGGAATGCAATTTGTTCCCACGAATGCAATCTTAATATAACTTATACGTAACTTATGAAATATGTAACTCGCTAGACTATAACATACTATCAATGTTTGGTTTACAGTCATTGCAAGAAGCAATTATTAATTTCCGAATCACTGAAGCATGCCCCAATATTGATCATAAAACATCAGTAAATATGAATATTCAGTATAACATTCAGAATATAATTTTTTTTTTTAAATCTTCAACCTAGATATGGAACAAATACTGGTGGAACTTTTAAAGTCAAATTATGCGAAATTCCACGTACTGTTCAATTATTAGACAAAAATTATCGCTTAGTTTTGATTATCGATTTCATATCAGCTGTTAACGCTAATTTTTGTGGGCATTATCTGTGTCATAGTCAACGATCATCTAATGAGTGGGAGATTTTTGATGATTTATCATCTAATATAAAAACAAAGGCTCATTTTGTGCAACCCCATCTATTGATTCATGTATCTTTTTAAATTATATTTGTTTTCAATTTGTATTACCTTATATGAATTAAAGAGTTTTAAAATTGTGAATTATTGACATCCCATGGCACAAACGAAAGCACAAATAAATGAACTAAAAAAGTAAAACAATTTTCAATTTTTCATGGTGGTCATTCCAGCTTCACCTGAAGTTGCATTGGCCACTTTAAATCGGCAAGCTATTTAGTTTTTTTAAAAACATTTATTGTACAGTCGCTAAACCTTATTACACAGTAGCTAAACACTGTATTAAATTTATTTAAAGGTAGCAAAAACAATTAAGTGAAACTATGGTACTCTGGCAAAGAAGCAATGCTAAAGCTTTGGTCGCCGGTACAAATCTGTTTTCCCTATTTTATTCTCCAACTAGTTTATGGGTTTTCTCCATTCTCAACAATATCTTGACATTTAACCTATTCCATTAAACAGTAGATTACTTAGAACTGTACTTATTTCATCAAGATTTAGTGGCTGTTTACAGTATCCGGCCATTTACTTTAATTATTATTGGAATCATTAATAATTCTTAATCTAGACTGAAAGTCATAAAAAGTTCGGTAAGGTTCCTGAGAAATTACCAGGGTATCTTTGTCACACATAAATTAAATTAAATTATTAATATTGGTGTTAGAAGCTAAATACGTAAAGTATACAAAACATAATCTTAATGGTAATGGTTTCTCTAATAATCTAGAATTAAAACGACAACGTTACTTCCTTTCAGTTTCATTATAAACTTATAATAATTATGCTTCCCTAGCATTTTGGAACACTTAATATACTTTAAAAGCATCTCTACAAGGTGCTTGCAAAGCATTTTTACAAATATTATTTTATTAGCACTATATATTTCGAATCTGTAACTCCTCCCTTCCTATGGGAAAATTTCGAGTTCAACGAGAAATTTTATTTTTATTTTATTATTTACTTTTACACTTCTGACCTAACTTACTTTGCTAGTGAAATTGTTTCTAATACATTCTTTTGCTTATTCTCTGTCTCTCCTACAGCATTATGTGCTTGCTGCACTTGATATTTTACATATAGTTTACGTATTAATACAACTAAGATTGTGATAATTACAATATATCTGACAATTGTCCACACGCATATATTATCGTAGTATAAGTTGTGCGTTCTTAAACTATTCACTTTTTGCAAATTTCCGTCCATCGCTTTCACAACACTATCCAGATTATCTAACTCTAAATGTTCTAGTTTCATAGGTTCTATTACAGAAGTGGTTAAATCTTGACGTTCATTAGACATGAATTCTAGACTTGGCAAATTCGCATATTTTTTTTGTTAACACTGGGTTTTATACACGCGGATAATTTCGTTTTCAATTCTTATATAGCAGTCTTCTTTCAACGTTATTAATTAACTACCAAGTAGCGCCATGTTCTTTTCGTCTATTCCGCAAAATGAAGTCGCAATCGTTTCTTGAGAAAAAATGGCGATCCATTTATTTTCGGTTACCTTTTACATTTTTCTTTGAGTAATATCTATATATCTCCTCGAACAAGTTTCGTAGTTATTCGAAAATTTTAACAATTGAACTTCACAAGGACTCGTCTTTAATATAATTTGTAGTAATCGAGTTACAAACATACTGGCTTGCTATAATTTCATTACATATTTCGTTTGACAGACCATAGTTAAGGTCATTTAGTGATAAAAACTTACATTTTGGTACAATAATTTGAAATTTGTCTCCAACTCTGATTGGAAATGCAAACATGTGAAAATAATTATATGAACTTGATTCTACAATTGGGATTTCTACAATAAAAATGATTTCGTTGTCTTTCGCGTATGCCTTCACCTGTGCAATTTTCGTAAATAAAATTACGTTATCAGGGTTTATATCGAAAGGTAATTTATTATTCTCTATGAAGGGTGAAACTGTGTGTAGTTCTGTTAATAATTCGTTTGATTCAATAATACTTGAGTGCAGTGTTTTCAATTGCTCGAATGTTATGGCATTTTCCAAGGTGTCGAGAATTTGCTGTATTACTGCAATTGCTGCGATAATTTGGTTAAATACTGTGTTAAAAATTACCAAAGTGTACATATTAATATTGTGTATAGTTACATTATTCATGCTTTGTTCTAATTGCATTATTCTACTCTGCATAATCATTTGGTTGCTCGTTAATTTGGAAATTGTATAGTTAAATTTAATTATCGTTGACTGGGTTAATGATATTTGTTCTTTTAATACGGTTTTAAGCTTGTCTTGATTCTTACTCAATTCTTGTATTAATTTATCGTAACGTTCGGCGTCCGTTTGATCTAAATTTCCTGTTATAATTTTAATAATTGATCCAAGCCCGTCAATAAGTCCGCGTTTGTGCCTTTTAGTAGTCGTTCTAGGTATTATTCGATTGAATCGTTCGTTTGTTGTTTGTAACATGTTTTCTACAATGTAGATGTAATTGTGCATTTCCCTTGAATAGTCTTTGCCAAATTTGGATAGAAAAAGTGAATTATTTATTGTGTTGTAATTGCGTTCTATTAATTGAAATTCGTTTTTTACCTTAGTTAAATCAAATTTTTGTATGAGTGTCCAGTAACCAATCGTGTTTTGCATAAGTCCTAATTTTAAAGGTATTACTTCTGGGTTGTCTGTAATTAGCTCGAGTTTCATTCTATCGTCACTGGTTGTGATTGACTTAAACACCATAATTGTGCCAATGAGGGTGGCGGTGAGGGATCTGAAAAAGAATGGTGTCGTAAGTTTTTCAGGTGTACGTATTTTGTGATTTTGCTGTTGTCTAGCACGGCAACGTTTTTGTCTGATATTTTTTTTATAGTGAAGGGTCCTAAATTTCTAGGTACTGTTTTGTGCCGTTTGTCCTTGAAATTCCTTTCAAACACTGTTTGTCCCATTTCAAATTTTTTTATTGAGGTGTCTGCATTATGCTTGGTCAAAACTCGCTCTTTCTCGGCGACCAACTTATTCTTTATGTTATTATAGGTCATATTTAATTTGTCTTTATGTTCGTTAGCATATTGTTGATATACCTGGTGATTATGGTGTATCTAGCGGGTTGCGGGCATCAGAATGCCCTAAGGTTAACTCTAATGGGGTAAAATTTGTTGTTGAATGGATGGTATTATTGTATGCGATTAGTGCATAGGGTAATTGGTAATGGGTTCTTTGGGGAATTTGATTTTCAGCAATCTAATTTGCTTAGTAAAGTCGAATGGAAGCGCTTCACGAGGCCAATTGAATTGGGGTTATTCTCCGTTACAAAATGAATTTTAATTTTATGTAATTCCAAAACGTTTTGTACTGTCTCGTTCCTAAACTCTGTTCCGTTATCTAGTGTGATCATTTCGGGGGTTCCGTAGTATGTGAAATATTGTATAAGTCCTGGTATTACGTCAACGCTGATTTTCGATGTTATTGGTATAGCTTGTCCTAGTTTTGTGAAGGCGTCTACGATTGTTAAGAAGCTTCGGGATTCCACTTCGAAGGTGTCAATGAATAGTTTTTGAAATGGTTTATCGGGGGGTTTGCGTCAGAATTAACGGAATTTTAGGGGGTATTCGGTCATACTTTGCTTTATCGCAGAGCTCACATTTGTTAACATAGTTTGTAATTACGTCTTTCATGTTATGGAAATAGTATCGTCGTTGGTTCTGTTTTAAAGTTTCGTTTATACCACGATGGTTGGTTTTACCCTCGTGCTGGTTTCTAATAGCGGTAATTATTTCGTCCTTGTTCGTCAAGTTGATTAATTTGCGCGTACATCTAATTAATTCCGGTCCTATGTTATTAAATAATTTAACGTAAGTTTCTGAAAATTTCTTGTACAAGTTTTCTAAAGTAAAATAAAGGTAGTATCGTTTTTTGTCCGGTGTATATTCTTTAAAGAATTGCGGGATTTGTTCGTCGTTCTCGTCTCGCGTAATTTCTACCTGGTAGATTTTCTTGTTACCTTGATTTGTGAATTTTTCAGGCTTTGGGTCGGTCAAGACTTTGTTAATAAAAAATTGATTCGATTTGTAATCAATAGCTTCGTCTAGTATTCGAATAGCGTGTATAGTTTCTACGTCTTGTGTTGAGTCTATTGTTTTACTGTCCTGTACTTCGTTCAAATCGTCGCGAATTTCTGTGTCGTCTAGGTTTCCTATTATTGATTCGTTGTCTATAGCGTTTATTTGAATGCGGCTTAAAGCGTCTGCGTTTGTGTTGCACTTTCCGTTTTTGTAAATGATTTTGTAGTCATATTCTTCTAGTCTTACCTTCCATCTATGTTGTTTTGAGTTGGGTTCTTTAATTTAAATAACCAAACAATAGGTCGGTGGTCGGTGTAGGTTGTAAATTTGCGTCCGTATAGGTACGGTCGAAAGTATTTCGATGCCCACACTATACGTAATAGTTCCTTTTCTATTGTACTGTATTTTTGTTCGCTCTCGTTTAGTGTTCTCGATGCGTAGCATATAGGCCTGTCCTGTCTAATTGTTCCTTGTCTTAAAATGGCGCCTAAAGCAACATTGGAAGCGTCCGTAGTTAGAACGAAAGTTTTTGAGAAATCCGGGTACTGTAATACTGGATGGTTTGTTAATAGTGATTTTACTGTTTCAAATGCTTTCGTAAACTCGGGTGTATGTTCTACTTTATGCCCCTTTTTAAACATTGTGTTAGTGGTTTCGTAAGTTTTGCGTAATCCTTAATAAAACGTCTGTAATATCCGGAGAGACCTAAAAAACTTTTATTTCCTTATTTGTTCGTGGAATTGGGTAATTTAAAACGGCTGATATTTTGTCAGGGTTTGGCTTTACTCCGTCGGGCGTTACGATGTGTCCAAGAAAGGCAACTTCCTTTTGCAAGAATTCACTTTAATCGAGTTGAATTTTGAATTTTGCTTGTCTTAGTCGGTTAAATACTGCGCGCAGTCTTTCTAGGTGTTCTTGTAAGGAGGTCGAGTAAATTATTATATCGTCTAAATATATTAAACATTTTTCGTTTTGTATTCCTCTTAGAATATTGTCCATTACCCTCTGAAAGGTGGCGGGTGCGTTTTTTAAACCGAATGGCATGCGTTTGTACTCATAGTGTCCCCGAGGGGTGGAGAAGGCTTTTTGTGTGTCCTTTTCTTCCATTTGTACCTGGTGGTACCCTGAGGCTATTGTGGAGAAGTATTGACTTTTTCCTAGCTTATCAAATATCTCGGAAATATTTGGGAGAGGATACCGGTTGTCAATAGTCTTTTCGTTCAATTATCTATAGCCTATTACATTCGAAATTTCTGTTTACCCGAGGCGTCTTTGCGTTTGGGCACTATAATGACTGGACTACTCCAGGGAGATTCCGAATGTCGAATTATGTCTTGTTGCAATAATTCTTGTATTTGTCTGTCTGCTTCTACTTGACTTGCTTGTGGTAATCGGTATGCTTTTTTATAAGTCGGTGTTTAATCCGTCAGCCTAATTGCATGTTTAATTGTGTTGGTGAAAGTCAAAGGTAGTTTGTCGCTGTAGAAAATATCTCGGTATTCTAAGCAGAGGTTATGAATCGATTTACGTTCTTCGTCATTCATATGTTCTAAACGGAGGTTGTTTAAATTTTCTCTTAGTATTCTATCTTCATCCAAGTTAGGTTGTCCTTCAGTAACTGCGTACTCGTCTAGGTCTATTTCCTCGAAATTTACTTCATGAATTTCTAGCGGTTTCGTGACTGTAAGTTGTACGGGTTTTTCATTCGAGTTAATAATCTTCGTTAGTGCGTAATTGTCTTTAATATTTACTAATGCTGTCGGCGTTTCCAATCCGAGTCCGAATGAAATATGGTTAAGTATTCCTACCGTGTCTTTAATGTTTATAGGGATTTTAATAAACTTAGTTATTAGAATCCGATTCTGTAAATCTATTTTTGCACCAAGTTTCTCTAATAAATCCATGCCTATTAATCTATTGTACTTGTAATTAAAGTTAAATATACAGAATTTATGTTTCATTTTCGTCCCGAAAATTCGTGGTAAGGGGATGTGTGCTATATATTTATGTACGGTCGTTTTGTGTGCGGTTTGTATTTTAAATGGTGGTTCCTCTACGAAATCTGTGTAGAATGCTTTTGCAGTTGTTGGGCTAATTAATGTTCGTGATGATCCCGTGTTTATCATGAATTTCAAATTTACTTTTGGTATTTCAATATAAGGTAGTACAGTTTGACTTATTGTATTTAATTGTATCACATCCGATTGTGGTTCAGGTCCACGTGAAAATTTTGGTTAAAACTATGGTCATTATCCTCGTTACTTCCTTTGTTATATTCTGAAGACGAGTCATTTAGTGTTTGGATGGCGTCGTATTCTGCATAAGGGTTTGTGTCCGTTTCGTCAAGGTACTGAAAGGTACCTGATTCATTTGTATCGTTAGTGTTTAGTGGATTTTGTGCAATCTCTTGATAAAATAATTCATCGGGTCTAAAGTTGGGTTTCTGATTGCTTGTTTTATTTGGATTATTCGTTGATCGCGAATTTCCAGACGACGTATCCATAGGTTTATAATAATCATTAGGTCGGTAAAATATTGTTGTGGATTTGATGACCTCGCGAAATTGTTAACGAGACTATTGTTGGGTCTCGTTCACGAAGAATTCTGAGTTTGTCCATTAAATGCGGATTGCGGTCGGCTAAATGTTTGTTGTGGTCGATTAAATGTCTGTTGCGGTCTCTATTAAATGTAAAATTTTGCCTTGGAGTAAAATTGCACGGTGGGGTTCTATCAAGGACATTAAATGGTTTTGGTTGAAAGTTCTATTGCTGATACGATTGTTTGAATTGAGCTGGCTGGAACTTCTGGATAGGACCATAACTTTTATTTAGATTAGGATTATATAACCGATTTCTGTAATAAAATACATTTTCCTCTTCAATTACTAACGTCATTGCAATCTCTAAGCTATCCGGGTTTCTGAATCTAATTTTATCTGATAGTTTTTCCTGCAAGGCATTTAAATACGTGTCTAAGACCATTTCGTCGTATATGTTTGCTTTAACTTGTCGCGTCGTCGGGTCGTCTTCCTCTAATTTTAATTTAGTTAGAATAAGATGTAATATCTCTATAAGGTATAACATTCTTCCTAATCAACCGTCCGTCGAGGCAATGTGAAGACCAGTCAAGACGGTTAATTAAGGCCAGGCAGACTAAACTCAGCGGCGTAGGTCGTGGTTCAAACTCATCACTAAAACCTTGCTTGTACTTACCAATTATGCTATATGATAAAAATCATCAATATATACAAAAACAATTTATAATAAACATGGGCGCCAATCAGCGGAAAGGCACTGATACCTAATAAAAGCAATCATAAAATAAAACTCAGTAGTTTAGAAAAAGGAATAACATTTTATTAAACTACCGACGGTCAGGAAAAGCATATATAAACAAATAAATAACCTGTCTTGAATGCGAAATGAAATAAGGCCTACAGGGCCCACTATTCCGAAATAAAGTGAAATGTAAATCTATCTAACCTAATTGTATTTACAGGGGACGTGCACGTCGACAACATATATCTAATCTTTAGCCTAACTATGATTAAAAAAGACATTTAATTAAATTAATAAAAATACTTGAAAATAAGTCAAGGGATACCATGAGGTAATACCGCATACTCTTTTCAATAATAATATAAACAAATAAATAAACAGTCTTGAGTGCAAAATGAAATAAGGCCTACAGGGCCCACTATTCCGAAATACGCGAAACGTAATTTAAGGTCCGCATAAATTCACAAGAACTAGTCCGGCCTTGAGCTCGCCACAATAGCTACTTTACTAAATGGACGAACACTTCTGCACCCCGCCGTTAGCGTCTATAAGTAAAACTTATACATACATTTCCGCAAGCGAAAGATAAATATAATATACTGGTCTATAACAAAAGTTGGAAACGTAAGTCCGTAAAAGCTTCCATTGCTGAGCTATTAAGAAATATTAGTTGACGTCTTTATTACGTTCCAATGATGGGTATATAAAGAAATGGAATTTTCTTTTAAATACAGCAAGCAATAGCCACCGTACGCTATGTAAAATTAATTAACAAGGGTTGCTTAGTTCCATTCATATAAATGTAACATGTGCAATCAAATAATGCTCTACATAAATTGATGTAGAATCAAAATGAAATTTATAGCAAAGGGTTACTTTACATAACCAAAATAAATGTCCTTTCAACAAATCAATAATACTCACGTGTTCTAACAACACAACTCAAAAACTAGTCTTCACGCGAAACCCACACATCGCAAAAGCCCACAATCATTGTCTATTGCTCACACCTGCTCCCCCAAACTCCGAATGAATCGTCCGGCCTTGCCGTCGCAGGCCGATACCACCTGTAGAAATACCCAGAACTCAACCCTCTCCATACATTGTAACGTGAATGTTATCGCAAGAACCGTAGACGTAAAAACCCATGCTTTCGTTTAGGATGTAAACTTTTATTAATTTAGAAGCGTTCGCTTGTGAACTAATTCCACCACGGTCTATGCAGGATTTATAACACGTACATATAATAATTGAACCACGGTTCGAAGTAAGAAGGTAATAATTAAATTGTGTCAACTGATAATAATATGAGTTTTGGTACGCCGTAGCGTAACATTATATAAGAAATAATGATAAAATATGTGCTTAACAAAGCGATTGAAAATCGGGTTGTTACAAAGACTCCTAGCATCCTGAATTCTCATGCCGAATTGGTATGGCGATTCGCCTCCATTAATCTGTAAACTAAGAAGGTCCCTAATTAAACATTTAATATTCCGCTGGTCTCCGAAATATGCGATCAAAAGCTTTTTATGGCTGTTCCAACTGGTTAAGTCTTCTCTACTAGCAAGTAATGTCAGTGCTTGCCCGGTTAATTTAGTGAAAATTAAACGTAATAACCACTCGTTCTGTGTAACATTATTTTCTTGATAAAACGTCGTTAAAAAATTTTCGCACGCGAAAATTAATATTCCAAGTGTCGCTTGGTTCCCGTCAAATATTGGTATCGAGTCCAAGTATAATTTTAAATTATTAAAAGCCATTTTACCCCTAATTAATATTTCAGTGTATATATATATATATATATATATATATATATATATATATATACATAAATAATAATTAGTTTCGCACTTCTCAAAGTTGGAAGCAATTTACATAAACAGTTTTATACGTCAACAAATAGTATCCATATAGATCAAAACCAAAATAATATATCAGTCAAGCTTCAAAAATTAAACAGTTTATTCTTTATTTCAAGTTCAATAAACGTTTTCTTTTCTATTTATACTCATACGAAGTTTTTCATTTTGTCCTAGGTCTACGTTGAAAGGCCAGACGATGCTTGTTCTGTCCTCTCGGTAAATGGAAAGTCGATGCTGTACTCTCCTAGCTGTGCTGGGTTCGCTTTTGCATAAAGAGTTGATACTCACGTGCTGGAAGTTGCGGTTTTTCTTCTGCCTTTTCAATTTATTGGGCTGGAAGTTGCAATTTTTTTCTGCACTTGCGAATTATCCTACCGAAACTGCGCCAAATGCAGGTTGGGTCAAGCTAATTAGTTTTTTAAAAAAGATTTATTGTACAGTCGCTAAACCTTACTACACAATAGCTAAACACTGTATTAAATTTATTTAAAGGTAGCAAAAACAATTAAGTGAAATTATGGTACTCTGGCAGAGAAGCAATGCTGAAGCTGCGGCCGCCGGTACAAATCTGTCCTTCCTATTTTATTATCTAACTAGTTTTTGCGGTTTCTCCCTTTTCAACAATATCTTGACATTTAACCTATTCCATCAAACAGTAGATTACTTAGAACTATACTTGTTTCATCATCAAGATTTAGTGGTCGTTTACGATATCGTGCCATTTACTTTAATTATTATTGGAAACATTAATAATTCTTAATCTAGACTGAAAGTCATAAAAAGTTCGGTAAGGTTCCTGAGAAATTACCAGGGTATCTTTGTCACACATAAATTAAATTGTTAATATTGGCGTTAGAAGCTAAATACGTAAAGTATACAAAACATAATCTTAATGGTAATGGTTTCCCTAATAATCTAGAATTAAAACGACAACGTTACTTCCTTTCAGTTTCTTTATCACCTTATAATAATTATGCTTCCCTAGCATTTTGGTACACTTAATATACTTTTAAAGCATCTCTACAAGTTGCTTGCAAAGCAATTTTACAAGTATTATTTTATTAGCACTATATATTGCGAATCTGTAACTCGCCGCACAAACGAACGCAATAAAGAAAATTGAAAAAATATCAATAGTTCATGGTGGCCAGAAGTTAGATTGACCACTTTAAATCGCGAATAACTTGCACAGTTTTTGAGCACAAATGCTGAATTTTGGACACTGCGCGGCACAAACAGCACAAACAAACGCAATAAAGAAAATGAAAAAGTTTCTATATTCCTTGGTGGCCATTTCACTTAATTGCGAAGTTGGATTGACCACTTTAAACCACGAATAACCTGCATAGTTTTTGAGCACAAACGCTGAATTTTGGACAATGCGCGGCACAAACGAACGCAATAAAGAAAGTGGAAAAAATTTTTATATTTCTTGGTAGCCATTTCACCTTATTGCGAACTTGGATTGACCACTTTAAATCACGAATAACTTGCACAGTTTTTGAGCACAAACGCTGATTTTTGGCACTGCGCAGCACAAACGAACGCAATAAAGAAAATTGAAAAAATATCAATATTTCATGGTGGCCATTCCAACTTCCTGCGAAGTTGGATTGACTACTTTAAATCTCGAACAACTTGCACAGTTTTTGAACACAAACGCTGAATTTTGGACACTGCGCGGCACAAACAGTACAAACAAACGCAATAAAGAAAATGAAAAAGTTTCTATATTCCGGTGGCCATTTTACCTACGCGTCGACGCGAATCAATGTAGTAAGCGTAAGACTACGGATCCCAAGGTGCTGGGTTCGAAACCCGATACGACCGATTGCTTGAAAAATGGCAGGTGAGCATTTTTCACAAAAATTACGCCCTCGTTCGGATGAGAGGTTAAATGGAGGTCCCGTGTGAGTACGTTAAAGATTCCTACCTTGCCTGGAACGGCAAAGGGTCGGCAAAATTCTAAATTTCCAGGCAACAAAAAACTCGCTTCCAGGCCCAACGAACGCAATAAAGAAAGTGGAACAAATTTTTATATTTCTTGGTAGCCATTTCATCTTATTGCGAAGTTGGATAGACCATTTTAAATCACGAATAACTTGCACAGTTTTTGAGCACAAACGCTGAATTTTTGGTACTGCGCGGCACATACGAACGCAATAAAGAAAATTGAAAAACTATGAATATTTTATGATGGCCTTTTCAACTTCCTGCGAAGTTGGATTGATCATTTTAAATCACGAATAACCTGCACAGTTTTTGAACCCAAACGCTGAATTTTGGACACTGAGCGGTCCTAAAGGGGGAACGTAACACGGATACCAACATTACATACAACACACATACACACAACTCTCTCTCACACACACACGCGCACACACACACACACACACACACACACACACACCTAAACACACACTTCCATTGCCTTTCAACATCTGGATTTCCGGCTGCCGATGGTCCGGACTGACAAGGCAACGTCCGTCGTGCGTTCTTTCTTGACGACTGGGATATCCGGCTGCCGATGGTCCTGGTCCTAGAGGGAGAACGTAACACGGACCAACATCACACACAACCATCCCTCACACATACACACATAACACATGATGGTTACTTTCTGTGGGAAAGCCAGGTCTGCTTAAATTTCAGGTAGCAGACTACTGAAACGTTGGAACAAATAAATAAATAAATAAATAAACACTGAGCGACACAAACGAACGCAATAAAGAAAGTGGAACAAATTTTTATATTTCTTGGTAGCCACTTCACCTTATTGCGAACTTGGATTTACCACATTAAATCACGAATAACTTGCACAGTTTTTGAGCACAAACGCTGATTTTTGGCACTGCGCAGCACAAACGAACGCAATAAAGAAAATTGAAAAAATATCAATATTTCATGGTGGCCATTCCAACTTCCTGCGAAGTTGGATTGACTACTTTAAATCTCGAACAACTTGCACAGTTTTTGAACACAAACGCTGAATTTTGGACACTGCGCGGCACAAACAGTACAAACAAACGCAATAAAGAAAATGAAAAGTTTCTATATTCCGGTGGCCATTTTACCTACGCGTCGACGCGAATCAATGTAGTAAGCGTAAGACTACGGATCCCAAGGTGCTGGGTTCGAAACCCGATACGACCGATTGCTTGAAAAATGGCAGGTGAGCATTTTTCACAAAAATTACGCCCTCGTTCGGATGAGAGGTTAAATGGAGGTCCCGTGTGAGTACGTTAAAGATTCCTACCTTGCCTGGAACGGCAAAGGGTCGGCAAAATTCTAAATTTCCAGGCAACTAAAAACTCGCTTCCTGACCAATGTAGTACCTTCGGGTGGAGCATTGGAAATGTAAATGCACGTCCATTTCACCTTATTGCGAAGTTGGATTGACCACTTTGAATCACGAATAACTTGAAGAGTTTTAGAGCACAAACGCTGAATTTTTGGACACTGCGCGGCCCAAACGAAGGCAATAAAGAAAATGGAAAAAATATCAATATTTCATGGTGGCCATTCCAACTTCCTGCGAAGTTGGATTGGCCACTTTAAATGACGAATAACTTGCACAGTTTTTGAGCACAAACGCTGAATTTTTGGCACTGCGCGGCACAAACGAAGCACAAACAAACGGAATAAAGAAAGTTAAAAAATATCAATATTTCATGGTAGCCATTCCAACTTCCTGCGAAGTAGGATTGGCCACTTTAAATCACGAATAACTTGCGCAACTTTTGAGCACAAACACTGAATTTTGACACTGCGCAGCACAAACGAACTGTATGCACTTGTTTTAAAAATCGTATAGTGTCCATTCCAACTTCACACACGTAGTTTAATTCATTATAAAAAATGCATTTAAAATAAATATACAAAATCATCTTTTGCTAACTTTCTTAATCTTAACATTTCAATTGCCAAGTTATCGACAGCCAAAAGCTATAACAATGCACTAATTTAGTTCATAAGGTTTTTAGCATGAGTCATACCCAAGTTTATTTGGTCCCAACTATAATGTTTATTTATAAGCACTTTTAGGCTAAGGTACACTTAGCTAATATTTTGGCGGCTTAATATTAAAGTGTCATTTAAATTTAAGGATAGGTACCTTAAAAGCAGTGTGCTATACACCATCTGTCACTTTAACAAATTAAGTTCAACCGTTGACTGATTAGTCAATGGTTGCAGCAGTCCCTAGGTGGAATAAGTCAGCATAAACACGTTTTAACTGGTTCAAAAATATATCCCCTGAAGTTTTCATAAATAATCAATTACTTTTATTTAGTTGAGAATTAAATGTTTCATATATTAATCTAATATTGTCGGTAGCTTCTGCGAAATTTTATAGTTTTCAGCCAAATAACTGAAAGCAGATTTAAATGAGCATTTGGCGATTCAGAAAAAATATTGAATCGTTGCTTCGTACTAAAAGCGCATCGGTTTTTGTTCATCGTAATATAAAGTAATTCACTAAATTTCCCATTAACCGTGGTGTAATAATTGATTTCAGTTTCAGTTTGAATTCCCCCACTTTAAGGATTCCCTTTCCATATATACCCGACGTAACCGCTCCGCTACGATCATTGTTGTACAAAGTTTGAATGTGTATGTACGATTAGTGTGCTTCATTGTGCAATATTTACGAAAATGCCAACTGAAATTGTGCAAATGTCTTCACATAAAACAGCATCAGGTTTAAAAGCGCCAGAACCATCACCGTGTTCCGAAATTAAAAGTGGAAGTTTAACCTTAATAGCCATGAATGGAAGAAAACAAAATATTAATGTGAAGGTGTACCGAACATCCTTGGAACATTTCGCTGTTCTTTATCCACAGAAAAAAATATGTAGGCCATTAGGTGTTATCAACTTTAGACACACAAACATAGAATGTTTAAGTGATAAACAACCTGGTTTCCAAGTGCAACAACAAGGGTATGATACACCTATGACATTAACGTTTTTATGTGAATCAGAACGAGATTTGAACAGTTGGATAGTCGCTTTCACTTCCAGGTGGTCGCCAACATTGCGACATCAATCATCACTGCCTATTGTTGAAGAAGACGAAGAACAATAAGTAACCTAGTTTATGTAGCAATTTGTGCTCTTTGATTTGACGATTTTTATTTAACTACATCTAGAAAAGCAAGAATAGCGTAAAAATCCTCTGATTAACATCATAAAAAGCCAAATTATTAAAGCATTATATCTGAAGCAATTTCCGGAAAAGTGGTTCGATAATTAGGGTTTTACGCCGACGAGTGATGGTTGCTTGGCAACGAAATGACCCACGTTGTAGACTGCGTGACGCCATGTAATAAGTTCACGAACCTATCGATCTCAGTGACCTGATATTGGTGTGTTTAGTTGTTACGTTCTTATCTGTATGCAAAACATGACGTTTAAGTTTTTAGGTTATTCGGTCAATCGGGGCAACTCGATTATTCATGAACTTACGTAAATGGAAGCTTCTGTTTATGCAATTGTTACTCGCTCTCTCTTTCAATCGACTGTGACCAAAATAGTATAGAAATTTTGTGGACCTTTTAGGTCTTGCGACTAATTTTAGTATCTAAGTGGACTATTAAACATCCGACCTAGATTAGGAACTGATATCTACAAAATATATTAATTTACTATGTAGGAAGAAATAGTATGTAGCAATAATATTTTGTCCTAGAAAGTATAGCGTATGAATGCTGTAATACTAAATACCAAAGTAAATAGTTCAGATTATTTTTAAAATTACTCTACAACCAATGTACTGATTATTGTAAATAACTTTATTATACAAGAGAAAGTAGTTGTGCCTGTATATAGTTGTGAATGAAATGAGAATGATTATAAATTTAGTTACATCTGTGATAATTATTTATATTTTATGTGTATAATGTAAATTGAGTCGGTAAAAATTATAATTTTTTTCTTATGCAGTGTTTTTTTCACGTTGAGTTTGAAAGGTCTTATAAGAATTCTCTTTTATCAATTTTATTAAGAAAATATTTTTATCAGTCTGTTTTTGGAGAAACGTGTCAGAATTCTGATGAGATTTTAATTTTTGATTAACTAGCTCCGCCAAAGACTTCCCTAAAAGTTTTTACTACCATGCATTACAAAATTAAAAAAAGAATATTCGTAATATTTTCTGAACTTCTCATTTTGTTAAGAGCATAAACTCGGATAATCATTTGAATCTGGACATGACTTGTACATGAGGGAACGAAGACCACTTAAAGGGGCAATCATAATCACCCAATATCTGAGACCCGCATTAAAAAAAAATAATTAAGAAACTAAATATTTCTTTTTGTTACGTCTACTAAATTTGTATCTTTATTTTTATACAATCTGATATTTAACCCTATAACGCCTGAATTTTTAATTTCAGAAAAAATCTTTGTTTATATTCTTTACTTTCATAGTTATCAATATATATATACGGATCCAATCGACGTTACTAGACCGATGATGTTTAGCAGACGACCTAAGACCCTGCAGAAATAACATTAATTCAAATGTATATCTCACTAAATTAGAATGTTTTTTACAAGCACTCGACAAGACGCTATAGAGGGGAAATGATTTTTTCAAAATATGGAATTTAGATAAATACCTATCTCTGCTAGATCCAGCAAGTTAAACCATTTTCCTGAACCCAGTTATATACAGAAATGATGTTTGACCGATGCTCGCATGCCCGACACCGTTGCCGCGTTTGTGTACAGTATTTTATCATTGTAAAGCTTAATCTTATATTATATTTTATTACACTTGCATCGTGGGCTTGAATTAGACTTTCACCTTACCTTGTCTGCTTAGTCGTATTGTTTACATGCGTTGTTAAGTGAATGTGAAAACCAAAAAGTCTTCACGATGACTTCCAAGTACAAGAATATAATGTTAATGTGCTTAAATACCAATGACAATCTTCTCTACGACTAGAATGGGAGTCCACTAGTGGTTTCAGGGATGAAGATAAGGAAACAGCTTTAGTAAGTAAGAAGTGGTTAAAGCATATCTTCGTCTTTAATTAACATTGACTTTTTGTAGATTGGAAGGTTAAACGTAATAATCCTGTAATTAGATGCGACAATTTTGGTAAGTATGGTAGTTATATTTAAATGCTTTCATTTAGTAAACAATAACTCTGTTTCATTAACGACACTTTTTAATCTATAACATCGAACACCGCTACATACAGTGTTTTCTATTTATCATGGTATTTGATACGAGTTTACATTTCATTCCAGTAAAATTGTTGATTAAGCGTTTGTAGACATAAATATAAAAATACTGCCAATTTGCCGATACTAAATTTTTAACTGTACTACTTATTTTATTAAATAATATCGGTAATAATTTTTAATGAGGAATTATTTTGCAGTTCAACAAAATTCGGAATAATGCAACGGAGACTGAATATCTTACTTATGGTATCTTATCACACGATGAATCCGCTCTAAATTACAGTACCGCGTTTTACTCTTCTTTCAAGGGTTATTAAAGTTGAGCAAATTTAATAAACAATTAATCAGCGATGATTAAGAAGAACTGTTTGATTCCTAAACGTTCATGAGTATTTGTCAACTTTTTAGTTTTTCATCAAGAACGTTGTCGCATGATTAATGTTATTCGTACGTAAATTCATACAGCAAGGCATCAAAATTTCAAACATGGTATTTAAAATCATGCATTCTGCTTGTTAAAATTACTCGCGATGTTTTTAATCTTAGGTTTGGGGTACAGTTGCTTTAAAAAATATAAACAGTGGGTAATGTTCTACATGAAAAATTTTCAATCTAATAATATAATAATAATAATAATAATAATAATAAAAATAATAATAATAATCAAGGTTGACACGATATAAATCAAAATTTAAATTATAATATAAATCAACTCATTTTTTTCCATTTAAATAATGATTTATATCAACATATTTTTAATATTTAAATCATAATTCAAATCAAGTTACGAAATGCTGAAAAATAAATAAATCAACCTTCAGAAAATTTAAATAATGGTTCAATTTGTTTAAACACTAAAATTATTAAACTGAACTATGTACACAATTTGAGTATTTCAGAAACCAAAACAGTTATCACACAAATATAAAAGATGTAATTGTTTTAAATCCAATAGGATATGCTCCAGCCGTTGTTTTAAAAATCTGAATTGTGCAAACAAGTAGCTTATAATTTAAAAAAACAATTGTAACTTCCTTATTCTATATCTATATTATATATTATCAGACATTTATATGCCAGAAAATTAAATTTTTATAACTACTCATCAAATATTAGTATTGGTTCTTCGTTTCAATGTTTAATGTTTATTTTTAACACATACTGCTATAGGTGTTTTTAAATATAGTACAGCAAAAAACAACAATTTTGTTCCCACTTTACCACATAGCTATAGGTACAAAAACAGTGAACACGAATTGGAGATCCACTTGCGACGACGCAACTATTATTACACCAATTATTGCTTTCTATTCAACATTTGCATTATATGACCAATTTGCTTAACCATATGCTGTAGTCTTATATAAAATCCCCATCTGGAAGAAGATGGGTTCTGCTTCATGAAATGGATAGAATTTTTGTCCAAGTTGTGGAAAACTTTAAAATTACAGTATGAAGTGCATGTCTTTTTCATTAAATGTACACTTACATTTTCTGGATTCGACATATACATTTACTACGATGGTCATGTGCAACTGGTTGTTTTAAGTTCATTTGGTTATAAATATGTAACTTTTTGTTTTAATTAGATTAATAGTACATTATGATATACAACTTCATAAGCGAGTCTTTAAAAGCACGTGGCAGCGTTTAAGATCATGCCCTTTAAAGGCCTTTATAATCAAGTACCATACGCAATTTTTTAATCTACGAGGGTAAGGTGAAGAGTTCTCGCCCTACAATGAAAGATTGCAATTTTTAGTGACAAAAATGATTTTATTTTTCGACATAATCCCCCTTAACTTTAACACACTTGGTCCAGAGTTTCTCCAACATCAGTATTCCTTCCCGGAATTGAAAGTCTGGAAGGCTGTGAAAATATTCGTCTACGGCCTCCTCAACTTCTCCTTCATTGGACATGAAGCGCTTCCCAGAAACAAATTTCTTCAAGTTTGGGAACAAATAAAAGTCTGAGGGCGCCAAATCAGGAGAATAGGGAGGATGGCCGATCAAGTCGTACCCCAAGTCCTTCAATTTTCCCATCGCCAACGTGCCCTTGTGTGCAGGTGCGTTGTCTTGTGAAAGATGATTTTTTCTTCTTCAAATCAGGTCTCTTCTCGCGAATTTTGGTCTTCAGCTGGTCAAGAAGGGTGGAGTAATATTGGCCTGTAATTATTCTGCCTTTTTCAAGGTAATCTAATAACAGGATCCTTTTCGCATCCCAAAACACGCTGGCCATCACCTTTCCGGCAGATGCGATCGACTTCGCTTTCTTTGGCGCTGAACAATCGGATTCCACCTACTGCTTTGACGGCTGTTTCGTTTTTGGCGTGTAATGGTGGACCCATGTCTCATCCATAGTGACAAATCGCCGCACAAAATCGCTCGGATTCTTAATGAAACGCGCCAAACATTGCTGCGAAACTCGTTTTCGCATTTGCTTTTGATCGGCATTCAGCAAATGCGGCACCCATCTTGCGCAGAGTTTTCGCATCCCTAACTCTTTGTGTAAGATGTTTCCCACCATTTCGTCCGATATCCCTACAGCCCCAGCTATTTCCTTCACTTTCACTCGCTTATCGTCCAACACGATATCAGGCACTTTTTCGATCGTTTACGGTGTGGTTGCGGTTGAATGAATTTCCTAAGGGGTTAATCCGTCCAAAACGAAGAATTTTATGACCGCACGATATTCAAGTTTATTCATCTTAAGGAAACACGCATAAGACGCCTGTTTGAAAAAATTCGTATAAACAAACTATTTGAGATAGCAAGTTGAAACTTATCATACGAACTAATGATATGTGCACGGAGGCGGAAGCACAAATTTTGCTGATTGGAACGCCATCTCAGTGTCAGGCCAAGAATTTTTTACCTTACCCTCGTACCTGCAGTGCAATTTGAAAATAAATGTTTAATTTGGAACTCAATTACACATTATTTATTTGAAATGATCAATAGTTCATTCACTTTAAAATATTTACGATTGACATGTGTCTATAATTTGACCAATAAATGAAAAGCTTTTTATGTTGTTACTTAGCGATCTTTAAAACATCAGTGCAATAAAGATCGCTTTTGAGTTCTATATTAGTCATTTACATATTATAATTGAAAACTACTACATTATTGTTCACAAATGACGGTTATGGCGTTACACGAAGCAGTAATCATTTGAGGACACTAATATAAATTTTCGTTCGTGTTATATTGCTATGTTAGTGCTGTGACGGTACAGCGAATTGTAAATTTGAAATTACTGACTTACCTTCCTTTCTAACTTTTCTTTGTCTGGCTAGCTCAACGGAAGTAACGGAATTTACAAAATGAAATCAAATACAACAATCTGAAAAGGCATCTATACATTCAAAAACAATTTGCTTTCTAACAAACGAATACAGAAAGTTTACAGCATAACTCTTCAAACAAAATTATTCCTAACAAATACCTATTTACTTAATTATTAAAATGTTCTTCAGCTCGTCTTGGTTAAAATTTACTGAAAGCAAATCTCTTCTTTTGTGGATAATTTACCGGTCTCTTAATCCCACGCTTGTGTATGGCCAAAAAGCCTTAACAGACAGTCTCTTTAAAGGTTAAAATGTTTCGAATTCTGATCCAAAACTTTCTGGTAAACATCTTTACAAAAAATTATATGATTAAGTCTTATTCTACCTTAAATTCAAATGATAAAATACTCAAATAGCAATCACAAACAAAGAAATCTAAAATTAATACTTACGAAATCCAATAGTACTTATCCAATTTGTAATTAACGTTATTAAATACCTTCTGCTTTCATTATTAAATTGATGTCAAAACTAGCTTGCAAGATTTTCCATATTATTTGAAGTCTCCATTTACGATATCAGTTACCAAAAGTGCATCTTCTTTTTTAATTAACTTTAGAGTACCTTTTGTATCAGAAAATGTTGAATTTTTATTATATTTTTGCAAATCAAATTACTGCATCTAATTATGTTTAAAGTCTTACATGACGAATCGCAAACTAATGAAATTTTTATCCTGGATCTCGTAAATTGAAACTGCTACATATTGTTTGTTGACGCGAATTAATGAATAAATCACTAATAAAGTTCCAGCTATTATATTAAAATTATCAAAGCACGTCATGATTCTAGATTTTACGCGATTTTATTCGAATCTTTGTCCCCTACGTGAAGTAATATTTCCTGGAACTCCGCCGGTTTATTGACCTAATTAGCGTCAAACTGTGATTTGTATATGTTGTAAAAGGTGATGTTAATCTTTGTCCAACGTAGGGAGTTGATGATGGCGTTGCAATAAAATCGATTTTATGCCTTTTTAATGATAACGCGAGTTTCTTAAGTAGGGTGTTTATTAATTTAACTATTAATGATTTTTCAGTACATATGATGCATTTTTTTCTATTTCTTCCCAAGCTTTTAGAACATGCTTTTTAAAAATGTTATACGAAAGTCAATTTAGCTAATTAAATAAAGCTTTAATTGCTGTATTTATTCTTTTTAATGCAAAAAGGTTTACATCTTAATATTTGCAAATAAAATGTGTTCTAATGCATATTTTACGCACATATTTCGTAAGAGTTTGTTTGTCAAAATGCATTAAGATATATATTGTTTTTACGCGGATATTTTACACACGGGGTAATTATTTATTACATAAGTAACCAAAGTGTTTAATTGCTTTCTTTGTCCAGATTGATTTGTTTACTAATATACATAGTATTTTAACAAATAAGAAGCAATAAATTCATATTATTCTAACATGGATTAAATAGATTTTTGTATTTACAATGTGCTTTAAAATGATTGCTACACACACGGAATTGTATTTCGCTTTGCATTTTAATGGCTTTGAATTTACAATACGCTTGTAATTTTATACAGTGTGGAACAATGAATATTCAAAAAAAAATTTTTCTTTCCGATTTCTTTCTAATTGCGTGGGGTTTTATTTATGGAAGTTGGGTATCAATGACCTCTCGTAATCTCCTTATCACGTTATAATATAGAAATTTTCCTACAGCTACTTACTAAAGTGGAACTATTTTTATTTACTAACTTTATTATAAATTTAATACAGCGAAAAAATCTTGGAATCTGTCAGATTTGACAATTATTAAATTGAGATGCTTATTTACTGGTTGCTATAGACGATGCGAGTTTTTTAGTTTTATCGCTCGCTTCAATTAACGTGGACGTTCTTTGTCGGGGTCAAGCAAAAAGCCTTGTTTAATTTGTGATTGTAGAAAAATTGATACGATTGTGCAGGTATATTAAAAATATATTTACAGAATTTTATTGTTCTAGGTTTTCAGAAGACATTCATCAAACAGTGAAGGTTGCAAAAGTTTTATTATTATTAAATGCCGGAGGAGAAATGGAGTGTAAAGAAAAAATCTTTTCAGATATTCAAATTACTGACGATCTTGTTGAATACGAGGAAGAGGACTGTACTGATTCAACTAATGGTACTGAACCAGAGTATGTTGCGCTAACGGCGGCCGTCTAGTGTCAAGCGGCATCAAACTCATTTGAACAACTTTAGCTTTGAGAGTGAAATCTACAGTGGATGTAAATTCGGTACAATAAATTGATCGTGTCAAAAATTCTGATAGTACCAAGGGTTCCGTAAGAAATTGCTGGTCGACTAAAGATAAGAAAATTGTTATAGAATTCTTTAAAAGTCACATCCGATACAAAACATCATCAAAAAGCAAGAATGTATAGAATTTTTAACAAACATTCAACTAATTTGAGAACAGTGATTGGGTACGAATAAAAACACTGGTATATAACACATATGGAAATAAATAATTACTCAATTGTGTTTATCAATGTATGTATTTTAAGTAATGTTTAATAAACACAAGGAATTATCTATTTTGTTTGAACTACATATATTTTCTTAATGCTCGACCAGGTGATGGTTCATTAATGTATTAACAAAATGATGCATCGTGACCTCTAATAAAGAAAGCAAAGAAAGCTAAACTTATAGTAGTTATAATAAGTGCACAGTTCAATTTGTCTTTTGTTTAGTTCTTAAATAACAACTAAATAACATATTGTGTTCTTCATTTTATTAAAGTACGGTCGACTAAAGAATTTTGTAACTAACTCGAATAAATAAAGAACAATCGACGAAAAAGTATTGTAACTCTCTGAAATATTAAAATGGTATTAATGATCTCTATAATCAACGAATCTTTAAAAGATCTCGATTAATAATACTTAAAATATTACACGGAAAGGAGTATGGTGGGGTGTCCTTTTTGGTGTTTTAAGGAAAAATTAAAAATGAAGGGTAGGGTAGAAAGTATCGTTACAAAATGACAAAGCTACGGTCTAGGATAGTGTTACAGTTGCGTTACAAATATCAGACCATGACTTATGCTAAATTTCATATACGTAGGTACCCAGGAACCGCCTTTGACACACGCCGCCCAATTAACTTCTTTTAAACTTTGCAAAAGGCCATGTTAACAATTCAGTTTTTAAAATATTCCTGTATTGAGCATAGCAAAGCCAGGTTGTGTAGCGTGTTTTATCATGTTTGGTCTTTATTAACCAATCACACCCCAATTAGGTTAGGCTGTGAGGGCCGGGCGTCAAATTGAAAAAAAATGTTTCAATTTTTCTGTAACGAACATACTATAGTCTGGTTGTGTGCAAAATTTTATCTCTTTGGATTTTAGGGAAGGGTTCTTAACCACCTGCATTCTAATTGGAGCCTTTTAAGTTGTGGAAATGGGGGTTTAAAACGGATAAAGCATTTTTTGTAATTTTGCTGCATACCAGAGTTTAGCATGCAAAATTGAATGTGTTTGTTTAATTAGAATGTTTTATGTGTAAAATGACTGCAGCTTGCATTGAAATTCTATATAGTTTATGATCGTTATGGGTTTGTTATTGTTGCTGAAATGTGAATTTAGATGAGTTACCTTTTGGGGCTTAATGATAATTAATACTATTAATTATAGTTATATACAGAACGGCAATTTTGCTAAGGGAAGGTTACATTGCCTGTTATACCTTTTATAGTCACCAATCATTGCAGTTCACTACTAATAGCTTGAGAAAAAGTGCGCATATTCCTCTGAGCTATTTGTATCAGAACTACTTAAGTAAATAAATATAGCGGGTGAGTCAGATAACGTGACCACTGCAAATACCTTCGAAAGTATTAGCAATAAGCAAAAAATGCTATAAATAAAATGTCCTCGGCTTACTATCCTTATAAAAATGTCATATGGAAAAAATTTTTGCACCCTTTGTTAAGAGGTGGGGTGATTTTCAATTTCAAATGGTACTCTATATTGATATTGACATCATTGGAAAGCCTTAATTTTCTAGAATGCTATGCTATATCACATTCATATGGTCTTGATGATAACTTTTACAAACTTTTTACTGGTTTATTTAGAAAACATTCCTGATATATAGCTATCGCGTGCACTGCATTTCCAACATTTTTACCTTATCCTCATATAAATATATTTATAATTATTAAATTAACGCTACTAACGCAAACTTTATTTTTTGCAATTTATTTATAACGTTTTTACTAATACTAATATCTTCGGAGATATTTGCAGTGGTCACGTACTCTAACTCAATCGATATATGGAAGGCGCATTGCACCGAGCTTTGTGCCGGACTGCACTTAGTAGCTTGGGCTGACCCATTGTGCATTGTATCCCTTTCGGCCGATTGCACAATCAATACCAGGGCGATTGAGAATTAAAAGTGGGTAGATATTGATACTGTATCCATTTGTTTACATAAATGTGCTATTCTGTATGTATATCTTATTTGTATGCCCGTTTTAATAGTTATAACGCAATAATATTAGTAATTGAACTTTTGGAATTTTAAATACTTATGCACGCTCATTGCAGGTGGAAATCTTCCGCGCTACTGCTACTTCAGAAATCCTCACTCAAGTAGTTTAAAAATAAGTGACATTAATAAATTAGTTTAAGTAGTGTTGTGTATTAAAACACTCGGTTGCGATTACTATTTGTGAATACGGTCTATTCTCTTTAATTTTATCTTCTTCTACTTGCCATTCTTCTGTTTTTGTAATTGCTTTATTTACTTCTTAGAAGTCTTCCCTTTGATTGCGTAATAGCAGTTTTTACAATGAATGCAAAAAACATTCGTTAGTAGATTACTTTAAATCAGTTCCAGCTGCTAAAAAATCAAAAAGTAATGAAATTCTACATGAAAGTCAACCTCAAGAAGAACCTACTTCATCAAAAAACATCGAGCTAGATGTATTAGAATTAGATGATTTACCAAGTCTATTAGGTGATAGCGATAGTGATAATGAACTAAATGCATTTAGATTTGAATCCGTGTCGCAAGACGATGATGAGCCAGATTTAATTTTTGAAAACTGGCAAGATAGATTTTTGGCCTTTTTGAGCAACTTTTTAAAAAGTATCTTCAGAAAACTCTTCTAACGATTTTTATTTATACAGATTTACAATTTGAATTTTCAATACAAGTACATTATATTCATTAACGTATTGAGATCAAAGTTACTCTAAGTTGATATTTACTGAATTAAATGAACAAAAATTAGAATAAGTAGCTGAATAACCAACAAGGTTAAAGTTATGAAGCTCAAGACTGACTGGCCATCTTGGGCTCTCGAGGGTATTTATGTTGTCCCTGTCCTTCACATTGCTTGTGGGAACTGCAGAGCTTATGTCTGCTTATTTCTTTATTCATTTATACAATACAAAGTAACAATATTAATTCTAATAATTCAATCTTATTGTCTACTGTGACCTACACCTGCAGTGTCATATTACGTCTGGAATACAATGTATTCACATCCGTTCTCATGTCTAATTTATGAACTTCCATTAACCTTTTATTATTTATCCTCCAATTAATTATACATTGTAACAATCTAACTTCAAATTTAATAATTCCATTTGATTACCTATATATCCTAATTTGGGGGATATGTAACTGGCGTCAACAAAAAAGTTGCGCAATTGCCGAAACTGCATCACCTTATTCTACAAAAATTGTGCCCTGTTGTGTTTTAAATATTACGCCAGGACCGTCAAATCCTTCACAAAGTGTAAGATAGCCCATTTCAGCCTATTTTAAACTTTTACCCGCAAACTAAATTTAGTGGTAGATTAAGGCACTTTAATAAAAGTTGGTACCAACTCTTTTCCTGGTTGGAATATCATTGTTTATTGTTTTGTGTGTCGTCATTTTACAATAAAAAAGGACTCTAATCCAGTATTTGTAGGAATAGGGCTTAATAATTGGAAAAACGCATTGAATAAAGATGCTGGACAAAAAACACGAAAATAGTTTAGAACATAAACATTTATTCGTTAAATGGTCGTCCTATAAAGCCATTAAATCACCAAGTACTGCCACCGCAGTAGTCAGACAAATAAGTGACGCACATTTGAACTTCGTTAAAGAAAACCGAATATATGTTGGAGTAATCGTCGACATTATGCGATATACGGGCCTTCAGAATATTGCTGAAAGAGGAGATGTTGAAACTGTAGAAAGCTCTAATAGGAGTAATTTTAGAGAACTTCTTAAACTTTTCAGTAAGTATCATGAGATAGTTAAGAAAAAACTTGGTGAAGGGATAGCAGCAAACGCTAAATATACTAGCCAGAGTTTAGAATAAAATTTTGTTTATTTTTCAAAGATGATGCTAGATAGGATACGCAAAGACCTCCAGAACGTAATTTGCTTTTCAATAATGTGCGACGAGACAAAAGACGTCACAAAATTGAACAAGTTTTAGTTGTGGTTAGGTATTATTTAGATGGACAATCTATAAAAGATTTATAGGTTTCAAGCTGCAAATAAGTTAGATGCTAGGTTCATTGCTTATTTATATTAAGGAGATATTAGCCCGACTAAATGTAGACTTGAAAATGCGTAGCACAGACATATGATGGTGCAAATGTAATAAATGGTAGGAATAACGGAGTTCAAAAACTTTTAGGTATGAGGTTAATCAAGCAATTTATGTACATTGCTATAATCATCGGTTGAACTTGGTTATAACGGATGTCTGCAAAAGGCTGGTAAGAGCAATAAGTTTTTAATTTATTACAAACTCTGTATGTTTTTATTTCGCAATGGACTGTTTATGCGAGATTTATTGACTTGCAAAAAAGGCTTCATCCAAACAGACGACGATTATTAGAATTAAAGAAAATTTATTATACAAGATGGTCGGCCCAAGTTTTTGCATGTTTAAGTGTAAAAAAATTTAAGCAAAATATTAGTATTACTCGACTTATTGATTAATGAGGGATCAATCATTTTGCCGAGGCAATTGGATTGTTGTATCAGATAAATTTCGAATTTGTTTTCAATATTTGTCTTTTTTCGAAAATTTTGTTAGTACTCAAAGGTGTTAGTGATTATTTGCAAAAAGTTACAGCTGACCTAAGTTCAAGTAATGATCTGATAATGTCTATTAGAATAACATTTAAAGAATGGAGAACATATGAAGGTTTCAAGGAATATGCAAACTTATATTCCGAAGTTATAAAAATGTGTAACGGTGTAACAATTTTATTTTTGCAGTAGGAGAATCCATTCATTAAACGTACAATGAATATTAAAATACCTTTATTAATTAAAATAAATATTCGAGTAACAATCAAACTTTTATAGTATTATAATATCAAGGATTATTAGTCGAGTTGTTTCCGAGTTCGGTGTAATTTCACAGCCACTGGCGCGCGCGTGAGAGGTCCGAGAACTAAAATCCGGAACCTCCACCATGCAAGAAAGCAGCGAGCGCACTCGTCGATAGTTAAAAGCAGCGTCAAGATGCATTCTAAAAGAATGGCGAGTGACCTCCGAGTCGCTCTATGTTTGTGAAACACTTCCTGAGTAACGGTTAGTACCTAATCCACATTTTGTATATTCGTTATCATATTAGCTAATTTACAAAATTTATTTAGCGCAACGACACATCTGAACTCGCAACGACACATCTGAAATCGCAACGAGAAATTAGAAAACTGCATGGATAACGTAGATATCGCACGCCACGTCAAAAATCGCAACTGTAAAATTTGAGACAACATGATCCCTTTGAAGTTACAATTTAGAAACCTTAATTTGTTGGCTACGCAATGAAAAATTATATTAGTAAATAAATTTAGACAACGGAAGATTACGTTACGAAGTAATGCTGCCGTGATCCAAGTAAGGAATCCGCTTTGCTCCTACACCTGTGTTAAAGCATGGAAAGCAAGTATAATTAGTTGCTGTTCCCGCACTGCGAGGTAGTTTCCATTACATCCAAGGACAACAGCTGGTCTTGGGTTCGTAATAGAATTAAGGATTTCCTGAGTACTTCCCTTCTGAAAGTACATTATTTCATTTTGTTTGTTAGACGTACAAAATTATTATTCAGTTTACCTGTAAATAAGCTGGTTTTCCCCAGTATCAAATTTGCTTTCACTTAGCTTCGTAAATATGTGACCACACGTGGCTTCAACGTAATTTAACAGCTGCTATTACATCACCTGTTTGTTTGATCACTGTTGTCAACAATTGCCCAATGGCTAACACATGTTTAGCATTTTAGTACAACCACTATTGATAACATTAGAGAATATATTGGTGATTATTTTGACTTCAAACTAAATTTAAGTTTGGTAACTTAAAGAGAAAATTTCGTATATTCATTTGTAAATGACTCACACAGATCTGATTGGGTTATAAAGAAACTCTAGCATTTTTAGTTACATAGAATTATAAAATATTTGAGTAAGGATCAGTTGATAACCCTTACTACCATTTTTGCAAGTACTTCAAATTTTTATTTTATTTAATTACAATGATATTTTATTTACTGAAACAAAGAAAATTCTTATTAGTAAATTAATATTCTTCATTTAAAGTTTTTTATTCTGATCTAGTCTGATCAGACTTGGTAAACAAAAAGCAATAAGAACTAAATTTTATGATCCCATTATGCAGAAAATATTCTCTATACTTTTTAGGTATACTTGAGGGACGCAAATAGTGTTCCCATTTTTATGTGACTTAATTATTATTCTTTCTTACAGGAACAGCGTCTTATTCTGTTAAGACAAGTTTGTGTATCAACGAAGGCGATCTCTTTTTTGGGTCTCCAAGTCCGCCCTTAGAAAATTGCTATGCCCTAAAATAAATCAATTTGGACTTGGTGGCGCCTGTTTGTTTTTTTGTTAAGTGTAACCCTCCATAGATTTCGACTTACCCCCCCATTGCTCATTGCTCTACCCCAGGAATAGACCCCTAGCTACGTCGGAAGACTTCGTGGAGCTGGTGTAAATATAGAGGGAATAGAAAATATCGTTTCACTAGCACCCATGTGTGAGGCTGGCCAGGAAAAATGTAGCACTGGCGCAGGCAACGTTTGGGGCCTCGAAATTTGTTTGTTCAACGAGTAATTTGTTGAAATTCGTTCGTTCATAATTTAATTTAGCTCGAAAGTTGTTTGTTCATAATTTGATTTACCTTAAAATTTATTTGTTAAAATTAATTTGCTTCGAAATTTATTTGTTCTAAATTTAATTTGATTCGAAGTTTGTTAGCTCAAAATTTATTTTCCTTTGAAGTCCATTTGTCCAAAAATTATTTTGCTCGAAATTTGTTTGCTTAAGGTTTATTTGACATTTAGATTTGTTTGTTTGCTTTTGATAAAAGATTGGTTGTAACGGTAATCCCCATACACTCAATTCGTTAATTTGGTCAAATTTACTTTTGACTTTAATTCTGTTTTGACCCTTAAATTTTTTGATATTGTTTTGGCAAAAATAATTTTACCAAAAACATTTTTTGATTTTTACCTTTAGTGGTACGAATTTGTTTTGATAGCTTTTGTAAGATTCGGATTAGTTAGATTTATCGGTTTGATTCCATTAGGTTGTAGTAACCATGTCGGAAAAATTCCAAATTGTTTGTCTACTTAAAGAAGAATTGGAGTATGAACTAAGAATCAGAGGAGTGGTAAGTGAGAGGCCAGTGTTGGAGAAACGGAAAATTTTAGGTAGATTGTTAGCTAAAGAAATAGATAAGCCTGGTTGTTTGATTGACCTTTCGTGTTATGAAGTAGATTTTGCAACGGAAAGTAAAGAAATTTCAGTTTCAGTCGAGTCAGTTCGTAATATTGTGTCCGAGTTTGAGGGCGACTCATCAGACTCAATTTTAGAAGAGCTTGTTCAAGGATAAACCACCTTTCGGGACGAGCTAAGCGTATGAAAATCCCTTCAATAAATCCCGACGAAGCAATTAAGTTTAGAAATGAGACCGTAGCAACGATATTAACCCTTGAAGCTGAGTTGTACGATAAAATCAATAAAAGTACAGAGTCCACCTATTTAGATCGGTCCGTTGTAGTATCTCCTTTAGTTAGTGCACCTATCCATTCGACTTCGTATGTAACACCTTCAGTACCTATAGGTTCATGGCCTGTAAAATTCTCAGGTGACCCCAAACAACTACATTCATTTTAGATAGAGTTAGTGATTTGGCACAATCTCGTAAGGTATCCGAAGCTGATTTATTTGGATCAGCATGTGAACTTTTTGTGGGTGACGCTTTAGTTTGGTTTAGAACAGTGAAAAATTCTTTGCGAGACTGGAACTCCTTGTTAGAACGTTTAAGGGAAGATTTTCTACCTGGTTCTTCGGATGATGACATTTGGGAAAAGATCAGAAATCGTCGTCAAAGTAAAGACGAAAGGATTATTTTATTTGTCGCGCATATGCAAACCCTCTTTAGTAGACTGACCAACGAGCCAGCAGAAGTTACTAAAGTTAAAATGATTAGAAGAAATTTAGTTCCTGAATATATTTCGGCACTTGCATTGTCGGACATTCAAGATTTGTCGACCCTAGTAAATTTGTGTAAAAGGTTAGAAGAAGCTTCTTTGATGAAACTAAACTCGGTTTTGGCGTCTTCTAATAAACCTAACAAGATTTGCAACCCCTCTAAGCATCCATATGAGAACAAACATCCTGGGTTGAATGAGAAAGTTTATGCTGTTAAGAGTAGGGTGTTTCAGAATAAATTAGTCAATCCTCAAGTAACAGTAGCGGATAAGAGCTCTTTAGAGTCCTCGGTTTGTAATTCCTTTAGTCCCGATAAGAGGAATCATTTTGTTTGTTGGAATTGCTCCCGTAGTGGACATTGGTTTAGAGATTGTAGAGCAACAAAAAAAATTTTTTGTTTTGGATGTGGTCGAAAAGGCGTTAAGGCAACGTCATGTCCACGTTGTTCAAAAAACCAGTAAGGCGGCAGGTACATAGTGGTCGGTATCCTGTTCCGCGTCATAAGGCTACAGTTATGATTTGTAAACAAGAAAAATACTTTAGTAAAGACGAGTGGTCGAGATGGCTTACAGTTGTTAAAAATTTTGTCAGGACTCTCCGAAGCCTAAGAATAATACTCTGTTCATTGAGAAGCAGTGTGATAATCGACCCTACATTATGGTGAAATTAATAGATAGAGACATTACCGGTCTTCTGGATTCGGGATGCACTACCTCAGTGGTAGGATCTTTAGCACTTTCTATTGTTAGAAAATTAGACTTGAAAATTTTAGTTCAGCAAAACAGGTATCACTACAGCTGATGGTTCAATAAAGTCTGTTGTAGGCTCAGTAGATTTGCCAATTTGTATAGGTAATGATTGCCGCATCCTTAATGCATTAGTGGTTCCGTCCCTACCGCATACATTTATTTTCGGTAGTGACTTTGCAAAATTATTTGGTGTAGTTGCTGACTTTAGAAGTAATAATTGGTTTATCCAAAGCAATGTTGGGAACGACATAGGGTATATAGGTCCGTCTTCCATCCCTTTGAACACTGAAGATTCTTTATGTGGTTTACATGACCTCTCAGATGCTCAAAGTGCGCAAGCACAAGAGTTAATAAATTCATTTAGTGAGATTAGCAGCGACGATAGATTAGGACGAACTCACCTAATCGAATTGGACATAGACACAGGCAATGCCAAACCCTTCCACAAGAAACCATATGTCATGTCACCATATATGGGTAAGATATTGAATGAGGAATTGGACGACATGCTTAGACTTAAAGTTATAGAACCGTGTACTAGTCCGTGGTCCTCTCCAGTTTTGTTGGTTAAGAAGGCAGATGGAGAATATCGCTTCTGTTTTGATGGTAGAACCCTGAACGACTTAACTGTTCATGATTCGTACCCCCTTGCGAACGTAGATAGAATTCTCAATATGTTGAGAGGTGCGAACTACATTTCGTCTCTGGATTTGAGAAAATCGTTTTGGCAAATCCTCTTAGTGAATCGTCTAAGGATAAGACTGCCTTCAGTGTTATCTCACGAGGACAATATAGATTTACATGCATGCCATTTGGGTTGAAGAATGCTGCGCAGACGCAACAGCGTTTAGTAGATGCAATTTTTGGTCCACGTTTTGAACCCCATGTATTTTGCTATTTGGACGACATAATATTATGTTCGTCATCTTTTGAAGAACATCTAAAGTTATTAGTAGAGGTTAAGCAACGTTTAAAGAAGCTAACCTTACCATAAATATAAGTAAATGTGAATTTTTAAAAACACTTAAATTTTTGGGTTATATAGTAGGTTCGAACTCACTTCGTACAGATCCCGATAAGGTGTCGGCGATGGTTAACTTTCCCCGTCCGAAAACCACAACGGAAATTAAAAGGTTTATAGGAATGTGCAGCTGGTACAGGCGCTTTATAAAGAATTTTTCGTCTTTAGTTTCGCCTATTAATGACCTCATTAAAAGTAAGAAAAAAGGTCAAACTGTAAACTGGAGTGCGGAAGCAGAAAATTCATTTGTGCTAATCAAGCAAGCATTAGTTTCTGCACCTCTTCTTTCTCAGCCAGACTACTCGGCACCTTTATCGTTGAGTGTGACGCAAGCAACACTGGGTTAGGAGCTGTGTTGATTCAGAATGTAAACGGAGAAGAGCGTGTAATTTCGTACGCAAGCAAAACCCTGAGCCGTACTGAGCGCAATTATTCCACCACTGAAAGAGAGTGTTTAGCGGTTATTTTTGCAATTGAGAAATTTCGTCCGTGGGTAGAAGGAGTTCGATTCACCGTTGTCACCGATCATTTTCGTTACTTTGGTTGAGTAATCTTCAGAATCCAACTGGAAAACTCGCCAGATGGTCAGTTCGATTAAGGCAACACTCATTTGATTTGGTGCATAGAAAAGGAAAGTTCAATATAGTTCCAGATTGTCTTAGTCGTGGTGTTCCTTTAGAGAATCCAGAAGTTAACTTAGTAGAGATTAAACTTGATGCAGTAGACTTGTGGTATGAGTCTTTGAGGAAGAAAATTTTGTTGTCACCCAAAAGCTACCCTCAATGGAAAGTGGAAGATGGGTTTATTTATAAGTTTATACCTTCCTATTACCGCATTCGGCGAATGTTGTAGAGTGGAAATATTTGGTGCCAAAGTCTCAGCGCGTAGATGTCATTAAATCATGTCATGACCCCCTTCAGCAGGACATTTTGGTTCCTTAAAACTTTGTCTCGAGTCCAAGAATTGTATTATTGGCCAAAGATGATCTTTGACGTACGTAAATTTTGTAGGAAATGTTTGATTTGTGGTGCTCAAAACCACCCAATAGAGGTCCCCTTGGAATGATGGGAAAGGAGAAAAAGTTGGACTACCATTCCAAACCATTGCATTAGATTTGATGGGTCCGTTTCCTCGTTCCAAACGCGGACATAAATGGCTCTTAGTTGTTGGTGATTGGTTCTCGAAGTATTCGATTTTGCAACCTTTACGTAGTGCTACCGCACATTTGATCGAGAAGTTTTGGAAGAAAAGGTATTTCTTGTCTACGGAGTACCACAATTTGTTATTTGTGATAATGGTCCACAATTAGTTGGACGTATTTTTAAAGCTTTGTGTGCAAGGTACGAAATTCAAAAATTTGGTATAACGCTGTTTATGCTCCCCAATGCAATTTTGTGGAAAGAATCAATAAGACAGTTGGTACAGCAATCCGTACATACGTAGAAGAACATGATACGTGGGATGTTGAGATATCGAAGATCCAATACGCGATCAACTCAGCAAAACATGAGTCCACCAACTATTCGCCAAATTTTTAGTTTTTGGTCGTCAGGTACCTTTAAGTGGAAAAGCTTATAATGATAATTTTATACCTGGTGAGGATGTTGATGTCGTCTCCAGTAGTAGACCTTCTTATGTTTTGGATCGTCAACTTTTGATTGATATTTTGGAAATGTCCGTGAAAATTTGCATGTAGCTTATCAACGTTCGTGTAAACGCTACAATCTTCGGAGAAGAGACTTTTCATTCCGAGTCGGAGAGTATGTTTGGAGAACTAATAAGGTCCTCTCGAGTGCTAGTGATAAATTTTCCGCTAAGTTAGCTCCTAAGTTCGTTATGAGTAAAATTCGGAAAAACATTCCAGTTTAGTATATGAGTTAGAAAACGAAGATGGAACAAGAGCAGGAAATGGCACGTAAAGGACTTGAAACCAATTGGCGTATCAGATCCAAATGAAAATGATGATTTTGACGATTAATTCCGGTCCGGTCATCTCTTTGATATTAAGTAATGACGTAGTGGTTTGTTTTGTTTTGTTCCAATTCTTGATTTAGTGTCGGTCCACTAATATTGAGTATTTTGTTTGAGGAGTGAAGTAAGTGGTTTGAGATTTTGTAAGTTTTGTAAGTTTGAGGTGTGCCTTGGTGCACGCTGGTCGTTTTGCTCGCGCGTTGCTCGGAGATGTGTTTGGAGGATGTCTTTGACAGATATCCTTACAATGTAGAAGTAGGTGGGCTATTTAACTATTGGTCCTGATTTCTACATGTCAAGGTGGAGAGAATGAATTGTTCTTTCCCTTGTTCCTTTTGACCGTTAGAAGTTCTTAGATTTGATAAGGTCAAAGTTGACTTGGTGATTTTCACCGTTTGGTCTATCACTAATGAGATCAGTTGTTCGTTAGCAATTAGTGATAGGATGATCAGTAGGGTGTAGGATTCTACAACCCTAACTGGGTTATTTTGGGTTTGAAATTTGATGAGTAACCTTATGGTTAGGTTACCTTTGTTTTGATCATCCCTTTGCGATGAAGTGATGATATTTGTATTTGAATTTGATGAGTAACCTTATGGTTAGGTTACCTTTGTTTTGATCATCCCTTTGCGATGAAGTGATGATATTTGTATTTGAATTTGATGAGTAACCTGATGGTTAGGTTACCTTTGCTTTGATTATCTCTTTGCGATAAAGTGATAATAATTTGTATTTGAATTTGATGAGTAACCTTATAATTGGGGCACTTTTGTTTTGGTTATCACCTTGTGATGATGCTTAAATTTAGACCTATTAGTAGGGTATTTCTTTTGATTCTCACCTTATAGTGATGATATTTTGAATGGTAATGCTGTTCTGATGAGGAAGCATTCCTGTTTTTTTTGTAAATAGAGCTAAATGAGCTCCTGGAAGTGAAGTTTTTTTTGAAATTAGAAGTAAATTGTAAGTGTTTGATTTTAGGTCAGAAATATTAGCCTTATTAGAAGTAGGAATCTCAAGTCAAGAAATTTTGTAAATTTAAATTCTTTTGTCCCGTGGAGTGTTTGACTCTCTAATTTGACCCCCTCCCAATTTTGATTATTACCGATTGTGACTCCCCGATTTTGTCTCCCGATGGACGTCAGGTACACGTAGTTACCAACACACTCTCAATTATAAATGAAGGTCCCCCCCATTTGAATAAATTTATAAAATTGCATAGTTAGTTAGGAAGATAGGAAAGGCTAGTATTGTTGTAAAAAAATTTTTTGTATTAGTTATATTTGAAGTTTTTCTTAAGAAAAATTTTTTTCTTTAGGAAAGAGGTAGTGTAACAATTTTATTTTTGCAGTAGGAGAATCCATTCATTAAACGTACAATGAATATTAAAATACCTTTATTAATTAAAATAAATATTCGAGTAACAATCAAACTTTTATAGTATTATAATATCAAGGATTATTAGTCGAGTTGTTTCCGAGTTCGGTGTAATTTCACAGCCACTGGCGCGCGCGTGAGAGGTCCGAGAACTAAAATCCGGAACCTCCCACCATGCAAGAAAGCAGCGAGCGCACTCGTCGATAGTTAAAAGCAGCGTCAAGATGCATTCTAAAAGAATGGCGAGTGACCTCCGAGTCGCTCTATGTTTGTGAAACACTTCCTGAGTAACGGTTAGTACCTAATCCACATTTTGTATATTCGTTATCATATTAGCTAATTTACAAAATTTATTTAGCGCAACGACACATCTGAACTCGCAACGACACATCTGAAATCGCAACGAGAAATTAGAAAACTGCATGGATAACGTAGATATCGCACGCCACGTCAAAATCGCAACTGTAAAATTTGAGACAACATGATCCCTTTGAAGTTACAATTTAGAAACCTTAATTTGTTGGCTACGCAATGAAAAATTATATTAGTAAATAAATTTAGACAACGGAAGATTACGTTACGAAGTAATGCTGCCGTGATCCAAGTAAGGAATCCGCTTTGCTCCTACACCTGTGTTAAAGCATGGAAAGCAAGTATAATTAGTTGCTGTTCCCGCACTGCGAGGTAGTTTCCATTACATCCAAGGACAACAGCTGGTCTTGGGTTCGTAATAGAATTAAGATTTCCTGAGTACTTCCTTCTGAAAGTACATTATTTCATTTTGTTTGCTAGACGTACAAAAATTATTATTCAGTTTACCTGTAAATAAGCTGGTTTTCCCCAGTATCAAATTTGCTTTCACTTAGCTTCGTAAATATGTGACCACACGTGGCTTCAACGTAATTTAACAGCTGCTATTACATCACCTGTTTGTTTGATCACTATTGTCAACAATTGCCCAATGGCTAACACATGTTTAGCATTTTAGTACAACCACTATTGATAACATTAGAGAATATCTTGGTGATTATTTTGACTTCAAACTAAATTTAAGTTTGGTAACTTAAAGAGAAAATTTCGTATATTCATTTGTAAATGACTCACACAGATCTGATTGGGTTATAAAGAAACTCTAGCATTTTTAGTTACATAGAATTATAAAATATTTGAGTAAGGATCAGTTGATAACCCTTACTACCATTTTGCAAGTACTTCAAATTTTTATTTTATTTAATTACAATGATATTTTATTTACTGAAACAAAGAAAATTCTTATTAGTAAATTAATATTCTTCATTTAAAGTTTTTTATTCTGATCTAGTCTGATCAGACTTGGTAAACAAAAAGCAATAAGAACTAAATTTTATGATCCCATTATGCAGAAAATATTCTCTATACTTTTAGGTATACTTGAGGGACGCAAATAGTGTTCCCATTTTTATGTGACTTAATTATTATTCTTTCTTACAGGAACAGCGTCTTATTCTGTTAAGACAAGTTTGTGTATCAACGAAGGCGATCTCTTTTTTTTGGGTCTCCAAGTCCGCCCTTAGAAAATTGCTATGCCCCTAAAATAAATCAATTTGGACTTGGTGGCGCCTGTTTGTTTTTTTTTGTTAAGTGTAACCCTCCATAGATTTCGACTTACCCCCCCATTGCTCATTGCTCTACCCCAGGAATAGACCCCTAGCTACGTCGGAAGACTTCGTGGAGCTGGTGTAAATATAGAGGGAATAGAAAATATCGTTTCACTAGCACCCATGTGTGAGGCTGGCCAGGAAAAATGTAGCAACGGAAATAAAATTAATATTCCTCAGTCTATGCAAGAAAACGCAACAAAAAGTAAGCGGAATAGAACGTTACCGCAAAACTATCAAAATTACATCATAGAGGAAGTGACTTCGGTGCAAAACAAACAATAAAGTGAAGTCATAAACTACTGTAAAATAAACATGTTTTTACTGGTATTGGACGCTGTATTATCAGAACTCAATGAACGATTTGAACAGTGTTTCAACATTATCGTATCCAGTGGCTCTCTTCACCCTTAAAATATAAATTTTTTAGTTTATGAACATCTGCTGCCGATGGCCAAACACTACAAATAAATTTGGAATGGTTGGAAGCTGAACTCAAAATTTTACCAAATACACTAAAATGATACAAAGCGCAAAACAAATTTATAATAAAAACAATTTTAAATTATATTGGCCTGCTTAAAGCATATAAAATTGTTTTCAATGAAACGTTTAAAATTGCAGTAATTGCTGTTATGATCCCCGTGTCAAGTGCTGCTTGCGAACATACCTTTTCTTGTTTAAGACGTTTAAAAACGATCGACTAGAATATTTAGCAATAATTAATATTGAAGGGTCCATAGTTAAAGAGCTAGATATAGAAAGCGCAATAAATGAATTTGATACAGTACATAAAAACCGCTGCATCGTGTTGCATTAAAAAAGTTTTGAAGTGGATTTGTAATTCATTGTCTTATTTCTTTAAGAATATTTGTTTTTTGTTTACAATTTAGGAGTAGTCAGAAACTGGCTATTTTTGTTTCTTACAAGTGCCTGTGAATTTGTTAAAAATTAATATGTACGTATGTAAGTTTTCTGTATAGGTGTAGGTTGTGTTGTAGATGGTGATGATGTAGTGTTTTAATTTGTTTCGTTTATATTACGGTATTAATTAATAATTTGTATTATTTTGCAAATTTTGTATAGGAATTTATTGCTAATAATTGCAAAATTACACTCTTCTTTGAGTTCTCTGATACCTCCAAATATTTTATAAAATTGTATTTCTGATACTTGCAATACATAAACGACAGATTTTACAATATATATTCAATATTTATTTATCCGTCTATCACTGAAATTCAATCCAATCTTTTGAGTATTTCGAACATTTTTTCCATTTTACATTGTCGAATGCTTTTCCACATCTACAAATCCTGTATACATGCTTTCACCTTTTTCATTGTTATCTCCATGATCACCCTGAGAGCTAAAATAGCCACCCGTGTTCACCTATTTTGCCTAAACCCAAATTAATTTTCTCCTAGTATTTCTTCAGCGCGTTTTTCATTCTTCTTTGTACAATTCTAGTAAATTTTAACACGTGTACTGTCAAACTTATTGTTTGAAAATTTTCAAATCTATCCAAGCCTCTCTTTTTGGTATAGTGACTATGATGCTACGTCTGAAATCTTTGGCTATCTCTCCTGCTTCATACATATAGCTTACAATTTGGAAGAGACGTTCTGTTACTGCTTGTCCAGCGGCTTTTAAAGTGTATGTTTGCACCTTATCTGTACCCGGCGCCTTACCATTTTTCAGACCCTTTAACGCTAATTCAAACTCATTTCTAAGTATAGAATGTCGCAAGTCATCTTTTCAATGTCTGATTCCTGTTAATTCCTTTCCTGCATATAAATTCCTATATATATTCTTGCCATCTAACCACTTTCTGTACATTTTCTATAATGGCGTTTCCTTCCGCGTCCCTTATATTTTTGCTATACGGTTTTATATCCCTAAAATTCGTTCTAATTAGTTTGTATGTTTCGTCTGTTTTTCCTATTTCCATCTTAGTCTGTACCTCTTTGCCCTTTGTCTTCCAAATATTTAGTTCACTAAGTGAAGTATCTTTATAAAATAATTGTTTATATATTTCTAACTGTTCCACAATAGCATCATTAAAGTCTAAGTTTACACATTGCTTAGGCAAAATGCAACCTAAAGCTTTAATAACATTTTATGCTTTAAAATCCGTGAATCAAACTATGTTAAAAGTTCGTCAAAAAAGGGATTACGACTGATATTCTGTAATAATGGTCTGGGCTCGAAGGAACTACCTTTACGCCGTTTTTGTTTTGACGTTAATCTAGGGATAGTTATGTCATAGCCAATACTTTCTAATAGAAGTTCTGACTGAGAAAAACTTTTCAAACGTCGAATCTGTTTGTACTAGATGTTACTATAGTTTTTTTATGTCATCAATATAGCCGGGCGCGGCAGATAAATTGCATTCCGCTGTTAGCAAAAGTTTACGGAGGGTTATTGTATGTGAAAATATATAGTCAGAAACACCTATACCGACAACAAATTCTCCCGTGATTATGCACTTTAAATGTTGCCTAGCACTTCAAGAAACATCTAGATTTGACGCTTCGATACAAAGGAGTCCACAAGCAGTTGATCTATTTATTTAAAACGCAAAAGGCCGTTATGGCTTTCAACCCACCTGATTGTACACATAGCGGTAAGTTTTTGCTATTTAGAATTTGACAAATATTTTGCTGTATTTGTTTTTATAATTTCTATTCTTTTAAGCGAATTTCTAAAAACGTTTCCGCCGAACTTAGCTATTCCTATACAATTACTAATACGTTAATTTTGACAAGACTGAGCTGTTGCCAAATTTAATGCATAAGCATTATAATGCACATATAGGATTCTCAGTACTCTTTCAATAATAGACTGTACTACTTTAAAACTGCTAGAGATGACCGCCGCTTCGTCGTAGCCTTGTCCAGCAAGATAATTCATTTTGATTCTTAAAGTTTTCAACAAATCAATTATAACTACAGCCAAATATTCACCTGTCGTTTCTTTTACTGAAACAATTTCCATAAAATCTTCTCGTATTGATCGATTTTCATCCAAATATGGCAGGCGAAGTGATAATTGTGCTGTTCTCGAAACATCGGAAGTTCCATTGGTTGAAATAGAAAATCCTTTAGAGTTACTGATTTGTTTTACGAGCTTGTTCTGAATTATATTCCACGTTACGATATTATGCAATTTTGTATTTGAGCGCTACGGTATATTACATTACGTGTAGAATTTTGTAAATGTCCTAGTAACACTTCATCATCAGCACTAATACGATAATGCAGAAGAGCCGAAATACACCCTCTTTGTGTAACACTGAATATTAAGACCTATTGATCTACAGTCTGAAGTTACACGCAAGGGAAATTTTGTCGGCCAAAAGAATTGTAGTTGCTATAACAGGTTTTATTTTCTGATGGTTTGGCGCTACCTGCCTGCTATAGTATGTGTTAAACTTGATACTACATCATCTTGTGATTTAGTAAAGGCTTTACAAAATTATTAGCATCAACAGCGATTTTGATATGGTATTTTAATTTTTCATGGTCCTTAAATACTTATACGGCATTTTTATAACCTCAAAGGGTTTTCTTACTACGGCACCTGTGTTCTGTGCCTCGCCTTTACCCATAAATTTGATTGAAAAGAACACACAGTATTTACAAAGCGCTACGTTACCACGCTGCCCTGTATAGGTTAGTCAAGAAAATCTATTTAACCATTGTTTTGAAACTTTAAATTTTTATTTCCTGAAGGTGAGCGTTATCTAGAAATTAGGTACCAGCCTAAAATGATTTCTTACCGTGTTTAACCACAGAAACTAAATAGTTATCCTCTGGGGTCCAGGGACATACAAAGGTTTATGTTTTAATAAATTGTCAATTTTGCTGCCATTTGTGTAATATTCTCTATCCAAATTGTTATTCGCCTGTCAAAATGGAATACTATTAACGATAATAACTTCTTTTGCACCAAATGTCATATTTTTAACCGTGCATTATATGACTGAGAGGATTTGCCCTATCTCGACCTTGCCAAACTGATTGTTTTTACTTTTAAAATTAAAATAAAATAGCGTAGCAGCATGTTGTTTATTTATATTTTATGGCGGTTAATAAAATTAAAAAGTCTATTCGCTCTTTCTGCTCTACTGTATTAGAAGTGAAATGAATCTGAAATAGACATGCAAACATAACAAATTTTTGTAAGGGAACCAAAAAGAACATAACTTGTGCCTTAACTAATTTGTGGTTTTGAAACAGTTTGAACTTTACTATAAAGTATAAACTTACCATTAGGTTTTGAGACCAAAAGCCTTAACTATTCCATTATGCACGAGATACAAAAATTCGACAAGTTTTAGCTGTACTTACTGCCAGCTGACACTCTCAATCACAATAATTAAAACAATAAATAACCCTCGATTTTGTTGCGCTCGCTGCGCTTTTATTAAGCAAAGGAAGCATTTGCTCTTTAAAATATTGGGACTAACAAACATTTTCTTAGTAATTTAGTAACAATAATCACAGCATAATATTTCATCTAAATATCCAGAACTTGAAATATACATGAAACTTCAACAACACACCATAAATCATAAATGACACAATGCAAAAAAGGAAAGGACTACTAAACTAATCTCATATAGTCTTTTTCGAATCGAGCAATAAGGTTTGAATGTAGTCGACAAATATATTCAGAAAATATGTATTTTAAAGCTTTTGAAGATTTAAGTCAAAGCATTGAATAAGAAACACTATTGTAAAATGTTTGCTAAGAAGGAAATATATTATACACGAATACCTGTCATCCACCAACTGACCAGTTCACATGACTTTTATAACTTATTGATAATGATATTTTAATATTTATATGTTTTACTGACAACACGTTTGTTGTGTAAACGACTGCATGCACTAGCAATATCCCTCATTAATAACCTGATAGCGCGTATTTTATACTATTTTGAAATAATTAGCGCTCAAAGCTGCTGTAAATAATTAAATGTAATGATCCGAAGAATATTATACACTCTTGATTTTATTTTCTTGCACACATTCTATTTTAAACTTTGAAGGGCCTCTAGAATATTAGTTTCCCCAGGCCTCGCTTTTCTTTAAAATGCTATGCAAACAAAATATACTTGATTACTATGTATTCATGTATGCTTTATTAACTTTAAAATTTAGAGTATACTATGCTATAGGATGTAGCTGGTTCACAATCACAGCTTTTAGAATCAGCCACTACTTTTAGCTGCTAGTTTCACTGTCGTAACTTTGACCCAAGGTAATATTACTACTAACAAATAATGGAAATATCGGAAACACAACTTGTTGTCAGTAACAAATATCTAGACCTGGAACCATTCATATAGAGTGAGGAATATTTTCAAGGAGATTTGTTGATCCGGATACAGTTTTGTTTTGCACTAAACCCAGTTTCTCATTGACTAAACTTTTTTGAAAGTGGCTGTAGAATTGACATCAAAGACAAACAATTAAAAGTGAATCCTTTGTTATTTATTAATGATTTAAAATTATATACAGAAATGGCAATAAGCTGCATTTTATAATTTTATTAATCAAATTGTTCTATAGCCTACACAAATTTCGAACTTCGCCCGATTTAGATTTCTTGAACTGCTTTAGAAGATCCCCCTTATTATACTTTTTAATATCCCATTATAATTTAAAACCAGAAACGAACCGACCGATTATTCGATTTACGTGCAGAGCTATAGCCCTCAGAAAACTTGTTGAGGGTTATAATCATTTATATCCAAAGTGCAAAATAATTTGCATAAATAAATGTACCTCAAAGTTGTGCAGAAATTTTAATAAACTTTAGTGAACCTACTAAAAATGCTTACATCGTTACCTGACATCTGTTCTTGCTGTAAACATTCCAGTAAGGATACATCACCGATCACAATAAGCGAACGCATGGTTGCCGGCTGGAGGGACTGAGTACGTCGGTTGCAGATACTGAGAAACATCGTCTGTATATCAAGTGACTAGAACGCTCTCTGCACTAGTTTTACGTGAACTAAATTTGTATATAACGGTATGTTAAACCGACTTTTCAATCCCGATCATATAAAAGTAAAAATATGCTTATAGGGTTATAGAGGTCAAGGAATGGAGAAATACATCAAAAACCTTGTCAGACCCAGACCCGGGTCTGGTAACGTCGCGTTGGCTTTAATAACGTCGGGTGTGTATAGCATTTCGGGCCTGTATTAGCGGTAAAATAAATGTATATATATATATATATATATATATATATATATATATATATATATATATATATGTTATGGATTCAAAGGGTTAAATTTGGGGTAAGCAATGCAATTTCAAGCACCCTGTATAGAGAAAAGAACTAATTAGTTACGTTCAAAATTTATTTAATTTAAACGGACAAGTATTGACGTATTTTTATAATTAACGAGTGAAAGGTTAAAGGTACATAAAGAAAACCAGTTTTAAAAACAAATAGAAACGCATAATTAATTTAATTTATTTTAATTCAACGTGTAAAAGCATTAGAAAACACATCAGGGTAAAGAAAATCAATAATCCCAAGGCAAAAGGTTTCTTAGTAACAAACAAGAACGTCAGTTGTATCGGATACGGTGAAATATAAACTCCAAGAATTGTTGTTTTAAACGGTCTATAATTAAGAACACCTGCATGTTTAAAAGGTTACATTCTTCGAAATTATCAGCATAATAAAGCAGGGCTTCATAGAAATTAGTTTTTAACCGCCAGTTGATTCGAATAACAAACTAACAAAGTTCTTAAAGAGCAAGGGAGATGCACGATCGGTAATATGCTACAGATAGGGACGGATATAAAAGTATTGGTATTCGAAACGCACGTACTAATCCACGTGGAGTGATGAGAAGCTGTCAGCAATATCGATTTTCTATAACTCAAGTGGGGTTTGGAACGCGACATCAAATATGCATAAGACAGAGATAAAAATATTACAGACGGGGTTTTATGAAGACACAATAGTATCATTGGTTGGGAACGGATAGTTTTAAAACGTACGAACATGCGACAGGTGGGAGCGATTTCGGATCATACGACGCGTTCACGGAGTGAATTTCGGGAATCCTCAAGTCGGTTATATCAAAATTTGCAGAATTGTTATTTGAAAATAAATTTTTCGCGTGAAGTGTGTCCTAGAGGTGGCATTTTGAAAAATATAAATACTCTAGGAGAACTAGGAGGGTTCTTTTTGTATTCTCATCGTTTTATACTACTTACAACGATAGACCGACGTTATAGTAGAGCTTTTGTTATGTCAGTATTAAAATATTCATAATACAGTAAATGTAGTGCTAGCACTTGTAACTTGGTAGTTGAGGCCTTATAGTTATTAACGTGAGTAGTGTCGAGTGAATTAAATTAACCGAGGTCCAACTACTACCATACCAAGCTAGTAAATCAATAAACATAAGTATAATATACGTGAGTTTGTATGCTGTGATGGAATGGTAATTTGAAGCAAGGCGCTTGGCGAATTTATTGGGGTTATCATCTATGAATATGTGGAGTATCAAAGCGCATAGTCACGAAGCCAAGGGGTTCTGGTGATCATCGTCGAAGGGATGGAGGCTTGAAGCATTCTCCAGGTAACTTATTTGAAATTTCTGTTATCTGATAAACTTTTATATTATTTGGTGATGTGCGAGTGAATATTGGGGTTATTTGTGGTTATATAACGTATTGGAAAAGATACGTGTACCGGACAATTATTGGGGTTATTTAAAATATTGAAAAAGGGTGTATTTAAAACTTACTAAATTTCATTATGAATATAAATTGGATTGTTAAGGGTAAACGGGTCTATTAGTTGTGTGTTAATTTATGTAAGGTAAAAGGCATACATTAATAAACTGGGTTATTATGAGCTCACCATACTCCAGTGTACGATAAATTTAGGGTATTATTTGGGGCCCATCTACTCATATTGTATTAAACGTGTTTGCAAATAATAATTTAAAATGACTTTTAAACATATCACTTATTGAGTTGTAATTAGTGTACCAAACTGTTTATACCTGTGAATAATTTGGTTGTATATAGCGGTAAATAAAAGATTGTATGATTGTTGTATTATTTGGTGATTTTATTTAATGGTGTGCGAGTGGGAAGGAAGAATGATTGTAAATTTAGGTATCCGAGAAGAGGCACAGCTGAGCTAGCCAGGGAAGCTGCTGAAGATTTAAAAGCAGAAATATAGGAGGCGTTCAAAAAGCAAAAGTAAGGTAATTTTGTAATTTAAAAAAAATAATTTTTTTTTCAGAACTTTCACGACGCTCGATTTAAGAGTTTAATCCTCGAGTGTTCTTTAGCACAAAATAAACATAAAACTTCTAATAAACGTATGCCATAAAATGTACCCCTATGGAGTTATAACCCCTTTAAGGAGGCTAGGTGAAATTGAGTTTTTTTAATTATCTGAAGAACCACAAAAGATATTTTATTCACATTTTTGTTGCCTACCAATGTTTTTATGCCAAAAAAAGATAGGCTTATCCATTTTTCGATAATAAGATCAGGAGCGTCCCATTCGGGGGGGAATCACGTTTAACCCTGAAATTTTTTTGTGTGTAAGCTTTTATAAATTATAATGCCAGAATTAGAATCTTTTGACATTTCTGAGTAAAAAAGTCACTCTTGTTTGAAGTATATATCTGTAGCCGTTTTCGAGTTAATTGGGGTGAAGAATTCAGGATGCCCTATGATACTTTACATACCTACATAGATGTTGAGAGTTGAAAATATTTATTACAATTAAACATTTAAAGTAACTGTTCAAAATGTCCACCATTTTGCTGTATGCAGCATCCAGCACGGCAAATCCATTGCTCTCTGGCAAGTCTTATAACATCAAGACGATTCTTAATAGTATCAGCAGCCTCCACGATCTGATTCTTTAACTCCTCTTGCGTGTAGATAGGCTTAGAATAAACTATAGTTTTCATCCAACCCCAAACAAAATAATTTAACGGTGTTAGATCGGGTGATCGAGCTGGCCATTTAACAGGTCCATTTCGGCCAATCCATCGGTTACCATATTCTGCGTTTAAATAGTCAGTGACAATATGAGAGAAGTGGGCTGGGACACCGTCATGTATAAACCAAATCCCACGTCTATCGGGAATTTGAATATCCTCTAACAGCTCCTAAAGATTATTTTGCAGAAAATTCAAATAAAACACTCCTGAAAGTCTTCGTGGTAAAAAAAAGGGGCCGATGAGATTGTCACCAAGAAGTCCACACCAGACATTTAAGGAAAATGTATGCTGATAATGATTTGTGACAGTGGTATGGGGGGTTTTTTTCATCCCAAGTATGGGTATTGCAAAAATTGGTAATTCCATTTCTTGTAAAGGTAGATTCATCAGTCACTAGCAAGCGGGTCAAGAAGTTACGATGTCGTGTGCATTTTTGAATTAACCACTGCGAAAAATTGGTTCATTTGATGTAATCTTGCGGTAACAAACCTTGCACAGATGTCACGTGAAATGGGTACAGTTGCTGCTCGTGCAATGTTCGCCAAACGCTTGCAGATGAAACACCAAAACGAAGAGACAATCTTCTGGTGCTAGTACTAGGAGATAACTGAACAGCATTGAGTATTTGTTCTTCAACATTTACATCTCGTCGAAATCTTTGTCGACCAGCATTTACTCGTGTAGGTTTTAGCGTGCCAGTTTCCCTAAGACGTGTTTCAATGGATTGAAATGTTTTACGATTTGGTATCCTTCTAGTTGGAAATTGTTCTTGGTATCTGCGAATTGCAGCAGCGCCATTTCTCTGTACTTCACCATAAACTAACAGCATGTCTGTTTGTTCTGCAAATGTGAACAAGTTTGTGGTGTCTCCCATGATACAACAAATTAAAGTGTCTTCAAAGTACCAATTTACACAAAAACTAACAGAACTAGTAACACATATTGGTAACTTACACAGTGTTTAAACATAACAAAGGTAATACATAGTAGATACATAATCACCTGTCAAACAAATAAACGATATGCAACTGTTATAATGTAGAGCTTCTAATATCCAAGGCTATTTGATTAACATCGCATTTTGACATTTAGCTTTAGTCTTCAACATATAAGTAATACATTGATTAATTTGAGACATATGTATAGTTTATACATATGCCAAGTTGTTACATAGATGTTGAAGGCATATGTTTATTAGGTTTATACCTATACATATGGGAAGTTCATATTAAAACTAAACGAATATGGTATGTATCATAGGGCATCCTGAATGCTTCACCTCAATTAACTCGAAAACGGCTACAGATATCGACTTCAAACAAGAGTGACTTTTTTACTCAGAAATGTGAAAAGATTCTAATTTTGGCATTATAATTTATAAAAGCTTACACACAAAAAAATTACAGGGTTAAACGTGATTGTGTGCCCCCCCTCCCCGAATGGGACGCTCCTGATCTTATTATCGAAAAATGGATAAGCCTATCTTATTTGGCATAAACACATGGGTAGGCAACAAAAATCTGAATAAAATATCTTTAGTGGTTCTTCAGATAATTAAAAAAACTCAATTTTACCTAGCCCCCTTAAAGGGGTTATAAACTCCATAGGGGTACATTTTAGGGCATATGTGTATTAGAAGTTTTATGTTTATTTTGTGCTAAAAAAAAACACTCCCTTAAAATAGTGCCGTGCAATTTTGAAACACCCTGTATATATATATATATATATATATATATATATATATATTTATTACTACGATGTGCCCTTACAATACAAAAGATATCTGCTTAAAAGCCCCACGACTTGGGCGCCATTTATACGTTCGCGACGTTGTGTACCACAGGTGGTACATTCCGGTTACAACCATCAGCCGGCATGTACCACATTTGACGCACGCTATGTCAAGTTATAATGTTTGATATAAACTCAACGGCTACATGTGGTACTTTTATATAGAAGTAAAGATCATGTGCCACCCGTTGCACACCCGTTTTAAGATCGGAGTTTTTTTTATGGATTACAATAGATTATTACAAACACAACATTTTTCAACAAAAATTTTTTCTATGCATTCAATAACATGACAATTTAAATGTTCAGACTGTAAGTTTTATGAAACCTTGGGCCTTTTCATTAATAACTAAATTTCTAATAACAGGCAATTATCAGATAAATCTATGCTTGGAAACAAGCAGTATTTAATATTATTTAAAGCTAAGGTATGAATTGTTAAAGTATGGATTTTTCTTGTAATGTAAAATATAACTCTTGCCAGTAGCAAATCGACTAGGGGCATCATATGCTCACAGACATTAGAAATTTATAAAATCTCATACCTGCTCTTGGTAAACAGTTTATTTTTATTACCCTGACGTTATGAGATGTTCCACGTAGAACTTGCAAAGATCTAAGGTTGTTCTAGGTGTGCGAGTGGACTTTGTACTGTGTTGAAACAGTGTCGAATATGAAACCTCTTGAAGTTAAAGGATTTTTAGCTACTACGTCAGGAATTGCTATGTGATGCATACTTGAAATAAAAAGGAACTAAGGTTGACTTACTAGATTTTCTTACATACTATAGGTTCGGTATGTTAACATTTAGTTGAGTTTCCTGATGAAGAAACCATATCATCTAGATATGTATAAGTTAAATAACATGTCGGTAGGTCCTAAAATATATTATTATTAGCACGTTTCAAAGAACATGATTATTGTTCCACAAAAATCTTACCATCGGTTATAAATGCGATGGACAAGATAGCGTTCACCTAACATTTTATAAGGTTCGTAAAATGTTATTTTATTTTAGCATCTTAGCAATTCGATTTATAATACTTACGAAACGCCTATTCAACACGAAGGTAAGTTGAGAAAGAAAGATCTTGTTTGCCATCGTGTCGGACCAGATAGAAAATAGATGTTTGCTTTATAACATAACCTGTTTTATTGGGGAAATTTGAATTTGTATTTATATGTGGTATTCAAATCCACTTGTGCTATGTATGAAGATATTATTCCAATTAATTAGAATTTATTTAAATATTTGATGTTTCTCAAACTTTTACATACAAAGAGGAACTGAACTCTATACAATAAAATTGTTAAAGACTCTTAAGCAATTTATTAGACAAAATTAAACTAGTTATTTAAACCAAAAATCTGATGAGATCTTATGCAGATTCTAGATTCACAGTACACTAAAGGGTATTTAACTATAGACTTAGTAGAGCGAGAGGATATATAGAATGCTGCTTTGGAGTATTGTCAAATAAATGGCGAGTCTTTCACGGAGCCCTTAACATCGACGCTGATGTTGCAGTAATGGTAATCAAGATTTGCTGTGCTCAGCACAGTTTTGTAAATTTTCCAATTATTGTCATGGGTCTCGGTGGCGTAATCGGAAAACGCATGATCCTAAAAAGATTAAGATACAGGTTCAAGTCATGTCCAAGACCTTACATTTTTCATCTTTCAATTACTAGCTAGCGAGTTTTTTTACCTGGAAAATTTGGAATTTTGCCGAACCCTTGCTGTTCCAAGCAAGGTAGGGAATTTTAACGTGCGTGACCACACACACGGGACCTCCATTTTACCTCTCATCCGAACGAGGGTGTATTTTTGTGAAAAATACTCACCTAACATTTTTCAAGCGGACCGTGTCGGGATATCAAGTTAATACCACAGAAAGCCCAAGGTATGTACAATAACCTAGAGCACGCTTCAAATTTTGCCCGAAGGACGCAGATAAATCAATGTCAGGTAGTCAGGTAGAGGCGTTGTTTTAAATACCACACGAATTTGATAAACAATTAGTCTTTCTCCAACCAAGACACGCTCTATAGCAGTTCAAGTCAGAAAATCACGCGAAGTGAACATAGTAAAATTAAATAATTATATTTTATGGAAGTCTTGATAGAAAAGTTAAAAAATAATGGCAATAGTGCAAATATATGAGAGTGTTAGTCGTTCAATGAAAAACGTAAGTTTTTAAACGTAAATTTTTAATTAAACATAATTTTAATATTTATAACTTAGGGCTCTAAATTATCATCTAAATTACCATCTAAATTATCATTTAAATAATCAAAGTTCTCATTTATCATCCAAACAAACAAACATCAGCTAATTAAGGATCTAAATTAAAAATCTGAATAAAAAATCATCTAAATTTTCATCTGAATACAAATCTAAACATTGGTCTTGAACTTTAAAATACAAATCTAAATTTGCATCGGAGCAGTAAACGGAGTCTTATTGTAAATATTGAATTGGTGTTGGCCAAGCTGTATTGCAAAATCAAAAAGTGAACTCAACTGAAAACAATTCAGGGGTACTGGTCGAACGCCCGCAGCAGCAGTTCGATGGATTGGAAACACGCAAGGAAAACACAGGTTAGAAATAAGAACAATTTTTAATAGCATAAGGCATTAATTTCATTTTGAACATTTACATTTTTTATATATTTAAATGTTTATGTAAAGGGTCATCAAAAATCTTTAAAAAACTACGTAGACCGAAAGGGAAAGGTCATTGAACGTTCAAAGGTATTTCCGTAGTAAATAGTGTTATTTTTGCTGGCTTTAAATTGATTTAAGGGAGTTACAATTTGGGGACAAACAAATTGATATTGTTACTTTGATTCAGGGGTTTATTTTTGAATACTGAATCACATTATCAAAGTTATAAAGCTGTAAAGTGTAAAGATTCTTGGTCATTATACAAATTTTGGTTAGTTTCGTTTATATCATTCAAGTGGGAAAGTGCTAGAGAAGGGGGGGAGGGTAGAAACTTCGTTGTTATCGTAGCTGAGCTAGTCGAGGCATATAAAAAGAATTATATTTAAATTTAAAGTTGTGGTAATTTGGAGACACACGGCGGTGGAGGGCAGCCGGAAACTGAACGTTAATTACATCGGCGTGGGGCTTTATCATAGCTATATATATATATATATATATATATATATATATATATATATAATAAGATAGATTTTTTTGGGTTTCGTTTCGTTCAATGTCAAAAATATTTAAAATGCCAAAGTCATTTATTCACAACTGACGTTTCGGAAAATTTGATTCCTTACACTTAGTTCTGTAATTAAATAGTTAATATCTTTGAAGAATTTCTTAAATCCATACTTACATATATTAGACTGTTGGTTTTTGTCACATTTTATGGTGTAGTGTAATTTGTATTTGTTTAGATTAGTCATGTTTACCAAATACGTTATTTATACTGAAAATTACAGTAGTGACAATTACAATTAAGAAAATAATTTTTTTTTTAAATTAAAGATGCTGCTACTTATGAATTATATAAAATTATGACATCTACTGTAACATTAAATTAATAAAAATCTTATCATTTATATACATTGTGTTACATTAATGTGTTTGTTTTTGTGTGTGTTTGTGAGTATAAGTTTGTAATTGTGGTTGGGTTTAATAATAATATAAGTTCTTTCTGTTGTTAGTGCATATATTGATTTCAGACTATTTTCATCAGTTTAATGGTGTATTTACTTGTATTTACCTTGTATTTAAGGAGAATGGAAATGCATAACTTTTGTGTAGGTTGTCTATATCGTTTTTAAAATTAATTGTATTGACTTGTTTTTGAATATGGTAACTTTTTAAAAATAATCTGTTTTTCTATATATTTTCTGTATCTAATATTTTTGTGTTGTTGAAATCTGCTTGGTGTTGATATTCATTTAAATGTATAGTTAGGGCGCATGATTTTTTGTTTAATTTTTGGTCAGTTTTATGTTGTATGATTCTGTTCTTCAGCCATTGTTTGGATTGTCCTATATATTGTTTACTGCAGCTACAGGGGATGCTGTATATGATATTGCTTTTTAGTGATTTTGGGGTATTGTCTTTGGTCCTGGTAAAGATGTTCTTAATGCTATTTTCATTTTTAGTCGAAATTTTTATTTGTGGAGTTTCTAGTATTTTTATCAAAGATTGTGTTAGTTGTTGTATGTATGGAAGTGTTTTGTATTTGTTAAGTTCAGTTTGTATGTTGTTTTCTGGTTTTGTTTGTTTATTTTGAAAAATTAATTTATTTGTTAAAGATTTCGGATATCCATTGTTTAATAGAGTTTTTTGTAGTTCTTTAAGGTTAGTTGCAAGGAAAATGGGGTCGGAAATCTTTGAAATAGTTTTTTAAAGTAATGGCAGTATTTATTTTATGTCCGAACGTATGATTTGAGTTAAAATTGAGGTACCGGTCTGAATTTGTTGGTTTTTTTGAATGAATCAAATATAAGTTTATTATTAGAATCTCTAATGACGATCGTATCTAAAAAAACTTAGTTTTCTGTTAATTTCTGTTTCTGTGGTAAACTGAAGTTTTGGATGGAAGTTGTTAAATACTGTAGTAGTTTCTTCGATTTTATCTTTTGGGATAGAGCAAATTATGTCATCTACGTATTTTATGATGAAGTTTAGTTTGAAGGGTAACTGTGGTTTTATGGTTTCGATCAAATTGTCCATTACTAATTGAGCAAGTATTGGTGAGATCGTGGAACCCATGGGTGTACCAAATACTTGTAGATAAAAATTATTTTGACATGTAAAATGCGTGTTGTTAATTACTAAATATATACTACTGATGAACAGATCAAGGGAAAACTTACTATGTTTTTCAATAGTACTCCACTTTTCTTTCAAAATATCGTTAACTAAATCTGTTGGTATGTTAGTGAATAAAGACTTGACATCCAATGATATTAGAATAAATTCGTTTGGGATAGCATATTGTTTGTAACGTTCGACAAAAATGCGAAGGAATCTTTGATACTGTAACTGGATTCAAGGGGGAATGCATTACTTAAAATTGTTGATAAAAATGAAGCTAAGTTGTATGTTGGCGTCTTGATTGATGAGATTATAGGTCTAAGTGATAATTCGGGTTTGTGGATCTTTGGTTTTTGGGTTTCGTTTCGTCCAATGTCGAAAATATTTAAAATGCCAGAGTCATTTATTCACAACTGACGTTTCGGAAAATTTGTTTCCTTACACTTAGTGCTGTAATTAAATAGTTAACATCTTTGAAGAATTTCTTATACTTACATACATTAGACTGTTGGTTTTTGTCACATTTTGTGTTGTAATGTAATTTGTATTTGTTTAGGTTAGTCATGTTTATCAACTACGTTATTTATACTGAAAATTACAGTAGTGACAATTACAATTAAGATATTAGAATAAATTTTAACTAATTGTATATGTATGTAATGTAGTTATTATTTAAAAAAAAAATTTTTATTAAGAAAATAATTTTTTTTAAATTAGAGATTCTGCTACTTATAAATTATATAAAATTATGATATCTAGTGTAACATTAAATTAATAAAAATTTAATTAAAAAAGGGGTATGGAAACTACGGGATTGGATCACATTATCTAATAAGTTATCCATCACCATTTGGGCGATGATCGGCGATAGTGTTGAATCCATAGAATTTTTCAGTTATTAGGTCTAGAAATAATTGTAATGGAATGTTGGTAAAACGAGATGTAACATCCAATGATATTAATATATTTTCTTCAGGCAAATGAAAATTTCTATATTTTTCAGTGAAGGTGAATGCGTCTTTTGTGTTGTATTTTTCTAGAGGGAAAGACAGCGATAAAATTTTGGATATGTGTAATGATAATTTGTAAGTAGGTGTATTGGTAGAAGATATTATAGGACGTAGCGATACGTTGATTTATGAATTTTCGGTAGACCATAGTATTTTCTCGTGATTGAATTGTTAATAATGAGATTTTGCTTTTCTTATTTTGTTATGTGGTTTTTATTTTCTAGTAGTTTTAAGTGACCATTGACTTTTTTTGGATGGAAAAGTTGGATCTTTAAGTAATTTTTTATATACTTTAGTGTCATTTAATAATTCCATAGATTTCTCTATATATTGGACTTTTTTCATTAAAACAGTAACAGAACCTTTATCAGTTTTAATGACCAAAACATCCAGGTGATTTTTTAAGAATTTTTTTACCTTTTTGTAGTTAATTAAATCTGAATAATCATTTTTGTTATTGAAATTAGGGTTTTGTAAGTAGTTGGTGATAATATTAGTGACTTTTGCTCTAAGAATATTTTTTCGTTTATTGTCTACTTGATGCAAGTCTATAATGTCTTCTACATTAGCTAATAATTTACCTATGTGAACGTCCTTAGGAGATACCAGAAAACTAAATTTAGGTCCTAATGATAACAAATCTAATTTTTTTTAGGAATTACACTGTTGCTCAAGTTAACTATCCATTTGCTGTTGTCCTTGAATAAAACTTTGTGAATACTCTGATTTGTTCTTCAGGTTATTAAACTTTTTAACATTAATTTTATTAACTAATACGTACATCTTGTTGTAGGAGTCTTGCTGCCTACGTTTAAATTCATTAAATAGGTGAAACGGTATGCTTTCTTGTAAAGAAACTATTCGGGATTTATATACTGATTTTAACTTGGTGTGTGTTATCTCTATTTCAAAGTTCAGTATGGATTTTTCTAACCTGTGATTGAATCTGTTGATTCTGCAGTTAATCTTCATGTTTTGAACTTGTAATAATGATAAAACTTGTTTGTTACTATTGTGGATATGTATAGGTATGATATGCTCTTCTGCAACGTTCTAAAAATAATTTACGGTGTTCCATGTTTGCTAATTTATAGATGGTGTTAGCTCACTTCTTCATGTTGTAAACCATATGCCAACCATAGGTGTTACCAATTTGGTTATAAAATCCCATAATTCTAATCTAATCTTGTGTGTTTCGAACGTAAAATATAATCGGAAAGTTAAAGGATGTTCAATATTTTTTTGGGATAAATTTCGTTCGGAAGGTTTTTTCTCAAATGAAAATCATTTGTTCATAATCAACGTTTCGGGCTATATTTAGACCTTAATCATGATTATAAAAATAAAATATCATCATCAAAAGTACCATCTAAGGAACGGGTTTTTTAAAAAATCGTGTGTTGCAAGCCATTATTACGATAGAAAATAGTTGGTCTAGACAATTATAGAATATTCGAATTGCTCGTGTGTATCAAAAAACTGCGTATGACTTAAAATGGGCAGTTTTGAGGAAATTTAGCTTTGCAATGAAACCGTACATGCGTGGATTTCCGAAATTCGAATTTTTTTTAGTGACTATGAATCTAAAACGTACAGTTCGAACACCACTATTTTTAAAAGTATCGCCATTTGATAATATACAGTTAGGACGCAAGCAGATATAAACATCGAAAGCTGAAGTAGGTCATATCCACGTAATGCACTTGGTGCCAAGTAGGCTGCAACGTCGCGTTTCTCTATTTCAGTTACCATTTAAGAAAAATACCTTGAATGTTGAAACTATCCGGAAAATCCTTCGATTACGCTTAACTAGTAATTGTACTTTACGTTATTTTATACTTGTAAATGATTCTTGCGAAGGCTTCTTGTAATTTACAAATAAGGCAATCGATGTAATCACAACTAAATTTTTAGGTATATAACTAGTTACTTGCACTTTTATGCCCAATTATAAATGTAGGATGGTTTCCCAAGACATATGAACGTGTAGTCTTTAGAGAAAAGATTATTCAATTACCATAAAAGGTCTCACAGTAATTTCCATAATAATCTACTGAATTAAAATCGAGTTTATTTGCTTTTAACTTTTACTGTTCAGTATTTAAAGAATTTTTCCAAAAACGCTTTGCTCCCAGGTATTAAAGTTTGCAATTCAAAATGGGGCGCACATTTTCAAATCAATTGCATTCTATTGCTCCAAAATTAAATTGTCTAACCTTTAAAACAGGAAAAATTAGAAACAAATTAAGTTGGTTGGTTGCAATTTAAAAATTTAGTTCCTATTCTTGCTCCGCCCAAAATGCGCCCTGAGCATGAAGATTGAAATCTCTACCATTGAGAAAAATAAAGGTAATTGGTACTAACGAAACAGCCCTGATTACCAAAGCAGATTTATATATTATTCTATTCTATTTCACCATTTATTTTTCTGATTGTTGCGTCCAAAATTGTCGTTGCTGCGCTTATAAATTCGTATTCCTGGTAACAAATAAGAAACATATCTGAACGATTCAATACGTTATTGCCGACTTCACGCTCACTCGACACCAAATTCATTGAAATACAAAGTCTCTTTGTAGTGTTCTATTTCGCTCTAAATGCACTCTAAAATTCAAATTAATAAGTCCTAACAAAATTAAACTTTCAAAGGTTTAAAAACTCTGAACCTGCCCATATAACTTACCATGGAGAAAAAATTACATTTTAAATTGCAAATTTGACGTATCACTAGCATAATAAAACTAAGTAAAGACACAAGTACCATATTTTAAATTTCAATATTTGTATCGACTTATTTTATCCATTCTACAGTCAAAAATTATACAAATTAAATTAAACGTACCTCCAACGGTGCTGCCATTTAAAATAAAGACAAATTGACGTATGGCACGGGTATATAGATCAACCTTAGAGTATATATTATGGTAGTTTTTAAATTTTAAGTATAGTTGAAAGCGAAAAATAGCTACGTTTTTTGATAACAAAATTAATAATGTTAAACGCACAACATGTCATTGTATTAAAATTTTGAAAAATGAAAATTTAGTTATTATAACAAACGTATTGGAACAATAATGAAGTAACGTACATTTAAAGATAATAACAGAGAAAGGTAACTTAACATTTGACCTGAGTAATAAGAAAAACCTTATAATTAAAATTATGATAGTTTTTTAATTTAAAATATATTTGAAGTTGACAAAAAAATATTTTGAAATAAGGAAAATTAAAAATTGAATTATCATTGTTGGTAAACAAGAAGAGTAGATGGTTGACAGGGTATCTGTGACCACATTTCCACCAGCATCCACATTTCCACACACATCTGGACCAAATAGTTTTCTTCGACTAACCATTTTTCTTCTTTCGAGATAAACGTATCTTGTTTGGCATCGATTAATATTAGATTTTTCTTAGCTACCCGAATCTCTAGGAATTTTTTAGATTGCGTCATCCCCCAGAGAGTTACCCCAATTTTAAGATTGTTTACCGCTAACAAATAGTTTTCTTTGACTAGCCGTTTCCACCCACGATATAAATCTATCTTGTTTGGTATCAATTAATATTAGAATTTTCCCAGCTACTTGAATTTCTAGGAATTTTTCAGATAGCATCATCCTCCAGAGAGCTACCCTCATTTTAAGATTTTTTACCGGTAGCGATTTCTGACCGTTCTTATAAATTTTTTTAGCCATGCGACACATCAAATTAGTCTAGATTTTTACGCAGAATCAGAATCAGCAAACAGATTTAATATAGGACCACCCCTTACAAAGTTACACATATGCCCTCTGCGAGATAAATCTTTCTCAACATTTCCACCCACGAGATAAATGTATCTTGTTTGGTATCAATTAATATTAGATTTTTCTCAGCTATCTGAATTTCTGGAATTTTTTTTAGATAGCATCATTCTCCAGAGAGCTACCTTCATTTTAATATTTTTTGCTGGTAGCGATTTCTGACCGTCCTTATAAATTTTTTAGACATGCGACACATCAAATTAGTCTAGAATTTTACGCAGAATTCGAATCTGCAAACAGATTTAAAATCCGACCACTCCTTACAAAGTTACACTTTTAAAGGCTCCGAGCCTCTAAATTTTTGCTCATCTATATTTAACTCCATTTTTAAAACCTTTTTCGCTACCCAAGACATATGCTTTAACAAAACATCTCCGAAAATCTAAAACCGCAGGAGTTTTAGAAATGAGCCCTTTACAAGCCATAAGTGTTTAATATTGAAAACCATTTTCAAACGGTAATGCACTGTTTTAGAATATTCCAAACCATGACTTTTAAAATTCTAAACAGATCAATTTTTTGGTTTAACATTTTTAATTACTAAGCAGGTCATAACATAATTATATACTCAATACTAAATATGCACTTGGAAAATACAATTCGTTTCTTAAACTAATCTCTTGTCGATTATGGATTACCTAAATTACATGTGAGAGCGCTGTATAATTTTTTTTTAAAAGTGTATATCTTCTCCAAACAAATGCGTTAATTACAGAAGGAAAGTACGCTGAATGCAAACCAATTAATAGCAATTTAATACGGCTTACTGACCTACCTTAATTGTTTGTACAAGGAAACACAATAAAATATATACAAATATAGCAACTATCTTATATATTTATGCCCCCCCATGCGTAGGTTGCTGTACTATTAGGAATGATGTACCTTTGTCGTCCATGCCCGAAAAACTAATTTTATTAATTAATTGGGTATAAAGTTGGTGTTTACATGGTTTTGTTTAAGACCTCGTACATATTTTCCAGATTACTAGAAGATGTTCTAACCATATTTTGTGTGTTAAAGGATTTCACATCGGTAGTCTTTTCTACTATTTTGGTGTAAACGCCGTAGAGTTCGTAATAGACTTTTACTGCTGTATGTTGTGTTCTTTTTTCATTAAGTAATCGAATAAACCGTTCTTTCTGCTTCCAAAGAAACTAGGACACTCCATCGTCGACACTGGCATTCTTTATGCGATAGCTAGCCATACGGTTGTTAAACGCTGTGCTAACCATTTCTAAGCCATCTTCGCCAGTAGCGGTAACTGTTGCATTTTTATGTCTGTTGCTTCTCAAGTGTGAGGCATAGGTAGTTTTTTCCATTTCGAAATCGCATACTTTACACATAATTCGTAGTTGTTTCGTACAAGACCCTTTAACAGCTGTCGGAGCTGAACGTTTACGGCTTAATGACATACCGTGCTGTGTCGCTGTAAGTTATCCATTCTCGTAAAAACGATACCGCAATACCCACAGTTTAAGTACTTTGCTGCTGACGGATGTATAAGCTTAACCATGGACAATGTTACACCACAACATTTGTTCTGGTGCCGTTTGAGAGCATTTTTCCAGGTATAGGAACCACCGCAAGAGTTGCATTTAAAACGCTTGCAGGTACTATTTTAGTACAAAACAAAATCCACACTATAGGACTTTGGTGAAACTTGTAAGCGAACTAACTTATAACTAAAAAGTTTACTCTTGCGTACCTGCTTTATGTTCCCTATAGAATGCAAACCGAAGGTTTCCGAAGACGGCCGAACGAAGTTGAGGATTCAGCGGGGAACTAAATGACGTCATCTTTTGCCAATCCTTGCTACTCGTCCAGTACATTTAGCACCAATGCATTCATCCGGTTCGCATCGTCCATGCTGCGAATGCAGTTAGTAGAAACACCGGAAACGTATTCCATGTTATACGGATCAACAATCGCATCGCGTGCATATTAAAAATCCAAAAGGGTGGTAGCACACGCACACAAATTGATTGCAGGTCTTGCGGTGGAAGATGCAGTGCTACTATAAACAACAACTTAATAAAACACTTTAAACCTTTACTAAGGGAATACCAAATTTGTTGTCTACAGGATACTTACTAATAAGGCAATTTAATTTTAAATAACTTCTACGTCATATTTTAGGAAATGGCAGGCTTGAATATTTTCTTTGGAAAGAATCGAAGATTGCCGAAGACACTCGAAGAGTGCACAAAGGCGGTCACTAAACCAATTAGCATTAATACCAAGTATTCTGTGCTTTCGTAGGTTGCTCATTTCCTAGAACCAAATCTTTCGCATAGCGGTCGGTAGCACGTAATGATTTCAAGAACCGGCAAGTACTCGATATCGTCCAAATATAGAATTAGATGCTCGATGTCTGTAAACTTCCTATTCCCTCTTAAAAGGTAGAAAAAACTCGGTCAATCATCCATCTAACTTATACTTGACCCGCTCCCGTTCTGATAATTTCCAAACATTTTTCAAACGACAATGGTCTCAGAATTTTTAAACTTCCGAGGGATCTATAGGTCGTGATCAGTTACACGTTCGAGCTACCCGTAAACTAACATATTTTATAGTAACAGTGCGCTGTATAATACATGCATACCCCTTCTCTGCGCTACTGCTATTCTTGTAGTTGCTTGAATGTCAGTCGTCTTTTTTTACTGCTAGAACCGCTTCAAAGCACCATTCTATACTTTCTTTAAAAGTATAGCACATCGCGCACTTTTTTGTCTGATAATTAAATTTTGTTCATGTAGGCTTTTACACTTTCGCATATTTAAACATCTAATACGATCGATTAACCACTTTCGATTATTCTAACGGGAACCACCATACATTCCGCCGCACCGTTCTTTTTGAATCCAACGATCCGACGGGCTTCCACACACTAACACCTAACGTATCTTTCCTACTATTTGTTAAACAAAAACTACCGGCATTGCCATGTTTGTATGTAGACGTAAGCAGATGTTTGTGGATGTGTACGAGAATATGTAACCATATACATTAATCAGTCTAAGCTATTTTATTTAGTACAAGAAAACTACTATTTTTTTAAACCACAATAATAATAGCCTGTATAGGTTCCACATTTCTACCATTTTCCAATGACTGGTGCTACGTACACGGAAACTTTAATTTCTTATTGGAGAGAATCCTTATTCTCCCACGCACTGTTGCGTATTTGCAGGTCCACCTCTTTTGGGAATATATGCTCGTTATAGGTTGTAGGACCCTTGGTTTTAAATGATCCGAAAGGTTCTTTATTAGACAAATATACAATGTTTAACGGAACCCCTTTGCGTGTGGTGTACGCCAAGGTTACGAAACCCGTATTCCTTAGTTCGTCTGTGTTATCTACCATTTCGATAAATAGGTTTTTAGAATAACCTTTTAAAAAGTAAACGGATTTAGTACCATCCTTTTCCGCAAGGACGCCTACATAACTAAAAGAGTCTTTTTTACTAATCACAAATGCATACAGCTTGTAGAAACCGGATGTATCTAAGTCAGTCCATCGGCACATAAAATAATCTTTTAATTCTTCCTCATTTTCTCTAATAAGATGTTCTTTGTCTAACACATCTTTGTATTGTTCGCGTATTGTCGCAGTGTTTTCCATGTAGTCCAACTTTCGCTTTTTTGCATCCATTTCCTCTAATTCCAGTTGTCTTTTTCTTCCACTTACAGCGTTTGGCGTGCATAATGGGGCAATTTCCTTTAGCGTAAAGGGATAGAGTTTACTGTCAATATTTACGCGTTCTCGTACAACCTCTGGACGAATGTTAGGCGTATCTATCAACCCCAATTCCGAAATGACTATTTCTTTTGGAATTGTAGAATATGGTGTTGCAGATTGTGTAAAATATGTACTACCTGCTTTAATGTAGCACTTGTGTAAAATTTTTATTTTATCTTGGCTATCTTCCTCCTCTACTATCTCCAAATAATTTACAGGTAAATAGTTAAAACTAAAAGCCGAAAGCACATACTTTAGCAATTTTTCCCTTTTACACACTTAGAATTAACTCTAGGACATTCAGATTCACGCAATCCCTATGAAATATATTACAACAAAGAAGTATACCAACAATACGCCAAGGATCACAAAGAAAAGTTAAAAATAACCGATGACAAAGTAAAAGATAAATTAGATAACGATAAGAAACGTATCACCACAACGCGTAATAAGAATACCGACGCAAAAAAATTTTCAATAGGACAAACCGTGTATGAGAAAAATTTCCAAAGTAAGCGACATAAAACGGCACCCAGAAATTTAGGCCCATTTAAAATTAAGAGAATATCGACAAAAATATAGCAGTAGTAGACAACGGCAAAATAATGAAATACATACACTTGAAAGATGTAAGACACCCTGTAATTTCAGATGGACAATCATCACCCTTACCACCATCAACCTCCGCCCAGGTAGAACGGACGACGAAATACCAATGGAAGATATTAAAAGTAACCCCGGTATGCTACCAATAAAATTAGGCAGTATGCAAAAAGCCATAGACTATTGGATATTCGCACAAAAATTCGACTTAACCGAACCAAAACAAGAATTTCAAACAATCAAAAGTAATTATTACCGATTAAAACAATCAATGGATACAGCAAAATTCGGAAAGGAATACACCATAGTGATACTGCAGGTGGCAGGTCATAGACGGTTAAGATATCGCAATTACCTAGAAATTAAGATTGAAACAATGTAACAAAGTGTAGAATTAAGAATAAGCAGACATGAGATCTGCAAGTTCCCACAGCCATGTGAGGGGTAGAGATATTATAAATAACCCGGGAGCCCCAGTTGACAGTAGTCAGTCTTACAGCTTTTGCATTGTTGTTTACCTAGGCTACTTGCCTTAATATTAGTTCAATTAATTAACTAATTTCGATTTATAGTTATTTTATTCCGTTTGTTAAAATTCCATGATTTTCTGTTTAAGATAAATCAATAAATTGTTAAGAAGTTTTGGAACTGGTTTTTCAAAAAGCAGCTCCCAAGGCCCGAACCTTAACTTGCGTCGGGTGCTAATTTCTGGTTCTCCAGTTACAGCATTTAGTACATTTTCACGATTGAATTGACCTAAGAGGAACGGCAGTACTAGTTATGCGTAGTCTTCTAAATGCTGTACTGAATATGGAATGCGACGGTTGACGTCTATGAGGAAATCTATTTCGGTATTCTCTTGCTGCATTACGAGAGTTTCCATTGCAAAGTCCATAAACAAACACAATGAAGCATATTCTTCGTTAGAAAATGGATTCATTCCTAAGTCAAATTTCACAAATACAAATTGTAACAAATAGTGATAGAAAGCATTAACATAAACAAACTATTTTTGACAGGTGATTACTTAAAATAACAATTCATAAATTTTGTTTTGCTAAATCATGGCTACTACATTTTTTCAACTTAAAAATTTTCAAAGCTCTATAACTTCAGAACACAGAAAGATAGGACATAGTTTATATGAACATTTCTTCATGAAATTAAATCTACTTTTTATTGCCAAAATTTTTGGCAAGAGGCTAATGAATCACTCTGTATTTTACTATTTACTTACTATTAGTAAGCAGGTTACTCGCGGTAAATAGCCTATAGGCTTGCTGCTTGCTTATACTATTCGAAGTTTATAATCTATGTAAAAGTTAAATATTTTATATGAATTATGAATCCAAATGGCTATACTACGTGACATGAAACTATTTTTTTACTTATATTTATATATTGTTTAATAATATTTAAGGAGAGAAATACAGGACGACATAGTTTGGAAGGGAGTGCGACACATCACTTGCATCCATTCACGATTCGCCACTACATCTAATGATGTATTCGGTTGGACCTGCACTGAATCGGAGCAAGTGCACTCTGATCGCGCTCCGAGTGGTTGGCAGCACGTGTTCGGTGCGCACTCGCTCAATTCTAGGTCAAACAGTTGGAATAATCAAGGTGTCAAATGTCAAGTGGCTGTTATTTTTGTGTTTATAAACAAATATAAATCTTAAAACATATGTAATGGCTGTGGAATTTAAGGAATTTATGTATGACCAGATGGGTAACTGCAGGATAATAAGGCGAAGTTTTATAGTTCTCAATTATGCTGTCAAACGTTTCTCTATTCATGCGAAATTGCTTACGAAACTACAAAAATTGAGACATAAATTTAGTTGTTTTATTAAAGTGCAATGTAAATTTAGTAACCTGTTCATTACTATATTCTTCCACAATATCTAAATAATTTGTAATTTTTGGTACTTCTGAATCTTCCATTTTCAAACAAATATTAATTTTGTCCTCTGAACTACTGTTACTATCTAATAATTCTTTAATTAAATGTAAGGTTAAGTCTGCCATTTTTATTAAGTTCAATTGCTTGCAGTACCACAAATGACCGGAGCAATAAATCTGCACTTATTTGGTGTATGCAGACGAATCGAATAAGTAAACCTGAATCGGGGTTGGTGTATAATATCAACCGAATGCACGGTATTGAAAAAGTGCACACCCAGTGCGCACTAGTGCAACCAACCGAACGCATCATAAATCACCGGCACCGGCAATAATAAAATATAATTTATTAGAAAATAGCATTTGACCGTCTGCGTGTTTAACACACAATCCCCTTTTGATAGGGCTGGCCCTGAACTCATTCTTAAAGTTGCTGTTAAGCTCTCCTTCCTCAGTTGTTTTGCATATTGCAATAGACATTCAAAACACTTTTTCAAATTGATCAAAGCCCACGTCTTCAAGCTTTAAAATAACTTTAAACAACACTAGCAGCATTACAAGTAGTTAACAGTACATCAATCAACTTCTACTTTGTAGTTGAACGTTAAATCAATTTACATACAAATAAGCAGATTTACATTTTCGGTTATTTTTAACGACTTGCTCGATTTACATCATCTCAATTTAAATGAAGTACGAGCATTACAATGAGATAATAATTTGAAAGGATGAACCATGTTGGGCAATACAATAGAACAATATAAAAGGTATTTTAGCTATAAATAGATACTTTTGCTTATCAGGATCCATACAGAGTGACTCATGCGCCATTATTTCAATGAGACCAATGTATGATAAGAGTCTAAAGTAAATACACGTGTGGATCGGCCTATATTACTTATAACACACAATCATTACCTAATAAACTGATGTCATTAGATTATCAAAAATGATTCAATGTGTTGTCATTTATTAATTTGAGTAATAGAACTATGAAAAGTATGATTAACGGAACCGATATGTCCGGATTAATTAGTTTTATTTACTTTCTTAAAAATTTTAAAGCAGGTATTACCAAGAAGCACCATACCAATCTATATCCACCATCAGTTTCCAACAAAAAAACATCTGCCAAGTAGGTTTGACACATAGCTTCCTCGAATGTGTGTTGTGTGTATGTATACTAGGAAGCAAAAAATGTTATGATTCCTACTTATTATACATTTTGAAAACAAAACATTCAATGGCTGATCGAATGAGGTGGAGTTGACTACTGAATCGTTGAAATGTACCCAACTGCCGTCATCTTTTCCGACAGTAACCGTATAATGTCCAGAAAAAACAGTTCTGTGTGATGCAAAGCGACAGCAATGCAGGTATATGTACCCCAAAAACATCGACCTGATCAGGAACGAATCAGTTTATAAGGTTTGTAAGAGATTTTCTTTGTAAAAGAACACCGGTGTATACTTTATTCCTGTATAAAAATTTAATACTCGGAAGCTTTGTTCAAAAAGTAACAAGTTGCAAAGAAATTTATTAAGTCAACAAATGAATTTAGAAACTTTCCTAGAAGTAGTTGATTGGAAGGTTTCACACCCAAAAATTTATAAATTGTGAGGATTAATAAATACCACACTTAAAAAATTCCCAGTAGAATTTGTAATAAGAGATAACAACAGATTTTATCGTAAAAATTCGACGAATTAGTCGATTTAAGACCACGTATTCGAAACAGGCAGGCAGGTGTGAATTATTCGCAGAAAAGTTTTAATTTTTGATTCTGAACAAGATTTGAAATTTTCAGTTTTGTAACACATCGGTGGCTGATTATAATTTGCAGTTCTAAGTAAAATTTGGAATACAACAAATATGTGTTTGTAACGGAAGATCGTTTCGGATACAAATAAGAGCGTGATTTTGGTTTCGCCGTCTTTTGATTTCTTGAGCCTTCGAGTTCGCTCTCTTGATTCCTGGGGGTCAATTCTCGAATCGTAGGTATGTTCGCTTAATATGAATAATCACATCACTTGGTTGTTCCTATAGGAGCAAAAAATCGTATTCTTGAACATAGTCGATCACGATAGCTCTACTATATTTCGAGAAAACGTTCCAATTGACGTTGCCACGTGAAAACCGTTTAATGTAATTAATATTAGTTCAAATGTACCCAAAATATAGTTTTAGGCGAAATCAGAGTAACCTCAAATCAATCAATTTTTTACATTCAAGCAAATAAGTGTGTATACTAATTTTTAAAGCTTAACTGATTTGGTTTGTAATTACGAAGGGTAAGTTTAAAAACCATAATTATATTATTGTAATGTTTAAATGTAAATACAGAAATGGAAAAAGTAGGTAGAGCAAATAGTATAATTCCGCCACAAAAGGAAATGTTTATGGAGTTCATTAAGGGCTATCCGAATTTGTAGTCTGGTAAATTTAGTAAAGCGTTTGTAACATGTCAATTTACCATTCTCTTGCCATGTTACAATGTGGTCCCATTTCCTTCAATATAGAAGCATTATTCGTCTTAATTTTATACTAATACCGTTTACAATCACAAGTCAGTGTTGATTTGTGTAACATTTCCCTTTAGTATTATTAAATAATACACTAAATACATCGATCTTTAGTTTTAATTTAATATTCTTTCCTTTGTACAAATAATATAAATAATTAAGATCAGATGTAATTTTCCTATTGGTTAATCTTTGAAAAATATCCATAAATACACAACTAGGGTATATATGAATCTAGCATTCAGGATAGTTTTCTTGTTTTGTCCCCCTCTCAAAAAGTGTGGTTATCTTTATTAAATCAGAACAAATTTCCGTTTGTCTTGATACCTAACGGTCTTTTTCAGCACATGCCGTCTTCCGATAAAGATGTCCTTTATAAGGCCATGACGTACCTGGTATGTAAAAGTGTCTTTGCTTTTATTCTTCTTAACATACATAAATATCGTTTTAGAATATAAGCAAAACGCTTATGAAGAAAGCCTACCTGGATAACCCGTTTAAAATATTAATGATTGGTAAGCTATGTGTAGATAAATTTTTAGACTGTTCCTTGTGACGTATTGCAATATTTCGTTTTTGTAACACGTTTATTTTCTAGGGTCCTTTAGTGGCATATCCTACTGTAGCACATTCTACCGTGGCATATTCTTTTCTGAAGTATCTTCAGGTGATATATTCTCCTGTAAAATATTCTCTGATGGAAAATTTAATTATCTATGCTAGGCTATCTAAGCCTATGCATTAATTTTACTACCTACAAATATTATCTTTTATCGTTTAAGAATGTTATATTGACGTTTTAAGTACCTTCTAAAATAAATCAAATGTTCGTTGATGAAACATATGGCTGTGGAATAAACAAGGATTGCTTTTTACAAATTAGAAGTTTGAGGTTAACAACCAAAATAAATAACGATGGTGTTTCGTCTCAACAAACTGTAAAAAAATATTATAGTTCTCAACAAGCCGTAAGCTCAACATTTAAGTATACGTTTCTTTCATATATCTAGAATACAGGTACGAGTTTATCTTATTTATTTTGTGACTGAACGACGTGCATGCGTTACATTTTAAATTCAATTATCTGAAAAATTATGCATGTAAAATTTAGTCATAACTTTATTTATCGATTACTTTAACTAATTTAATATTATTTTTGCCTTGCTATATAACCTTATGGTTTGTGAACAAGAAAGCTTTCATGAAACCTTTTTTGTGAATTTTGGGGTTATGTTCAATTTAAACGTTCATTTTAAATTCTCTTAACTAATATTAAACACTACAAAGTGTATTTATGATTTTCCTTTATTAAGAGCGTCAATTTGAAATTGTGTCTAAGCACAATTATAATTTTAGATTTTCTAATATCTTATCTGGTAGAGTTTGTGACTAATTTTGAAATTATGAGAGTGTAGATATATAAACTACACTTAGTGATTTTATCGTATAAAAATTTGGTTGTAAGAAAATAACGATATATATTTAATTTTTTTTTATATTAATGTTATTAACTAAACGTCAATATATAAGTTGTATTAAGGTATTTTCTTTTGTCACGTTCTAAATTGCATCCCCTTAACTTGCCTGGGTAAAATTTAACTTTGTTCTCTAAACCCTTGAGATATAGTCTTTTGCGATCTACCGCAGCCACAAACGGTTGACACTAGTCCCGCCAGAGTTTTATTTAGACTCTGTTGTACATCCATTCCTACCTGTAAAAAGGAAGGGTGCACGTTTAGCTTCAAAGACGGAAGGAAGTTGTGGTAGGAAGTTGGAGATAAACTTAATGCGATTCCAGGGGGTGCCAAGAAAGCCTGGCGACAGTGGAGAAAGGTAGATTATTATTATGTTACCAACAAATTAACAAAGTATACTTTTAGACATGGCAAGATATGAAAAAGAATACTAAAGCTTTATAGAATAAGGTATATGCCCGTGGCACAGCCGCCGCCACCCCCTGTTGTTTAGAAGGAGTTAGATTTTCTGGAAATCATTACACCGGTTGTAATTGATGGGCATGGAAGTATTCAAGAGTCGACCGTGCTGTTTGATTTTGAACCAACGCAGGTTTGTCACAGATTATTTAATATTAGCTGTTAATATCGTAGTGTGGTTTTAAGCGAATGCATACATTCGACAAAATAGTTGTGGTGTTTATTGGGTTTATTGGCAAAAATATTTTATTAAATTGATAGATTATGTAATGTTTAAATATATTTTCTACGTTACAGAGCATTACCTTAGAAGAAGTGGTTGGTTCAGATACTGAAACTACTGAAATAGTTGAAGAAGATAGGTGTTCCAGCAGCAAGTGCGCCAAGGTTCAAACATCGACAACAGCTGCGAGGAAAACATCAATAAATAATGCAGTAGGAGCAAACGATTCCAACATTCGTTAACGGTGTCCAATTCTTTAGTAGATGTAGAAAAAGAAAAACACCAAACAATGAAAGCATACTATAATGCCAAACTAGAAAGTTTAAAACAGCAAGAAGAGTATCGAAGGTTAAAATTGAGTGAGTTGCAAAAGTTAAGTGACATTAAAAGCAAAATACTGATAGAAATGGAAAAAAGCAACAACTTACAATTAAATATTTTTAATAGGCTTCAAGAAATAGGGAATCAAATTGTAAATACGGAATGAACAATTTTTTTTCTTTTTCATAGTATTAATCCACATTTGCAATTTACTCTTGATATGGAAAAAATAATAGTATTCCGTTTTTAGACACTCTTGTGATAAGAACTGCAGAAAACCATATTAAATTCAACTGTTATAAAAAACCGACAAACTCGGGGCGGTACTTAAGCTATCATTCAAATCATACATATCAACAAAAAATTAACACCGTGCTGGCCCTAAAATACCGTATCCTAAAAATATGTGATTCCGAATTTATAACCGAAAAGCTGAAGCTACTTCAACATACTCTAGAAAACAATGCCTACCCGAAAATTCTCTTAAATTAACTGATCTTTCAAACACAAGAACCTATTGTTATCGTTCGGTTTTGTTCGATGGGGGGCGGCGTCTGTAAGTAAGTAGGCTGGACTTAGTTCATTGTTTAATAAACATAAGAAAAAGTCATTATAAATCCAAAATAAACATAATTGTAAAAGTGAAATTAAACGGTTTCAATTGTTAGGATGTCTTCAGGTGATTTCCTGGGGAGGTGGAGCCAGGAGTAACTGTATGCACCATTTAGTAGGGTGTGTAGGTCTTCGGAAGGCTTCGACTTTCTTCGGGAAGCTTCGGATGTTGCTTCAGAGGCCACGTGGGAACTGAACACTGAAGATTAAGACATATATACAGGTCGGCGAGGTCCAGACATCTTCGGTGGTGTTAGGTCCTCGTCGGTAATCTTCGTGTGTTTAGTGGTGGGTAGCAATTACGCTAAAGCAATTATGAACTGAAAATTATATACACTTAAAAACTACTATTTACAAATATATACAAAATCAAAGGGTCAGAAGGTATTCGGCGTCTTCTGGAATCTTCGACGGCGTCGTGGGGTTGATGCTTCTACGGGGATGACGTCCCTGTGGTAGAGCTTGACGGGTGTAATCACAATAACGACGTCGGTGCAGTATGGAATGGAGCTGAGCGTTCGTACGTGCTTGTTAATTGTGTGTTAATAAATTACGGCGACGGCGACGGCCTCCAGGTACGGCGGCGGTTAGGGTAACGTGTAAGGCAGGACGCAGGCTATGGTGAGCACTGCGCTTAGGATTATTTGGAAAGGTCTGCAGACTATGAGGAGCACTGCAGGTGGAGGAGGTGAACCCCAGGCTATGATGAGCACTAGGACTGATTTATGCAGAAATCGAATTCGTATTTATAGTCTTTAGGTCTCTATCCATCGTATGTTGAAAAACGCTTATCAGAAAGTTAACCAATGAATTACTTTGTTAGTTTTAGATTGTAAATTTTGATTATTCAAAATTTGAAAAATGTTGGTTTCCCAATTCTTGGTAAAAGTTGTTCTGTGTTCAGCACGTGTACTCTGATATAGTCAAACTTACGTTTCGCTGTCCACTCAGTGCATTGCATGCGATCATGAGTGTAATATTCCCCCTCGCTGAAGATGATAGCGTAGCTATGTTGCGAAGAAGCGGTGGGGCTTTGTGGTTGAAGTATCTACGTTTGCGTTTTGTGCGGCGGCGTCGGACTTCACCATGATCGTCAGCTGCTTGTGGTTGAAAGGGCGCCTCTTCTTCGGACGTCCGTCCATAGGCACTCCTTTCTGTTTGTGCGCGTTGCACAATATTCGGCAGGTCGACACGGGCTGTGTGGTTAGCTCGTGGTCTGCGTGTTTCTATGTTTAGTGATAATGGGCTGGTGCCGGTGACGGCAGTAGGCGGTGCTGATCCATTCATCACTGGAGGGAATTCTTCCCAACGGCGGCTGGGTGAGAATTCGTCTGTGAACTGCGTAGTTGCAGTTGGTTGGACGGCGACGGGCGTCACCGTCGTGTAGCGGCGTTGGACCCTTCTGGGGTCGTTTGCTGTTTGTTGCGATTGGAAGGGCACCTTTTCATGAGACATCCATCCATAGGTGTTCCTTCCTGTTTGTGCGCTTTGCACAATATTAGGCTGCTCGACATGGGCTGTGTAGATAGCTCGTGCTCTGCAAGCTTCTGCGTTCAGTGATAATGGGCTGGTGCCGGTGGCGGCAGTAGGCGGTGTGGACCCATTGATCACTGGTGGGAATCCTTCCCAAAGGCTGCTGGGCAAGGATTCGTCTGCGAGCTGTTTAGCTGCAGTCGGTGTGGCGGTGACGGGCGTCACCGTCGTGTGGCGGCGTTGGACCTTGCTGTGGTCGTTTGCTGCTTGAGTTCGAAAGGGCACCTCTTCTTGGGACATCCGTCCGTAGGTATACCTTTCTGTCTCTATGTTCAGTGAGAATGGGCTTATGCCGGTGGCGGCAGTAGGCGGTGCTGACCCATTGATCACTGGTGGGAATCCTTCCCAAAGGCTGCTGGCCAAGGATTCGTCTGTGAACTGCTTAGCTGCAGTCGGTGTGGCGGTGACGGGCGTCACCGTCGTGTAGCGGCGTTGGACCTTCCTGTGGTCGCTTGCTGTTTGTTGAAAGGGCACCTCTTTGTGGGACATCCGTCCGTAGGTATACCTTTCTGTCTGTGCGCATTGCACAGTATTAGGCAGATCGACACGGGCTGTGTGAGTTGCTCGTGGTCTGCATGTCTGTAGCCATGGTTCGCCGGTAATGACATCCTCAGCGAGGTCTGCGACTACTAAGAATGTGACGGGGATCCTTGGTAGTGGGTCATCGTCGGATAGTTGCGCCAGTTCGTTGCGCCCGACCGGCCTGTAGTCTGGCGTGGCTCGGTCGGGATGCTGTTTTCCGAATCCCTGGTTGTACTGCTGTACGTATCCAAAAGAATCTTCGGAACTCGCTATAGGTGGGCCGGAACACGGCATACGGTTTCCACCATGCAGCTGCTTGGCCTCGGAATCGTGCAGTTGTTGTCGGTACATCCGCATTCATCGTTTCCATCTGCTGGAGGAATTCGTTGGGATCCTCCAGGAGGGTGCCAGAGAATGTAGGTTTCTCTGCCACGGGGGTGGCTGTGGTGGCCATTTTGTTGATCGGTTTTGTTGAGCGCCACTGGGTTGTTGCAGTCCCAGAACTGTTGATTGAGTGGCCTCCTGGGTTGGAGGCGGCTGGTTGGTGTCCGGCTGGACGTTGGAAGTGGCTTGAGTCTTCGTCTCTGGCGTGCTGGTGGTTCTTGCAAGCGCGTTGTTTGCAAAATCTTCTTATGAAGACGGCCCAGACACGTTGGGCGACATTTGTTATCGTTCGGTTTTGTTCGATGGGGGCGGCGTCTGTAAGTAAGTAGGCTGGACTTAGTTGATTGTTTAATAAACATAAGAAAAAGTCATTATAAATCCAAAATAAACATAATTGTAAAAGTGAAATTAAACGGTTTCAATTGTTAGGATGTCTTCAGGTGATTTCCTGGGGAGGTGGAGCCAGGAGTAACTGTATGCACCATTTAGTAGGGTGTGTAGGTCTTCGGAAGGCTTCGACTTTCTTCGGGAAGCTTCGGATGTTGCTTCAGAGGCCCCGTGGGAACTTAACAGTGAAGATTAAGACATATATACAGGTCGGCGAGGTCCAGACATCTTCGGTGGTGTTCGGTCCTCGTCGGTAATCTTCGTGTGTTTAGTGGTGGGTAGCAATTACGTTAAAGCAATTATGAACTGAAAATTATATACACTTAAAAACTACTATTTACAAATATATACAAAAGCAAAGGGTCAGAGGGTATTCGGCGTCTTCTGGAATCTTCGACGGCGTCGTGGGGTTGATGCTTCTACGGGGATGACGTCCCTGTGGTAGAGCTTGACGGGTGTAATCACAATAACGACGTCGGTGCAGTATGGAATGGAGCTGAGCGTTCGTACGTGCTTGTTAATTGTGTGTTAATAAATTACGGCGACGGCGACGGCCTCCAGGTACGGCGGCGGTTAGGGTAACGTGTAAGGCAGGACGCAGGCTATGGTGAGCACTGCGCTTAGGATTATTTGGAAAAGTCTGCAGACTATGAGGAGCACTGCAGGTGGAGAAGGTGAACCCCAGGCTATGATGAGCACTAGGACTGATTTATGCAGAAATCGAATTCGTATTTATAGTCTTTAGGTCTCTATCCATCGTATGTTGAAAAACGCTTATCAGAAAGTTAACCAATGAATTACTTTGTTAGTTTTAGATTGTAAATTTTGATTATTCAAAATTTGAAAAATGTTGGTTTCCCAATTCTTGGTAAAAGTTGTTCTGTGTTCAGCACGTGTACTCTGATATAGTCAAACTTACGTTTCGCTGTCCGCTCAGTGCATTGCATGCGATCATGAGTGTAATACTATATTAAAAAACCCCCAGAACAATGTCGTTTATAAAAAATTGCCATATATTGATAACTTTACGCCGGCAATACAAAAAACTTTGTTTGTATTAATTTAATATCTTAAAAAATCAAGTTTCTCTAAGTATCTTGCTATCATGATTATGATCTAAATACTGTCCAAAACGTCGATTATAAACAAATGATTTTCATTTGCATATAAAAACACATAATTGTTTCGAACGATACTTAATCCCAAAAAAATTTTTTTAACGCCCATATCTTTTCCATTTGTTATTTATGTTCGAAATATTATAAGATGTATATATATATATATATATATATATATATATATATATATATATATATATAGATATATATATGAACAAACACATTTAAGAATTAAACAATTTTCAAAAGCTTACTATAAATAAAAACATTGACAATGTGAAAACAGCAATCATTAAAATTAATTTCTTGAAAACAGTATACCTAGTAAGTTAATTTATGTGTATGTACATGTGGAATATCTTCGACTTATGTGTTGTTATCTGATCTAAATATTGATAGTAAAAGTCTATGTAGTGGAATGTGTAGTGGTATAAATCTATTAAAGTTAGATTAAGACGTGCTGTTTATTTGCTTAATTGAAATAATATAGAAAAGCATGTTTTATCAAGGTTTTCTATATCGTTTTTGTAATTTATTGTGTTCGTTTGTTTCTGAATGTGGTAGCTTTCTAAGAAGAGTCTCTTTTTATAGGTTTCTTCTGTCTCTAATATTACGGTATTTTCATAGGCTGCCTTGAGGTGAGGTTCATTTAAATGCATGGCAAGAGTGCGAGATTTTTTATTTAATTTGTGATCGCATCTGTGTTGAGTGATTCTGTTTCTGAGCCACTGCTTGGACTACCCTATGTAACTTTTGTCACAGCTGCATGGAATGCTGTATACTATGTTGTTCTGTAGTGGTTTTGGGATTTTGTCCTTGGTCATGGTGAAGATACTATGGATGCCATTTATGTATTTGGTAGATATATTTAATTGGGGAGTTAACAATATTTTGATTAGAGACAGTGTTAGATGTGGTATAAATGGGAGTGTTTGATATGTTTGGTTGATCTCGTTTAGTTTGCGATGGTCCGTGTTTTGTTTGGAAAATTAACTTATTGGTTAGAGGTTTAGGATATCCATTGTTGAGTAGAATCTGTTGAAGATCTTTAAGATTCGTATCCAAGAAACTTGGATGACAAATTTTAGTGATTCTGTGCTTTAGTGTTAATACCGTATTAATTTTATTTTTGAAAGAATGATTGGAGTTCAAGTTTAAATAACGGCCTGAGTTTGTAGGTTTTTATAGAAATCAAATATGAGTCTGTTGTTCGAATGTCTAATGACCGTTGTATCTAAGAAATTTAGTCTTTTGTTGATTTCAATTTCTGTGGTAAACTGAAGTTTGGGGTGGAAATTATTAAACGCTGTACATGTTTCTTCAACAAAATTAATCACTATGGACTTTTACCAACAGATCAAGAGTAAATTTGGAGAAGATGTCGTCAAATCCATGAAAAGATGGGCTAATATAACAATAAACTATAAAAATACCATAATATTAGAGACAGAAGAAACCTATAAAAAGAGACTCTTCTTAGAAAGCTACCACATTCAGAAACAAACGAACACAATAAATTACAAAAACGATATAGAAAACCTTGATAAAACTTATGCTTTTCTATATTCTTTCAATTAAGCAAATAAACAGCACGTCTTAATCTAACTTTAATAGATTTATACCACTACACATACTACTACATAGACTTTTACTATCAATATTTAGATCAGATAACAACACATAAGTCGAAGATATTCCACATGTACATACATAAATTAACTTACTAGGTACACTGTTTTCAAAAATTAATTTTAATGATTGCTATTTTCACATTGTCAATGTTTTTATTTATAGTAAGTTTTTGAAAATTGTTTAATTCTTAAATGTGTTTATTCAAATTGTACTTACTACACAGGATGAATGCACATCATACAAATAAGTATTGTTAATTAGTTTTCCGTCAAGTCAATATATATATATATATATATATATATATATATATATATATGTATATAACTTTATGGGTTTTAGGTCAGCAGAATTGAAGAATTCTCTTTTTTATAAACTTAAGCATTCGGAAATTTATTTTTTCATTATGAATAGTATTACAAGTAAATACATTGAGTTAGTTATGTGAACAGGATTTGACTAATAGCTAAAAATTATATAAATAGTATTTAATACTTACTAAAGTGAGGTAACAGTCAATTGGAAGATTAGTAATAGTAAATAGGATGACGTTGGTGTGTAGTATAATTAAATATAAAGATAAAATATTTAAAAAATGTATAAAATGTGTTTTAGAATTTTAAATAGTAATATTATTTTGATGTTGATGTATAATACTGTCTTGGTTTTTTAATTTTTGTAAAGCAGTTGTGTGTATGTTGATTTTTGTTGGTTTATTAAAAAATGATCTTGTGTATATAATTTTTTAGTAATCAAGGTAATATATTAGTATATAGGTATATTATATATTATTATCTTGATTATTGTGGAATTTGTAAATATGTATGTAAATGTTTTGTTTAATTTATTTAGTTGTGTTTATAAGTTTGTGTGTGTGTGAGTATTACTGTAAGAAGATGTTATGTGTAATTTAGTTATTTGTTATTGGTTTATTTAGGTTTAAAAGGTAAGTATATATAGAGCTCAGGTTTCCAATGTCTGTTTTTTTATTGAGTGTATTGGAATTTTGATAAATGTAACACATTTCAAGAAATTCCCGGTTAGATTTTTTGTTTTCAATATGTAAGATTTTTGGATTGTTGAAATCTATAGTGTGGTCTGTTTTTGTTATGTGTGTGGTCAGAGCAGTTGCATTTGGTTTTATGTGTATATCACTTTGGTGTGATTCGTTGTTTGAGGCTTTGCGAACTTTGTCCAATGTAAATACCAAGGCAATTTGAACAATTTAATTGGTTTATAGTGTTTCTTTGTTCTGAAGGTGTGGTTTGACTTTAGTTTTTGAAAAAAGGTTATTTATTGTTAAATCTGGATTTTTGCAAGCTTTATGTTAAAATTTTTTAAAATATGCTCTATTTTTGGAGTTAATTTGTCGAAATATTGAAATATTTTGTATTGGGTTGTTTGATTGGGTATGGTGTTAGTAGAAGTGCTGTGAATTATTTTGGCTGCATGGTTGTATATTAGTCTTTTTACTAAAGGAGGAGGATAGCTATTGTCTTTTAGTATATTATAAAGTTTAGTTAAGTTTTTTTTTGGTATAAAATGGATGGCTAATGTTTTTTATTCTATTTTTTAGTCGTAAAATAAAATTTATTTTCATACTTAATGGATGATAGGAGTAGTAATTTAGGTAGCTACATGTAGTGGTAGGTTTCTAATACCAGGCTAGAATAATTTTGTTGTCTGAATAATTTTGTTCGTTTTCAATTGTAAATTGAATTTTATTGTTGTAACTATTAAATGTTTCTAAAATTGAGTTAATTTTATCGAAAGGTACAGCTGTTATTACATCGTCCATAAATCTTTTTAAAAAAGGTAATTTAAAAGATAATTTGGCAATTATTTTTTCCATTAAGTCATCCATAATAATTTGAGCGATTATGGGACTTAGATTGGATCCCATGGGACAACCATCTGGTTTTTAAGTAGTAATAATTGCGGAAACAGAAGTAGCTACTGTCAAAAAGAAATTTCATAATTTTAATGAATTGTTATTTAGGTATTTTGCAGTTGTTTTTGATTCTGTTCCATAGTTTATTAATGTTGTCTAAAGCTAGATATTTTGGAATATTGCGTCTAAACTTATTAATACTTGATTAGGAGGTAATTGAAAATTATTAATTAAAAGTGCGAATTCAAAGGAGTCTTTAACATTATAAATATTTGTTTTAACGGATTTTTTAAAATTTCAGCTACAAATTTGGATAAGTTTTCAGTAGGATTATTGTTTGATGCCACTACTGGTTTTAGTGGGTTATTTAGTTTGTGTATTTTTGGTAAACAGTATAGTTTTGGTGATGTACTACTATAATTGTTTTGCTTCTTGTAATGTGATGGCGTTGGATTGTTTTAGTTCTTTAATTATATTTAATGTTTGTCTTTCAAATTTTTTAGTTGGATCTGTATTTATTTTTTGTAGGTTGTTGTGTCATAATACAGTATTGCCCGAAATAAACAGTACTGAAATTGTAATTGTTTTGTATATTTAAAAAATACATATTATTGACACTTTATTATATGTTCTAAATGTGCACCTCCTCGTTCGAGACAGACTTCATAACGATGTTCTAAGTTTCTGGTCATGTTATTGAATAAGGGTTGTCTCAGGGCTGCGAAGAAGACTCTAACGGCATCCTTTAATTCATCGATGGTTTGTGGTGCCCGTTTGAAAACGGCATTTTTAGCCATGCCCCAAATGTATGCGTCTGGAGGTGTGAGGTCTGGAGAATGTGAAGGATAAGGGAAGTCAGTAAATCGTGATATGAATTTGCTTGGAAAATGTTCTTGAAGAAATTGACGAATTGCGGCAGCAGTATGGCAAGTTGCCCCGTCCTGCTGAAAAAATTGGTTTCGAAATGCCAAGTTACGTGCACGACAGAATTGACGTAGATCAGGGATAAATCGTGTTAAAATTTGTCTGTACCTCTGTTGATTAAGTGTGACTTGCCTACCATTCTCTTCGATAAAGTACGGACCAATGATTCCGTGTCCGGAAACAGCACACCAGACACTCACTTTTCACTATGTAAAGGAACCTCTTGAACCTCATCGGGTCTGGCAAAGCCCAGAAATCGATTTGTGCGACGATTCACATAGCCTGACAAGTGAAAATGTGCTTCGTCTGAAAACCAAACATTTTTCAAAAATTCAGGTTTTTCATACTGTAACGCGAGAATTCTGGCGCAATATTCCACTCTACTGCGATAATCCCGAGGATGTAGTTGTTGATGTACCTGAATCACATACGAAAATGTACCCAGCTCCTTCAGGATTCTTTGAAAGGAAGTTCTTTTAAATCAAGTTGTAACGCTGTCCTTGCCTGGCTGACTTTCGGATTTTCTAAGATTTGCTCAAAACACGTTCATGGTTATTGTTGTTGTTAACTGTCCTGGGACGCCCTGAGTTTCCTTTTCGTTGGCACAATACACTACCTGTATTTCTAAACTTTTCAATAACCTTCAAAATTACAGCATTACTTGGAGAACGTTTATTAAACCTTTGTGTGAATTTATCAGACACGTATAGCAAACTTGCACCATTACGTCGGCCGATTCCGTATGAACGAAAATAATGCTCTACCAGAAACACTTTCTCCTCTGTACTTAACACCATTTTTAACAATTAGGCCCTACTAATTACTTGTTTGAGGTTTACTTGACAGGTCTATACTAGCTAACTTGAGTGTGACAGCGCACGCATAAAAACACCGCCAACTTAGTTTCAGTACTGTTTATTTCGGGCAATACTGTATTAGGTTGTCAGTTTTATTATTGTAATCTGATTTTAACATTGTTACTGGGACATTTCCTTTATCTGCTTTAACGATTAATAAGTCATCATTGTCTTTTAAATATTTTTTTCAATTTTGAAATTCAGTTAGAAGTTTATTTTTGAAGTTGTTATTTTGTTTGACAAAGTTGGTGATAATATTGGTTGCCTGTGCTCTACAAAGTAGTTGTGGAATAAGTATGTCTAACAATTCGTCCATCACCATCTGTGCTAAGATGGGGATTAGATTTGATCCCCGTAGGACATCAAAAAATTTGTATGTAGAATTTATGATTGAAAGAAAAATAACAATTATCAAATAAAAACTTAATTATTTTTAAAAATAGTATCTTAGAAAACTTAACAATTGGGTTCAATTGTGTTCCAGATTTTGCTAATGTTGTTTATAACTAGTTCTTTAGATATATTCGTGTATAGGGATTGAACGTCCAAACTTATAGGTATATAGTCGTTTGGTAATTGAAAATTATTAATTTGTTCAGCAAATTCAAAAGTCTTTTATATTATAATTTTTAGTAGTAACGGATTTTGCCAAAATTTCAGAAAAGAATTTTGACAGTTGTTCCGTGGCAACATTATTTGTAGCAACAATAGAACGGAATGGATTATCGATTTTATAAATTTTGGGAAGTCCGTAAAGTTTCGGAATTATACATACTGCCGTAGTTATTAAAGAATTTTGCTTTTAAATCATTTATCATTTTATGTTGTTTTAATTTTTTTATTAATTCTAAGGCCTTCTTTTGAAATTTAGCTGTAGGATTTGTTTTAATTTTATTGTAAATTTTGTTATATTTTATTATTATCTGTTATTATCTGTCATTGCTTTTATATAATTAGTTATAGATATAGCAACTGTTACATTACCTTTATCAGCTTTTGTTATTAATAAATCTTCATGTTCTTTCAAGAAATCTTTGCCTTGTTTATAGTCATGCCAAAACTTTGATTTGCTATTTGCGCTTTGATGAATATAGTTAGTTATAATATTAGTGACACAAGCACTTTTTAAGTCTTTATCTTCTTCTCTAATATCTAGGAATATACTTTCTACATCTGCAAGTAATTTTGTAATTATGGTGTTACTAATTAGAGGTTTTATGCTAAATTTTTGACCTAATGCAAGAATCGTTTGTATATTATGTGGTATGTTCATGTTGCTAATATTCTTAAACCAATTACTAGTTTGACAGAGATCAGTTTTATTAATATTTGAAAGTTTGTCCAATTTGTTGAGGTTGACATGTTTAATTTTATGAAATTTCTGGTTGTATAAAACTTTTTTGTTTTCATTTGACGGATTGTATGATTTATGTGAGTGTGTATGCGAGTTTCTGTTTGTATGTGTGCATGTTTACTTGTGTTGTGTGCATGTTTGTTGGTTTCTGTGTGTTGTTTGTGTATTGTGTGTGTATGAGAGGGGGAGAGATCCCCTTCCTCATAGACACACAGGTGTTCCATAGTAATAAGAGTGTTTCCCTTTGTTAAAAAATTCCTTTTTAGCCGGTATTCCCTTGTTGGCAAGCTGTTACAGCTTATATTTGTGCAGCTACTGTCTGAGAATTCCTGACATTTGATCCTTCGGCGATGGTTTTGAAAGCAAAACACCTTGCCCCCTAAGTGCTTCTTTTCTTTATAAATACAGACCCTGCTTTGAAAGGGGGGCATTCAATACAGAATTCTTGTAGCAGAACATGGTGTTGTGAGTCGCGAGATTAAAATGCTTTCCGTGCTAGTATGAGTTAAGTTGGTGCTTCGAGCATCCAGCTCATTGAAAAATGCAGCCGCATTTCCTGATCCCAGCAAGAATCTGATAGATAATGACCGTTTATTCTGTTTGCTTTTTTTTAGTTGATTCCCCAGTAGATTGCAGATGGCACGTTACATAATTACCTCCACCATGCACGAGTAATTATGTAACTAATTGTAAAGTCATTTAAACCAAAGTTCATGTTAGAGCCTTTCTTACCGTTACCTTCTCTTGATACATTCCTGTTAATGTTAACAAATTCTAAATTAGAAAAATTGAACATCCAGTTCATTTGCTTTAAGGATATGTGCTAGCAATTTTAATGTTACGTTATTTCTTAAGGAGATGTACTTCTCAAAACAGCATGTATAAATGATGTTTTCTTGTAGGTAGAAGTACTGTAGAATTTATGTTTTATTTTCTTTTGTATATCTTTAGGGTTTGAAGGCTTAAGTAAGTATATACATTCTAAGATTTTATGTTTGCTTACCAGAATATATTTTTATGTTAATGTAATACACAAATTGACGCTTTGTGTACATCACGTTATACCGGACGATTGCGTACATGTGTTTTTTGCTTTTGTAAATAGTCTTTCGGGACTTATGTTGATGATATAGTTTTACTGGGGTTTCCAATGTGTCCTTTCTGTATCACCCATCCCACTGTGCGACGTTTTTGAGTTAGCACGAATTCTAATTCGTTTGGATTTCGATTCTATTATTATGTCCCTCTTTTGGTGCGGTATTCGGTGTAGACGATTTCTTTACTGACTTACTGTTTTGTTTTGTGTTTGCACGGAATACCGTAACAAACTTCCTATTAGCTCAACTGTAAAAATTGTAAAGACAATACCTTGAATTGTGTCCAATTGACGTGATACTTTTTTACAGGTGTTCACTAGCGTCGTAATTCATCAACACGTATGTACTCTAAAGATAAATTGTTAGATAACAAACAGTTGCTTTTTATAAATGAAAATGAAATATGTGATACTTGTGATCCTATTAATGCCTTCCGCTGATGATCTAATCTAGATGCTGCTACAAAATTAACTCTTCTTTTCACTGACCTTGCTTCAATATCAGCTGAGGGCTCTGCTACCTAACTGCGATGCGCTTTATTATACACTTTACACATTCACAATTCCCTTAAGCCTCTGCTAAAAACTCTTCCTTTTCATAAACTCAGGATATGCACCTTGTTCCTTATTACACTTAATAATTGTAAGCGGAAGTTGCTTTTAAATTTTTTTTAACTGTTTGTACTCACGAAAATTTTCAAACTATAAATAAACTAACTTTATTTTCTTCAAAATTGACACTCGGAAACATTAATAAGATTACGTTGGTCTTTATTACTCTTAACAACCCATGCACTTTATATTATTAAAATGGGGTATTCAATTAACCCTTATCAGAACAATATCAATTTAAATCTACCTAGGTTTGATCCTTTACATAGTCATGCTTTTATTATTGAACAAATGTTTAAATTACCAACACATATGAACATTTTTACAGGCATTCTATTCCTAATCACATATTTACATTAGCAATAATCAAACAAATTTCTTATGCCAGTCGTTCGTGTTTTAAATAAATACATGATGATAAAACAATTTTTTCAACATTTTGGAGTCTTTCACCCTTGGACACGAGTGTTAGTACAATCGTCAACAGCTTGAAGATGAATCATTGAGCCGAACCAACCTTATTTTTTAATACAGTTGAATTATTTTGAATAAATATTATTTTGTGCTCATGTTACTTTGTTCAACGCATAATTTTTAACTTCTCTGTCCTTGGATACATATCAACCGAAAACCGGTTTCCACTCCAACATATGCAGTACTCTTAACTTTTAGAACCTGTCACCACCTTCTGGCTAATTCACCCCGTTTACCATAAAATAACTTTTACCTATTTATCCTTTGGGTGGTTGAAATTAAAATTGAGCACGTTATTCTACGGAAGGATTTTACAGTAGAACTTAGAACATGATCAGAGACTCTTAAATGACGCATATATAACATAACCTTACGCAACAGATTGAAGGATATCAACATGCGCATTTACTCCACTGGCCTTACAATACTTTGTTTCAAAATATTTACTATTCATTATCACACCAAGCAAATAGTTTCGTCATTCACCATTGTCATTGTAATTTAGGTTTTTATGCTGCAAATTTGAATATAGCCAGGAAACAGGACTAAAATTCTTATTGTAGCATATGACTCATTGTAGCTGATTAGAGGATTAAAGGTTATCTTAGACCCACCAATTTGAAAAAATTGATAAGTTGCTTTATCTCTATGGAGACTGGTGTTAACTGTTACTGATAATTTGCCTTGTTTCCTTGCGAAAAAGATATATTTACTTTGCTGTTGTAAGGATTTGACCACAATATACTATCAGCATAAGCAATAGGCTTGATTAAAGTTAGATATTTAAATTTGTGTAACAGTGGAATTTGAAATGGTTATTGTGGAGAGAGTTGCCACCATTTAGTATTTTCTAATTTAGCAGCAACAAAAGGAATCAAAACCTTTAGGACCGTAAGTGCACTGAGTCATTGTTAGAAAATATCGACAAAAATAATATGTATCGAAGTATAGAATAAGTTAGAGAAGAGATTATCAAAATACGAGTTTGAATTTAGTGCCGAGGAAACAATGTTAACACTAAGGGCGGTATTCATAAACCATTCTTAAGGTTCACCTGAACCTCAAGAATACCTTGCGTACAAAATCGCGTTTCATAGTCTACACCTTCATACTTAAGTATACCTCAAGTCTAACGTAAATTTAAATCATCCTTAAGTGTTCCTTTATTGGTTTCTAGGTTACGTACTATTGTTTTTAATTGGCAGATTTCTATTTCAGATTTGTTTATTAACTTTTTTTAATTGCTGCCGTATTTTAATAAGCATAAATGAATGACGAATTATTAGACTTTATAGAAATTATAGATATTGAAGAACAAAGAATAGTTCCTTTAGAAAACAGGTGCATATAAAATTGCTGTTTAATATATTAAATTATATATTTGTATCCAACAAAATTCCAAAGCTTTATTTTCTAAAACACTGGCAAATTCTTGTACGTAGGAAGCCAACAAACTTTTTTTTCGTGTAGAGCTTTTTACTTTTCATACAACAAATAATGATAATTAATATTAAATGAATAATTATAAAAAAAAAACTAATCTTATATTCATGTTATAAAAATTTTTAGAAATATGAAATATTAGTAACTAAAATAAAACTAGTAATTTTAGCACAAATATCCCTAGAAACTACCTTAAACTGTACCTTACACGAGAATACCCGAAGTGTTGTTTATGAAAAGCATACATAGCTGGAGTATCAAGTTCACCTTCAGTAAAGCTCACTTAAGGTTGACTTTGAGAATTGTTTATGAATGCGGCCCTAAGTCTATTGGAAGAAAGGGTACGGGTCGGAAAAATTAAAGCAATAGTCTTTGTAAATATGGCTAAGTCTTTTACACTGAGATTGGAATACAATGTTTAGGGTTTTAAAGGACGCACGATAGATTCAAAAACAGGCGATTTACTTACAACTTATACAGGAAACAAACGGCTATTATAGAAATAGATCAGAACGTAGTAAGCATTTAATAAAACCGGAGAAGTTGAGAAGATAGGTATCGTATATTAACAGAAGCATACAGAAGTTAGACGTAGAACTAAATAAAATTAGAAGAAGTTTAGATGAAGATTCAGGAATGAAAAACCCAAACGAAGTTAATGAATGGTAGAAGAATCAGAAGGAATAAAATAGTTTTGCTACTTAGGAAGTTGGATTACAAATAACAATATAATTACTAAGAATGTAAAGTCGAATATCCCAAGGCAAGAATACGTTTGAGGTGTAAGGTGTGATATTAAAATCTAGGATACCTCTAACCATTAGTAAAAGACTATGGAAAGCTTATTATGGAAGCGTAACACTATACGATTGTGAAAGATTAGACAAAAGAAAAATAAAAAGATTAGAAGTTTTCGAATTATTGAGAACGCTTAACATCAGTTGGACAGATGAAGTTTGTAATGACACAGTACTAGAAATGGTTCAAAGACGTAGAAGTATAACAACTGTAATTAAAAATTGGTTTGCCAAGACCCTAGGTCATAATTCGAGGCATGAAGGAATGGTTAGGATAGTGATAGATGGCAAAACAGTAGGTAAAGTTTGTAGGGGAATGCCAAGATTCAGAGATATAGTCTAGTTTAAGAAAGACGTAGGTGAACATAGTTACCTGTCACTGAAAGAGTTCAGAATAGGAAACAACGGAGAACAAAAAAATTTAGTACTACTTTTGATATTTAATTTAGTACTAGTTCGTATATGGTTTTCAAACCAGCTGTGTCGTTTTAAGATGTTCCATAGTAAGCACAAAAAGACTAACACTCTCTTAGAATTCATTTTGAAAACAACGTAAATAGAACATTACAGCGTAATATCAACAGAACACGAAAGTGTGAACATAACAAGTCGAAAAATAAATAAAGGGAAACCGTGCACTTAATCAATCAAAAGCACGAAAAACCCGATGGTCAGATTCTTACGTGTCCAACATTGAAACCTGGTCCAAGTCACAACAATTCAACATAATACTGAAAAACCTATTACTTAAACTAATCTAAAAATATATAGCTCTACTTTCAACTTCAAGATTGGCAAAAATCATCTAACTGCAAAACACTTTATAACAATTGCAATACTTTACTTGCACTAATTTTTATTGAACACAGTTATTTTTAAATACTACATTTGTTCGCAGTGTAACAGGAATAATGCTTTTTAAAATTTATCTTGTATACACAACCTTTCGTCCAGATTATAAGCAACATCTTCAGTAAATCCACTATGCTATCAAAGTGTTAGACTTATTACAAATCATGTAGCCCCAAACCAATAACAGAGGTTTCACTACACAACAAAGTATTTGATTCGTTTAGCGTTCTCAACAATGCCAAATCGACCTGTTTTACCATACGTAAATTCCAACCATTTTAATTATTAATCTATCCAAAACTTTCCTTTATAAATGGAATATTATGCGATATGTCCACTTATCGCTGCATCCTTATTGAATTGAATAATGAACAATTACGCGACTTCCAAGATGAAGCCCTTTATAGTTGAATTAATGCAATTTTTCAGTGAAAAATTACTCATGCTTATTAAAATCTTTGTTTTGACACTGAATGCATGATCTATTTAACTATAAAACTTAGTTTTATACACCGAGTGTTTTTAATAAACGTTCACGCTTTTATTATGAATCATTAAAAATTAGAATTTTGCCCTAATTGACCAAAATGACGCTCTTCTCTTACCAATATATATTGCGGTGGACTGTAGATGCTGCGACCCGACGTTGGGAGTCAGTAAAAGTGCCGTGGTCTGAAAATGCCCGACGTTGGGCATCAATAAGAGGTTTCTGTGATCTGTTAATGATTCGAGTAGAAGTGCTGCCCTAATTATTTTGCTAGCTCAGTGTAAAATAAAACCACTAGCAGACATTAAACTTATAATGACACGAAATATTCCTTAACAAGCAATATTTCGAATAACAAGTACTACATCCGCAACAGCTTTTTTTCATTTAAATTGATTTTAATTCTTGATTCCATTTTCAAAACATTATAATTACCTACTTCCTATTGAATGGCAATAAACTTTCAAAGTCGTCAACTAAACTCGTCTGTTTACTATAATATTTCGCTGCTAGATATCACTTCATATTCGACTAGCTTGGTAACGTTGAAAATGAGTATTCAACAACTGACCATTAACTGCTTACTTGATCTTCTTTTAATTGGTTATATAGGATCGAGCCCTGCAATGTCAAACGTCTATAATAATCCTGTTAAGTCTGGTTGTTACTCCTACGTTTCATTTGTTGAAAATTTAGGAGACCGTCTTCTGCCTAGAATATAGAATCGTCCTGAGGCTACTAATTAGTTCCTTTTATCAATACATTATCTTATCTTCAAGTTCTATTGCTGTAATTTGCCTTAATTAAATGGATTTTTAAATTTCTTATCTTTAAGACTTAAGGCTTTTGTTACTTATTTTATCTTATATTATAGCTGCTACTTTGAACGTTCATTTACCTTTACTATTAATGGAATGATCTCGACTCTCAATGAACACGTTCTTATTTTTCAATTGCAATACACTTTCTTTATGAATATCATATACACATTTCGTCATAAAGCGACTGAAATTAAAATCTTTCACAGGCGACTTCCCGCAAAATTAGTGCACTCTTCGTACTGTAATATTAAATTTTTTATAGAGTTGCGCATTTAGTTGTAGAGTACTTTTTGTATGTAGCTCTTACATCAAGTACTTTTGATAGTAAAATTTATGAATAAGGAACTTTTTCAGAAGCGTCTTTTATGCGCGCAAATATTATTCTTATCTAAAAACACGATTAAGTTACGTAATAAGAATGAAACTTCTTCAATCACGGATCTATGCTTTTATTATCCAATATACTGAGTGTTTTAAATAAATACATTGCTATGAAAGCATTTATTTGCATAATTTGACTTTTTATAAAAAATTTTCTTGTTTTGCTCAAGTTCGCTGTGCTGTATGTTTACGAAATGGTGCTATTTGGCCCTTTAATAACCCCTAATCACATCAAAATACATTAGTAATTGTGCAAGGCAAGTTGATTTCAGTATTATATTAGTTAATAAAATGAAATAATAATAATTTAGATTTTTATGCAAAGCCTAAATAATCATTTCAAATCGAACTATAATTGAAAGATGGAAAATATAAGGTCCAGGATGGAATTCGAACCTGTAACTTTCGACTTTGACCGCTGATGCGCTAACAAATAAGATAGTTACACAAGACAAATTGATCTTTACTACTATAATGACATTATATCTTACGCCTTTATCAAAAGTCATATTATCATTACAAATAGAGCTAGTAATTGAAAGAAAGAAAATATAAAGTCACAAACAGGATTTTAACCAATAGCAATTTGTACTTGGATGAAAAACCGACACTTCCATAAAGAGCAACTGCTTGATATGGTGTTGTAAGTAAAATGAGCGGGTTCCAATAGCAAAAATACTAAAAATAAACATTTGAATTGATTGAAATTCAAAACTACGTTACAATGACCGCTTACCTTGAAAGCCTTTACGGCTTGTCATAATTAAGGGGCGCCAATCTCTCTTATCTCAGTAATCCCATCGATATTCTCTCTATACGGAAAACGGTTATTCCGGATGTCTCATTTACTTTTGGTTTCCTAAGTCGCGTCATATCTTTCTTTATCTTTTCCTACAACACCTTAAACACGCGCATTAAATTTCGTGACATTAAAGAAATTTTTTAAATAAAGGACTTTCCAAATATGACTTCATCATTGGGATGGCTGGATATCCTTCCACAAAGGTAGTTCATAAATAAGTCTAAATAAAATTCAAACTACACTTAACCTCGATTAATATTAAATAAATACTATAAGAATACAAATACTTTCTTTAAAAAATCTTAATTCCCTAACATCAGATTGGCCAGGTATTACAAAAAGGAAATCTTTAAAAGAAAAATTAATGCTATTATTACCACACTGATTTTCCTAAGTTTTGAATCCCATTTCTAGAAATTTCAACTTAACAATAAACAAAAACGTCAGTCAATACGGCTTTTCCTGTCCGCATTCCATAATTTCTTTAAAGTACTAAATTGTTCACTTTGTAACTGGCATCAGACTATAAAATCCTACCTTAAAAATTACTATGCACATCCTAATTAATCAATGAAAAATGTTTTTCAATTTCCTACACTAGCATATTTAAAATTGAACAATTTCTAGTTTTGGACACTTTAGTCCATCATTATTCAAACAGTCCAACAAAACAATCGTATTAGCATTGTACCAATTTCCTATGAATGAACAGATACAATCTATAATTAGCATCTCAATTTGACACAAACTTATTTCTACATTATTTAGAAACGTTTATCTATCTATACTCACGATTTATTTTATAGCTCCTGAATAAATACGTCCAGGAACACCAACGTTTCGCACTCCTGCTAGGTCACCAACTCGCATTAACCACGACAAATTCCCATTTCTGGATGTGTGAAATCTCACAAGTTCAACCTTACATTTATTTATGATCCGCAGTTATGTTATGGATGTTTATTCCAGCGACGCGACAGTAAAATCTACCAACACGTAAAGGAGAATTTATTGCCTTACCGCAAATAACTATGAGTCCAATGCCGCGCATAACACATTTTCAACCGCGCGTTACCTTACTACTCTATAAGTTGTGGTTACATTTTGACTTCTTTTAAACTTAACTTTTTATCGTTGACACTTAATCCTTATGTAACATTGTCCCATTTTGTAGTGCATGCTAATCGCGGTTAAAGTTCCATACCTACAGTGCAACATTTTTGAAACTATGTTGAATAAAAGGTTATTGTCACGATAATTACGTAAAAGTCACATACTTTGTGTTGTAATGATGATATTTTACATGACCTTTAACGTGTAGCCGTGTCTTAGATATGGTGCTGCATTTTAGCAGTTTCTGCGTTTCGCACGCATTAATTTATTTGATCAATTTATACTCTGTGGTTTTATTTATTGCATGACGCACTTAGTTTTATTTTAATGATAATTTTGTCTCATTTTCTCACATATTTAGCATTCTGGTATTACGTTTAACAACGCATTTATTAATGAACAATTCATTGTATGTTTTATTGAGTATTTTGTATCAGCCTTTTTTCCGCGGCGATTAACGTACGTAATAATATTGCGTTATCTTTTTATTTTATTACAAGGTGCCAATTTTTTTTAAATTCATTTTTATTGCTTTGTATATTTGAATTGTAACTAACTGTCCTAATTTAAATCATTTTTCTAAAAACAAAATCTAAATCATGCTTAAGTAACGTTCAGTGTTCATGAAATCTTACTATACTGGGCGCGTCCATATTTATTCTGTCCATACAAATTATTTATTTGTATCTTCTTATCTGATTTATATCTAAAGTAACGCGATCGCGCAACAGCGGTTGATGGGCGGAGGTGGTAAATGGACAGTTCTTTTTTGGAATAGGTTGTGCCGAACTTTAACCATAAATGTAATATGATTATCGAAGTTGGAATAAATTAGGTGTTATGTTCAATATTAATTGAGACGGTTAAAGTTAATAGAGATATTTTGAGCATCCAATTGTCGCTAATATAACCAGATATAATTGTCGCGGCATGGCACAATATTTAAAACACAAAATCAAGAATTTAGTTACGTACAATTTTTAACCAAACGTCTTCAAGGCAATATTCACAATTCATGTATCCAAATTTGCTTCACTTGCTGAAGAAGAGTACCAGATACAAAATTAGATAAGGAAATGAGGTTATTAGGAAGAGGTCCACCTCACTACCGGGAAACATCATATTCCCATTTGCATTAAACAGTCGATTTTCATTAATCTAGGGTTGTCAGACTATTGTTGATAGCCAAGTAAGTATACAATCCCTGACAGAGTCACATAATTGTTCAGAAAGAAAGCGTTTAATTTAACTTAAAATTATAATGAAGTTACATTTAAAAGCTAATACTAAAATGAATTCGATACACGTAGAAATGACACGTAGCACCCTACCTTAGGGCATTTTCTTATTACTTAGGTTACTGTTCTCTCTTATTTTATCTTGTAAGAAATCATGGAACTGCTCATGTCGCCGCGGATAATATCTCAAGCGACAGTGCCTTTTTTTGGTGTTCCTTTTTCTTAAAACCATCGAACAACTTATTTTACAGTGGCCCGATTGAGTACCATAAGAAATTTGTTAATCTAGATCCTGGTAATATACAACATAAAAGACTTTTACGTTTCCCCTAGCCTTTTTTCTCCCCCTTTTGTGGTTCTATTAACTACATATTAAACGCAGTGGAAATCATGTTTTTTTAATGCCCCAATATACAAAATTATTATTAATGGTAAGAAACTAGTACAAAAATGGTACCACATAATTAAATAAGTTTTGGTTTATTTTGCTAATTTGATCTTGTACCCTTGTAGTTATTACGATAGTATTTTTGCGGTCCTTAAACTGACAGAGGAAGGATTTGGTTGCTATGTTGTTGTTTGAACCTAGATTGCGACCTGTTCATGTTTTAAGTTCAAATTCCTAACGAAGTAATTTATTTATCTAATTAGCAATCTTCGCAGCAATTAAATTCTTCTGTTCAAATTAATCAAGAATAAACACTAAACTAACTGCCAATTTAGTACTATTTCTCCTCTAATTATTTAATTGTATAGACTGGAAGGGTTACAGGTTACATTGATTAATCTTCAACGAACTGTGGGGAATATTTAATTAACAAGTCGCTGTTTTTCAAAAAGATGAAGTTAAAGATAATGAAATGTAAATATGGTACTCATTAATATGCATTTTTTTCTCAATTTTCATATTCATGAGTACCACCAGCATTTGTTATTTTTAAACAAACTGCAATTGAAGAGCTAAATTTAGATTTACAATGAACCCGATGTAGAGTGTTTACTTGATACTATTATGTAAATAGATGTACATGAACAACATAATTAGGGTTCAGCACAAACAACTTCAAAACACAATCGCAATACAAATAAATAAGTTACCGTTCAAAAACCTTCAACTTTTCTTGCCCCTGTCTTCCAAATCAGTCAACGCTCATTAACTAGATTAACGACTGCTGTCTACTTTATTATCAACTAATTTAGTAACATTGATCTATTTTGCATCCTGCTGTGTCTATTATTAACGCGCATAATTTCGTGTAACTTCAGGCTCTCAGTATTGATCAAAGTGAGATCGATCAATATAAAGTATTATAAGCCGACTGAGATCATGCAAAACAACATAGGAAAGTACTCCCAAATTGATGGGCCGGTTACACCCTTTTCCACTTTAATAGGACCATAAACTCCGTCTTAAAGATTTACATTGAGTATGGCGAAGATAGAGATATTGCGTAGCATTTTAATCTCCAAATGGTTTAAACGAAAGTTATTTTGTGGGTTATTTGAAAACTGGAACACCTCATGGAAGGTTGAGAAATATTTATGTACTCCATAGACTAACGGATTATGACTTATTGAAAAAAAATTGTCTTAACATTTATGATTGGGAAATAGAATGATGTGAAAACTAGGCCAGATATTTTTAATCAAAACTTCCTATTTTACATTATATATATATATATATATATATATATATATTGCCGTAACCAACCTATACGTTGTAAGCCACAAATTAATGCTGTGACTTGAATACAGTCGAATTGTATTAATGAGGATGTAGTAGAAAATATGAAATTACTATCTTTTACCATGTCATTTTCCTTGTCTGGCTAGTTCAGCGGAAAATATGTTGTGGATTTTATCGAAAATAAATGAAACACGGAAATTTCGAGAAACATTTATAAACAGACTTCTAAGCATTCACAAACATCTTTCCTTTAAACACATTATCTAAAAAATCTCTTACATTCAACGGATGTAAATAACGCATATTAAAACAATTTACAGCTTAAACTTAGGAAGACATTTTTATGTAATGATTACTTACTTATTAAAATAATTTTCTCTTAATCCTTGTTAACAATTACAAAACCCAAACATCTCCTATGCGAGGTACAAAATTCTCTTGAAAGTTTCCGAATAATTTACCTATCCTTTTATTACCCAGTGTGTCAGTGTATTAGCCAACGACACTGGACAGATAATTTAGTAAAGGTCAAAATGTTTTAAACTCTGACCTCAAAATTACTAGATATTATCTCCTTGACAAAAAATTTGGATAAAATTAAAAATCTTATTCTAGCTTAATTTACTCAAGTATCCTATTAGGTTACAAGAAAACAAAACAAAATTATACTTACAATTGGTATTATCCGAGGGGGAAACCACTAGCAAATTTTGTGTACAACCATGTATTCCGCTACATGGATTACAACAGAATACAGCGGAATACAACAGAATACAACGGAATACAGCGGAATATAACGAAATACAACAGAATACAATGATATTGTTCTGGAGTACATGATTGCAAATCGAAATACAGAAAGAGTTCAAACAGTAGTAAAACGTAGTAACAACTTCTTATAAGTGTATAACCATCTTTAAAGTCTTTTTGCATTATTTATGTTCATAACATCAAGCGCGTGCGGTCTGCGCCTGCCGGTGCATTTTGTAGAAAGCTATATACAAGCGGCTTGTAACTTGCAACTTGCTCCAAGCGCTTGCAAATCATTTTGATTGTTCACATATAGCGCTATCACACCCAATACAACATACGCGAACTGCGGCACTAACAAGACTTCAATCACCGAAACAAACCGCAATCACACGGGCAATGACAAACCAAACTGGTACAGTTTTCATCACTTCCGTATGTAGTGAATACATTAAACAAATACACGACACCTTCATGAAACTATCAATCCCAAAACAGATGGCATTAAGATCAAAAACATTTGAAACGCCAATAACACTCTAATAATAGACACGGATAATGAAAATGCTACTTCAACATGGTAAACTCACATAGGTATTAAAGGTAGAAAACCCCGGAAAAGAAACCCATTGGTGATATTGTATGATGTCTCAAAACATCAAACATCAAAACATTAATATACAAGCAGAATCTAGAAGAGAAGCTAAGCTGGGATGAATTCGACAAAGAATTCGTCCTCAGCTTCAAAACTGGACCAAAAGAAAAACCCACGGTACATCATGTGGCAACCGTCAGCAGTAAACTACGCAATATGCTCATAAATCTAAACAAGTTATACATGGAATACTGATGCATAACAGTAAAAGATCATCTCGTGGTCCCACGATGCATGAGATGTCAAGATCTAGGCCACATCTCAAAATACTGCTCACATCAGACGGACACTTGTAGCCACTGTGGGGAACAAGATGCCAAACACAAAAAGTTAAACTGTCCAAAAAAGGGAAATGAAACCAGCTTGCATTCCATGGCAAAAAAGACACCGAAAATGTACCGATAACTCAAAGGCCTGGCCGACGTATAAACTGCTACTAGATAGACTGATACATAAAACCGAATATGGTCAATAACCCACATACAATCAACAATTATCGAGGAATCCAAACTAAGACACACCTACTGGAAACACGGACAGCTGGGATCTACGCTCAATCCCAAACAACACGACCGCAAACACGAAAAACGGGACAACAAAAACTGAGACGCATAGGGAAACCACTATTACAATTGGACAGCTAAACGCCTTGCGTAGCGCCACCGTAACGCAAGAAATCAGACACCTGGCTGAAACACAACGACTAGATATACTCTGCATACAAGAACCATACTGCAAAAATGGGAAATTACCGGGAATGCCAACGACATCCACACATATGTAAGGGAGACAGAAGCCACCATAATATTCAACCGTAACATACAAGCAACCACAATACAAAGATACACGAACGAACACAATGTCTGCCTAGAAATATCCGGACAAAACATATACAACTGGATACTGACCAACACACTTCCAATTTCGGTTGGAGCCCCATCCATACATCACCAACATTAAAAACATTGCACGTACATACACAAACCAACCCGCGCTTTTTATGGCAGATGTAAACGGAAAATCCCTAATGTGGCACTGTAGCACCACTGCTGCGCGTGGGAAGAGGGTAGAAGACATGATCAACGAGCTACAGCTTGAGGTGATGAACTGTCCCTTCGATCCACCCACCCACAGAAACCATCGGGCAGGAGCAGAGCAAACGGACTAGCGCACTCCCACATACGGCAAAAGTGCGGCAAACGTACCTCAAACACAAGTTTCCCCCAGAACACTTATTAGCATTAGAAAACTAACATTAATAGGATAAGGACTCAATACTAACCATCTAACCAAAAAATACAACTAACTAAAATAAACAAGAGAAAATACTAACCATATTCGTAATTGCTTTAAGAAATATAACCCTAGCTTCAGTAACGTGTTTATATTTCCAATGTTGTAGTACAACTAAAAATTACTACAGGGGAAATATTCTGACAACATAATTTCAACACATCAGCACGACAAAATACACACAAACACGCACAAGCACACACACACAACAGAGACTGTACGTGGCCTCCCTGGTTTCCAGTTGCCGACAGCCAGGACACGTATAGGAATGCGTACTTCTCGGTTTCTGATTTCCGGCTACCGGCGCTTGGAAACCGGGAGAGGGAAACAGTCCCAAGGACCTCACCACAGACATAAGCACACGCACACACAAACATGGAAACAATAAACACACACACCATTATAGCACACCGGCACGACAAAACACACACATACACACACCAAAACAAACACGCACGCACACGTACCTGCATGCACACGCATACGACACAGACATATACACACACGCGCACACATACACATACACACCAGGGACTGTACGTGGTTCACCTGGTTTCCGGCTGCCGACGGCCAGGACACGTGCAGGAATGCGAACTTCTCGGTTTCTGATTTCCGGTTGCCGACGGTGGGAAGCTGGGAAGGAAAGCAGTCCCAAGGACATTACCACAGACAGAATCACACTCGCTCACGCACCCAGACGCGCGCACAGACACACATACACACACACACACGAGTATTTCCAAACGCAAATAATATAAAACTAACTAATATAACTTAAGGTAGCAGATAATTCTGTTAGATTTCTTAGGAGTAACAGGTTTGCTGTAATTTTTAGGTAGCAGACTAATTGTAATGTTAGAATAAATAAAAAAAATACAAAACTGATAAGGTACATGACAGCTTAACAATAAGCGATCACAACCTCATGACTTTTGACATAAACAAGGATAACATACGATTATATGCGGAAACGGGCAAAAAAAGACTAAAATACAATATAGAAAATGCCAACTGGCAAATACTACTGGATAACTTCAATCCGCCCTCTGATATCCAACGCAACGACAGCGTACACGCTTATGCCCAAGGCCCAACAAGAAGAATTAAAGACACTCCGAAGTAAACATTAAAAACAGTAAGACAAACTGCGCCACAAAAACCGCTAAAATGGACCACAGAGTTCCAGATACTGAAAAGCAAAGCTCGCAAGGCAAGGAGACGCTATCAGGCCGCTATAACACCGGCAGAAACGGCCTTCCAGCTGACCAACTACAGACAACGCAAGGCGACATACGAACAAGAACTATACAACATGAAACGAAAATCCTAGGACACTTTCGTCGAAAGACATTTGCAGACGAATGTTTGGGGGGTACCGTACAAGATAGTAACAGGAAAAATTGCACCACCGACAACATACTCGACTTTAACCAAACCAGACAGAACAAACCAAGGACTGGATTGAAACCGCGACATTACTACTACATACACTCCTCCCTGTTGACGACTGGGAAGAGGGCACACAAGAACAAATACGCAAACGACATAGAGTCACCGAACAAAACGCGAATGGGAATATACTATGGAATAGAACACGGAGGACATAACATCTTTCACAGAGGACGAGATTAGACACGCTATTCGATCACGTAGAAACAAAAAGCTCCTGGACTAGACGGGATCCATTTGAAATCACAAAGGCACTAGACACCAAACTCACACCGAAACTTACTAAACTGTACAACGAATGTCTAAAACAAATAAAGTTTCCAAACTGCTGGAAGCAAGCAGGCGTAATCATACTCTCTAAAAACCGAGAAAAAGACCCGAAATCAGGGTTCGTACCACCTCATCTGTCTTCTAGACTCGCTCGGAAAAACTTTCGAGCGACTACTATGCACGAGAATGCAAGAACATCAGAAGACGAAAGGCATGCACCCGGCGCAGTACGGATTTAGACAAGGACGATCAACCGAAGACGCCGTAAACAAAGCCTTAAACACTGCAACTACTTCAAATATAAAATACGTGGCCCTAATCATGATAGACATAGAAGGAGCCTTCAACAACCTATGTTGGCCAACAATGTTCCATAGGCTAATCGAAATTCAATGTCCAAAACAACTACGTCATCCTTCAGAAGCTATTGCTAAGATAGTTTTGTAACACTGCCCGGTACTGAAAACATCACAACATCAATCACCAAAGGATGCCCACAGGAGTCAGCATGCGGTCCCATATTTTGGGACATTGCGACTGAGGAGCTTTTGGAGCAGCTGGAAACCGCAAATGAGGTGAGGTTCGTAGTAGCTTATGCGGACGACATCTTGTTGATGGTGGCACGAGGTTCCAGAAATGAACTACAGCACAATGCAAACACCGCACTTAACAACGCCCTAGAATGGTGCAACGCAAATAAGATGACGATAGCACATGACAGAACAACTTATATGATAGTTAAAGGTTCTCTAGAAAGAGACCCCATCATTAAACTGAGCTACGAAAAACACATCGCCACAGTGACTGCAGGTGCCAGTAAAGCTATGCAATGCATAGCAACTTTTGCACAACGAACGTACAATATCCCCCTAAACTGTGTAAGATTATACTTATATAGCGTATTTGCAGCAATAATAAGCCATGCAGCGAGCGCCTGGGAAACCAGATTACATCTAACCCAAACAAAAAGTCAACAGTGCCCAAAGGGGGGCACTAATAAGACTTACTGGAGCATACTGGACCGTATCATATGTGATATTAGAAGTCCTCCCTCTTGATCTGTATATCAGGAAGAAAGCGGTGACATAGTGGTTAAAAAACAACGAACCAGAAAAAGTCCGGGAAATCATAAAACTAACATCAGAAATTCGGATAAAAAAGGACATTCAGGGCACAATACTAACCGAGTGGCAAGATAGATGAAACCAGAGCACAAATGGGAGGAGGGTATACGCACTAGTCCCAAACATCCGAGACAGGCTAAACTGTCACCACTTGGTCCCCTCACAAGGGCTCATTCATTTTCTCACAGGGTATGGTCCTTGTTCAACCTACAGGAACCGATTTGACTTTCAAGACAACAACTGCACATGTGGTGAGGTGGGAACACCGGAACATCTGGTGTTCCACTGCATCGAACTGAAACAGGACCTAGGAATGGACAGGACAATCCTACGGGACATACCCCTCTCGGACGTGCTCTGGAATGAAAACATATTTCCTTACCTAAACAGAATCACTCACCAAACTATCACTATACTACACCAAATGTACACAAACGGACTCTGACAGGACACAAACAAACACCATACAAACCCCACACATCGCAAATACCACAAAAACAGATCACACGAAACACAGAAGTTTTACGTAACGCATCGAATGTGCAATACAAAAGTACAGTCCACCCAACACACATGGGAACCGACAACAAACAAACGGCATTCTCCCAAGGACATACCAGGAACCACGTGTCTCCTGAAGATCTACCAGAAGGCTCGTGAATCCTGACCACCGGAAGTGATACCAGTGAAAGGAAGTCTAAATAGTGAAAACGGCAAAAGTGCGGCAAACGTACCTCAAACACAAGTCTGCCCCAAAACACTTTGTTACGTTCAAAACCCTGCAAGTACTTTTTTCTGCTTTTATTTTTAAAACGCCCTAAAATTTCTCAACAAGCTCGTTTTCCCCCCATTTGAATTAGTGTTATTTTTTAAAATTTCTCAAGTAATTACTCTATACAAAAGTTTGCCTTATAAAATCAAACAGCTGCTTAGGAAACATTACGTTACAATGTAGTTGCAATATTTCCTAGCACCTGCAGTGATTACATTTTAATTAAAAGCAGCATGTAAATGCACAGCTTTCTTCTAAAAGATAAGACCACTTACTACCTGCCTACATCTGCTTACAATCGACTTGTTATCTGGTATTCTGCAGCTGTTAAGATGTTACAAAGTAACAAGATTGTTTACCTTTGTCTAAAAATCCCTTGATAATTGTGTTATCTGCTTGTTGTCAAGCTGTTACAGTTTGTATTTTGGCAGCTGTTGTCTGGGAATTCTGCACACTTGGTTCTTCGGCGATATCTTTGAAAGCCAAATACCTACCGCCATATATGATTCTGGCCTGATAGAACAGAGACCGTGCTTCGAAAGACAAGATTGAATACAACATTTTCTTACCGAAGATACATGTTGTAAAATCGCGCTACTAAAAATGCTTTCTCTACTAGTATAAGTGAAGTTGGTGGTTCCAGCATGCAGCCAATAAAGAAATGCAGTCGCATTTTTCCACGCACAACATAACACGAAGCCAAATCGTTCAAGGTACAGTTTTCTATTTTCGCAATTCTTTTATGCTGCTGTGGAGACATTTTATTTGCTGCTACTCATGATTATCCAATAAATTACCAACACCCCGTTACCAAACACATTCACAATGCACGAGCGACGATGTAATAATCATTCTTCAAATTAAAAATTAATTATTCAAAGTTTGTTTTAGAGTCCGTTTTACTGTTTCTTTTGCCTTTTTGTATAAACATTAACGAAAAGAACTTATGCATCAATTTAAAAGTAGTTAATATTTGATTAATTTAAGTTAGGGTGTCCAATTTCAAGGTTATACTATTTCTTGAGGAGGTGCACTTCACAAAGCAGCATTTATATATAACTTATGTATATTTCTTTTCCTGAAGTACTGTATAGTTTATGTCTTATTTTCTTTTGTATATATTTAAGGTAAACCATTAAGTAAGTTTTTAGATTATAAGATGTTATATTTATTTTGCTTACCAATTTTATATGCTTGTGTTATGACGCTTTGTTTACCAGGACGTAACAAACGATTACACAACTTATTGGATTTTATTGTTTTGAAATAGTCTTTCGAGATTGCATGTTAACAATATAGTTTTACAGACGTTTCCAATGTGTTCTTTCTACTTCACCCACGCCCCTCTACGACTTTTTGAGCTAGCCCGAATTCTACCATTCTGTCCCCGTTTTGTTGCGGTATTCGGCGTAAACGATTTCTTTACTTACGTTTACGTTTTCTTTTGTGTTTGCGCGGAATACCGTAACAACTTAATAGTATTAGAATACTAACATTAGTAGGATAAGGCCTCAATACTAACCATCTAACCAAAAAATACAACTAACTAAAATAAACAGAAGAAAATACAAACCATATTCGTAATTGCTTTAAGAAATCTAACAGTAGCTTCAGTAACATAATGTTTATATTTCCAATGTTGTAGCGCAAACTAGGAATTACTACTGGGGAAATATTCTGGCAACATAATTCCAAACATCAGCGCGACAATATACACACATACTCGCACACGCTTACGCACACGCGCACACACACACAACAGAGACTGTACTCCCCCCGGTTCCCGGCTGCGGACGGCCAGGACACGTACAGGAATGCGTACTTCTCTTTATTTCCGTTGAACGACTTGGTTTCTAAGAATGGCTGTAACAACCATACCCACTCTACGACAATCGCTAGCGCGGTGTCCTTTTCATAAGTGTGCTGGTTTTACCGTAACAGAATAACATCTAAAGAATTGCCGTGAGCAACTTGTTTAGCGCCCCTCGATTTTGACATTAAGAAGACCTTTCAGGGTAAGTGTTAACGTAATGTATAATTTTGTATTTTAAGCCTTGTTATTTATTATCTTTGTAGTATGTCTTTATTTTCTTTTCTCAGTTATTCATAGGAACCCTCTCCAGCACCACTGCAGTTAGTCGACGCACCCTTATATTGTTACGGAGTTCCCGCTGCTTCGGGTCAGATCAAAATTTAATTCTTTTTATGCTTATCTCTCCCTAACAGGATCTCAAGTTAAAGCGCATGGTAAAAATGATAGATTTTGAACTATTTTTGGGGGGAGGGAGGGGGAGCTGAGTTTCATCTCCTCAGGACCTTCTTCTGGTTACGTGCTTGTCCCCACATGCCATTTTATATTGTAGTTTTATAATGCTATATAAGTATGAAAATTTTTAAAAAATATATACATGCAATTAACAAATACAGTGCTGTCCCGGTATTTGCAGTTTACAGCAACCTCTTTATTAGATCAATGGTGATCAGGGCCGGTTCTAGTATGTTTTGCGCTACAAGCAATAATGTTATTTGTTGCGCCTACATGTAGGCAGTTTTTTTATTACATTTAAAATATTGAACAGTAATAGATTTTTAACTGATTGACTATAGTTAATCTTAAATGGTGAATATGAATATTTTCTTCAATAACACAATTTCAGTTTTTTTACTACATAAACGTCCTCAACATACCTTCCTTCAGTATATGTATATAAATATCAAACTTACCATATAAGTTGTCCCTGACAATGTTCATATACTTGGTGAATTCAGGAAAAAGTTTAAATATTGTGCATTTTATTTACGTACAAAAACCAAAATTATTTGCAAAAAAGTCTAAAGTCTTGTTCTTCTGTTCTTCAGTATACACAATTGGCGTAAATTATTAGAAAGCGGTTTTTCTTGCATTTGTCGACGCGAAATCGGTAACAATTTGGTCAATGTCTGTACAAGAAACAATATCATGTTCACTGGATACTATTGTCAAATCCGTTAGGCGTGTTTGAGTGATGGACGAGCGTAGATAAGCTTTAATCAGTTTTAATCTAGAAAAACTACGTTCAGTACTAGCCACTGACATGGGTAAAGTTAACAAAATACGAAGGGCCATAAAACAATTTGGATACAAACATTGGGCGTGGTTACGAATTATATAATCCAGCACTTCAACTGGACCATCACTGTTCTTAAGCTGAGTTGAGATAAAGTCAATTTCTTCATAAAGTTCTTTGCCATCCATCCACATCTTTTGAATCATTGTGTGGTAAAATAGTCTCTAAATTATTGCAACTCGAAAGTAGTTCTTCCTTATTCAAATCTTTAAATTGTACTATATTATAGAGAAACCCAAAATGCTTTTTATGTTACTGGAGTTGTTCAAAACGTTCTGTTGCTGATTGGAGGACATCTAATATGAAAAATACAGATCCACTTTAAATTTTTGTTTTTGGTTCAATATTGGATCGTCATGGCCTTCGTACTCAAAAGATCTTTTTTTTCTTGGTTTCACGATTTTAAATTCTTCCTTAAACTGTGGTTCGATTTCTAACAATCTTGCAATGTCGGTAGCTTGACTGAGCATCAATTCAAACTCTTCATCGTTTCTTATCTTTCTTACACTGAACATAACATTTTCAACTGTTTTGGTAGTATCTTGTAAATGGCATGTTACACTTTGTAACATTATACTAGTAAAATTAATCTTATTGAGCACATTGTACCATGTAAGCAGCGATCATAAATGTATAGGATTTCAGTTTTGTAGCAATCCCTGTTGCTCCACTTTTTGTTTTGGCACCATGAGTGCCAATTAGATTTCTATCTTCAATTATTTCTATTAAAGCATCATCAATTTCTTCCAAATTAAATCGTAGAGGGCGCGCAGTTTCTATTCTACTCGCCCACCTCGTTGAGCTTAAAGGCTTTAAAGTTAGACCTTTCAAATGTGTTTTGAAAACAGACCATCGGGATGTTGAAGATGAAAATGTATAAAGTAACTGAGCAGTGTCAAAAAATATAGCAGCTTCAGTGTTGCGGCTTGCAGCATCATTCAAAACAGATTCAATATATGGTTACTACAAGGAACATAAAATGCTCGAGGATTTTCATTTATAATAAGTTTCTGAAGGCCAATATTTTTTCCCTTCATTTTTGTACCATTATCATAACCTTGTCCTCGGCAATTATACAAGGATAGATTCATATTCAAAAGTTTAAGGAAATGTGAATCTCTTAACCCTTTGCCACAGTGGTGTCTTCAACTGGTAAAAACTTAATAAAATGTTCTTCTACCTGAACTTTTTCGTCAACGGAAACAAACCTTATTGTAATAGAAAGTTGCTCTACGTGGCTCATGTCAGGAGCACAGTCTAAAATTACGGAATAATACAATACAGATTTAATTTTACTTATGATTAATTCTTTGAGTTTTTCTGCTAGTAAATGGATTACTTCATTTTGAATGTTTTTTCCTTAATAATGCAGTTGTGTTTTCGATTTGTTATTCTATTTACATGTTCTTTCAAAATCGAGCCATACCCATTAAATAGCTCAATGATTTTCAGAAATACTCCATTATTAGGAGTATTTATCACATCAGATGTTCCTCTAAAAGGTAAATTTAGTTGAGCTATTGTATTGTAATTCTGTGTAGGACATTACGCCGGTACAATTTTTCTTTATTAATTATTGTCTCATGTTTAGCATTTATTGAGGTATGTGTGGATAACATTTTTGAACATTCTACCCACTGCGAAAATGTCATTACATGTACTCTACTTTTTTCATAATGAGACAAAGATTGGCTTATGTTCCTCCAATCACTGTATCCATATGTAAATCTATTATTTACTGTAGTAAATAGTTTGCAACAAAAGCAATATATACAATTTTGAGTCTTGGGGTATATTTTTAACTTTTCCCCCATTTTCTATTATTTTGTAGAAATGTGTATTTGTAGATCTCCTGCTATTTATCATCATCATCATCATTAGGCCTTCAGTCCTGGAACTGGTTAGACGCGTACACTCATTGTTTCCTATTCTGAACTAACCTACACATTTCCCTGAAATTTGCACAGTCTACTTCTATCACTATTCCCCAAAAATGCTTTAGAACATATTCTGCCCTTCTATTTCTCCTATATTTTTCCACAGATATCTTTGTTCCCCTACTATTTCTATAACCTATTTGCTATTAACTTTGTCTGTCCATGCAATCATCCTCATACATCTGAAGCACAGCATTCCAAAAAGCTGCTACCGTTTTTCTGTCTGCTTTTCCTACTGCCCGTATTTCATAGGTATACTGTGGTGTGCTCCACACCTATGCTTTCAACAATTTTCTTCTTGTTTCTATGTTTGTTGTCTTTCATCATAGGCGCTGTGCTTTCTTGTTAGATGCAGTTCAGTCACCTTCTATTGTTTTACAATTATATACCGTATTTCTCCGACATTCAGTGGTTGTGAAGGGGGGTAAGCAGCCCGTGGCTGCCAAGTTCCCACAGCATTTGAATATTTGCTGATTTAATATTTTTTCGCACAGTCAACATTAGTTGCAGGTATTTCACAACCAACACCTGTCGTTATTTTTAATAATCATTAGATTTATCTGCGCTTACTTTTTCGTCATTAGGTTTTCTGTCTCAAAACTGGTTGGACACGCACCTGCACTTATTTATATTCTGAACTAGCCTACACAATTCCCTGAAATTCTCGCACGGCCTATATACAATTCGGTTCCCCTTCTATTGTTTTATAATTGTATGCCCTATTTTACCGAGATTCAGTGAAGGGGGTTAAGCAGCTTGTGGCTGTCAAGATCCCCCAGCACTTAGCGATTTGCCGAATTAATAGTTTTCCAGTAAATCCTTACACACAATTAACATTATTCGAGAATATTGCCCAGCCAATACTTGTAGTTGCTTATAATAATCATCATTTTTAAGTACAGTTACTTTTTTGTCATTAGTTTATCCATCTTGGGACTGGTTAGATGCGTATCTCCATTGATTTCTATTCTTAGCTAGCCTACACATTTCTCTGACATTCCTACAGCCTACATCTTTCACTATCTGTGTGTAGTCTACCTCTACTTCTCTTTTTTCCTATTTCTGCTTCTAATATATTCCGCACTATTCCATCATGCCGAAGTATGTGGCGTATCATCCTATCTCTCATATTTTTACCGTTTTCCACATATTTCTTTCTTCCTCTACCATTTTTAGTACATCTTCGTTCTTAACTTTGTCCATCCATGATATCTTCATCATACGTCTGTAGTACCACATTTCAAAGGCTTCTACCTTTTTCTTGTCCGTTTCTCCTACTGTCCAGGCTTCACAGCCGTACAGTGCTGTGCTCCACACATATGTTTGTTTGTCTTTGAATATAGACAGTAGTTGCTTTTTCTTGTTAAATGCAGTACGACCTTGTGCTTATCTTTGTTTTATATCTTTGTTGCTTTTCCCATCTTGCGTTATTTGGCTTCCTAGGTAGCAGAAATCCTTAACCTCTAAGTTCTTGTTACCTATTTGTATTCTTGTTTTTGATTTATTTTCCCCTCCTTTGCATACTGGTAGTATAGTTTTATTTTTGTTAATTTTCATACCGTATCTCTCTGTAAGAACCGTTTCCATTTCATTAAGAGCAGCTTCTAACTCTTCCTTGCTAGATCCTAATACCGCTATATTATCTGCAAATCTAAGCATATCAATTTTTTGTCCCTGTACATTAATTCCAAATGTCTTCCTGCATTTGACAGTATTCATTACCTCTTCAATGTACAAGTTGAAAATTAATGGAGATAGGGCACATCCCTGTCTCCCCTTTCCTAATGTTTACTTCTCTACGTTCCTGCTCTAATTCTATTACTGATGTTTGCTCTTTGTATAAGCTATGTACTATCCGTCTATCTCTAAAACTGATTCCAATCGTTTTGAGTATTTCAAACATTTTTTTCCATTTTACATTTTGAATGCTTTTTCCAGATCTACAAACCCTACATACACGCTTTCTCATTTTACTATTGTTTTCTCTATTATCACTCTCAGAGCTAAAATAGCCTCCCGTGTTCCCCTGATTCGCTTAAACCTAAATTCATCTTCTCCTAGTATCTCGTCAGATCGTTTTTCCATTCGTCTTTATACAATTCTAGTTAATATTTTTGACACGTATGCTGTCAAACTTATTGTTCGAAAATTTTCACATTTATCCGCGCCTTTCTTTTTTGGTATAGTTACTATGATGTTACGTTTGAAATCTTTGGGTATCTAGCCTATCTTGTATATATAGCTTACAAGTTGGAAGAGACGTTCTGTTACTGATTGTCCAGCGGCTTTTAGAGTTTCTGCTTGCACCTTATCTGTACCGGGCGCCTTGCCATTTTTCAGACCCTTTAATGCTAATTCAAACTCATCTTTAAGGATAGGATATCCCAAGTCATCATTTTCAATGTCTGATTCCTGTTCTAATGCTATTAGTTTCTTTCCTGCTTATAAATTCCTATATATTCTTGCCATCTACCCACTTTCTCTACATTTTCTATAATGACGTTTCCTCCCGCGTCCTTAATATTTTTGGTATACAGTTTATATCCCTAAAATTGGTTCTAATCAGTTTGTATGCTTCATCTGTCTTTCCTACTTCCATCTTAGTTTGTATCTCTTTGCACTTTTCATCAATCCATTGCTCTTTAGCTTTCCTACATTTGCGAATAATTTCCCATTTTATGGCTTTGTATCTCTGTTTTCCTGTATCGTCTGATTTATTTTTGTATTTTCGTCTTTCTTCTATCAAATACAGGATATCCTTTGTTATACATGGTTTCTTATTTTCTTTTTGTGTATACCCCAGAATATCTCTTGCCGCCATGTTTAGGCTGGATTTAATGTTATTCCATTCTGTTTCTACTTCCTTAGTATCAGATATTTTCCCGATATGTTTCAGCAGTTTATTTGACTTTTTTTCGAATGTTTCTTGAATATCTGTATCTTTTAGTTTCTCAAAGTCAAAGTGCCTTTTTCTGTTTCTTTTTTCAAATTTTTAAATTTCATAGCTGCCTTCATAATTACGATGTTGTGGTCAGTGTCCATATCTGCTCCTGGGTAGTTTCTACAGTCTTTTACCTGATTCCTAAACCGTTGTCTAACAAGAATGTAATCTATTTGATAACTTCCTATATATCCTGGCATCTTCCACGTATATCTTCTTCTAGCATGATGTTGAAATAATGTGTTTGTGATGATTAAATTGTTCTTGTCGAAAAATTCTACCAACCTATTTCGCCTCTCGTTTCTCGTGCCTAAACCAAATAAACCTACTACTGCTCTTTTCTTGCCCTCACCACTGTATTAAAATCACCCGTAATTATTAAATTTTCGAGTCCTTTTACGTATCTTAATATGTCTTCGCTGTCTTTGTAGATCACTTCTATCTCTTCGTCAGTGCAGCTAGAGGTGGACATGTATACTTGTATTATTACTGTGTTTACCGGTTTAGATTCTAATCTAACCATGAGTACTCTTTCGTTCTTTTGTAAATAATTTTCTCCACAGTATCCTATCTTTTTTCGCATAACTATCTCCACACCCAAATTTCCATTCTCTGCTCCTGTATGAATTACCCTGAAGTTTCCACTCCAAAAATATCCCGCCGCTGGCCACCGAACTTCGTTGATCCCTACTATGTCTAGTGCTAACCTATTCATTTCCATTTTTAAGTTCTCTAGCTTACCTACTTGCTTCATACTTCTAACATTCCACGCTCCGACTCGCAAAATATTCCCGACTCTTATTCTGAACTTTCCGATCACATCCTCCGAAGTAGTCTCCTCCCGAAGATCCGAATGGGGGACTATTTTAACTCCGGAATCTTTTACCCCAGAGAATGCCATCATATTTATTTCAATTTAAGTACGCTGTGTACTTGGGAGGTTATATGGTGGTTTCCGTTGCCTTCCACATCGCGGTAGTGTGTCTTAGACTGCCATACCGACCCCTATAGTCTCTGCCAGTCTAAGTACCGAAAGAGACGCTACCCTCTTTCGGGGACCTATCTTAGTGTGGTACCTCACTAACGATCCTACTACTTTGGTTGGACCTGTAGTTTGGCTCTTTAGCTCATTAGAACACGCAAACCATTTCATCTGTTCTAGTAATCTAGAACTTTGGCAAGGTGCAGGTCCATGCGAAATGGTGTTATTTATATCAAAAGCATATAAATCATTTTCTAATTCACAAGAGATAGGCCCTTTTCTACAATTAGATCTCTCTCTTTTACCTCCTACTAATCATGTACCCCACGTAACAGGGTTATTAAAGTCAATATTTTTCCAACAAATTTCAGTGTCACTATTACTTCTAGGAGTTCTAGGTGTTTTTATTTCCATTTTTTCTGTTGTTGCTGGTGTAATTATAGGTTTGTCTGATTCTGAGGTATATCCTATCGCATTTTCTTCTTAGGTAGTTGTCGATACTATAGGAAATAGAAACTGAGGAGTAGTTGGCTATAGTAAATCAGATTTCGGAGTTATAGATGTTGATTGTCCAGGTTCAGTTAATGTGGTTAATAATGACGGAATTGATAAATGTTCTTCGTTTTTTAAGAATGACAATAAAGTACCATTAAGTTTTTCGGCTTTTCTAGTTTTAGATTTCCTAATTTTTTATATAGCGCTCCTGATAACTTCACTCGCTTTTTGTTGACAGTATTCATTTTTAACGCTATACCTCAAAATTTAGATTTTCACTAATTAACGGAGGTAGTTATTTAAAAGGTGAATTAAATCATGTATCAATAGTATCAAGGGCAGAAAATGAGCATTAGCAGCCCGCAGCTATTAGATGCTTGAGCGAGCGAAGCGAGCGAGGTCAGCTGATAGCTAAGGGCTGCTAATGCATTTTTGCCTGTGTGACACACAACTGTTTTTCGCCTAGCATTAAAGAAAAAAAATAGGAAAAATAACACAAAAAAAGTTAATAACATATGACGCCGAGGTTAAATGAAAAATTATTTGAAACGTCAAAGTCTCAATAAATGATCTGAATGATAGTCATAGGTGTCTAGATTGTGAAAAACCTACAAAATCATGCTGTTATGAGTTTAGCGGCCCTAGGGCCGCAAAGGTTTACTTTCAGTCACATTTTTAGGGCAAATATGATTCATTATCATATACGCTAGGCGAAAAAATACTTATCGCGGTTTTAAGCATGTTATTATCATTAATCACAAACTACTAAACTACTGATGTATCACTTTTGCTACCTGATTTAAAATTTATTATCTATATCTATTATACACTACGAACTAACACTGCCTTTATTTTGTTAATTTGTGCGTAACATAAATTCGTAATTAGAATAATCACTTCTTTTATGATATCACTACCACTAATGCATTTTTATTACAGACCAGAACGCCCCTGTGCTCTGTAAGTTGCAGTTCTTGAGTCATACTATTTCATATGCATATATGACATACTACTAACTGAAACTTTCCTCAAGTAACACGAAATACTAACCCAAAAAATGAGTCACCGTTGAGAAGGGAAATACACAAAAGGTTTTACTCCCACGCCCATCTATCTATGTCTAAAGGAAAATAAAGCTGATGCAGATTTCATGTGCATGCAGCAAAGATTTCCGTTTCTTTGTAAGTATAAAAATTCTAATATTCTTATTCATATTCTTCAAAAGCTACAGAAGCATTTACTGTACTTTTTCACAAATTTAAACGATAATCCCAGGAGACCTTTATGAAATGATATGCATGAGACAAATGTATTATTGTTTGTTTAGACAGATTTTGCCGCCTCTTGCTATTTTGCACTACAAGCGACTGCTTGTTCCGCTTGTACCTAAATCCGGCTGTAATGGTGCTTATGTTTTCTAGAACTTTTTTAAAAACGAAACGAAACATCACATGATCAGAAAAAAGTTAAATTACAAAAACCGTGTTGGAATACAATCTCGTTCGGCTCCTTCCAAATGATCGCCCACTTGTGATAAATAAATTAATTCCGCTTCAGAGCACGACGATCCAGCTCAATCTACTGTCCTCCTGTAACAATAGCAGATGCGTCATAGGGTCTTTGAATTTACTCATTTAAAAAGTCTACAGGCGACAAACAACTGATTAATTTATATCCCACGTCAGTAATTTAAAATAAAAAAATCACAGTCGGTAACTATTACTTAAATAACGTTCGTTTTTTTTTAATGTTTAATCATATTTATGTAAATTATGATATGTTAATATTATTTAACTGAAATTAAAAAGATTAACAAATCTTATAATCCTTTTTCGAGGAATTTAAAGTATTACTCATAGCCAGGTGACACTTAAAATATTTTGCGTAGAAAATGTATTTGCTGGAATATACTAGATACCAAAATACACTTATCTCCAAGGCTATCTTTCTCACTTTGTTTGTTTGTAGAAACACTTAATCAAATTTTTATTGAAAAGTTTTATCAAAACTCATTGTACAGTGAATTCCAATACCAGAAATATTAGATTTCTAAAAGATTGTATGTAACATAAATCAAGGGTGTAGCAATATAAATACTTTGTGGAGGTATTCTAAAGAAAATAAGGTTCAGAGAAATTTTTTATATTTGTTAATTAAGTTTGCTTATAGAGATTCGTTCTCAAAGATAGTTCAAAGCTACTCGAAGCAACTTTTCACAAAAGTCTTCGAGCTTCCTTTTCAATTTGAATTACTCATATTACCTACATCACTGTTAATATAGTTCTTTCATGTATTGACATTAAGGCCGACCCCGATAGAGTTTCTTAAATAGATGATTTGGGGTTTCAAAAATTTAGGCCTTAAAAATGTTTTATTTGAAGCTAGACTTCAAGCTCACAATTCTATTAGAAATTATAAATACTAAGGTCGTCATCTTTTTCCTTTATAATAAATACACATATACATCGTGTCCCAGGTTTGATTCCCAAGCCTATAACTTGCTCATTTTGAAAAATAACTCCAATAAACCGTATATAGGTATTTGAAAATGGGCGAAATTCTTTGTAGGATGGCACTGCAGAAACTTCAACATTTACACGGGTATTGAAATACTAATTTTATAATTCGCTAAACTATATAAATATATGGTGATAAATCACTAGCAGCCAAAAATTAGTCCAAAACTTTTTGTGGTGGCAAAAAGTAACAGAGAAAAGAGAAATCTATGTTAAGTTTGGTCTGTTAAATGCAAGAATTTTAAATTTCCCGCTAAAGAAATGTTGAGATTGTGTGCTAGAATCTCTCAAACTGGATATTGCACAATAATGTAATTAATTGAATAATTTAAAGGAAACTAAAAAAAAACTCTTTAATATGGTTCAAAAATAGTATAAAATTAAAGTAAAAAGCTTTCCAAGTTAAACTTAAAAGAAATAGAGGTTTGGTCAAAACTTCTAAAAATAATTATTAGTGACGTAATTTACGAGTCGTGATTCGTCAAAGCCATCACGTGATAAAAATGTATAAATAAGAGTGACGAATGAAAAAGGGGAGACGTGGATGGACTGACGTCGACTTGGGTGTTGGCGGTAAAACGATAGTCCGAAGCTTCCCAAAATAGGTATGAGTAGAACCATGTAACTCGCCACCGATTTGTTATTCCGAAATAGATGGATGTGTGATGGAATTGTGCATGATGATAAAACGAAGAAAGTATCATTATATTGATTCGAGGGTATATCAAAGGATTTACTTATCCACCGATAAGTCATGCATGGAAGATTTCAATAATAAAAAAGACATCTCAATAGTGGAGTTAGTATACCTTATGAGCATGGTACTGTTACAATAAAACTTGTATCGAAAAAATAGAAATTAGAAATCCGTACTATTTCCTTTGTCAATTCTCATTGGTTGATAATTATTGCAAATATTATAGTGTATATTTTGATATTCGAGAGTATTTTTGAACAGCACGGTAACCACTTCCAGGTTTCCGAACGCACTCCATGACATCAGAATTGGCGGTTGTAGGGGCTATCGATATTGTTTACAAACTTTTACCAGACTTGATTTTCAGATTCCAAAATGGAAGGCCGAAAAGCTGCACTTGGCGGTTTTATTAAAGGTAATGTTTTTAATTACATTCTATTTTTAAGTTATCGGATTGCATCGAAGCTTGATTAATTGTTTAATGCTATTTGGTTGTGTTTTAGGATAGTAATAGAATTAATAATCAAATTGTCATTTATATCTTTTGTGTGTAATTTGTAATACCACATTGTGTTTAATTTTTAAATGCGCGCTTATTAGCTGATGCAATCATAATGAATAATTCTTTAACTTTTGCTTATTAGATTGGATATATTTTGTTAACTTGCATTTATGTTAATTAAGAACTTGAGTCTGAGCTTGTGTTTATGCTGTTGAATTTGGTATGTATTTGCTACCAACATATTTCATAATTTGTTTTTAATGTTCTAACAATTTGTGATGATTATGTAATTGTTTATTTCAGTTTTTAGTTGTGCGTTTATAACTGCATAGTTCATGTCTGGATTTTAAAACCAAACTGTAAGTTAGTTTGATGTGATCTGACATAATTATAACCTACAATTCTATCGGTAACTAATATTGAGATTTATTTATTCTTGTTATGATATGATTATAGCGAACCCCTGCTATGACTTCGTTAAAGGACGCGTTTGCATTATGACTTTGTAGGAGATGGTCGATTCAATTTGCACCTTTTGTTTGGTAATATCATAATATACGTTCATGTTTATTTATAAATATATATCCTGGTAAATAGTTGTTTTGTTCACGATCAGTGTATGTATTTTATCGACCAACGGCATTTTAAAACAGTTAATCAATTAAAAATACACTAACCTGTAATGGTTGCCAATTGCGCTGGTATAAAAAATGTAGTGGACTGTAATCTGCATCTGCACAACCGCCGTAAACTGCATAAGCGAAAGTTCACTATTCTTGAGGCGTTTTTACCATTGAAAACCGCATGGTCAAGCACACCGAACTGATTGTTACGGTCACTCCCATTGCCAAGTTAATAATGTTCTGTTCGATGCGCGTCTTGAACTGTGTACACGAACACCAAAAGGCACTTGCGCGCACACCTTCCAATATCCAAAGTTGTATATATATGTTATAGGATAGGCGATAACAGGAAAGGAACTTTGATAATGTAGATATCAAACCAGAAAAATATGAAGTGATCATATGTCACCAAAAATGCTATAAAATGTCTGACCGTATAAAAACACTTTAACATTGGTTACATAGTTATTGATAAAAACCAGTAGCATTTTTCCTTCTTATCGTGTTTTGCGTTTTGAAGTGGTAATAATATTCACCCATCCTTTTCTGTTTCATTCGAAATTTTAATTTTCCATACCTGCGACTTTGACTGCGTTAGAGAATGCATTTCATGTAGCTCACATTTACGAAATGCTGCAACTATATTCGACTGATCTTGCATTTTTGCTAATAACAAGGCTTTGGCAATATCATTTAATGTAATGTGCGACACCTCCCAGGAGATGCATTCAATATTGAATTTGACAACATCTCCAATTGATTTGTAGCAGTTTACGTCGGATTTGGAACTAATTAAAATTAGTTCTTGAGGCATGTTTACAACAGCTTTCTTGTAATCCTCAAAAAATCCAAAAATGGTTTTAAGCGGTACAGCATAACTGAACCGTCCATCTTGGAATACTGATTCAGGTCTCCAACCGGTGTGAGCAATGGATTTTATCTCTTATTCTTCCATGGACACGAAATTCTTAATAGTTCGTATTATTCCGGATATTCTGCAGACATCAACTATTTGATTTTGTTTTGGATTTCTTCAAACAGAAGGTACGGTACATTTCTAGCAAACTCTAAAGCTTTAGAATCAGATTCTGCCGATTTCGTCGGATCTGTTGGTAGCTTGGTGATATATTAGGGTCAGGACATCAGAGGAGGGGATTTCTGAATCTACAACAAAGATTATTAATTGAGTAAGTGGATACTACATGATTTTTTGTGTGGGTGAAGAAATGAGATTTATATCTGTTGGTTTGGTTGTGCGGATCGTAACTGAGGATTGGGTAGGTCGGATGCTTTCAATGTGGAGGTTAGGAAGGGATGGACGAAGGTTTGTTTTTATCACCTTAAGAAGTTCGTTGGGGGGTGGTTCCCGAGCTAGTGGATAAGATTTAAGTAGGATATTTACTGACGTTCTGGGCCCTCTTTTCCACTCGATTTACATGTAAATTCCCATAAGGTGGAAATGAGGAAGTGGAGGTGGAGGTAGGACTCCCACCTTGTGGACTGGACCAAATAGTTTTCTTCGACTAACCAATGCATCTTTCGAGATAAACCTATCGTGTTTGGTATCAATTAATATTAGATTTTTCTCAGCTACCCGAATCTCTAGGAATTTTTCAGATAGCATCACCCCCAAGGGAGCTACCCCAATTTTAAGATTTTTTACCAGCAGCGATTTTATTTTCGTCCGCATAAATTTTTTATACATGTGGCACATCTTGTTAGTCTAAAATTTTACGCAGAATTTGAATCTGCAAACAGATTTGTAATAGGACCACCCCCTACAAAGTTATACCCCTTTAAAGCTCTCAAACCTCTTAATTTTCGCCACCCAAGTCATATGCTTTAACCAACTACTTAGAGGTATTAAAACAAAAAAATTAAGCACACAAAAGTTTAATAATTTATTTTATCCGTTTTACAGTTTAATAAACTAATAGAATACAATTTTTACAAAGTATAACATTATTTTGTTTGTGTAGCCGAATCCAAGCAGTTGAAAGTAACCTGTAACAAAAAAGAGATTAATGGGTTGTTTAAATAGACCTGTAACAAAAAAGAAATTAAAGTAAAGGAGAGGAAACGTGTTTTCGGTCAATAAGACATATTGTTGTTAATCCAACAATATGTTTTACCGTCCAGCGAGACCACGTGGAGGTAAACACATATCGCCGGGAACGAAGGAATTATTAAGGATGGGGATGGAAGGTATGCTTATAACTAACTTACATACTACTATATAAACACAATAAAATAAATACAAATATAAACAACTATCTAATATCCTTATGCCCCCATGCATATGTGGAAGTACTACCAGGGATGACATACCTTTTATCATCTTCTGCCGATAAACTGATTTTATTAATTAATTGGGCGTAAAGTTGATGTTTTTTACTCCGAATACATACCATGCTATGCATAAGGGCACCAGAATTATTATGCACAATGTCCTTAAACTATCTAAACTAATCCCCGCCACCACACCACGCGATACCCCCTTGATTTTTTTAATTACATCCTTCTCACTAATGATGCAATACGACTTGGCTTTAGTCCCAACAAATTGTAACACCAAGTCGCCGTTGAATTCGTCCTTAAACTTGCCGGGAATCTTTTTGTTCACAAGAGGCATATTGTATTTGTTGTCTCGAGGGTAGTCACTAGTGTCGAAATTATCTATAATAGCACTTATGTCACTATACAAGTTTTCTGTTCCCACACTATACACTAAAGAGTCAGTGTCTGTATAAAGTAGTGAGAGTTTGGATCCATACAAATGTTTCATGGTATTATAATGGAATTCATACATGAGGGTCTTTGAAATATCTAAAACTGAAAAACCTGCATATATAGGCTTGTTGTAAGTGACTTTTACCCTATCCATCTGTATAATAACCAAATTCTCACCTAGCACTATACTACTGTTAAAGTTCGGGTGGGCGATAAGTCCACTCGCGCACAATTTTTTTCCATCGTGTCCCCACCGCGTAACGATCTTCACATCAACCCTCTTGTCGACATTCTCCATCGTTTTTCCAAAGACGGCATTGTTCATTAATTTAAAAAAGTCTTTTTCAAACGCATTTCTAGCGGATGTCCTAAGGGTGGTGTTCAAATCGATCTAGGGTTTTAACCAAGGCGATTGGTTGAATTCCAATATTCGATGGATGCCGGTGAGTTTAAGACCATTACGTAGCGCCTGCTGCAGGTTTCTGTAGTGTATGATGTAATGACTCTTGTCGAGCAACGTGGCGAGTAGCTTCGGAGTCTTGGACGATGGTGTTGGGGGTACCATGGTCTGCCGACAAAACGGCAAATCGTTGTGCTGATCGTGTAGGTCTTATGGGTAATCCAGATCTACTTCCAGGATGCATCCCTTGTCCCCTGTTACAGATATGTTGTCGATGTGGGCTTTCAGGAGGTTAAGCTCTTTCTCTTTCAACCACCTGAATCCGCTTATCGGTAGCGGTTGGGACATGGCCCATCCATATAAATTATTGACATCGTAGTAAGCCAAGTATTTGGAGGGTTTGCTGAGAACGTAATTCTCCATATACTTATTATTGGCTTCGGCATACCGAGCACTGCATTGGGTTAACCCACCGCGAATGCCTTTCTTGACGAAATGATGCATTTTTACATCGGTGAATAGATCCAGTTTAACTCCGGTATATTTCAGCATGGCGTCCCAGCTTAGACTAGGTGCCGTCATATATTGGCAGGGATCCAAGTCGTACGTTTTCAAGCACACACCCCGGAAATTTTCGAACACGTTAGCTAATAATAAAACATCGGTCTTCAAGTAGAGATCGCTATATTCACCAAGCGTGCATATGTTGAAGGCGTTCCATACATTCTGAGCGTGATCGTACTCAGACAACGAAATCACAGTATTCGTGAGATCATTATAGAATTCCTCTCGGGGTGGTAGATTTCTCTTATTTAATACTGACGCGTCTGCCACATACCTGTACGGGAACACACCATTTCTGCGTAGAAAAGAAAACTGTTTGTCGTCGGGGAAACACTTCCTCATCTCAACAAACTGATCAGGTTCTAAATTTTTCACCAACTTGTCCAAGCTTGATGCCATGAAACGCAGGGAATCGATGAATCGCAGCTGTACTGTGGAATTGTTAGATTCATCATCATCATCATCTTCTTCTACGTCTGGTTCTTCACCATATAGTCTCACATGCTTTGTGAAAGAAATGAATCTTTCCTTGTTATTTGGGATCACTGTAACGCGCTCCCTATCACATCCCAATTCCTTAATTATAAAATGAGAATCATACCCACTTAAATTGTGAAATACCACAGGGATGAAATTTGGCATCCGGTATTGGATGTTACATTGGCGATGTGCTGCGAAGCGAAATTTCCCTGTAAGATGACAGTGATCCCTTACTCGATCATCTCCCAATGGTTTCTTGCAGATACCGCAATCATCTACCATATAGTATAATAGCTCATCTAAAGGCTCCAACGCTGTGATCGGTACATTAGTTTTAAGGATTTTACCCAATCTGCGGGTTTCTTCCTTCAACTTCTGCATAAACACTTTGGCGGCATCAACTCCTCTGTGCAATTCAAACTTATCCAAATTCTCGTCGTAGGAGCATTTATCGTAAAAGGCGAAGCTGTATGGTTCGTGTTGGTGGGTGCTGTTAGTAAAGGAGACGGAGGGATCCTGTGCTGCCGAAGAAATAGGCTTCAACAAGCTCTCGAAGTCCGCGTACACAACAAACGGCACCCTCATTTGCTTGTGCACGTTCGTAAACTCTAATACGCTGTTGAAGTGGTTGGGCATCTTTGTCGTAATGTGGTTGCAGTCTTGTTTAGCAAGTTGCTCCTCGCTGCGAAAAAACACAAGACATCCATCACACAAGAATTCATGTCCATAGTGAGACAACTGTTTTCTCACTAGCTTCCCCAAATCCTTGATCAAACAGTAGCGCGTGTTATCCCTATTCTGGATATAAAGGAGGTTGACATGCCGATCCCTCTTGCGTGCTGTAAAGTGAAGCGGTCCTGCGATGGACTTGCCTTCTATACCAAACACGTTGACACTGATGTCGTTTTGCTCCTCGAACTTAGGTATCTCCTTAATCGACATCGGGAACTGCACTCCTGTTACGTCGAGTACAGTCGAGTAGTGCGGATAGCTCGATACACGATAAGTGTGCTCGTTAGCGGGATGAAGAGCTGCTACCACGCTCCAGGCAAAGCATGCGTCATCGTTGTTCTGCACGTTAACAACGGCATGTTTCTCCCGTACCCATTTTGGTAAAGGTATATACGAAGATCCTCGCAAAGGGTTGTACTTGTTTATATTTACTTCCAGGTATAGTGCATTTTTCAGACTCCATCCTAAAATTAAAAAAAAAAATAGAAAAACAAAAAAAAATAATTTTTCAAAACTTACCAGAATCTCGTTCATGAAATTCGTCTGACTTAGCCGACATCCTTTCCACAAAGGAATTGTAGACATCCCCTAGTTCGCTAGATGAGGTGATAACTGTGTTTCGGGTGTTGAAAGATTTCACATCCTCAACACCCTCCGGCACTCCCATCTTGGTGTATCCACCGAACACCTCCAAGTTCACCTTTAGGGATGTATGGATAACCTGCTGTTCCCCGACTAGGGCTATGAACCTCTCCCTCTGGTTGCGGAGGATGTCTTGGATGCCTAGAAATAACTAAGTTAAACACTAAATACTTATAAAAGAAAAATACGTACTTGTAGAGTCAACATTATTAATTCGGTATGTAGCTATTCTGTTTTTAAATGCGGTGCTCACTACTTCCACACCCCCATCCAGGACACTGCTAGCAGCAGTCTTGTGCGCGTTTGAGCATTGGTGGGATGCCAAGTTGGCAACATCCACACCGCATTCCACACATCTCCGCAATCTCTTGGGAGCAGGTCTCCCAACTATCGACGCAGCCGGTAGTTTAACTGCGGATGGGCCGGCAACTGGTTCCACCACACCATGCTTGGTGTCCTTGTGACGTTTAAGGTTGTTCTTACGGGTGAAGGATTCCGGGCACACATCGCAGGCGAACAAGCCAGTCTTTTGATCTGGCACCGATTCATGTTGTTGGAGCTGGTGCCGTTTTAAACTATCGCTTCTCGAGAAAGCTGCACCACAGACATCACACACGAATGAAGACATTTTTTCTATAAAGAAAATTAAAAACTTGTCAAAGACTTTTTAGCTGTTGTAACTAGTCAAAGACTAAACAGAAACTGAATGATATTGTATCGCACGGTGTTTTTATACCGGGTTGGTATAATTAGGTAGCTTACTTTTAAATTAGGAGAAACCCAACGTCGTTTTGACCTCGAGTTACATTTCAAACCAGTCTATTCACGTCGGTGAAAATTAATTAGCTTCTTGCTTACGCACTACAACTATAATTATTGGATGTATCACTTTAACTTTCACTTTCGTGACTTCCCAGCATGAGGAAATGAGGAGATTTATCTCCACATTTCCACAAGCATCCACATTGCCACACACATTTACAAGTATATTCCCATAAGGCGGAAATGAGGAGAATCCCTCATTTCCACACTCATCTGAACCAAATAGTTTTCTTCGGCTAGCCATTGAATCTTTCGAGATAACCCTATCTTGTTTGGTATCAATTAATATTAGAATTTTCTCAGCTACCTGAATTTCTAGGAATTTCTTAGATTGCATCATCCCCCAGACAGCTACCCTCATTTTAAGATTTTGTAGCAGCAACGATTTTCTGGCCGTCCGCATAAATTTTTTATACATGTGGCACATCTTGTTAGTCTAGAATTTTACGCAGAATTTGAATCTGCAAACAGATTTAAAATTGGACCATCCCCTGGAAAGTTATAAACCTTTAAAGACTCCGAGCCTCTAAATTTTGCTCTTTGCTCCTAAATCTGAACCAAATAGTTTTCTTCGTCTTACCAATGCATCTTTCGAGATAAACCTATCTTGTTTGGTATCAATTAATATTAGTTTTATCTCGGCTACCCGAATCTCTAGGAGCTACCCCAATTTTAAGATTTTTTGCCGATAACGATTTTATGATCGTCCTCATAAACTTTTAACCATGTGACGCATCTTGTTAGTCTAGAATTTTACGCACAATCTGAATCTACAAACAGATTTAAAATCGGACCATCCCTTACAAAGTTATACTTTTAAAGTCTTCGAACCTCTAATTTTTTTTGTACATCTATGATATATGCTTTAACCAACCATTTCCCTAGAAAATCTAAAACCGCAAAGATTTTAGAAATGAGTTCTTTATAAGCCATAAGTGTTTAATATTTAAAACAATTTTTTCAAACAGTAATGTGCTGTTTTCAGAATATCGCAAAAACCCATGACTTTTAAAATTTTTCTGGTTTTAACATAATTACATGCACAATGCTAAATAGTTGGAAAATACGTAGACGAGGACAAACTAATTGCTTTACAATTATGTGACGTATAGTGAAAGTAGCGTAAACCTTTCTTTTTTATTAATTAGCGGCTATATGATTTGAGAAATACAATAGATATGCTCAATGCCACCCATTAGAACAATCGCATCATTGCTGGAGGGTTCATTAATCATACAATGAGCGCTCTAGTATGGTCGTCCTTATAAATTTTTTAACCATGTGACACATCTTGTTAGTCTAGAATTTACGCAGAATTCGAATCTGCAAACAGATTGCAATAGAATCAGCCCTTACAAAGTTACACTTTAAAGCTCTCAAACCTCTAAATTTTGCTCTTTGCTCTATAACATAACAAATAGCTTTTTTCGACTAGCCAATGCATCTTTCGAGATAAACCTATCTTGTTTGGTATCAATTAATATTAGATTTTTCTCAGCTACCCGAATCTCTAGGAATTTCTTAGATTGCATCATCCCCCAGAGAGCTACCCTAATTTTAAGATTTTTTGTCGATAGCGATATTATGGTCGTCCTTATAAATTTTTTAACCATGCAATATATCTATTGAAGACAGCCATATAAATAAAAACCAACTTCTATTATATGGTGGTGAGAATTTGGTGGAAATTTGCCTAACCTAGAGGTTGTCAGTAGGGCGAATTAACCAATTCTGAAAAGAAAAAGACTCCCATTTAAATAACATTGTCATCTTAAATTTGACTCCCATAAGCAATACACATGCAAAAAATTGCATAAATCTGATATTTTGCACAATAGTTTTCTTCGACTAAGCATCTTTTGGCGAAAATCGCAAATAATTTCAACATTTGCAGCGAATTCGCACATTTAGTAGCAATAATTCGCACAATAGTTTTCTTCAACTAAGCAATTTCTAGCCCCAGGCATGGCTAATTTAATTAAATTCTAATTTACGCAATTATTCGCACATTGGCGGGGGTCCAGCACCCCGATCTGGCACAGATCTTGTTCTCATCTGGACCATCTACCCTTTAATCGGCAAATATTCGCCTAAATTTGCACAATAGTTTTCTTCAAGTAAGCATTTTATAGCCCCAGGCATGGCTCGTGCTAGTCATCATAAAATTTGACTCCCATAAGCAATACACAGGCAAAAAAATTGCGCAATAGTCATCATAAATCTGACTCCCATAAGCAATACACAGGCAAAAAATTGCACAAATCTGATATTTGCACAATAGTTTTCTTCGACTAAGTATCTTTTGTCGGCGCCCTGATCCGGACCGTCGGACCCCCCGGCATCCTTCCCCAGGACCGCCGGATAGGCAAATTCTTCCGCTAATTATTTAATCTTTTAAACTAGCTAGTCATCATAAATTTGACTCCCATAAGCAATACACATGCAAAAAATTGTACTAATTTATTTAATCTTTTAAACTAATCTAATTACATAACTAGATTAATCCATTAACCCTAATGCAATCTTTTGCAAATTAAATTTTTATTTACCACAATCCACCGTCGGGGGCCCCGAGTCAGATAGGCAAATTCTTCCGCTAATTATTTAATCTTTTAAACTAGCTAGTCATCATAAATTTGACTCCCATAAGCAATACACATGCAAAAAATTGCGCTAATTTATTTAATCTTTTAAACTAATCTAATACATAACTAGATTAATCCATTAACCCTAATGCTATCTTTTGCAAATTAAATTCTTATTTGCCACAATCCACCGTCGGGGCCCCGACAGGGGCACCAGATAGGCAAATTCTTCCGGATTAAGCTGATTAAGAGTCAATATAATTACATCAATTAATTATTTATTTATTAAAGAATTACATAATAAAAATACAAAGTCGTCTTAAAATTGACTCCCATATAACAATATGCATGACAATTTCTAAATTTACCTTAATCATGGCTTGGGATGCAGAGATGATTAAGAGTCAATATAATTACATCAATAAACTAATCTAATACATAACTAGATTAATCCATTAACCCTAATGCTATCTTTTGCAAATTAAATTCTTATTTGCCACAATCCACCGTCAGGGGCCCCGACAGGCACCAGATAGGCAAATTCTTCCGGATTAAGCTGATTAAGAGTCAATATAATTACATCAATTAATTATTTATTTATTAAAGAATTACATAATAAAAATACAAAGTCGTCTTAAAATTGACTCCCATATAACAATATGCATGACAATTTCTAAATTTACCTTAATCATGGCTTGGGATGCGGAGATGATTAAGAGTCAATATAATTACATCAATAAACTAATCTAATACATAACTAGATTAATCCATTAACCCTAATGCCATCTTTCGCAAATTAAATTTTTATTTGCCACAATCCACCGTCGGGGCCCCGACAGGGGCACCAGATAGGCAAATTCTTCCGGATTAAGCTGATTAAGAGTCAATATAATTACATCAATTAATTATTTATTTATTAAAGAATTACATAATAAAAATACAAAGTCGTCTTAAAATTGACTCCCATATAACAATATGCATGACAATTTCAAAATTTACCTTAATCATGGCTTGGGATGCAGAGATGATTAAGAGTCAATATAATTACGTCGATTAATTATTTATTTATTAAAGAATTATCTAATAAAAATACAAAGGCATCTTAAAATTGACTCCCATTTGAGCATATGCATGGCAATTTTTAAATTCACCCTCATCATCTTAACACACCCAGATCTTCACCACTACCACACAAATCAAACCACACCAAAGTTTGCCGAAAAAGGCACCAATTTTGACTGTGACATCACAGTAGTATCATCTACAGGAATGCATCGTTAATCTAATACAGATGCCAACATTACGCAATAAGCGCAAACAATCGGTTACCATTCTTTGCCACACAGGTTTAACACTATATCATTTAGCACAAATTTGTATTTTATATAATCCAAGTTTACAATAAGTATTTTTGCACGCATTTCGCACAAACATTTATGAAATGCAACTTTAGGCCTTCTTCTATCACCGGTACCAATTAGCAGGCCAATAAACTAAAAGACAGGTATCCGTTTATTAGCAAATAGGCGTTCAAACACAAGCAAATTATTTTTTGATTCAACCAGCTCTTAGTGGGAGAGGGGAAAAAAACTTACAGCTTATAAATGTATTATTATTAACAACCCATTGGAAAATAACAATAAGCGGTAATACTGTTTATTCGGTATAATAATCATTAATAGCATAAATTTGCATGTGGTTAAGATACATAGATCGAACAAAAAATTCCGCAAAAAATGACAAAATGTTAATTTTCAGTCTAATTCGAAGTCTATGTTCACTGTTGCACCGACTTTACCCCTGCTAATCATATAAACTTTTTTCTTACTATCAATTAGCTCGCTGAAGGTTTTTATGCCATCAAGTTTTAAGTAGTTGAAAAAGCGTTCTGGTGAAAACACAAAAAATCATCGCAGACGCCAACATTTCGCAATAAGCGCAAACAATCGGTTACCATTCTTACCACACAGGTTTAACACTATATCATTTAGCACAAATTTGTATTTTATATAATCCTAGTTTACAATAAGTATTTTTGCACGCATTTCGCCCAAACATTTATGAAATGCAGCTTTAGGTCTTCTTCTATCACCAGTACCAATTAGCAAGCCAATAAACTAAAAGACGGGTATCCGTTTATTAGCAAATAGGCGTTCAAACACAAGCAAATTATTTTTTGATTCAACCAGCTCTTAGTGGTAGAGGGGAAAAAACTTACAGCTTATAAATGTATTATTATTAACAACCCATTGGAAAATAACAATAAGCGGTAATACTGTTTATTCGGTATAATAATCATTAATAGCATAAATTTGCATGCGGTTAAGATACATAGATCGAACAAAAAATTCCGCAAAATGACAAAATGTTAATTTTCAGTCTAATTCGAAGTCTATGTTCACTGTTGCACCGACTTTACCCTGCTAATCATATAAACTTTTTTCTTACTATCAATTAGCTCGCTGAAGGTTTTAATGCCATCAAGTTTTAAGTAGTTGAAAAAGCGCTCTGGTAAAAACACAAAAAAATCATCGCTTTCAACAATAGCACGATCCCCATACTTTGTTGACACAGTCCTGACTCCTAAGACACGATATTTTTTATCTGTGACAAGCTCTGAAGCACTTATCGTAGTTTTACACTTCATAACAGCATTTAATTTTGCAAAATCCATATTATATGAGCTGGCAAATAAAGAAAATAATGAGTTAAAATTAGGGCGGAAATTTAAATATTACAATTAAATCACTTATGAGGTAAGACCGAAATATAACTTTTAAAAATGCGAAAGACATAATTCCGCGTCTTGATGCAAGAATAATAATTTTAAAATAAAAAAGACTTACCTCCTGCTTGCACCTCGTTCTTCTGAAGTTGAAACAGATATTTTGAAATAGAAACCCTAGACCAATACTTATATGAATCGACGGATCCTTTCCAATCAACATAAATCCTGTTATAAAAACACGACCGTCGACTTTGATACCCTTTCACCGAACGCAGTACTTTCATATTGTTTATGGAAAATTCGGAAATGTTTCTTAACCTTAAGGTATTTTTGATGAGGTTACATTAAATCGCGATAATTACGTGGTTTTAAATAGAGGTATTGCCAAACTAAAGCTGCTAAAAATACATATTGCAAACAGTCTTTGAGAAGGATTCGTACTTTAGATATGCGTAAATAAAATTCAAACTGTAACAATATCTAAACCAAAAACGCTCTGTATTTAAAATGAAATCTTTCACGTGAAAAACGCCATGGTAATTACATCACATCCTGATTTTTCCCATTTTCATTAACGCTTCAACAGGATTGTATTTGTAAAAATTAGAAGCAGCGTGTTTATTGGAACAGAAACTCGACCTGCCCCAAATTATATTAAACCTGATTATATTATATGTCATAATTCGCGAAGAAAATTATATTCAAGCGAAATAATAGAAATCACATTTACAGTATTTTTAAATGATTGTAATTATGCCAAATCACCATAAATAAAACCAATAGACTCATTTTTAGCAATATTCTACGTCATTAGAATGTAAACAACATACTGAGCAATGTCATAGTCATTTACACTTATTAGAATGTGAGTGGAATATTTTGGATGACAGAAAACAAAACCCATTCTATGCATTACGATACATTACTCGTACAACCGAATTGGAAAAATTTACAGATTTTCAGCATATTATGCAAAATCCGAAAACCACAAATTTTCTGCAAACGATGACGAGCGAGCGTGAGTTATCAATGTTTATTTATTTTCATGCTAATTATACGTCCTCATGTCAAGTTCAAAGCATCGTTAATGAAATTTTTATTACAGTTCATTTAAAATGTTGATACAGGCCATTTTTTTGCAATCGAGTGGTATAACAAGATCAATTAGTACGTCATTTTAAAGTATTCTCTTTATTATCCCTAAGGCATTTGTAAAACAACGCCGCATCAAATCCTGATAATTACGTGGGTTTAAATAGAGGTATTGCCAAACTAAGCTGCTAAAATACATATTGCAAACAGGCTTTGAGAAGGATTCGTACTTTAGATATATGCGTAAATAAAATTCGAACTGTAACAATATCTAAACCAAAAACGCTCCATATTTAAAATGAAATCTTCCACTTGAAAATGCCATGGTAATTACAACGACATTTCATCATCTATTTACATCGTTATAACATCCGGATTTTCCAAATCATAGTTTAAAATCTTGTTTAATTTGGTGAATGTAAAACTAATTAAAAAAATCCTGGGTTGTAATGTATATAAATGCGAGAAAACGGAAGTCTAAATCAGTGCAGTTACCGGTTTATCTAAGTAAAACGCGAAATATTTGTTTACCATCGTCCAGTTTGAATCTGAAAGGGTAAGTACATTTTTTGTTTTACAGTATTTAATATACCGCTTGAAAATATATAGCATTTTATTTGCTTGAATTAAATACTAAACTGAAAAACGTATCATTTTCTCAGCACGTTCTAAACCGCAATTAAACGGCTCCTAGTACAATAATTTATTAAACAATACATTATAACCGATTGGAAATCCTAAATGTACATGATTCATCTTCGAGCGCTTATTCATAAATAACCAAACTATGAAAACTTAAACATATACGTATTTAAAGCAAATCTGTTGTGACAAGCCATCCAAAATCCATTAATGCCATAATATTTAACAAATAATTCACGCCCTTTGTTGCGTTTTTCGCAATACTTTTCCACTAAATAAATATCTGGAGTATTCGTAATCTGCAGGAGCTTCTTTGAATTTTTTGCTGCGATGTAGTGTCACCCTTTTTTGTATGCCACAAACTTTTTCGTACACCATCTTAAATTAACTGAAGATTGCGTTTATTTGTAATAAAATTGTTAAAGTCCGTCATCATGAAACTTTGGATTGGGACTAACCATTAGCAGCTTCTTTTATATTTATATACTCGTCAAAATTCTTCCGATACCGCCCCTTATCCAAATCAAAATCTTTCACAATAGTTATAAAATTATGTTTTGAGTCACCCCAACACTGTAAACACATCTCTTTAAATTTTGGATATGTCATGTCGCCGCTTATATGATCAAGAAAGATATGGCGAAGGTTTGTGTCATCCTGTTTCCATAATGCGATTACATTGGTGTTATCTCTAAGTCTATATTTTAAGGCGCTAGCGTAAGTTTGACATAGGTAGAATGAATCTATTGCTTTATGTCTCCCAAACGAGAAAAATTGTGTGATTTTGCCTTGCTCGTTTGCAGGTATATCATCAAAAACCATAATTGAATCTTTTTTGGTATCTCCGGGCTCAATCAAATCGTCGTAATTTTCAAACTCATGGTAACCAATTACGTCTTTAAGAGGCTCAAATACACTTCTTAACAATTCGTATTTCGGTTGATATAAACTTTTCGAAAATACATAGGCATTTTGGAATCTAAGACCGTTCTCGTGCAAGATCAGAGATATTAAAGCGTTTGTTTTTCCACAACTCGATGGCCCCGCGAATACAGCTCGTATGTTAGGTGGGAACAAAGGTCCATGTTTACCAACATCCTTTGCACTAGAAGTGGTAAATTCATCATAATTCTGCACAGGTATTGTAATTTTTGTTTCGCAGTCGTCATATTGCTTCAGTGTGCACCTGCTTTTGTTGCTGTTTGCGGTGATAGCTTAATGTCTCTTTCGGTATATTATATTTTCTGCTGATGGAGTAAATAGTTGATTTACCCAGTCGAACTTCTTCTATAGCTTTTCTAACGCTTCTTTACTGTATCCACTATTTCGTCTTCTTATGTAATTGCGAACTATGCTAACCAATACTGGCAGGGTCAATTTCACCCTATGGGGCAATTTCACCCTATGGGGGCAATTTCACCCTATGGGGCCTATGGGGCAATTTCACCCTATGGGGCAATTTCACCCTATGGGGCCTATGGGGCAATTTCACCCTATTCTGATGGAGATAAATTCGCTCTAAAATAACTAGAACTTATTTACAAAGTGGGAGATGCACACCATTCGACTGATAAAAGTAAAGTAATTGAATCAAATTAATTCATCGCTTTATACAATTTTATAAAAAAATATACAAAATATTTAATTGTGAATAAATCTATTAACAATTTCCGTAAACGGATTATATTCAAACATGGAGTCATGTATAATTAATGCATAAGCCTTCATCGACAATTCAAAATTTCTTGAAGCTTCTAATTCCATTCTTACATCGAGCAACTAAACCATCCATCTTGGAATATGGTATCAGGCTTCCACCCGGTATGTGTAATAGATTTTTGTTTCTGATTCATCCATGGATACAAGACTCTTTCTCAAACATTTGTGCTAGCGATACAACATTAGGCATGGTTGTAGCCACATGACCACAATCATGTTCACAATGTTGCCGCAACTGGTTCCCAGTTTTAAAAAAAGATAAGACACCCATCGCAAATCCATCTGTAATGGCAATCTGTTGACAGCTGTTTGCTTACTAGCCCACCTAAATTCCTTATCCAGCAATAGTGAGATCTATCACCAGCCTGGACAAACAAAAGGTTGACATGCTTAGCTCGTTTCTAGCTGTAAAATGCAATGGGTCCGCAATGGATTCGCCTTCAACACCAAACACATTTACGCTGATGTCGTTTAAGTCCTCAAACCGCGGAATATTGTTAATGCGCATGGGAAAATTTAGTCCATCAAAATTAAGTAGCGTGCTGTAGTGCGGGTATGTCGATATGACATTAGGATTATTAACTACTATGGGGTTGATGGTGGCCGTAATAGACTAGGCGAAACAGGCTGAGTCAGGATTCTTGATGTTAATGACAGCTTTTTTATCTCTGATCCACTTGGGTAGAGTCATGTAGGATGATCCGCGCAAGGGTGAGTACTTGCTAATATTAATATCCAGGTGCAGCACACGCTGAATAGACCATCTCGAATCCTGATGCTGGAACTCTTCAGATTTTGTTTTTAGCACCTCGGATAGTTTTTGGTATACATGACTCAGATCGGTGGACCGGGTGACAACCACGTTCTTAGTGTTAAAACTTTTAATGTCTTGTCCGCCAACCATTTTCACATAAAGCCCATACAGATGGCAATTGAATTTAAATGCTGTATGAACTTGTAGTTTACCAAGCGTGCAAACTGCTCAAGATTCTTGTTCAGAAACAGCTTTGCTATTGAAGCCTTTTGTTAAGGTATTTAATTTTTAATAAAATATTTGTGGAAATTGTTTTTTATGCCGAAGGTATTACGCCTCGAGATCAGCAGTGGTCATATGGGCATGTGGTCATATGGTCATACGGTCATATTATCCCCTAACACGATTAATTTGAGCGTCTAATTAAATGTTAAACAAGTTGGACTTTGAGTCCGTGTATACTTTCAAATACTTGTATGCCAATGACAAACTCAGGAAAACCCGCGATAATATAATTAATTATGCCTTGGGGGCTATGTTTTCCTGTAAAGACTTGCACTTAATACCACTAGTTAAATCCGTTGATCGGCTTAAACAGGTTCAAAATTGATCGGCGCATGACCTCCACCACTCAATATAAGCCGAGAAATGTAAAGCTAAAAATTCAGTTTGCGAAATATCTTCGAACTATTCAAGTTAAAGTCATGGATTTCGCGGGTGTTGATGTAACAAGTGATGTGCCACAATTAAACCCAAACACGCTGGTAGGCATGACTGACTACCCTTAAGCGGATGGAGCGATCTCACCTCACTTATTGGAAGTAGGATTTGATTTACATGGTGGTCTACAACCAGTCATACAAATTGATTGTGTTAGATGTATATGCGGAAATGTTGGAATGAAAATGGGGTATAATGGTTGGTCCGATTTATGTAGCTTTCAAGTTGAATTTAGTGTTAGAGAATTTGCACGAGATGTAAAGAATGCTATGCAAAATGGCTTCAGCGATGGAATAGATGATGTAGAATTACAACTGACTTACGGGTTTAAATTGAAACTGACAACCATTACATCGAATGTCGAAAGCGTATTAGTAGGAAATGATTTGCATGAAGAGGATTTGTTTAATATGGAAATTGTGAGAGGTCGAAATATTATTGTTTTAAATGATAGTGAAGTATTTAAGATGTTCCAACTGGGCAAAGGAATAAGCAGTAGGTTGCATGGGTTACAGAAACGAGGTTTTCCAGCAATTTACAAGACCTTTATTGGTGATATAATAAATGCAAATCGTGGACTAAATATTGAATTGACGGATGAAGAACTGGGAAGCCATTTTAATTGAAAGCGAGCTCCAGACAGATCATTTTCTATCCGATGATTTCACCAATGTGAACTATTTTATCATTCAGGAAATAATTATATGTCACCCCGACCAATATCTAAAAGATGTGGGGGTAGCGCGATCGCTAGCACAAATGTTTGAGAAAGAGTCTTTTTCCGAAGATTCCGGATACCACAGTGCATGCTCCACTACAGCCTCATAAAAGAGAAGTACTGCGTTTAATGTTTAGTTTATTAATAGATATTAATAAGTATAAATTAAATTAAAAGCATGTTAGACTGATAACTAAAATTGTATTCATAAACAGGCGTTGAAAATGTTTTTTTATTTTGTAAGTCGCATTTTATTAAGGACTTGTATCCATGGATGAATCAGAAACAAAAATCTATTACACATACCGGGTGGAAGCCTGATACCATATTCCGAGATGGATGGTTTAGTTGCTCGATGTAAGAATGGAATTAGAAGCTTCAAGAAATTTTGAATCGTCGATGAAGGCTTATGCATTAATTATACATGACTCCATGTTTGAATATAATCCGTTTACGGAAATTGTTAATAGATTTAATCACAGTTAAATATTTTGCGTATTTTTTTATATAATTGTATAAAATCTATGTCGTTTTAATATTAATAAGATTTTTTTTGGCAATCCAAGACAGTTTCTCACGTACTCCGGTGTACACCTAAGCACGCCTGTGCCCATGCGCACCCTGCGCGTGCCCATGCGCACCCTGCGCGTGCGCACCCCTGCCCATGCGCACCCTGCGCGTGCACACCCTGCCCATGCTGGTATATAAGGGAATGGAATATTATTTTCAATTCGAATCAGTTTAAACTTATATTTGAAAGATGTACACCAAGGAATCTTTAGAGAAAGCAGTTAGTGAAAATACAAAAGGGTATAAGTGCTAACTCTGCAAGTATGTTATATGGTATACCCCAGAAGAACGTTAAGCAGACATGGGCGCGCCTATAAAGAAAATTAAACAACTCGTTTCAGAAGAACCGTTTCGTTTTGGCATATGGTGTCGAGCCTCCTTGGGTAAAATCATGTTGTGATGTAATTACCATGGTGTTTTCACGTGAAAGATTTCATTTTAAATATGGAGTGTTTTGGTTTAGATATTGTTACAGTTTGAATTTTATTTATGCATATATCTAAAGTACGAATTCTTCTCAAAGACTGTTTTGCAATATGTATTTTAGCAACTTTTAGTTTGGCAATACCTCTATTTAAAACCACGTAATTATCAGGATTTGATGCGGCGTTGTTTTACAAATGCCTTAGGGATAATAAAGAGAATACTTTAAAATGACGTACTAATTGATCTTGTTATACCACTCGATTGTAGGAAATTACCTGTATCTACATTTTAAATGAACTGTAATAAAAATTTCATTAACGATGCTTTGAACTTGACATGAGGACGTATAATTAGCATGAAAATAAATAAACATTGATAACTCACGCTCGTTATCGTTTGCAGAAAATTTGTGGTTTTCGGATTTTGCATAATATGCTATTGTATTATAAATAACACCGCGTTTAACGCTCTTTTCAACGTAAATATTATAGAAAATCTGTAAATTTTCCCAATCCAGTTCTACGAGTAATGTATCGTAATGCTTACATAGAGCTTCCCATCAAATTACCATGTATTAATTATATTACATTTTAATAAGGTCGAAGACGTTATTTATTATTTGTTTTATGGATATTTCCGTAATTAAATCCATTTCTTGGGTAATATTTTTTTTCGCGAATTACCAATAAGTATAAAGTTTAAAAAATAAAAAAGCATGTTAGACTGATAAACTAAAATTGTATTCATAAACGCCTAAAGACTATTAAATTCGTCAAATTTGTTTTAAGGCTTTGAAAATGTTTTATTTTGTAAGTCGTATTTTATTAAGGACTTGTATCCATTTTTACTTGGCTAAAATAACGTATTTGCGTTTGTAACATATTTACTTCAAATTGCATCCAATTAAAGCCATTTCTATGTAAAAAATGTTATTGTTAATGCGAGCATTTCCCCCAAATTTATATCTAACAAGTAATGTATCATAAGTATGAAAGGAATTTGTTTCGGTCAACAAATTTTTTCCAGTTATGTTGTTTACATTCTAATGACGTAGAATATTGCTAAAAATGAGTTTATTGGTTTTTATTTATGGCGATTTGGCATAATTACAATCATTTAAAAAATACTGTAAATGCGATTTCTATTATTTCGCTTGAATATAATTTTCTTCGCGAATTATGACATATAATATAATCTGGTTTAATATAATTTGGGGGCAGGTCGAGTTTCTGTTCCAATAAACGCGCTGCTTCTAATTTTTACAAATTCCATCCTGTTGAAGCGTTAATGAAAATGGGGAAAAATCAAGATGTGATGTAATTATCATAGCGTTTTCACGTGAAAGATTTCATTTTAAATATGGAGCGTTTTTTTTTTGGTTTAGATATAGCTACAGTTTGAATTTTATTTACGCATATCTAAAGTACGAATCCTTCTCAAAGACTGTTTTGCAATATGTATTTTTAGCAGCCTTAGTTTGGCAATACCTCTATTTAAAACCACGTAATTATCGCGATTTAATGTAACCTCATCAAAAATACCTTAAGGTTAAGAAACATTTCCGAATTTTCCATAAACAATATGAAAGTACTGCGTTCGGTGAAAGGGTATCAAAGTCGACGGTCGTGTTTTTTATAACAGGATTTATGTAGATTGGAAAGGATCCACAGATTCATATAAGTATTGCTCTAGCGGTTTCTAGTTCAAAATATCTGTTTCAACTTCAGAAGAACGAGGTACAAGCAGGAGGTAAGTCCTTTTTTATTTTAAAATTATTATTCTTGCATCAAGACGCGGAATTATGTCTTTCGCATTTTTAAAAGTTATATTTCGGTCTTACCTCATAAGTGATTTAATTGTAATATCTAAATTTCCGCCTAATTTTAACTCATTATTTTCTTTATTTGCCAGCTCATATAATATGGATTTTGCAAAATTAAATGCTGTTATGAAGTGTAAAACTACGATAAGTGCTTCAGAGCTTGTCACAGATAGAAAATATCGTGTCTTAGGAGTCAGGCATGTGTCAACAAAGTATGGGGATCGTGCTATTGTTGAAAGCGATGATTTTTGTGTTTTACCAGAGCGCTTTTCAACTACTTAAAACTTGATGGCATAAAACCTTCAGCGAGCTAATTGATAGTAAGAAAAAGTTTATATGATTAGCAGGGTAAAGTCGGTGCAACAGTGAACATAGACTTCGAATTAGACTGAAAATTAACATTTTGTCATTTGCAGAATTTTTGTTCGATCTATGTATCTTAACCGCATGCAAATTTATACTATTAATGATTATTATACCGAATAAACTGCATAAACTGTTAATCGCATTTCATTACATTCTAAAAAATATGGTTAGTGCTATAAACGTAATAATGAACTCAAAAATGATAGTTTGCAAATGCTGTTAAGTCATCCCTAAATTATTCGCAAGCGTTTGCATTAGGTTTAAATGGATGCGAAAACTTGTACCACAATATTCATTAAATACACCTCTAGAACGGTTTATAGATATATATTAACTGCATCATTACCCAAACTAATGTTTCCGCTTTGAGCTAGGTTATTAAGCCTAGTAATTATACTGGTGATATGAAGAAGACCTAAAGCTGCATTTCATAAATGTTTGTGCGAAAATGCATGCAAAAATACTTATTGTAAACTTGGATTATATAAAATACAAATTTGTGCTAAATGATATAGTGTTAAACCTGTGTGGCAAAGAATGGTAACCGATTGTTTGCGCTTATTGCGAAATGTTGGCGTCTGTAATTTTAAAGATGACTTTGTATTTTTATTATGTAATTCTTTAATAAATAATTGATGTAATTAATTGACTCTTAATCAGCTTAATCATCTTAAGGAAATTTAGGTATCTCCATGCATATGCTTATATGGGAGTCAAATTTAAGATGACTTTGTATTTTTATTATGTAATTCTTTAATAAATAAATAATTAATTGATGTAATTATATTGACTCTTAATCATCTCTGCATCCCAAGCCATGATTAAGGTAAATTTAGAAATTGTCATGCATATTGTTATATGGGAGTCAATTTTAAGACGACTTTGTATTTTTATTATGTAATTCTTTAATAAATAAATAATTAATTGATGTAATTAAATTAACTTTTAATCAGCTTAACCCGGAAGAATTTGCCTATCTGGTGCCCCTGTCGGGGCCCCCGACGGTGGATTGTGGCAAATAAGAATTTAATTTGCAAAAGATAGCATTAGGGTTAATGGATTAATCTAGTTATGTATTAGATTAGTTTATTGATGTAATTATATTGACTCTTAATCATCTCTGCATCCCAAGCCATGATTAAGGCAAATTTAGAAATTGTTATGCATATTGTTATATGGGAGTCAAATTTAAGATGACTTTGTATTTTTATTATGTAATTCTTTAATAAATAAATAATTAATTGATGTAATTATATTGACTCTTAATCATCTCTGCATCCCAAGCCATGATTAAGGTAAATTTAGAAATTGTCATGCATATTGTTATATGGGAGTCAATTTTAAGACGACTTTGTATTTTTATTATGTAATTCTTTAATAAATAAATAATTAATTGATGTAATTAACTCCTAATCAGCTTAACCCGGAAGAATTTGCCTATCTGACTCGGGGCCCCCGACGGTGGATTGTGGTAAATAAAAATTTAATTTGCAAAAGATTGCATTAGGGTTAATGGATTAATCTAGTTATGTATTAGATTAGTTTAAAAGATTAAATTAGCGCAATTTTTTGCATGTGTATTGCTTATGGGAGTCAAATTTATGATGACTAGCTAGTTTAAAGATTAAATAATTAGCGGAAGAATTTGCCTATCCGGCGGTCCTGGGGAAGGATGCCGGGGGTCCGACGGTCCGGATCAGGGCGCCGACAAAAGATACTTAGTCGAAGAAAACTATTGTGCAAATATCAGATTTGTGCAATTTTTGCCTGTGTATTGCTTATGGGAGTCAAATTTATGATGACTATTGCGCAATTTTTTGCCTGTGTATTGCTTATGGGAGTCAAATTTTATGATGACTAGCACGAGCCATGCCTGGGGCTATAAAATGCTTACTTGAAGAAAACTATTGTGCAAATTTAGGCGAATATTTGCCGATTAAAGGGTAGATGGTCCAGATGAGAACAAGATCTGTGCCAGATCGGGGTGCTGGACCCCCGCCAATGTGCGAATAATTGCGTAAATTAGAATTTAATTAAATTAGCCATGCCTGGGGCTAGAAATTGCTTAGTTGAAGAAAACTATTGTGCGAATTATTGCTACTAAATGTGCGAATTCGCTGCAAATGTTGAAATTATTTGCGATTTTTGCCAAAAGATGCTTAGTCGAAGAAAACTATTGTGCAAAATATCAGATTTATGCAATTTTTTGCATGTGTATTGCTTATGGGAGTCAAATTTAAGATGACAATGTTATTTAAATGGGAGTCTTTTTCTTTTCAGAATTGGTTAATTCGCCCTACTGTTGTCTTACCAACTAGTTGGTTGATATTTAATTGTGATACTCACACTCTACAATGTTCCAAAAGCTACACTCTATACGGAACTCTGATCAAACGAAAATCGTGTACAAAATTTAGAAATGTATACTACACATTTGTCAATTAAAAGGAGGAAAAAGTGACTTTTGTGTGTGTATTAGTTTTAATGAATAAAAATATATTTCTATGTGTAGTGTACTTGTTAAGTATTTTAATTGAAATATAATTATGGTTTCAAACGTTTTGGTTTTATTTATATATAATGGTATTGTTAGGATACAATAAAAATACAGGGGTGCGCGCTCAGAGGTTGGATGTAAACTTGTCAGGAGTTAGGTTAGCTAGTGTTGTCCGGAATTAGGTTAGGTTGGTTAGTTGGACTTGTGTGGACTTAGGTTAGATAAAACGAAAAATTGATAGGTTAGGTCAGCGTCGTCGCGCTGACCCTAACCTATCAATTTTTCCTTTATCTAACCTAAGTCCACACAAGTCCAACTAACAACTAATTCCGGACAACACTAGCTAACCTAACTCCTGACAAGTTTATCAACCAGGTCGAGGCAATTTCACCTTATGGGGTAATTTCACCCCTATGAGGCAATTAGCGCTCCAACGTAATAAAACAGTATAAAATCTATGTTGTTTTAATATTAATAAGATTTTTGGTGATCCAACGCAGTTTTTCACGCATTCTGATGTACGCCTAAGCACGTCTGTGCCCATGCACGCTCTTGCGCGCGCATTTTTGCCCATGCGCACCCCTGCGCGTGCGCACCCCTGCCCATGTGCACCCCTGCGCGTGCGCACCCCTGCCCATGCGCACCTCTGCGTGCGCACCCCTGTATTTTTATGAAGATTTTTTCGCAATAACATTTTGGGAGCGTTCTATTCGATATTTCTCTCTCCGGCATGTACTGGGTCCGTAAGAATTTACACTGCCAGGTTCAGAATTTGCTCAGTCCGCAAAATTCGGAAAAATCGGATACCATATCTTTATTTATTTGAAATCTGAATTATTTTTTAAGGGGTGATAGAAATTCTGAAACTGATATCACTTGAATATTTACCATAAAGGGTCAGTAGAAAATCCACCGAGTCCGTAAAATATACCGCGAGTTAGCAAAATCTTTTCGTGTTCGATAAAATATTTGTTATAGGTTCAATGAAGATTTTCTCGCAATGATAACATTTTGCGAGCGTTCTATTCGATATTCCTCCCTCCGCCATGTATAGGGTCTGTAAGAATTTACACTGCCAGGTTCAGAATTTGCTCAGTCCGCAAAATTCGGAAAAATCGGATACCTTATCTTTATTTATTTGAAATCTGAATTATTTTTTAAGAGGTGATAGAAATTCTGAAACTGATATCACTTGAATATTTACCATAAAAGGTTAGTAGAAAATCCACCTAGTCCGTAAAATATACCGCGAGTTAGCAAAAATCTTTTCGTGCTCGATAAAATATTTTTTATAGGTTCAATGAAGATTTTCTCGCAATGATAACATTTTGGGAGCGTTCTATTCGATATTCCTCTCTCCGGCATGTATGGGGTCCGTAAGAATTTACACTGCCAGGTTCAGAATTTGCTCAGTCCGCAAAATTCGGAAAAATCGGATACCTTATCTTTATTTAATTGAAATCGGAATTATTTTTAAAAGGTGATAGAAATTCTGAAACTGATATCACTTGAATATTTACCATAAAGGGTCAGTAGAAAATCCACCGAGTCCGTAAAATATACCGCGAGTTAGCAAAAACTTTTCGTGTTCGATAAAATATTTTTTATAGGTTCAATGAAGATTTTCTCGCAATGATAACATATTGCGGGCGTTCTATTTCATATTCCTCGCTACGCTATGTACGGGGTCAGTAAGAATTGACACTGCCAGGTTCAGAATTTGCTCAGTCCGCAAAATTCGGAAAAATCGGATACCTTATCTTTATTTATTTGAAATCTGAATTATTTTTTAAGGGGTGATAGAAATTCTGAAACTGATATCACTTGAATATTTACCATAAAGGGTCAGTAGAAAATCCACCGAGTCCGTAAAATATACCGCGAGTTAGCAAAATCTTTTCGTGTTCGATAAAATATTTTTTATAGGTTCAATGAAGATTTTCTCGCAATGATAACATTTTGGGAGCGTTCTATTCGATATTCCTCTCTCCGGCATGTACTGGGTCCGTAAGAATTTACACTGCCAGGTTCAGAATTTGCTCAGTCCGCAAAATTCGGAAAAATCGGATACCTTATCTTTATTTATTTGAAATCTGAATTATTTTTTAAGGGGTGATAGAAATTCTGAAACTGATATCACTTGAATATTTACCATAAAGGGTCAGTAGAAAATCCACCGAGTCCGTAAAATATATCGCGAGTTAGCAAAATCTTTTTGTGTTCGATAAAATATTTTTTATATGTTCAATGAAGATTTTCTCGCAATGATAACATTTTGGGAGCGTTCTATTCGATATTCCTCCTCCGGCATGTATGGGGTCCGTAAGAATTTACACTGCCAGGTTCAGAATTTGCTCAGTCCGCAAAATTCGGAAAAATCGGATACCTTATCTTTATTTATTTGAAATCTGAATTATTTTTTAAGGGGTGATAGAAATTCTGAAACTGATATCACTTGAATATTTACCATAAAGGGTCAGTAGAAAATCCACCGAGTCCGTAAAATATATCGCGAGTTAGCAAAATCTTTTCGTGTTCGATAAAATATTTTTATAGGTTCAATGAAGATTTTCTCGCAATGATAACATTTTGGGAGCGTTCTATTCGATATTCCTCCTCCGGCATGTACTGGGTCCGTAAGAATTTACACTGCCAGGTTCAGAATTTGCTCAGTCCGCAAAATTCGGAAAAATCGGATACCTTATCTTTATTTATTTGAAATCTGAATTATTTTTTAGGTGATAGAAATTCTGAAACTGATATCACTTGAATATTTACCATAAAGGGTCAGTAGAAAATCCACCGAGTCCGTAAAATATATCGCGAGTTAGCAAAATCTTTTTGTGTTCGATAAAATATTTTTTATATGTTCAATGAAGATTTTCTCGCAATGATAACATTTTGGGAGCGTTCTATTCGATATTCCTTCCTCCGGCATGTATGGGGTCCGTAAGAATTTACACTGCCAGGTTCAGAATTTGCTCAGTCCGCAAAATTCGGAAAAATCGGATACCTTATCTTTATTCATTTGAAATCTGAATTATTTTTAAGGTGATAGAAATTCTGAAACTGATATCACTTGAATATTTATCATAAAGGGTCAGTAGAAAATCCACCGAGTCCGTAAAATATATCGCGAGTTAGCAAAATCTTTTCGTGTTCGATAAAATATTTTTTATAGGTTCAATGAAGATTTTCTCGCAATGATAACATTTTGGGAGCGTTCTATTCGATATTCCTCCTCCGGCATGTATGGGGTCCGTAAGAATTTACACTGCCAGGTTCAGAATTTGCTCAGTCAGCAAAATTCGGAAAAATCGGATACCTTATCTTTATTTATTTGAAATCTGAATTATTTTTAAGGTGATAAAATTCTGAAACTGATATCACTTGAATATTTATCCATAAAGGGTCAGTAGAAAATCCACCGAGTCCGTAAAATATATCGCGAGTTAGCAAAATCTTTTGTGTTCGATAAAATATTTTTATATGTTCAATGAAGATTTTCTCGCAATGATAACATTTTGGGAGCGTTCTATTCGATATTCCTCCTCCGGCATGTATGGGGTCCGTAAGAATTAACACTGCCAGGTTCAGAATTTGCTCAGTCCGCAAAATTCGGAAAAATCGGATACCTTATCTTTATTTATTTGAAATCTGAATTATTTTTAAGGTGATAGAAATTCTGAAACTGATATCACTTGAATATTTACCATAAAGGGTCAGTAGAAAATCCACCGAGTCCGTAAAATATATCGCGAGTTAGCAAAATCTTTTCGTGTTCGATAAAATATTTTTTATAGGTTCAATGAAGATTTTCTCGCAATGATAACATTTTGGGAGCGTTCTATTCGATATTCCTCCCTCCGCCATGTATGGGGTCCGTAAGAATTTACACTGCCAGGTTCAGAATTTGCTCAGTCCGCAAAATTCGGAAAAATCGGATACCTTATCTTTATTTATTTGAAATCTGAATTATTTTTTAAGAGGTGATAGAAATTCTGAAACTGATATCACTTGAATATTTACCATAAAGGGTCAGTAGAAAATCCACCGAGTCCGTAAAATATATCGCGAGTTAGCAAAATCTTTTCGTGTTCGATAAAATATTTTTATAGGTTCAATGAAGATTTTCTCGCAATGATAACATTTTGGGAGCGTTCTATTCGATATTCCTCTCTCGGCATGTATGGGGTCCGTAAGAATTTACACTGCCAGGTTCAGAATTTGCTCAGTCCGCAAAATTCGGAAAAATCGGATACCTTATCTTTATTTATTTGAAATCTGAATTATTTTTAAGGTGATAGAAATTCTGAAACTGATATCACTTGAATATTTACCATAAAGGGTCAGTAGAAAATCCACCGAGTCCGTAAAATATACCGCGAGTTAGCAAAACTTTTCGTGTTCGATAAAATATTTTTATAGGTTCAATGAAGATTTTCTCGCAATGATAACATATTGCGGAGCGTTCTATTCGATATTCCTCGCTCCGCATGTACGGGGTCAGTAAGAATTTACACTGCCAGGTTCAGAATTTGCTCAGTCCGCAAAATTCGGAAAAATCGGATACCTTATCTTTATTTATTTGAAATCTGAATTATTTTTTAAGGGGTGATAGAAATTCTGAAACTGATATCACTTGAATATTTACCATAAAGGGTCAGTAGAAAATCCACCGAGTCCGTAAAATATACCGCGAGTTAGCAAAATCTTTTCGTGTTCGATAAAATATTTTTTATAGGTTCAATGAAGATTTTCTCGCAATGATAACATTTTGGGAGCGTTCTATTCGATATTCCTCTCTCCGGCATGTACTGGGTCCGTAAGAATTTACACTGCCAGGTTCAGAATTTGCTCAGTCCGCAAAATTCGGAAAAATCGGATACCTTATCTTTATTTATTTGAAATCTGAATTATTTTTTAAGGGGTGATAGAAATTCTGAAACTGATATCACTTGAATATTTACCATAAAGGGTCAGTAGAAAATCCACCGAGTCCGTAAAATATATCGCGAGTTAGCAAAATCTTTTTGTGTTCGATAAAATATTTTTTATATGTTCAATGAAGATTTTCTCGCAATGATAACATTTTGGGAGCGTTCTATTCGATATTCCTCCCTCCGGCATGTATGGGGTCCGTAAGAATTTACACTGCCAGGTTCAGAATTTGCTCAGTCCGCAAAATTCGGAAAAATCGGATACCTTATCTTTATTTATTTGAAATCTGAATTATTTTTTAAGGGGTGATAGAAATTCTGAAACTGATATCACTTGAATATTTACCATAAAGGGTCAGTAGAAAATCCACCGAGTCCGTAAAATATATCGCGAGTTAGCAAAATCTTTTTGTGTTCGATAAAATATTTTTTATATGTTCAATGAAGATTTTCTCGCAATGATAACATTTTGGGAGCGTTCTATTCGATATTCCTCCCTCCGGCATGTATGGGGTCCGTAAGAATTTACACTGCCAGGTTCAGAATTTGCTCAGTCCGCAAAATTCGGAAAAATCGGATACCTTATCTTTATTCATTTGAAATCGGAATTATTTTTAAAAGGTGATAGAAATTCTGAAACTGATATCACTTGAATATTTATCATAAAGGGTCAGTAGAAAATCCACCGAGTCCGTAAAATATATCGCGAGTTAGCAAAATCTTTTTGTGTTCGATAAAATATTTTTTATATGTTCAATGAAGATTTTCTCGCAATGATAACATTTTGGGAGCGTTCTATTCGATATTCCTCCCTCCGGCATGTATGGGGTCCGTAAGAATTTACACTGCCAGGTTCAGAATTTGCTCAGTCCGCAAAATTCGGAAAAATCGGATACCTTATCTTTATTTATTTGAAATCTGAATTATTTTTTAAGGGGTGATAGAAATTCTGAAACTGATATCACTTGAATATTTACCATAAAGGGTCAGTAGAAAATCCACCGAGTCCGTAAAATATATCGCGAGTTAGCAAAATCTTTTCGTGTTCGATAAAATATTTTTATAGGTTCAATGAAGCTTTTCTCGCAATGATAACATTTTGGAGCGTTCTATTCGATATTCCTCTCTCGGCATGTACTGGGTCCGTAAGAATTTACACTGCCAGGTTCAGAATTTGCTCAGTCCGCAAAATTCGGAAAAATCGGATACCTTATCTTTATTTATTTGAAATCTGAATTATTTTTAAGGTGATAGAAATTCTGAAACTGATATCACTTGAATATTTACCATAAAGGGTCAGTAGAAAATCCACCGAGTCCGTAAAATATATCGCGAGTTAGCAAAATCTTTCGTGTTCGATAAAATATTTTTATAGGTTCAATGAAGATTTTCTCGCAATGATAACATTTTGCGGAGCGTTCTATTCGATATTCCTCGCTCCGCATGTACGGGGTCAGTAAGAATTGACACTGCCAGGTTCAGAATTTGCTCAGTCCCCAAAATTCGGAAAAATCGGATACCTTATCTTTATTTATTTGAAATCTGAATTATTTTTTAAGGGGTGATAGAAATTCTGAAACTGATATCACTTGAATATTTACCATAAAGGGTCAGTAGAAAATCCACCGAGTCCGTAAAATATATCGCGAGTTAGCAAAATGTTTTCGTGTTCAATAAAATATTTTTTATAGGTTCAATGAAGATTTTCTCGCAATGATAACATTTTGGGAGCGTTCTATTCGATATTCCTTCTTCCGGCATGTATGGGGTCCGTAAGAATTTACACTGCCAGGTTCAGAATTTGCTCAGTCCGCAAAATTCGGAAAAATCGGATACCTTATCTTTATTTATTTGAAATCTGAATTATTTTTTAAGGGGTGATAGAAATTCTGAAACTGATATCACTTGAATATTTACCATAAAGGGTCAGTAGAAAATCCACCGAGTCCGTAAAATATATCGCGAGTTAGCAAAATCTTTTCGTGTTCGATAAAATATTTTTTATAGGTTCAATGAAGCTTTTCTCGCAATGATAACATTTTGGAAGCGTTCTATTCGATATTCCTCTTTCGGCATCTACTGGGTCCGTAAGAATTTACACTGCCAGGTTCAGAATTTGCTCAGTCCGCAAAATTCGGAAAAATCGGATACCTTATCTTTATTTATTTGAAATCTGAATTATTTTTTAAGGGGTGATAGAAATTCTGAAACTGATATCACTTGAATATTTACCATAAAGGGTCAGTAGAAAATCCACCGAGTCCGTAAAATATATCGCGAGTTAGCAAAATGTTTTCGTGTTCGATAAAATATTTTTTATAGGTTCAATGAAGATTTTCTCGCAATGATAACATTTTGCGAGCGTTCTATTCGATATTCCTCCCTCCGCCATGTATAGGGTCTGTAAGAATTTACACTGCCAGGTTCAGAATTTGCTCAGTCCGCAAAATTCGGAAAAATCGGATACCTTATCTTTATTTAATTTGAAATCTGAATTATTTTTAAGGTGATAGAAATTCTGAAACTGATATCACTTGAATATTTACCATAAAGGGTCAGTAGAAAATCCACCGAGTCCGTAAAATATACCGCGAGTTAGCAAAAATCTTTTCGTGTTCGATAAAATATTTTTATAGGTTCAATGAAGATTTTCTCGCAATGATAACATATTGCGGGCGTTCTATTTCGATATTCCTCCTCGCATGTACTGGGGTCCAGTAAGAATTTACACTGCCAGGTTCAGAATTTGCTCAGTCCGCAAAATTCGGAAAAATCGGATACCTTATCTTTATTTATTTGAAATCTGAATTATTTTTAAGGGTGATAGAAATTCTGAAACTGATATCACTTGAATATTTACCATAAAGGGTCAGTAGAAAATCCACCGAGTCCGTAAAATATACCGCGAGTTAGCAAAATCTTTTCGTGTTCGATAAAATATTTTTATAGGTTCAATGAAGATTTTCTCGCAATGATAACATTTTGGGAGCGTTCTATTCGATATTCCTCTCCGGCATGTACTGGGTCCGTAAGAATTTACACTGCCAGGTTCAGAATTTGCTCAGTCCGCAAAATTCGGAAAAATCGGATACCTTATCTTTATTTATTTGAAATCTGAATTATTTTTTAAGGGGTGATAGAAATTCTGAAACTGATATCACTTGAATATTTACCATAAAGGGTCAGTAGAAAATCCACCGAGTCCGTAAAATATATCGCGAGTTAGCAAAATCTTTTTGTGTTCGATAAAATATTTTTTATATGTTCAATGAAGATTTTCTCGCAATGATAACATTTTGGGAGCGTTCTATTCGATATTCCTCCCTCCGGCATGTATGGGGTCCGTAAGAATTTACACTGCCAGGTTCAGAATTTGCTCAGTCCGCAAAATTCGGAAAAATCGGATACCTTATCTTTATTTATTTGAAATCTGAATTATTTTTTAAGGGGTGATAGAAATTCTGAAACTGATATCACTTGAATATTTATCATAAAGGGTCAGTAGAAAATCCACCGAGTCCGTAAAATATATCGCGAGTTAGCAAAATCTTTTCGTGTTCGATAAAATATTTTTTATATGTTCAATGAAGATTTTCTCGCAATGATAACATTTTGGGAGCGTTCTATTCGATATTCCTCCTCCGGCATGTACTGGGTCCGTAAGAATTTACACTGCCAGGTTCAGAATTTGCTCAGTCCGCAAAATTCGGAAAAATCGGATACCTTATCTTTATTTATTTGAAATCTGAATTATTTTTAAAGGTGATAAAATTCTGAAACTGATATCACTTGAATATTTACCATAAAGGGTCAGTAGAAAATCCACCGAGTCCGTAAAATATATCGCGAGTTAGCAAAATCTTTTGTGTTCGATAAAATATTTTTATATGTTCAATGAAGATTTTCTCGCAATGATAACATTTTGGGAGCGTTCTATTCGATATTCCTCCTCCGGCATGTATGGGGTCCGTAAGAATTTACACTGCCAGGTTCAGAATTTGCTCAGTCCGCAAAATTCGGAAAAATCGGATACCTTATCTTTATTTATTTGAAATCTGAATTATTTTTAAGGTGATAGAAATTCTGAAACTGATATCACTTGAATATTTACCATAAAGGGTCAGTAGAAAATCCACCGAGTCCGTAAAATATATCGCGAGTTAGCAAAATCTTTTCGTGTTCGATAAAATATTTTTATAGGTTCAATGAAGATTTTCTCGCAATGATAACATTTTGGGAGCGTTCTATTCGATATTCCTCCTCCGGCATGTACTGGGTCCGTAAGAATTTACACTGCCAGGTTCAGAATTTGCTCAGTCCGCAAAATTCGGAAAAATCGGATACCTTATCTTTATTTATTTGAAATCTGAATTATTTTTAAGGGTGATAGAAATTCTGAAACTGATATCACTTGAATATTTACCATAAAGGGTCAGTAGAAAATCCACCGAGTCCGTAAAATATATCGCGAGTTAGCAAAATCGTTTCGTGTTCGATAAAATATTTTTATAGGTTCAATGAAGATTTTCTCGCAATGATAACATTTTGCGGGCGTTCTATTTCGATATTCCTCCTCCGGCATGTACTGGGGTCCGTAAGAATTGACACTGCCAGGTTCAGAATTTGCTCAGTCCGCAAAATTCGGAAAAATCGGATACCTTATCTTTATTTATTTGAAATCTGAATTATTTTTTAAGGGGTGATAGAAATTCTGAAACTGATATCACTTGAATATTTACCATAAAGGGTCAGTAGAAAATCCACCGAGTCCGTAAAATATATCGCGAGTTAGCAAAATCTTTTCGTGTTCGATAAAATATTTTTTATAGGTTCAATGAAGCTTTTCTCGCAATGATAACATTTTGGAAGCGTTCTATTCGATATTCCTCTTTCGTCATCTACTGGGTCCGTAAGAATTTACACTGCCAGGTTCAGAATTTGCTCAGTCCGCAAAATTCGGAAAAATCGGATACCTTATCTTTATTTATTTGAAATCTGAATTATTTTTTAAGGGGTGATAGAAATTCTGAAACTGATATCACTTGAATATTTACCATAAAGGGTCAGTAGAAAATCCACCGAGTCCGTAAAATATATCGCGAGTTAGCAAAATGTTTTCGTGTTCGATAAAATATTTTTTATAGGTTCAATGAAGATTTTCTCGCAATGATAACATTTTGGGAGCGTTCTATTCGATATTCCTTCTTCCGGCATGTATGGGGTCCGTAAGAATTGACACTGCCAGGTTCAGAATTTGCTCAGTCCGCAAAATTCGGAAAAATCGGATACCTTATCTTTATTTATTTGAAATCTGAATTATTTTTTAGGGTGATAGAAATTCTGAAACTGATATCACTTGAATATTTACCATAAAGGGTCAGTAGAAAATCCACCGAGTCCGTAAAATATACCGCGAGTTAGCAAAGTTCTTTTCGTGTTCGATAAAATATTTTTATAGGTTCAATGAAGATTTTCTCGCAATGATAACATATTGCGGGCGTTCTATTTCATATTCCTCGCTCCGCATGTACTGGGTCAGTAAGAATTGACACTGCCTGGTTCAGAATTTGCTCAGTCCGCAAAATTCGGAAAAATCGGATACCTTATCTTTATTTATTTGAAATCTGAATTATTTTTAAGGGTGATAGAAATTCTGAAACTGATATCACTTGAATATTTACCATAAAGGGTCAGTAGAAAATCCACCGAGTCCGTAAAATATACCGCGAGTTAGCAAAAGTTCTTTTCGTGTTCGATAAAATATTTTTATAGGTTCAATGAAGATTTTCTCGCAATGATAACATATTGCGAGCGTTCTATTTCATATTCCTCGCTTCGCTATGTACGGGGTCCGTAAGAATTGACACTGCCTGGTTCAGAATTTGCTCAGTCCGCAAAATTCGGAAAAATCGGATACCTTATCTTTATTTATTTGAAATCTGAATTATTTTTTAAGGGGTGATAGAAATTCTGAAACTGATATCACTTGAATATTTACCATAAAGGGTCAGTAGAAAATCCACCGAGTCCGTAAAATATACCGCGAGTTAGCAAAATTTTTTCGTGTTCGATAAAATATTTTTTATAGGTTCAATGAAGATTTTCTCGCAATGATAACATATTGCGGGCGTTCTATTTCATATTCCTCGCTCCGCTATGTACGGGGTCAGTAAGAATTGACACTGCCAGGTTCAGAATTTGCTCAGTCCGCAAAATTCGGAAAAATCGGATACCTTATCTTTATTTATTTGAAGTCTGAATTATTTTTTAAAGGGTGATAGAAATTATGAAACTGATATCACTTGAATATTTACCATTAAGGATCAGTAGAAAATCCACCGAGTCCGTAAAATATATCGCGAGTTAGCAAAATGTTTTCGTGTTCGATAAAATATTTTTTATAGGTTCAATGAAGATTTTCTCGCAATGATAACATTTTGGGAGCGTTCTATTCGATATTCCTTCTTCCGGCATGTATGGGGTCCGTAAGAATTGACACTGCCAGGTTCAGAATTTGCTCAGTCCGCAAAATTCGGAAAAATCGGATACCTTATCTTTATTTATTTGAAATCTGAATTATTTTTTAAGGGGTGATAGAAATTCTGAAACTGATATCACTTGAATATTTACCATAAAGGGTCAGTAGAAAATCCACCGAGTCCGTAAAATATACCGCGAGTTAGCAAGTTCTTTTCGTGTTCGATAAAATATTTTTTATAGGTTCAATGAAGATTTTCTCGCAATGATAACATATTGCGGGCGTTCTATTTCATATTCCTCGCTCCGCTATGTACGGGGTCAGTAAGAATTGACACTGCCTGGTTCAGAATTTGCTCAGTCCGCAAAATTCGGAAAAATCGGATACCTTATCTTTATTTATTTGAAATCTGAATTATTTTTTAAGGGGTGATAGAAATTCTGAAACTGATATCACTTGAATATTTACCATTAAGGGTCAGTAGAAAATCCACCGAGTCCGTAAAATATACCGCGAGTTAGCAAGTTCTTTTCGTGTTCGATAAAATATTTTTTATAGGTTCAATGAAGATTTTCTCGCAATGATAACATATTGCGAGCGTTCTATTTCATATTCCTCGCTTCGCTATGTACGGGGTCAGTAAGAATTGACACTGCCAGGTTCAGAATTTGCTCAGTCCGCAAAATTTCTGAAAAATCGGATACCTTATCTTTATTTGTTTGAAATCTGAATTATTTTTTAAGGGGTGATAGAAATTCTGAAACTGATATCACTTGAATATTTACCATAAAGGGTCAGTAGAAAATCCACCGAGTCCGTAAAATATACCGCGAGTTAGCAAAATTTTTTCGTGTTCGATAAAATATTTTTTATAGGTTCAATGAAGATTTTCTCGCAATGATAACATATTGCGGGCGTTCTATTTCATATTCCTCGCTCCGCTATGTACGGGGTCAGTAAGAATTGACACTGCCAGGTTCAGAATTTGCTCAGTCCGCAAAATTCGGAAAAATCGGATACCTTATCTTTATTTATTTGAAATCTGAATTATTTTTTAAGGGGTGATAGAAATTCTGAAACTGATATCACTTGAATATTTACCATTAAGGGTCAGTAGAAAATCCACCGAGTCCGTAAAATATACCGCGAGTTAGCAAAATCTTTTCGTGTTCGATAAAATATTTTTTATAGGTTCAATGAAGATTTTCTCGCAATTATAACATATTGCGGGCGTTCTATTTCATATTCCTCGCTCCGCTATGTACGGGGCAGTAAGAATTGACACTGCTAGGTTCAGAATTTGCTCAGTCCGCAAAATTCGGAAAAATCGGATACCTTATCTTTATTTATTTGAAATCTGAATTATTTTTTAAGGGGTGATAGAAATTCTGAAACTGATATCACTTGAATATTTACCATAAAGGGTCTGTAGAAAATCCACCGAGTCCGTAAAATATACCGCGAGTTAGCAAAATCTTTTCGTGTTCGATAAAATATTTTGTATAGGTTCAATGAAAATTTTCTCGCAATGATAACATTTTGGGAGCGTTCTATTCGATATTCCTCCCTCCGGCATGTATGGGGTCCGTAAGAATTGACACTGCCAGGTTCAGAATTTGCTCAGTCCGCAAAATTCGGAAAAATCGGATACCTTATCTTTATTTATTTGAAATCGGAATTATTTTTAAAAGGTGATAGAAATTCTGAAACTGATATCACTTGAATATTTACCATAAAGGGTCGGTAGAAAATCCACCGAGTCCGTAAAATATACCGCGAGTTAGCAAAATCTTATCGTGTTCGATAAAATATTTTTTATAGGTTCAATGAAGATTTCTCTCGCAATGATAACATTTTGGGAGCGTTCTATTCGATATTCCTCCCTCCGGCATGTATGGGGTCCGTAAGAATTTACACTGCCAGGTTCAGAATTTGCTCAGTCCGCAAAATTCGGAAAAATCGGATACCTTATCTTTATTTATTTGAAATCTGAATTATTTTTTAAGGGGTGATAGAAATTCTGAAACTGATATCACTTGAATATTTACCATTAAGGGTCAGTAGAAAATCCACCGAGTCCGTAAAATATACCGCGAGTTAGCAAAATCTTTTCGTGTTCGATAAAATATTTTTTATAGGTTCAATGAAGATTTTCTCGCAATGATAACATATTGGGGCGTTCTATTTCGATATTCCTCGCTCCGCTATGTACGGGGTCAGTAAGAATTGACACTGCCAGGTTCAGAATTTGCTCAGTCCCCAAAATTCGGAAAAATCGGATACCTTATCTTTATTTATTTGAAATATGAATTATTTTTTAAGGGGTAATAAAAATTCTGAAACTGATATCACTTGAATATTTACCATAAAGGGTCAGTAGAAAATCCACCGAGTCCGTAAAATATACCGCGAGTTAACAAAATCTTTTCGTGTTCGATAAAATATTTTTTATAGGTTCAATGAAGATTTTCTCGCAATGATAACATTTTGGGAGCGTTCTATTCGATATTCCTCCCTCCGGCATGTATGGGGTTCGTAAGAATTTACACTGCCAGGTTCAGAATTTGCTCAGTCCGCAAAATTCGGAAAAATCGGATACCTTATCTTTATTTATTTGAAGTCTGAATTATTTTTTAAAGGGTGATAGAAATTATGAAACTGATATCACTTGAATATTTACCATTAAGGATCAGTAGAAAATCCACCGAGTCCGTAAAATATACCGCGAGTTAACAAAATCTTTTCGTGTTCGATAAAATATTTTTTATAGGTTCAATGAAGATTTTCTCGCAATGATAACATTTTGGGAGCGTTCTATTCGATATTCCTCTCTCCGGCATGTATGGGGTCCGTAAGAATTTACAGTGCCAGGTTCAGAATTTGCTCAGTCCGCAAAATTCGGAAAAATCGGATACCTTATCTTTATTTATTTGAAGTCTGAATTATTTTTTAAACGGTGATAGAAATTATGAAACTGATATCACTTGAATATTTACCATTAAGGATCAGTAGAAAATCCACCGAGTCCGTAAAATATACCGCGAGTTAACAAAATCTTTTCGTGTTCGATAAAATATTTTTTATAGGTTCAATGAAGATTTTCTCGCAATGATAACATTTTGGGAGCGTTCTATTCGATATTCCTCCCTCCGGCATGTATGGTGTCCGTAAGAATTAACACTGCCAGGTTCAGAATTTGCTCAGTCCGCAAAATTCGGAAAAATCGGATACCTTATCTTTATTTATTTGAAGTCTGAATTATTTTTTAAAGGGTGATAGAAATTATGAAACTGATATCACTTGAATATTTACCATTAAGGATCAGTAGAAAATCCACCGAGTCCGTAAAATATACCGCGAGTTAACAAAATCTTTTCGTGTTCGATAAAATATTTTTTATAGGTTCAATGAAGATTTTCTCGCAATGATAACATTTTGGGAGCGTTCTATTCGATATTCCTCCTCCGGCATGTATGGTGTCCGTAAGAATTAACACTGCCAGGTTCAGAATTTGCTCAGTCCGCAAAATTCGGAAAAATCGGATACCTTATCTTTATTTATTTGAAATCTGAATTATTTTTTAAGGGGTGATAGAAATTCTGAAACTGATATCACTTGAATATTTACCATAAAGGATCAGTAGAAAATCCACCGAGTCCGTAAAATATACCGCGAGTTAGCAAAATCTTTTCGTGTGCGATAAAATATTTTTATAGGTTCAATGAATATTTTCTCGCAATTATAACATTTTGGGAGCGTTCTATTCGATATTCCTCCCTCCGGCATGTATGGGGTTCGTAAGAATTTACACTGCCAGGTTCAGAATTTGCTCAGTCCGCAAAATTCGGAAAAATCGGATACCTTATCTTTATTTATTTGAAGTCTGAATTATTTTTTAAAGGGTGATAGAAATTATGAAACTGATATCACTTGAATATTTACCATTAAGGATCAGTAGAAAATCCACCGAGTCCGTAAAATATACCGCGAGTTAACAAAATCTTTTCGTGTTCGATAAAATATTTTTTATAGGTTCAATGAAGATTTTCTCGCAATGATAACATTTTGGGAGCGTTCTATTCGATATTCCTCCCTCCGGCATGTATGGTGTCCGTAAGAATTAACACTGCCAGGTTCAGAATTTGCTCAGTCCGCAAAATTCGGAAAAATCGGATACCTTATCTTTATTTATTTGAAATCTGAATTATTTTTTAAGGGGTGATAGAAATTCTGAAACTGATATCACTTGAATATTTACCATAAAGGATCAGTAGAAAATCCACCGAGTCCGTAAAATATACCGCGAGTTAGCAAAATCTTTTCGTGTGCGATAAAATATTTTTTATAGGTTCAATGAATATTTTCTCGCAATTATAACATTTTGGGAGCGTTCTATTCGATATTCCTCTCTCCGGCATGTACTGGGTCCGTAAGAATTTACACTGACAGGTTCAGAATTTACTCAGTCCGCAAAATTCGGAAAAATCGGAAACTGATCGTTATTTATTTGAAATCTGTATTAATTTTTTTAGTACGTTTAGTCAGTAGAAAATCCACCGCGTCCGTAAGATATACCGAGGGTCAGCAAAATCCCTTCGCGTTTGATAAAATGTTAAATAACTACCAATGGAACACTGTTGTAGTAAAAATTTTTACTTTAGAACAACGTAGAATGCTATTGTTTGGAGCTTGAAAAAATATACAAATTTGTAAATACAGTCTCCTACACACTTCCCTAACTTCTGCAACATACATAAATTGCTTTTAGGACGCTCTTATATTATTCAAATTTCTCATTTATCATTCTTAGAACTTTATCTACTACACCCACCCATCTTCCATGAGGTCTGCCCCTTCCAGCTCCCCTATTTATTTTACATAGTAAGTGTATCGTCGTTTATTCTTTCAACATGTCCAAACCATCTATGCATGCCTTCGGGGTCACTTTGTTACGTTACCCACTGTAGCCTAAACGAAAAGGATGCCGGACTAGCGTAGTCGTAGGTTGGGAGTGGGTGTAGGATTAAACCAGAACGAATATATCGAATAGCTGAAACAGAAAACGGTTAGGTTATGTAGAAATGTAAACCAGGACCACATCTTCATCGGTCTGATATCAGTATTTATAATAATAAAAGTAAAATAGCCTGACTAGATAGTTTGTTTATTCATGGAAGGTGGAGTGGGGTTTGTTAATAACAATTATTTATAGGTACCATACGTATGACACTTTTCTTTACAATTTTAAAGTACAGTTAATGCTTAAGTCAAAGAAATAGGTTACCATAATTATGTAACCCTATCACTAATAATTCGTAATTTACAATTTACTGCAAGAGCTTTATACACATGTAGAAACGTTTCCAGATACGCACCAGCTTTACAATCTCTAATTGAAATTTAAAGTAATAATGTAGAAAAGAAATATTTATACTAAACTCTGTTTTCTATATTTTTTTGAGATCTAACATATAGTATAATCTTAAATTCATGGACGTATAGCGGAAGACTGGAACTATGTTAACACGAACCAACCCCAAAAGTATCAGTAACGGAGTTCGGGCTCCTAGCAGCACTATACAGTAGTGTATTTAACGATTTGAGTACTACATGGTACATATAAACGTAATAAAAAGAGATATTCTAGAAGGATCACACCAAAAACGCTGTAAAACAGATGCAGCACCACCAATTTGAATTGCTCTGCGGACAGTCGAATTGTGACCAATCATCAGCCGTTAGTACGGTAACAAATCCGCACACACAGCAACCAGTACACCAGGAGAGTAGAAACCAAAAGGTAGACCTCAGATAAGTAGAAAAGTACCAGTATAAAGTGAATTATCCACTTTCTGTATAATACAACGGAAATCCATCCATAAGCGAGCTAAAAATCAAGCACTAACTTTTGAAACTATACAACTAAATGGCGGTTACTTACCAATTAACCAAAAGGTCGAAATTCGAATAGGAATTGGTAATTGCTCGCTTAAATTTCAAACACAAGGCGAAATATAAAGTAAAACCTAACAACGGTATCAAAATTATTTTCTTATGACAATTGTCAAATGTTCAGCACAGCTAACTAGATATAACAAATTTTAGTATTTGTGCATTTACCGAGTAACATGGGTTGCCTAATTACCATGCCTTCTGAAGTTAGGATAAGCGAGAAAAGTAGCGGTAATGTGATATTTTATTTGGGAATACATAAAAGTCATAACAGTATAAACTGAACGTAACAACTTGCATTCGACACCTCATTCTGACCAACTTATTTGGCGTTTTGTCTGTGTTTTGCAGGGACATGTGGTGTTTTGTCGCAAATATTTCTGACGAACCTTATTCTTGCCACATTTAGTACAACTAACATGCTTCTTCTATCAGGCCCAAATCTCACGGAACATTTTGCACAAGCAAACTGTCACGATGCATTTGAGGCGGCTGCCTCAAACGTAAGACGGCTTGTCAAGCATTCGTGTCTTGCAATAAAGGAAGATCTGAAGTAGTTAATTGCATTTTTGATGCTGGTAAGAAACCTCGTAGCATTGCTACAAAATGCTAAAGGACCTCCACATTTGATTAACCCAACCCAACTAAAATCAACATTGAATACAAAACTACTTATGAAATTTGCGTTTCTTGTGATTCACCTGGCATCTTCCCTAAACAAACTGCAACTATTAGTCGTTATTCGACTATCTGTTCCGGCAATTATGGAGTTGACTGCTTGACATAATTAAAAAGACACAAATTAATAACAAAATTAATAATAAAATCCGCTAGAGAATCCTTATGACTACAAACAAAACTAAACGTAACATACTTTTTTACATAGATTGAAATGATTTTAGAAACATCTTTTTTCTATTATGTAATTAGAAACTAAGAACTTTGTTATATTGTTGGTTTTCTAAATACAATTTACAAACAGATCATTACAATAGTAAAGACTTGAACTTTGGATTAGTTCTTTAGGCTGTGTCAATGTACTAAAAGGCTCATCAAAGACCTTCAACATATGTATTTTACAAAGTTTACGAGGAAATTTTGTATAGCCTTTTTAACAATAAAACCTGCTACATATCCTATAGCTGACTTATTACTGGCCCTTTCTAGTGGACCATCTTGAACAGCAGTGAATCCTCTATAAATAAATGGATCTTCCAAGCTGCATGTTGGGTTTATATTTTTATCCAAAGTCCTATTAATAAAAAAGAAAATTTTCAATTGAATTAAAGAAGTTTCAAAAGTTTCTTCACAATTTGATGCAATAGAATGAGCACCTGCAATGGAACATATTACAAAGCTTTATACGAATCCTTGAACTGCAAGTGGGAAATTTATTCCTGCCCTTATGCTGTTTAATCTGTCCAAAATAGTTTTCCAAAGGTTCTTGATTAAACGATTTAGCCAAATAATACTTTATACCTTTGGAAAAGATTATATCTGACAAATCGATAAACCCATCAAGTGTATAAACAAAATTGTTTAGGGATGGTGGAACGATTTTTCATTTGTACTCTCCTTTTGATAAAACATCTGCAATAAGCTGGTTCTACTTTGTCGCCAAAATTCAGCATGTGGTGAAGTTTTATAAACTGTTCCCAAAAGTGGTTTTCCAGGTTTACATTTAAAAGTGCCTCCATTTAAACTGTCAAATAAAGTATCGAATTATTTCACCACTTTAGCAGTTTGTTGTGCATGACTATCAAGTTTATATTTTCCAGTTACATCACTTTCACCTAAAAGTTAAGAAAAAATTAATATAATAAATCTACCAAAACAGCCATGCATTGTATGTGTAAATAAATCTCACTCTTTTTTGCTGTAACTAATATGTATAAACCGCAGGAGACAAGATACCTTTTAGGACGATTGAGACAGTTTACTTTATTTCAATCAAATTAAAGCTAGCGTTGTGATATAAAATATAATACTATCCATGCACGGGCAAATGCAGTGCACAAATAAATACACAAACACACACACACACACACATACACATGTACACTACAACTAACCACTTTGTGAGCCATAATATTAATTGTTGCTGCGATTGAACGACTGAAAACTTGCGTAGCACAAGATACTTTCAACTTTTGAATTTTCCACTTGACAATGGGAAGATCGGTAATTTTTGGCATATCTCCACTACATATGTCTATAAAGTAAACATTCGCAATGTCATCCCATTTTGCAATAAAGACACCATCTTCAGAATTCCAAACTAAGTGCTTGTTTAAGAGATTATTACGTATGCCTTTTAGTAAATGGGGAACATCATAAAGTGGAATAATTTCACAGTTGTCAATAAGTATACGTCGCTTTGGAATAACGTTTTTCCTTAATTATGTAGCCTGCGCATCTGATACCATTGATTCAATTGCTGATCTAATAGTCATGCCCCGATCACAAATTGTGGCAACAACTTGTAAACCTGGAATTAAGTAGAATAAAATGCTGTTCATCATCATATCAGAAGAAGGTATCCGCTTTTTTAATTCTCTAACTACCATTGTAATCAGATCCATTATAACACGTGCTTCAGATATTGATTTACAAAATTTATAACAAACTGTTTGTTTTCATTTTCTGGTTATGCCCCGTACCATAAATACAAGTGAATGATCCATTAAATGCCCATTTTGCACTCCTATAAGTGAATCTTCATGCTTAATATAATCTACATGTGGCTTTAAGCGCTATCTCGTCAAACATTAACATACAAAGTTTTTCGTTTTCTCGTAAATGTTTTATGGAAGTTCTCAAATTTTCCATTACAAATGAATCGATGGCCTCATTTACTTGTATTTTCTGCAGCAATCTTGTTAAAGTTCTTTTTGATGGAAGTTTGAACCACTTGGCTAACGTACGATAACCAGGACCCGATGTCTTGTACAAAGCCAATGTCATGACTTTTTCATCTAAGGTATATCTCATTCTTCTTAGTTTTGTTTTTCTACGTGTTAGTTACTGGACACAGAAGTTGAAAGTTTCCTGGTGAAGTCCCACATCTGTACTGTTAAAAAGAAATGAGTGCGTCTTCGCTAATTGCAATCGTTTTTTAAAAGAGATTCCTTTCTTACGATATACAGAAACTAGATGCTTCAAACGTCTAGCAGTATGATAAAGAGTGTTTGCTGTAGGAGATAATTTTATTGAGTGGGAAACTGCAAAAGACTTGAAGTGGCTGAAAATATAAAAACAAATACTTAATGTACTTAATATTTTTGTAATAAGTTCGCGGGTGGGCATGCATGCGTACGTGTGTGTGTGTGTGTGTTTTTTTTAAACGACAATCTTTATTTTAACAGCATATTCCATTACAAGAAGTAATACATTTTACAATTGTTCTCTTAATGTATTACTTTTCTTCAAAATTAATTCTGTTGACAAATTTAAGGAAGAACAACGTGAATTTGGAAATTAATTTGGCATTGTTGATCGGACAGTTTCCATTAGTTCTTATGACTTCACTTTTGAGATTTTGCCTTTGATTTTCAAACAAGGGACATTCATGTATTATATGTTATACGGTTTGTTCTCCTAAACCGTATGCACATGTAGGGTCCTCTATTATTTTAAATTCTTAAGTTTTAAAAAATCTTGATTAAATTCTACAAAATTATTTAACATTAGTAGATCACTGTGACAATTAATACTATAAAAATTAAAGAAATTCCAATTAAACCTATGCATAATATTTATGTATATTTTTATATAGTACACCTACTAATAATAATATTAGAGTTAATAGTTATACTGTAAAGTTAACATGAAAAATTCCAAATTAGTTGTATATATACACATATAGAATAATGTTTTGAAATTTATTCCATTAACTATGGATTTATGTTTAAAAACAAAATTTGCTGTACATGCTAAGCACTCAAGCGAGTGCGAAGTATATTAATAATAGCACCTACTTTTGAAAATAATAGCTCGGATGGTACTGAGGTTACTAGAATACTACATTTTGTTTTAACTAATTTGACCATAGTAGGATACAGATGCTGATTTTCTTTCCACCATAAGAGAGGATCTTGCTTTCTGAATAAGTAGGTAGCATCCAAATATCTATTTATTTCAATCAGAGCATCTGACGATGGTGTACCTAACCATAGCCAATTAGTACTAGCATTTTCAAAATAATTGTTACGTCATCATCGAACAATTCGGTATTTTGTGACAATAAATACCGTCAGTGAGTCGCATCCGAACCCTTGCAGAAGCCGGTTGTATTAGAGCTTTTGAAAGCGAGACCGACACCATTCGTGCGTGTTACTGGTTCTCCGTCGAAAGCTTTTGTGCGTGAACGTTTTACTGCCCACAGCGGCACAGGATAAAAGGTATTTATACCCTTTATTAAGTAGTTTGGTGTAGTTGTAGTTATTACATAACCGCTCCACTGCTATCGTTATTGCTTGCAAAAAGCAATTGGTCCTTCCCTGTAATTAGCATATCTTTATCAATTTATATCATTCCTTAATTCCCACAACAAGCCAATAATATTGAAAATAAATTAATATGCATCACCTGTAGCTTTTTTTGAAGAAACCATCATATCAAAATCGTCCCAAATTGAGTAAGCTTCATTTTGTCTGGATTGTTTAGGAGCTGTTTCTTCTGATTCTGATGTTGTAATAAAATTATTAGAAATTGCAGAATTGTCTTTATGAATAACTCAACTGCATATTTTTTTATAGATTCAGCGGCTGTTGTTTCGGTAAATGCCAACAATTTATATCTCGGATCCAGTAGAGTGGCTAAAGCCAATGTTTTACTAAATTCTATGTTTTTTAGCCTTATTTTTAATCCTTGATGTAATTCTTTAACAACGTTAATTACTACATCGCCAAACTTTTCTTTCTGTAATTTTGTACAAATGGATTGATGACCATTTGTTAAGACAATTACCTCACTGCCAGTCATATATTTCTCTCCACTGATTTGTACAGTAGCATTTTCAAAAGGTTTTAAAGCCAAACACAGTTTTTTACAGGTAGTACATTCTTCTTCAGATAGGATAGGAATATCTTTATTTAGTTCAACTCACGTTTTCACAGCATCTTGCAATTCACAAATTCTTTCTATCATGGAATACGTCGAATTCCATCTTGTTGGAACAGATTGTATTAATTTTTTTGGATTGGCGTATCCAACATTTCTTTGAGCACCTATAAGTTACTCCGCCTTTTATTTTATCAAGTAAAGGGTTTATCAACTCCAACGCATCCTGTACTATCAAATTTATGAACTTATCTGTTATTCTTCTAATTTCTTCAGTTAAATTTGCGCTTTTGTGCATTGCGGACATGGAAGTGCACTTCAAAAGTATTGATTTAAATACAAAATCATTATCTATAAAATGACATGTTACAACTAAATAACTTTTGACGTTTCGGGATGTCCAGCAGTCTGTTGTAAGGGATATGCTAGAAATAAGAGCCAGTTGATTGCGAACAGCAGTCATACATTGCTCATATTCCACAGGACTCATTGTGTTTGAAATAATCTTTCGATTAGGTAAACCGTATGATGCATTCAATCCCTTGACGAAGTTCTTAAAACCCTTATCTTCCACAATTGAAAATGGTCGATAGTCCGTTATAAACATTTTTAAAAGAAGTTATCTAACTTTTTTTTTGTTGTTCATTCATTTTTTTTAGTGGGTGGTAAAAAACTAGTTCCTGTTTGTTGCTTTAACGCAAGTTGATTACCTTTCGCCTGAGCTGAAGTAGATGATGTAGTTATTGGATCTGTAGATGCAATTTTGGAACCTGAATTGTTGTAGAGGTTGTAGGTTCAATATCAGTTTCAGTATTACTAGAAATTTTTAAATGCATATTGAAATTAATTGTTGGATGCTGCCTGTCCATATGTTTTTTAAATTAGAAACAGTAGATTTGTAACATAATGTTTGAGTGTAAAGATCGCATTTTGCAATTTTATTGTCCGCGTCCTTTATTGAAACATATCCCCACAAATAACTTGTCTTTTGCCATTTATTTATTGTAAAATTGAAGTAATGTTTATTAAAAATTGATAATGTTCAACAAATTTTAAAATAGCAAAGACACTAATATATTTGAAAGCGCGTTAACCCTGTATTGCATTGTGTAGCATATGTGAGACATTACTATTTTATTTATTTATTATAATAATATCACATTATACTTCAAAATAGGCATTGTGTATCAGAAATGATACACTAATAAACCTTTCTAGCAGCCCTGTGCTACCTGGTGGTTACTTCTGGAACTACAAAACAATAATAAAGTTGGGTTAGTGTGATTTCAACCATTGGTAAGTACACCTTACTTTTCTGCCTTTATTATTCAACTAATTATGTTCATTCCATTAGAACTAAAATAGGATTATGATTTTGTACATATTCATGATTGATATAATGATGTGATAATCAAGTTTTTGGCTTAGAATGTCCAGATACACATAATTATTGTTCTTTTCATATTTGCAATAGCATGCACAATTGCAAGCCTGCTGTGACTTCAAGGCTGTTGCAAATATGGTACAGTATGCACGTTATTAGAAGGAAGGCACTTGAGTACTGTTGCAAATATGATACAACATACATCTATATAATAATTAATGCGTTTACTTTTCTGTAGCATTTCTGAAACAGTAGGCTTGTGTAATAATATTTAGTCTAGTAGCAAATAACATAATTTGTTGATTCTAAATTATTCTTTTAGCAGAATCATGCAGTAGCTATAAAAGTTTGCAAATTTATTCCTAGTTCAGATAAGTCTATAATTATGGCTGGTAGTCGCGGTGCTTCTATACTAGCAATGGCATTGCAAGCTTCTGAAGCACAGTCCGCAAAAATTTCTACATATCGTCCAAATATTCTACTAAAATTGCCAACTTCACCACCTACTATACAAAAAGTAAAATTAACCTTAGGCCCATCTTCAAGGGTTCGTCAAACTGTGTTGCAAACGATAGAAGATTCAAGTACTTGCGGTATGATTTTGTGGTGCTATTAGAATAATAAATAACTATTTTTAAAAATTCAGATACTGAACGTCAACTACCATCCTTTTCACAACCTGTATATGAAATATTTTCTCCAGAAATGGAAGTTGTTGAAATAGATGTTTCTGAGCAACCTGAATTTCAGGGCTATGAAAATTTTCTTATTATTGAAAC